>CP119895.1:0-600000 GCA_029542845.1 Malassezia nana
AACATAACACTTAACACTTAACACTTAACACTTAACACTTAACACTTAACACTTAACACTTAACACTTAACACTTAACACTTAACACTTAACACTTAACACTTAACACTTAACACTTAACACTTAACACTTAACACTTAACACTTAACACTAACACTTAACACTTAACATCGAGGAGTTAAATCGTGTCGTCGTGACTTAAATGCGTCTCGGACAAGTCAAGTGGAAGAATTGCTTCAAATTCTTGTGGAATTCATGAACTTGCTCAGTGTGGAGGTAAAAAAATTAGTGCAAAGGCAATCGTCGAATGGAGGTGTGTGCCCGTCGTGCCCGGCCACGTCCACTAGTCACGTGCTGGTCTGGCCCGTGGTCTGCGCTCGGTTTTCGGTCTCAGTCTCGGTCTCGGTCTCCGCCTTGGCACGTGACCCCCCCCACCCCCTTCCCTCCGCCCTTCCCCCCCCCTTCTCTGCCCTCTACTCCCTGCCCCCTACCTCGCCCTCCTTCCCGCCCTCCTTCTTCCCTTATACCTTCAGCTCCATCCTGCCCCCTTTCCCGCCCCACTATCCCCTTCTCCTCTTTTTTGCCCTTATCTACCATCTTTCCCACTGCCTCCAGGCTCTTACTATTTGCCCTAGTGGAGGCTACCCATTTCATTCTAATTCGTCCCTTTCCCTCCCTCTCCCCTCCCCAGTCCCTGATTTCGCCCTACCTCCCCTACCCCTCTCCTCCACACTATCTACCTAGCCCCTCCCCACTTGCCTTACCCACGCCCTACCCCTACTCTTCCCTACTTATACCCACCCCACCACAGAGTCATCCAACACATCTCTCCGGAGCAAGCCGCGTCCCATCCCACCCTCTTCCTCCCGTGCCCCTTTTCCCCCCCCCCTTTCTTCATCATTCCCTCCTCTCTACATGTTCCTCCATCCTACTCCCTCCAACCACCAGCAACTCATCCTCCCTCATCCCTGCCCCCCTCGTCCTTCGCTTTCACATCTCTCCCTTTCCTAGCCATCCAATTATCTTCCAATCCACCCCCCTGGTCCCCCAGCCCTCCTCTCTCCCTTCATCAACCCCAACAGCTGCCCATACCCTTCTCCCCCGCTAAAATCCAACAACAAGTGCCAGTCCCAATCCCCCATCCAGACGAAGCCTGCCCGAGTGGCCCTCCTCCCATTCCGCCAACGCCTGTCCGACTGCGTCCCTCGACACGTGCCAGTGCGCCTGTCGCTTCAACTGGTGCGGTGGCCAGCCCGAGTACAAACGATCAGCGCTTAAGGGCGTACACAGCCACAAGTGGAGGGTTCAGTTCGCGACCTACGCGGAAGCCGCGTGCAGCGCGACAAACTGCGAGAGGCCGCGAAAGTGGCACGTGTGTGACGACTCCACCTTGGTGGGAGTCCCTTCAACAGGGTGCCATAGAGCGACGCAGGCATAGCCTCCGATAGAATCTGAATCTTTCCACAATGGAGGAGTTACATAGTGTGTCGTGAGTTGAATGGGCCTGCGGCCTGCGGCCTGAGTCTCAGTCTGGACTCTCCGTCTTGCCACGTGACATCGTACATCCTTGCCTCGGCCCTTCTCGGCGGCCTACTTCTTGCCCTACTCTATCCCCATCTCCATGCCCAGTTTCATGCCTTCTACCTTCCCCTCTATTCTGCCCCTTCTTCAGCATAGTATCCCCTTTTCCTCTTTATTGCCCCTCTCTTCTTTTTTTCCACCATCCTGCTCCGCGTCCCTACCTGCCCTAGTGGAGGCTAGCCAATTCTTTCGAATTCGTCCCTTTCTCTCCCCCTGCCCACGCCCTACTCTTCCCCTACCTTGCCCTTACCTTTTCCGTCCCATCCCCTAATGTTGCCCCACCTGCCCTACCTGATTCTGCCCACGATCTATATTTGTCACATCTTCCCCTACTCAGTCCCTATTTTGGCCCTACCCTCGTCCTGCCCACGCCCTACTCTTGCCCTATTCTTCCCCTACTATCCACTACCCTCGTCCTGCCCGTCCCCTCTTCCCTTCAACCCTACCCTCGTCCTGCCCGTCCCCTCTTCCCTTCAACCCTACCCTCGTCCTGCCCGTCCCCTCTTCCCTTCAACCCTACCCTCGTCCTGCCCGTCCCCTCTTCCCTTCAACCCTACCCTCGTCCTGCCCGTCCCCTCTTCCCTTCAACCCTACCCTCGTCCTGCCCGTCCCTCTTCCCTTCAACCCTACCCTACTTGCCCTATGTAGGTACGCCCCTCTTCCCCTACTTATACCCGCCCTACTTGCCCTCTCCTGTACTACCCCACCCACTGCATAGTCATCCAACAAATCTCTCAGGAGGAGGGTGCGTCTCATCCGGCGCTCTTCCTCCAGTGCCCCATTTGTGGCCTCGATGCATCAAGAAATAACCAACACGGTAGCCCCAGCAAGCGCCAGCGCCACAAACTACCTCAACGCTGGGCCCACGCCCATGCTTTCCAGTACTCTCCCTGCGGTGTCCTTTTCACCAGCCATGCAAATGCCATGCTAGCCCACTGCAAGTCTAGGCGGGCTGATGGCAGGCCTATCTGCCGAGGACCCGCAAACAAGATGAGGGATGCCCCTCCTCTAACTCTGGAAGAAGGCGAAGAGGTGGCAACTCACTCTTCCGACTCACCCATGCTCATGTCCAGCCAGAGTCTCAGGGTCTAGGTCTAGGCCAAGGCCAAGGGGAAGGTCAAGAAGTGGAGAGGCCCCCAAGGGGGCTGAGGCTCCTGGAGGCCCCGTTGTACCTGGCACCCCCGAGGCACCTGATGGCCTTGATGGCCTTGATGTCCTGGATGACCTAGATGACCTTGATGACTTTGATGTCCTTGATGACTTCGAAGGCATTGACCTTGATGGCCTTGATGGCTCTGATGGTCCTCAAGGTCCTCTTAGCCCTCAAGGTCCGGAGGCTCCTGTCCCTGAAGCTGACCCCGATGGCCCTGCCCCTGATGGCCCTACTGCCCCGAATGACTTCAACGACGCAAACGTCCCTGATAACCGTCAACCTCCCAATGCGGTCGACCACGGTGCCATCCACGCCCTTCCCCCTCCGTCTCTGGGGCCCATCCCACACGTGGCGCCCCCTCCCCAACAGCAAGCTCCCGACCAACAAGAGACAGAGGCCAACCCCAACTACGACAGCCCTGACCAAGACAGGGCACGTAGCAGACACAAAGGGGCCCAGGAGGCCTACCGAGCCCTCACCGCACAACGGATCGAAGCGGTTATCCAACTACTACGACACTATGATCTCGACTGTGCCCAAGGCTTACACGCCCTCTATTTTCAAGTGGTCACCAGGCCCACCATGCAACCCCCACTCCCGACCAGCTGGCAGAGGACCATGCAAAAGGTCCTCGATGGCCTATGTGCCTACCAAAGGTGTCACAACAGCCACGAAGCCGAGCTCATGATCCTCCTGCTCCCCAAGCTGGGCGTGCTCCCAGGTCTCTGGCGCTCCAACGCCAGCCGCCCGAGCCACCAAGACCGAGAAAAAGAACTAGCCCGCTTGGAAGAGTACCCCCTCCCACAGATGAGGGAGCTGATCGAAAAGACCGCAGCCCGTGGAGCACGTGTGATCCTGACAGAGATGGAAACGCCCTGGAGGGACTTGGCCCGTACTGAGGAGGAGCCGGCCCAACCAGAGACTTCCCAGAGGGAGGCTTTCCAGGAGAGGGCCTTCCGGTCCGAGTCCTCCCAGTCCGAGTCCTTCCAGCCCGAGTCCTCCCAGGACGAGTCCATCCAGTCATGGCCACGCGAACAAGACAAAAACCCTCATCAGACCAACCACTCAGACAGAGACACCCAGCTCGAGCTCCAGCAAGACCCCCCATACACGGACCACGGAGACGAATGGCGCCCCGAAGGTGTCACCGACGAACGACTGATCCCCTACAACAAGACCGACAGGATCGAGCGACTGTGCCAAGAAGGCCGGATCCGCGAGGCAACGAGGATCGTAGAAGGCGTCGTGCACAACGAGCCAGGAAAAATTGCATATACGAGCAAGTGCACCACTGGCCACACAAACGATGTGCAAACGAGCGGTTCAAGAAGTAGTGGTACAAAAGTTAGTACCAAGATACGTGTTGGGTCTGGAAAAAATCAAAACAAGAAGTTGATCGAGGAAAAGGAGGTCATCAAGAAGCTGACGATGTATCAGGAACGAGTGGAAGAGCTGTACCAACAGATGATAGCGGAAGTGATAGTACGCTCACAAGATGGGGAACGACGAGCCCTATGGAGAAAAGGGTATAGAGGGCACGAATGTAGACGAAGAGCGCATAGGAACAAGTCACAGCCTCAGGTGGAGCGATCAGGGCGCGACATGCACGAAGAGTCGCAGAGGGCCGCGGCGAGACAAGAGGCACGTGAGCATTGCTTCCACCGGGGTGACACATAAGTATCATCAACTGCCCATGGCAAAAGCATGGATAGTAACCGGCAGAACTGGAATCCGTCCCATTAAGCGCTCTTCGCCATCACGACCGACGCCAATGGGTTCATAAAAACAAAGAAGGAAACACTGCAAAGCAAACTCAAGGCAATACAAAGACCTTGCGAGCCAATCCATCCATGGTCCGTATGTGTGGAATCACCGATGACTTGGATAATCGGTGGTCCCGCAATCTTACCCAATGCAACGGTGGCGCCATACCAGGGTACCATGACTATCCGCAATTTGCTAGGGACAGTTTTTGAGTATAAGGAAGGAAGGGATGCTGCCTGCATGTTGTATCCAGTCATATACACGATACAACCAATGATAAAGCAAGCTGCCGCACCAGCGTTACTAGAATCCGTTTGATCAAAAATTGCAACGGCAACCATTACCAAAATACCACCAAGAATAGATACAGCGAATGAAATAGAGGCTAGAATTGCCTCCGATCTTACAGAGCTGTCCACATTCGATACATCCTTTTCGGCGTCTGATGTAGCAAGCTCTTCGACTTCTTTTCTCTTGTTCAAAAGGTTTTGAATGACCTTTCGGAGATTGTCAGCGAACAAGCTCCCAATAAGAGAAACAAAAAATACAATGGCCTGGAGGCCAGAGATCAAAGTCAGATCATAGTTCCAATACGAGGAAGATCGTAGCAAATACGACATCAGGTAAAAAATATTGGACATTAAAAAGGCGGAAAAGAATAGCAAAACAAGTAAGTAAAGAGGGATAGCCCAGTCTTTGCTGGACCCTGTTTTCACCTCATTGGAATGGTTCTTAGCGATGGAGAAAATATTATACTTGCTGGCCTTTTTCTCTTGCACAAATATGGCTGTCACAAGTGCCACGAGCAGCGCGATGGCTGACGATACAAAAGAGGGTGCATTTTCGGGACTCACCGCAAACTTGCCAATATAGAACGTGAAAAGAGTCAAAACCACACTCAAAAGTGGGCCGATCACCAGAGCCAGTCCCGCAAACGTTCGATAAAGCGATAGAGAAGGCAGGCGTTCTTCCGTAGAGGTGGAGCTGACGATATACGACATGGCAAGAGAAAAAGAACCACTCGATAAGCCACATAACATCCTGCCACCGATGATGGCCCACTCATTGCCGATTCCATGTTCAGCTGCACAAGAATATATAAAATTGCCGATCGCTGAGCAAAAGACAAATGCCACAATAGCCCATTTTATACTGCCTTCCGTGAGAGCCATCAAAGGACCAACAAGAAGAGAGACAAAAAATTGAATCACAGCGGGCAGAAATTGAGCGAGGCTCAAATAAAAGGAGGCTCTAGAGCCTGTTAAGGTCTCAAGATAAGTAAAGACAGTAGGCAACCACAATGTACTGTCGATACCATATTGTAGAGATACCAGATTCAGAAAGAAAAACCGCCGGAAAAGATGAAACCTTTCCATACAGCGGATGACGGTGGACGAAGGTGAAAGCCCAAGCGGGAGTGTGCCGGGCATTTTCCAAGTCAATGATCCATCTAAATTAAAGTTGATTCCTCAGGGACACCATACGTGCCTATTGGTTATCTCCTCCGATCTGATAGTGCAAGGTTAGTCAGCATTTCTTACTAAAAAGCAAAAGCAAAGCATTCATTCGATGGTCACCAACAGTGTAACTAATGTCGTCAGACTCTCGTGCCTTAGGAACGCAACTCCATGCACGGGTAGAGCGTGGGATCGTTCGTACAGACTGTTTCTGATGTAAGAGTCAAAATGAGATAAGCTACTTAGCTTTACTACCATCCCACCGCTTCAATTTAATGAATAGGATTATGAAGGTCGAGAAAGAAACGAAGGATTCAGGCGAAATCATTACCTGTCAATATCTTGACCAATTATTAGCTATGTTAAACAATGTACTTTTCAAGTGCTTGCAGCTAAGTACGGATCTCTCTACTCTGCCTGTTAGGCAAATTATTGTATGTCTTCAATGCATACATGAGCTAAGAACCTCATTGTTCAAGAGAGAATTTCAAATTAAAATGTGCTCTCCAACCTCTAATTCTCCTGAAAATGAACAGAAAGCCAATCCGACAGTTCGACGTCCAAGAGCACAGCGGAGGAAATATGATGAAATAGTAAGAAATTTCCCATGCAAGTACAATGGATGCAACAAGAGCTATGGAACTATCTCGCATTTGAATACTCACATTCGCCAAGCTAATCATGGATCTCCGAAGCGCAGCAAAGATTTTAGAATGACGAACAATTGCGTTGACGAGACTACAAACGCTGAAATACAATATGGTTTGAGTACTTTTCTGAATACAGAGGTTATATTGGACGGAGTAGTCCAAGAAGAGGAAGCAAATCCTATTTCTTGGTTACAATAAAGTATTCTTTTAGATTGAGGACGTTTTTAGCGCGTCAAAAGCGGTCTGAAGGTTTTAGAGTTGATAGTAGCTGACATGGTCCTTTATCCAACGGTTATTTATTCTACTCTTTACCAAGCTGCAACCCCAAATTACATTCCAAAGAATACCCACCAATGCTTCAGTTCAGTGCTCACACAGCCGTGAGCATCAGCTCATCAGCCCCACCGAGAGCTGCTCATGCACTCGCGCACTGTCCATCTTGGTACGCCCTCGTCCAAACGCATGTTCAGCATCGCCCAAGCCTTTGTCTAGACTCCCGAGGCCGACGGCCCAATCGCCTGCATGGTGTGGCAGAAAGCGTGCTTCCGCACCTGTTTCGTCTCTTCCCAGTGAGCAAGCAGGAAATCTGTCGCCAAAACACTGCGCAACATGTCTCTGTCGTACGACTAAGGCCCATTGTACATCGCTATAGCTGCCTGTTGGGTATACCATTGCCTCTTATCCATTGACTTTCACTCCCACACATACTCCTGAGGTCGTCTTATCGGCACGAGCTTCACTTCGTTCTGGCCATTCCATATCCCTCGACCTTATCACTTCGCGAAGGAAACGTCGAATGCATTGCGGATCCCAGCACCGCATGCAGTTCCTTGACCAGCAGGTCACTCCTTGCCGGCCTCGCTGGATTACGGCCTCCGCTCGACGTCCACGTGCGCATTCCACTTCATGTGTACATTACAGCACATGTCGTTCTCCGCCGTACCCTACCGTTTGTCTTCAGTAGCAGCAACTCTCATAGGGATCGCTCTGGCTCAGGAGTACCTTAATCCTTGTACATGCGTCACATCATGAGCGTGTGCCATGTCTCACTACTAGTCTCCCCTCGATACTGCTAGCCAAAGAGTGTCCAAGAGGTACATAAATGACATGTGCTCAGTTGAGCAATTGAACTGAAACTTTACAGTTGCAGGTGCATCGTTTCACTCCTTAGGGTATAAACCGTATTCGGCATTCAGACCCCCATCATCGGTCGCCCTTGGCGTGGCGCCATTCTGCTGAGCTACCCGCGTCTAATTTCCCCAAAAAGGTGGAGGGTCTTATATGATTGGCTGGTTTAATGTTGTGGAGACAACAGGACTGCTTCTCGGAAATCCCCGAGCTGTGCAATGCAAGCCCACCCATGCAGCCTATTCAACCCAGTGGCAATAACACGTGGTGACCACTAGTATAAATCTCTATGCGCAAGATCTTAGGTAGTACCTCGCCATATCTTCATGACCACTACTGTACGGGCTCGTAAGGTGGATAGTGCCGCGGAGAAGGACATTATTGGCCTTGATGGCAAGGTTGATGATGGAATCTCTTTTGTGGATCGCACTCTGAGATCTCAAAAGGTTCTTCCTCCCTTCCGGTGGTCTCATGTGCTAAGTGAGATTCAATGGATCTCTTTCACTGTTCTTACAGTGACGCCGCTCTTGGCTCTCTATGGTATTTGCACGGTGCCGCTGGATAAGCGGACGCTTGCCTGGTCCATTGCGTATTATTTCATGACTGGCCTGGGTATCACAGCGGGGTACCATCGACTCTGGGCCCACCGTTCCTACAATGCCAGTCGTGTGCTCGAATATTTCCTCATGTGCATGGGCTCCGGCGCTGTTGAAGGCTCTATTCATTGGTGGTCACGCGGGCACCGCTCTCACCATCGCTACACCGATACGGATCTTGACCCGTATGGTGCGCACACCGGTCTTTTGTGGGCACATGTAGGCTGGATGATCGTCAAGCCTCGACGAAAGCCTGGCCCTGTCGATACATCGGATCTGCGCAAGAACCCTGTGGTACAATTCCAGCACCGCTACTATATCCCGATGATCTTGTTCTGGGGCCTTATCTTCCCGACACTGGTGGCAGGCCTTGGCTGGGGTGACTGGAAGGGCGGCTTTTTCTATGCGGGTGTGGCTCGTCTAGTCTTTGTACACCACTCTACTTTTTGCATCAACTCGCTTGCACACTACCTGGGCGATGCTACGTTTGACAACAAGCACTCGCCTCGGGACAACTTTATTACGGCTCTCTGCACTGTGGGTGAAGGATACCACAACTTCCATCACGAGTTTCCCATGGACTTCCGCAATGCCGTCAAGTGGTACCAGTATGATCCCACCAAGTGGTTTATTTGGTGCATGTCCAAGATCGGGCTTGCGTACAATCTCAAGACGTTCCCCGAAAATGAAATCAACAAGGGGCGTCTTGTGATGCAGCTACGCACTGCCCACCAAGAGGCGCAAAAGCTCAAGCTCGCTACGCCCGTGTCTAAGCTGCCCATCCTGTCGTGGGACGACTTTGTGCAGGAAGCCAAGACAAAGTCATTGATTGTCGTTCACGGCTTTATTCATGATGTATCCAAGTTCATGGATGAACACCCTGGTGGCCGCAACTACTTGGCAGCCTACATTGGCAAGGACGCTTCTGTCGCCTTCCAGGGTGGCGTCTATGAACATTCTCATGCGGCCCACAATCTCTTGTCCATGATGCGGGTAGGCGTCCTCTCGGGCGGTATGGAGATTGCCGCCCGGACAAGGAATCCCACACCTTCTGTGGCCCCCTCTCTGGGCATAGATTCGGGCAACATGACCGCGTCTGAATCGGATGAGCCGCTTACCCCTAAGAACGAATGGCCCCAACAACCTACCAAGCGCGTTCGTTCTGATGCTGCTACCTATATTCCTCCTGGTGAAGCGTATGAGGTAGTGGAACACCGCAACCTTGATGAGAACATCAAGATGACTGGCACAGCCTACGGCAGGATTATGTAGTCGACCATGTTGATAGGGCACGCCCCCCTCTCCCTTAGCTAAGCACCCCTGGCCCGTGCGTATCATCCGCCCATGAGCAGCACCATGGCCCGCGGCCACTTGGATGGGCATGGAATCTTTACCATTGTTGTATTTGCCATTGTATCTACGCTATGCATATTTCCATGCTCGATTCCAATGCCCAAACGAGTATCCAAGTGGCTGCGCTCGCAGGCCTGGCGCCTGCGACGGGCGGCAGGGCTAGCACCTGCTCGCTCGACCGACGATCTTGCTTCCATGCCCGAGGCCGAGCAGCAAGACTTGATGGAAACGATTCGCATACCACTTACGCATGTTACCGTTCCCATCATTGGAGTGCTACTTCTTTTGATGACCCGCAGCATTGACGGGCAGCAGGTTCGCGATGGTATCGCAGGCGAAAGTGGCGTACTGCCTTACGATATTTTGCTTTTGTTTCTTTCCTTGGCGTATATTGCCATTTCCTTGGATGCAACAGGTTTGCTGCGGTACTTGGCCTGCCATGTCTGCCAGCGCGCGTCCTTTGATGGTCGTGTGCTGTACATGGTCATGTATTTCTTCCTTTGGCTAGCGGGCGTGGTCCTTGGCAATGACCCCGTCATTCTCAGCGGGACTGCCTTCCTGGTGTACATGACGCGCACGGCTGGCATATCGCCACCCGATGCATGGCTCTGGGCACAGTTTGTGGCAGCCAATGTAGCCTCTGCTGTATTGGTATCGTCCAACCCAACCAACTTGGTCATTGCAACTGGTTTCGGCCTTTCCTTTGTCAAGTATACGGCATACATGGTGCTGCCCTCGTTTGCCTCGGCATGTGTGACGTTGGTGGTACTCATGCTCTACTTTGGTCTCCGACGACCGCGCGAACCGAGCATGGACGAAAAGTCCTCCGAAACGAGCACCGAGCATCGGGGCTATATCCCTCAGCGAATTCTCAGCCCCGACATGGATCCTAAATCTCTGCTAGTAGATCCGATCGGCGCCGTGTTTACATCTGTCATCATGCTGGCAGTCATTGGCGTACTGATTGGTACCAGCGCGATCGGACACGTCAAAGTCTTCCAGATTGGCATTCCAGGGGCCGTGCTGTGCCTCTTTCGCGATATAGGCGCTGATCTGCACCGGCGGACAAAGAACGTCTCGTCCGAATCCGACCTCGATCGTGTGGGGGGACACCTAGCCTGGATTGGGCGCCTCTGGCGCAGTATCAAGCACACGTTTCCCACGACGCTACATACGCTACGCCGCCTTCCTCTGGAGCTTCTTCCGTTTGCCTTTGGCATGTTTATTCTCGTGCAAGCACTGAACCATGTGGGCTTTATCACTATCATGGCGCGTGGTGTAGGCAACGTATGCCAACACGGTGTGGCAGCCACCGTATTCTTTATGGCGGTCCTCAGCATTATCCTGTGCAACTTTGGTGGCACCAATATTGGATCTACGATTCTGCTGACCAAAGTGATGCAAAGCCCTGCCTTTCTCCAGGCACTTTACAAGGACAAGGACCTCATTCTCAAGGCTGGCATGTACTCGGTGGCCTATGGCTCGAACCTGGGCGCCCTCGGCGGCACTTTTGCCGCTAGCCTAGCCGGCTTTCTATGGCTGGATATGCTATCCCACCAGGACGTTTACGTAACCCGATGGCAGTTTGCCGTGTGGTGCACTGTGGCGGTGCTGCCTGCCATGGGCGCTGGCCTAAGCGTGCTTTTAGCCCAGGTGCTCTATTTTCAGGGCCTTTGAACGTGACATATCAACGCGAGGGATCGGCGATCCATCGCCCTGATACGCTCTCTGAGATCTGTGACTAATCGACTAATTTGGCAACCGATGTGTAGATATTCATGATTGGCCAACAATGACACCGAGCCAGACGTGACGCATCGTGCGAGCACGGACCCGCTCCCGCCGGTGCTTTGAATAAACGTATAAAGATGGCAGCGGGCCCTTAGGTTCGGCACCAATGTGGTTTACTCGCCTTGTGGGTCTACTCAGTGTCCTTGCGACGACGGGCTCGCTCGCTGCTAGCAGCGGCGCGCCGTCGAACGACAGTACCTACAACATAAGCGCTCTCCGCGACCGTTTAGGCTCCAACGGTACAAAACGTATGTGCGAAACATCTCACGCCAGGCTTTGAGGTTCCCACGCATCTCCCCAACATTTCCTTCGAGCTCCCTCCCTCGTGGGCCGGCTATGAGCCAGTGAGCAACAAGCCCAACGAGACGCGCCAGATCTACTTCTGGATGGTGCCTGCGACAGGCGATGTGGGCCTGAACGACTTGGTCATTTGGTTCAATGGCGGACCTGGCTGCTCCTCTCTTAGCGGGATTCTCGACGAGGAGGGCCCCGTCAAGATGGATCCCAAGACCTACGTGGCCAAGTCAAATCCGTATTCGTGGACGAACCTGTCGAATGTACTATGGCTAGATCAGCCAGCAGGCACCGGCTTCTCGCGTGGCCCAGCGCTCAACCAGTCGATGGAGCAGGTGGCCAAGGACTTTAATGGCTTCCTACTGAACCTGTACAAAGACTTCCCCAAGTTGCAAGGCAAGAACCTGTGGCTCATGGGCGAAAGTTTTGCCGGCAAGTTTATTCCCTACATGGCCCATCAGATCTACAAGAACGAAGCGCAAAACAAGCGCGCTGGTATCCATTTGAAGGGCATTGGCATGAACGATGCATTCTTCTACGACGACACAATTGGCAAAGAACTCCCTGCCGTGCAATTTGCCGTGGAAAATGCCCACGTTATGAAGCTGAACAAGAGCGATGTGGAACAGCTCGTGCACCAGGGTAAAGAGATCGGTATCGACCACTACGTCGAAAAGCACCTCAAGTATCCTCCTGAGGGACCGCTGCCTGTGCCGTCGCAGTTCAACAAATCCAAGTCGGTGTACTCGACCATGAAGAAGATGGCCCAAAAGGCAAACCCGTGCTTCTCGCCCTTTTACATTGTCGGCCCCTCGCCCTGCCCTGTGGATGCGCTCGGCCTCGATCCAACCAACGAAGTTTCTCATACCAGCAACTACTTTAACCGCAACCCCTCTGTCAAGTCTCTCATTCATGCGGACAATGTCACCTACTTGGAATGCTCGAAGAAGAAGCCGTTTGATATCATGAAGCACGCCCAGACCGAGTTCCCTCTGAATACAGTACTGCCAAGCGTCGTGGAGAAGAGCGAGCGTACAGTTGTGCAGCATGGCACCTACGACTATGTTATGCTACCGAACGGCTCGGCGCTGGCCATCCAGAACATGACCTGGGCGGGCCATCAGGGCTTCCAGCATCGGCCGAACCAGACGCTCATGATCGACGGCCAGCCGGCCGGCCTGTACCATACGGAACGCAAGCTAACGCTCGTCATGGTCGACAAGGCCAGCCACATGATCCCTGTGTACAAACCCAAGGCAGCGTACAAGCTGCTTCAGTTTGTGCTTGGTCAGATAGACGAGGCGCAGTTGAGTGCCCACACGCTGTAGTGGGATGTGACATTTGATTGGCTGCTTTGGTGTGGGGCAAGGGACTGGGGCCGAGGCGCGCGGACGCTGCTCCGGGACATAGTCTTCGAACCATGGCCGGGGAGCAGCTGCTGCCCTCGGCGCTCGACAGCGACGCCTTTCTATCTCGGCGCAAGTCGAGCCTGGTGTCTGATACCGTATTATCCTCTACCACGGAGGTGTCACAAACGAATGATTTGCCCATCTCTCTGACCGACCAGGTGATGCGGCAGAATATCCTCCAGGGCCGGGCCCCGTCGGTGCGCAAGGCGTCTGGCTCCTCGGGCGGGATGCGACGTTCCAGCGCGACGATGGCGCAGCGCCCATCACTGCAACGTCCTCTCTCCACGGCCCGCGCACCCGATAGCACAGCTTCTGCTGGGGACTCGGACGAGGCATTGGCTGCCGACGAGGAAGCTTTGAGCGACAATGAAGACTTTTTCGATGCTGTGGCAGCGCCATCATCATCCTTGTCGTCGCATGACCGCAAAACAACCCCTGCTGTTACGAATACCACGTCCCGACCGGCCGCGCGCGCACACGACGGCCAGCTCCTAGCGAGCAATGCCAAGGGCCGGGCGGCTCGCATGTCAAAACTCACTACCCGCGATGTTGCTCAGTCTACAGAGTCACTATTTGAAGACATTGGTGTCGCGAGAAAGGCGCTTCACCTATTCCTCAATAGCCGCATGAACGATGCCTATGACCTAGTTGAGGGCAAGTCGGAGAGCCGTCTCTACTATGCCGTGGCGTACGCGATTCTGTCCACCATCAAGGCCATAATGACTTTTGAGCACCAAGACCTGGGAACGGCGATCTCGCACTGCAAAGACGCGCTACATGTAGCGGGACTCTTGCGCAAAAAGCAGTCAGCGCTCGCCTCGTTTGGCCGCTTTGTGCGCGCCGCTGGCCCGTCCGTGGCATGGGTGTCATCCATGACGCCCGTGGAACAACATGCCGAGCTCATCTCGTCCGAGTGCAACCTACTCAAGGCCGTGCTGGGCATTGCCTACTCGGGTGACTTGCTCAGCTCCTTGACCGAGGCGCTGCACCTGCGCGCCGCCTACGGCGACTACCGCAGCCTGCTCAAGTACGTCGAGTGGGCCGAAGCCCATCAAACGACTGTCGACGAGGACTTTCGCAGTGGTGTGTTCCTGGGCTCGGGCTGCATTAGCCTGATTCTGGGCCTACTGCCCGTCAAAGTGCTCAAGATCATGGAGGTGTTTGGCTACGAGGGTAGCGTCCCTGTGGGCCTAGGACTGCTCCAGCGTGCGGCTGGCTGGTCATCTACCGCGTTGCCTGCACGCCAGCAGGACACAGAGGGTATCCGCAGCCCCATCTGTGACATGACCCTCCTCGTGTACCACCTCGTCGTTTCAACGTTCCTCCCCGTTCCCGGCGTCGATATCACCTTTGCAGAAAAGGTGCTCAACTACCATCTACAGCGGTATCCGGAAGGCGTCTTTTTCCTCTACTTCCACGGCCGTCTATACAGCACGCAGGCTCTCTCCACCAAGGCCATCCAGTGCTTTGAGCAGGCGCGCGACGTCCAAGAAGAGTACGTCCAGCTCAAGCACATTTGCTACTGGGACATGGCACTTTGCCATCTATCCCTCAACCAATGGTCCGACGCGTACCACTGCTTTACGATCCTCGCGAACGAGAACAACTGGTCCAAGGCGCTCTACAGCTATGCGCGCGCCGCCGCGCTGTACCAGACGGACGCGCCCAAGGCACAGTCAGAGGCCGCAGAAATCATGGAGCGTGTTCCGTCCATGACGCAACGCATCGCCGGTAAAAGTATTCCCCTGGAAAAGTTTGCGGCGCGCAAAGCACGCAAGCTCGTGCAGTACGGCCATCTGTGCCTGCCGGCGATGGAGCTGGCCTACCTCACACACTGCTATACTACCGCACCACGCTCCACGCTGCTGCAGGAAACGCTGCCCTGCATTGAACGCGAGCTCACACGCGTGCAGCAGGTCCCGCAGCCAAGCGTCGACGACGTGTGCCTCGCCCACTTTCTCCGGGGTGTCGTCCTGCGCAATTTGGCGTACCCCGAGGCCCACGTCCAACTCGATCCAAATACACAACTTCCATCGGAGGCCGCCTCGCGCGCCGAGAGCAGCCTCTTGTTCGTCGCTCACCACGCGGCGCAGTGCGAGTACGACCACTACCTCTTGTACTTTTGCCACTATGAGCTTGGCCGCCTCTACATTAGCATGGGCCGCCCTACCGACGCACAAAGAGAGCTTGATCTCGTGCTCAGTGGCAAAAACCTCGGCGACCACGGCCGCAAGGGCAAGTACAGCATGCAAAACATGTGTGTGTTGCGCTCGCACGCGGCGCTCGACCTGCTGCGGGCGCCTATGTAGGGGATCTATGTACATACTTCCCATTTGTCCCCCACGCCTCGTCCGCCTCGTCCGCCTCGCCCGCTTCGCTCGCTCGTCGCGTTCATGGCGGCCACCGAGGTCGCCTCGCTGCGCAAGGCCGCGGATGAGCCGCGGCCTGCCGCGGATTTTGCCCAGTTTCAGATGCAGCTATCGGCGTTTGCCCTCTTGTCATGCGCCGGGTTCCAGGGCAGCAGTGCTACGGCATGCCACGTCCTGGCCGAGCTGATGCAGCGGTACATGGCCCTCCTTGCACGCACGGCAGGCGGCATGGCCCACGATGCAGGACGTACTCATCCGAATCTATGGGATATTTCAAGTGCGCTGGAGCATGTCATGGGCCCCGGCTCTGTCGACGAGCTCGTCGAGTGGACCGACGACGAGGACGTGTGGAAGCGGTCCACGACCGACTTGTGGCCATCGCCGGTGCAGCAACAGCAGCTGCTCCTGCGCGAGTACATGGAGCATGTGCGTGCACCCTCCTCTGAGCGCGTCCAATTTGTGTTTGAGCAAGTGGACGATCCCGGCTTGCGTGCCGAGCTCGAGGTGCGGCAGGCCGTCGAGACGACGTGGGACGACGCTTGGGTGTGGGGCGACATGGAGCCTGACGCAGATGGCCGTGCCCATACGCCGCCACCAAGCTCGTCACGCACACAAGACACCTACATCCTGGACTTTTTGCCCCCCTTGCCGACGGCCAGCGACTGGCAGCGCCCAGCGCCAGCGCCCCAAGCCATCGAGGCGTCTCCCACGGCCCCTGCTACGGCCCCACTACGGCCCCCGCCGCCCCGCGCCGCATCCGTTCACGGCGTGCCACCTGCGGACGAAGTCGGCGACGATGGCGTCCGCCGCGTGTGGCGCCGTTGCGCCACCGCTTACGCGGGCGTCCCGGCCGGTCCATCCACCACGCGCTCCGAGCTGCCATCGCTCGCAGAGAGCCTCCAGCGACGCGGCACAGACAAGCCGCGATCCGTCCACAAGACCACGTCTTCGCTCGATGCGTTTATGCATGCCATGGACGCGCTCGAAAGCGACCCCGCTAGTCGCCGGCCCATGTACCTCACTGCGCTTACGCGTTCGTACCACACGAATCCCACCTCGGCGGCGGCTGCGTCAACGGCCTACAAGCGCCGGCGCCTCGCACACAGCATCGCCGACCCCCAGCGCTACGTGCCGAACGACTCGATGCACGGCTGTGTCCACGTGCATCCTTTGGCACCTGCCAGTGCACCGGCGCCGAGTTTGCTCATTACCATTCCACCTGCGCGCGATGGCGTCGACGAAGAAACCCATTCGGCCACTGCCGCGCCGATCTTTACACCTGTACACCCCCATGGCCGCGCTGTCGCGCTCGTGCCGCCCGCGGGCGCCCAATTCCCGACGCTGTCGTACCGTCATCCATCGCATTTGTACTATGGTGCGCGGATGCTCGCCTACCCCGACATGCAGCGTGCTTTTGCCCGCCTCCACGACCCTCCGGCGCTGCTGGACGACCACCACACCGAGCAAGTGTATCACGGCATGGCCGCGAGCCGCACGCTGCTGACAGGCACCATGATGTCGGTCCGCCACCGCGATACCCCCAACGTCATGGTCAGTCGCTACCGCGGCGCCAACTCGATATTGCATGCCTCGCTCGAGCGCCTCCGCTTCCATCTCGCTACCGAACTCGAGGCCGCACGCCGTGCCGCGCAGGCAGAGGGACAGGCCGAGGTAGAGGAGCCGATCCGCGGCGAGCGCATTCAGATGCCCGTCAAAGGCACGCTCGTGTACGCCTGGGATTGGCCCACGGCCGAGCCCTAGTGTGCTTTCTGTGCCATGCGTGGCAGGTGCTTGTGCAGCAAGGAGCGCGCCTCGTCGCGACGCCCCAGCCGGCTCAGGCGCTGCGCACGGCGCACACGAATGGCCTCGAGGCAAAAGTGGATCGACGCCTCGGCGCGCCGCTTGCGCGCCTCGACGTCCTGTCGGAAGCAAAAGGCCAATGGAAAGCGAAAGCCCAGCCATAGATAGAGCGTGAGTGTACGATGCAGCGACTCGAGCAGCATGAGCGTGTGAATACTCAGCACGTCGTCGTCGTCCGCCCACGCCGCCGCCGGTGCCGCCGAGCGCGCCGCCTCGCGTCGCGCGTGCGCGGCATCCATACGATCGGCCACGGCCTGCTCCGCCTCGATCGTGTCCAGACCCCGCGCGCATACCTCAAAGTCCACTAGCTCGCCTCGCGCATACAGCTCCATGGCGCGGCCGAGCCACGCCACGGCGCGCTCGTCGCGCAGGTTGACGGGTGTGTTGGACCACTTTTCCTTTTCGGCATGCGTTAAAAGCCCACCACCGCGCGACTCGATGAGGGGCGAGAGCGCTTGCTGCGTCTCAAAGTCGGCCAGCGCAAAGGCACGCGCATCCACATCGGCCAAGGCATAAAAGTCGCCGTACAATGTAGACACGGCCTGCGCTGGTGCTGCGCGCGACGCAGACCGCCGCGCCGTGACGCGAGGGTGCAGCATCGACAAGTCCTCGAGCTGCCGACTGCTCGGCTGCAGCGACGCGTGTGTGATCGGTCGCACCGGCGCCGCGAGTGCTGCCCGCAACGTATCCATCTCGTCTTCATGCCGCGTGAGTACCCACCCACTGGGTGAATGGCCTGTATTACGCGCCGTGCCGTAGCGCCCTGCGCGTCCGGCGATCTGCTTGATCTGGGATAGGGAGAGCGGCACACGCTCCGAGCCGTTCCACTTGCTCAGCGTGTCGAAAATGACGCGCTGGATCTTTAGGTTCAGGCCCATACCGATGGCGTCGCTGGCAACCATGACATCCAACTCGCCCGCATTAAAGAGCTTGGCCTGCTCGCTCTTGGTCTCGGGCGGCAGTGCACCGTAGGCTACGGCACAATGCAAACCCGTCTTGGCTTCGATATGTTCCTTGAGCGCAAAAATCGCTGAACGACTAAACGCCACGACACAGTCGCCACGCTGTACGCGCGACAAGTCGCCACGCAAACTCTGCGGTGCCACTTGCAGTGGTGTCAGCCGCTCATACTCGTGGACATGCAGCTCGTCGCCACACAGCTCGACGAGCCGGCGAATGAGCGGCACCGCACTCGCCTCGCCACACAGATGCAGCTCCTTGGCCGGCAGCCCCAGCACCGCTTGCGTCCACGCAAAGCCGCGCTGCGTGTCCGCAATCATTTGGATTTCATCAATCACGGCCACATCATACGAGCGCGTGACATCGGCCATCTCCACCGTGCACGCCACCAGACCCGCATACTCGCTCACGACGCGCACTTCCTCCCCGGTGCGCAAATTGCATGCGCGAGGCGGAATACTCGGCGCGACGGTGCCATGATTGATCCGGTCCCATACCTCGTGCGCCAGCAGACGCAGGGGGGCCGCATAGAGCCCGGTGCGTGCACGCGTGAGCGCTACGAGCGCCCCATGCGTCTTGCCGGAATTTGTGGGGCCCACATGCAGATGCACCTGCCGCGTAAGCGATCGCGCATGTGCGTACGCCAGTGACGGCGTGCGCAAATTCGTGAGTGCCTGGATATGTTCTACGCGCGCGGCAGCCGCGGCCGCCGTGCGCTGCTGAGCCGTGGCCTGTGCATCGCCACGCACATGGCGCCATGCGCGGCCCAGCCACGCCAGGAACGACTGCGCACATGCACGTCGCAGCGCATCATCGCCCTGTTGTGCGTATGCTCTCATGCCCTGGATAGAGAGGGATCCCTGAGCCGACGCCCAGGCGCGCAGGAGCTGCGCCCACGCCTCGGTGGACGACGTAGGTAGCGCTTGACCGCGTACCACGCGGCCACATAGCAATTCGAGTGCCTTGCGCGAAAAGCCCCACTCGTCCAGGCGCTGTATGGATGCACGCGACGTCGCGTACGCCTCGGCAGCCTCCCGCACGCGCCGTTCCAGCTCCGCCGCCGTCGCGGGACGCCGCGGCGCCGTCAACTCGAGAGGCGCAAGGGGCCGCGGCCGCGGCCGCGATCGTGGCTTTTGCGTGCGCTTTGCTTCGCGACTAGGCGCAAGCGATTGATGCAGTGCGCGCCACACGACCGTGGGCGTGCATCGTGCCCGTGGGAGCATGCGACGTGGCGCGATGCAAAAAAAGTGCCGCTTTCGGTGGAGGCGCGCCTTGCCTCGCTATGAAGGTCGTGGGCCTGCTGTCCGGTGGCAAGGACAGCTGTTTCAACCTATGTCACTGCATACTCCAGGGCCATGACATTGTAGCGCTCGCGACATTAGCGCCGCCCGAAGGCAAGGGTACGTGGCCCTGCTTATACAGACGAAATCGACTCGTACATGTACCAGACTGTCGGCCACGACGCTGTGCACGCGGTGGCCGCCGCTTTGGACGTACCGCTGTACCGCGCATGCATTCGGGGTGCGCCGCACAACCAGGAAGCCGTGTATGGCGCGCGCGACCCTGCCTCACGCACGTACAATGCGGACGATGAGACCGAGGACCTGTACCGTCTGCTGCGCGAGGTAAAGAAGCACCACCCCGACGTCGAGGCCGTCAGCGCAGGTGCGATCCTATCCAACTACCAGCGCGTGCGCGTCGAGCATGTGGCGCTGCGCCCCGACATTCAGCTGCAGCCACTCGCCTTTTTGTGGCAGCGTAACCAGACGTCTTTGCTGCATGAGATGAACGCGGCAGGCCTCGATGCGGCCATCATCAAAGTCGCCGGCATTGGCTTGAATGAGCGCGACCTTGGTCAGACGCTGCGTGCCCTTACGCCCAAGCTCGAGCGCCTACATGCGTTGTACGGCGCTCATGTATGTGGCGAAGGCGGCGAGTACGAAACGTTGGCGCTGGATGCGCCCCTCTTCCGCCGCCGCCTCTCCCTGTACGTGCCATGACTAACGTAGCGACGAAACTCGAGTCGTTGTGCACCACGACGCCGCATTCGCCAGCGTTAGTTACCTGCGCCTATGTCGCGTGCGCCTCGTCGAAAAAGAGCAGGGTGGACCTGCCACGGTAAGCGCCCACCTTGCTCCGCCGCCGCTTCTCGATCCGCTAGGGCGCGCGGCTTTGCATGCAATCGAGCATGTGCCTCTTCCTGTGCCTACCCCACCCTCAGAGGCGCGTGCGCCCTGGCAGGCCCCGAGTCACGTCGCCCTGCGCCACCCATGGCTGGTCCTGGCCAACCTACGCCCCAGCCACTCGGACGCCCCGCTGGACGAGCAGGTGCATGACTTGTTTTCGCGCCTTGAAGCTACGTTGCAAGCCCATGGGTACCAGTGTACCGATATTGCGCATATCAATGTATACCTCGCTTCGCAAGCCGACTTTGGCGCGACCAATGCCGTGTACCGCACCTACTTTGGTGCGGCGCCACCCAGCCGCGCGTGCATCGCCGTGCCAGCAGGACCAGGCCCCCGTGTGTGCCTGGATGCGATTGCTTGCCGCGAGCCCAACGGCACGAGCGAGCGCCGCGTTTTGCATGTACAGAGCCGCAGCTACTGGGCGCCGGCCAACATTGGCCCGTACTCGCAAGCCGTCGGTGTGCATGGGCGCATCTACATGGCCGGCCAGATTGGTATGGAGCCATGCACCCTCCAAGTGCCCGACAGCCCTGCCTTGCAGCTAGCCCTGGCCTTGCAGCACCAGCGGCGTGTGGCACTGGCCGTGCGTGAATGGAACACTCGCGGCGTCATCGAAGGCGGTGTGTGCTGGCTTGCCGTCCCGCCCGACCCTAGCTGGACGACGGCCGTGGCACAAGCGTGGACAGCTAGCCTCGAGCCGGATGCGCAGCTCTCGGAGCCGGCTCATCCACACGCACAGTCCATCCCCGACGACGAATGGCTCGGTAATGACCATACGCAAGTACCGCTGTTGTGCGTGTTTTTGGGCCAGGACGCTCTGCCCAAGCAGGCAGTCGCCGAGTGGCAGCTGACCGCTTCTCTGCCCGTGGACGACGAAGCATCTTTTCACACCTGTCACGGACACTTTGTGCAGCACGGCGTGGCATGCACCTACCGCGTGCTGGCGCACGATGCACGTTCGTGTGGGATTGCGCTCTTTACGCGAACCGACGCGATAGACCAAGGCGATGCAGATGCGCAACGTATGCAGGCGCATCTCGCGTCCCGCGTCCATGCGCAGCTCTTGTACGATGCGTCCGTGGGCCCCGACGCGGCGGTAGCGGCGCTGGCTCCCTGGGTGACCGACGCATCGTGCGTGCCTACATGGGGATGGGCATGGCCTGGCGAGCAGGTTCAGCGTGCGCTATGTGCGTTGGTATGGACGTAGTGACTACAACGTCTTGGACGCAAGCTTCTCGGCCGGCAGCGTGAGCCACAGGTAGACGAACGCCACAAAGCCCAGCATTGTGGAAAAGGCGCCGGCCATGTACGGCCATGCACTACTGAGCATGCGAGGGTACTCGTCGTGGTTGAATGGGCGCACTGGCACGACATCCTCGGCGACCATGTACGACCAGCCGTGACGCCTCCACTGGACGCGCAGCGTAAAGACGCCATGCTTGTCCGGGAGTCGGAGATGCCCGCGGAACAAGGTCGAGTTGGGGCCTTTCTTGGCCTCGAGTGGCACCGTGACGTAGGGGTCGAGCATCACCGCCGAGAGCTGCAAGTCGAGATCAGCTGGCGCAGGCTGCCACGCCTGTCCATCGTACATGGAAATCTCGAGCTCGTACGCGACCGTGTCCTTAATGCGGTACATGCTCGTGGTGCCCTCCAACTCTTCATAGTCGGGGCGCACGTCGCGCTCGTCGGCCCGCACGCGATGGTGCGAGCTGCGCATCACACGGAGCACACCGCGCTCCTGGAAGGCCCAGGAGGTCATGTCGTCCACCACGGCGCGCTGCAGCGGGCGTGCCGCATCGTCGTACAGGGACGTGGCAAAGAGCTCGGTGCTGCCTACCAGCACAACGCGCGCCGAGTTGTCGCGCAGTTGGATCGCCGTCGCCAGCGATGCTGCCGCATCCGGCGTGTGCGCATCGGCGCCAGTGAGCAGGTCGAGCTGCGAATGGAGCGCCTCGAGCTTTCCTTCTGCCTGCCATGCACCGTCCGATCCACGCACGATGCTGGGCGGCTCTGTCTGGTAGGCCGTCGTCGGCGGAAGCAACAGCGGGAACGCCAAGGGGTTCGGACCGACCCAGTGCGCTACGCCACGGAACACGAGAGGGTCCGCGATCGCTTTCGTGCTGTCCGAAAACACTGCATGGGCCTCGGCGGCCAGACCACCCGCCTGCAGTGCGTCGCGGTGGCCACCCACGAGCACCGCGGAATGATCGCCACTATCAAGCTGCGCATCGTAGCCAAAGTGGTCCACCAACTTTGTTTTGCGTTCGCCCATTTCCACGCCAAACTCGCGGGCCAACTCGCGCCATGCCTCGCTGAGCTGCGGCGACACACCCACGAGCATATTGCCGCCGTCACGCAGAAACTCGATGATCTGCTGGGGCGCGAGTCCCATAGGAAACTGCTTCATGCGCGGCGCCAGCATGAGCAGGTGATCAAACTTGCGTTCGCCGAGCTCAAAGAGCGCATCCTGCGCCTCGTCCGGCGCGCGAATATCGACGTGGAAACCACGCTGCTGCATCGACGCCATGTACGCGTCGTAGCTGTGCATGTCCGCCTTGTCTACCAAGGCAAGCACGCGCGAGCCTGTGGCCGAAGCGGCCATGGCCCGAGCGGCCAAGGCCAGTAGACAGATTCCCCACCACCACATGGGCGCCGAACAGACGACGATGGGCGCCGTCGCCGGTCGGCCGCTGGCATCACGTGAGAAGAGAGCGCCCGAGCCCGCCCGCTCGCCCTGGCCGGTGCGAGCGAGCGCGTGCAGGCGATGCGCGTGTCCCCCGAGGCGGGCTCGGCGCCCAGCGAGGCGCGGACCGAGGCATCCGAGGCGCCATACCGCCTACCTTTTTCTTTGGAGGACGATACGGACTGTGTGGAAAACGAACTGGAAGAATTTTACTCGTATGTCGAAGTGCCGCTGGTCGTGGAGAATGGCGCGAGCTGGCACGCGTGGGCCACGTCCAAGTGGGCATCGCTGCGCATAGATCAGGACATTCCGCCAGGGAGTACGTGGAAATGCTAACCGCAGCGTGGACGACACTCCCTGCACCTGTGCGGCGCCGCATCTTGCAACGCCTGCTCGACGCGCTTGATCTACAGGCGCACGAGGCACGTACCAGCGCCTCGCATGCCCTGCTGTACCACTTGCAAGGCTCGTTTCAAGAGACGAATAGCGAGGACGAGCAGCTCTACTGGATGCGTGAAAATGCACGCATGGTTTTTGAGCTAGGCGGTCTCGAGGCCCTCTTTGTGGCGTGCAAGCACGCGTGCTGGCGACACGACTGGCTCAGCTCGCTCCCCGACTATGTATCGGAGGAGGCAGGACCGTCGCGCACCACGGTCCTCACGCCGCAAGACAAGGCGGCGCTCTTCGACGAGGCCAACATGGACGTGACCGTGCACTTTTCGCAGCTGTACAGCATCGTGGAGCTGCTGCGCGGCGACGTACTGCTTGCCGAAGCTCTGATGGCACTCTCGCCCCCGCTTCCCGTGTACCTGCTCGAGCTGGTGGCGAATTTGCGCGAAAAGAGCATCAAAGGCTTTCCTGTAAAAAAACTCGTGCTCCTCCTGTGGAAGTCGCTTCTCGCCACGCTTGGCGGGCAGCGCGATCTGGCGCGATGCAAACAACTCGTGCGGCAGCGCGAGGGACTACCCCCAAAGTCCGTCGCTGCACAAAAGTGCGCGGCATCCCCCAGCGACGTGCGCCACTTTTGCGCAGAGCTTGCGGCCAAGTACCCAACGCTCGCGCCGCTTTGCGCGCCGGGCCTGGAGGGCGAGGTCGTGGGCCATGCAACGCAGGTGCTTCCGTTGCACGCTGGTGGTGAGCTGGATCCCGAGCCGCCCTCGTCTGCGGATGAAGAACGCATGGCAGCGGCCAAGGCGGCCACAGCGCCGCCCCCTGTCAAGCTGGGCCGTCAAAAGTTTCAGACGGACCAAAATCGGCCCTATGTGCTCCCGTTGCAACCCCAAGCGGCTACACCCTCTGTGGTGGACGAGGCATGCTCCTTGTACGCCTCGCACTTGCACATACGCACGAGTGCGTGGCAGACGTGGTGCACGCGCATGGCCCTACTCAGCGAAGGACCCGGTCCGTCCGCTGCGCTCACCGAGGCCATGGCCGCGCTGCACATGACGCCGGAAGTGCTCGACGAGAGCGATGATGTGCGCCGCCTCGCATGGGTCGACGATGTGTACCGCGGTATGCTTCCCTCCCTCCAAAGCGCCGTGATTGTGCTGTTGAAACTGGTACTCGCTACGACCACATCCGGCGGCACGAGCAGTGCATACATGAGCGCAGTCGCCGAAGGCACGCCGCCGGAGCAGGCACCGCCACCCACGCTGGAGGATCTGGATATTGTCCGCCACCGCGAGATTCTGAACAAGGGCATCAGCTCGCTGTTGCTTCTATGTCTGCAGTGGTTCAAAGCGAGTCATGCGCTCAAGTTTGAGTACCTGGCGCAGCTGCTGCTGGACTCTAACGTGCTCCTACTCATTCTCAAGCTGTTTGGTCTGCAAGAGGTGCGCCAGACGACGCGGTGGCGCTGCGAGGCGTTCCCGTTCGGCTTATGGGAGTATTGCCGCGTGGCAGGCCACACGGGCTCCACAGCCACCCCGCCGTCGATCCTTCGCAGCACCGATTTGCGCATGGGCGACGTGTGGGACGCGTATCCCGATGACCCTCCGCGGCTGCAGCACACGCAGGACGGCGTGCCACAGCACGCCTACTCGTGGCGCAACATGGCTACGACGGTGAACCTCACGCGCCTCCTGTACCAGGTGTGCAAAGGCAAAGTACACCGTATCTTGCTGTTGGTGCAGTACAAGAGCTCGGCGATTTTGAAGCGCACCCTCCATGTTCCCCACGATGGCCTGGAGCCGTACGTACTCAAGATTCTTCGCTCCCAGATCCCCTACTGCGGGCGCAAGTGGCGCCAGTCGAACATGAGCATTATCACGCAGATCTACCTGCGGTGCCGACCCCATCTGCGTGATGAATGGACGGGCGGTGGCGACATGGAGACCGAGGTTGAGGCCTCGCTCGGCGAGGAGCAGACGATCCGTGCGCTTATCCAGTACTACAACCGCACGCAGTTCCAGTTCCTCGCACCTGTCGCGGGCTCGGGCGTAGACAGTGCGCCCCACGCCGTCGCCAAACCATCGATCGACGCGGAGCGCGATGCATTTGAGCGCGACGCCTTTCCTGCGCAGCGCAAATGCGCAGCGTCGTCCACACCGGGGCGCTACATCAACAATATGGGCGTGGATGGAACGTTGGATATGTACGAGGACATGCTTCAAGAACTGTTTGCCAGTGTGCCGCTCGAGTCACTCGAGCCGACCACGCCAGATGCGACACCTGCACCCAGTGGCGGCGCCGATGCGGCTGATGATGGGCGCAACGTGTGGGAGCATTTGAGCCCCCGCGAGATGGACGCTCTCTCGCGCTCCCCTGGCATCTTGCCGGTACCGTCGTCCAAGAGTAGCACGCCAGGGCGGAACGTACATATACGCCAGCCTTCATGGAGCACGCCGGGCCTGTCTGAAGACAAGCGGCGCGTTCAATCGAGTCCTAGCGCCGCACGGCCCCCGCTGCACTGGAACATGGAGGACCTCGTGGAGGATGCCTTGTCGACGGAGCACGACGGATCGAGTCCCAACAACCCAACAGACACAGCACGGCACCTCATTCCCGACGTCCTCATTCCCGAAGCCCCTCTCTCGTCGCCCCAACCTGGCGGCATCGACGAGATTGAGCACATCTTTGGCGCATAGCTCGGTTACCGATAGACCTCCACAGCCCTGGCATGTTCGATGCCGCGACTGTGCTACTGCGCGAGTTTTGGCGCGCGACGGGATGGCAGGAGCAAATGTCGTACCTGCACCTTATGACGGCGAGCGATGGTAGGTGCTATGCGCTCACGCAGTGCTCCTTGATTTTGCCGTGCCTCATGGCGTCATGTTCTCCACGGCAAGTGCATCGAACCCCGCGTTTCTCGCTAGCGCTCGCGCCCAGACGGCACCCTTGAGCGGCTCGCTAGGATATGCCTACGTGGAGAGTCATTCACCGGTGAATTTGGCATGCGTGCACGATCCTCTGCAGCGCATGGCGCGTGCTGGCACGTTCCTGGAGCCAGAGACACCACGAGGTACTGTTCTTCACGAAAAGCCGCGCGATCAGCTCTTGTATGGCAGCATTCATGCGCCTATGGGGTGGATGGAAGGCATCTATGTGGCGCGACTCTTCCCAGAGTGGCAGTTTATGGCCACGGCCCTCTCACGCGCGCCGCGCTATCCCTTGGAGCCGCTGGGCCGCTGGGTCGGCCTTCGTCCACCGCGGGTCGCGAATGCGGCAGATACCGACTCGGCTATGGGGCCACCCGGCACGACGCATTTGCTATTGACGCTGCAGCGGCAAAGCGCGTCGCGGACGTCCGAGTACAGCTATTCCCTCGACGATGCGTTATGGGGCGCCCGTTTCCTCCAGCGCATCCATCAGTTGCGCGATGGTAGCACACTGCGTGCAGGGGCGGAAGCCTTTTTTAGTGTGGCCGAAAAGAGTGCAGGCGGTACGTTGCGCCACTCACACAGTATCGATTGGGATGCGATGTGCTATGCCCCACGGTGCGGTATCGGCGCTCGGTTGGTCGGCGCAGACGCGGCCAGCCGTGGCTTCTGTGACGCTCAATCCCATGATGGGATATCTGCGCGCTGCGTACGCAGCTCGCATCGACGATGAACTTCTCTTGTGCACGCGCTACGACTTTAATGTATACTCGTACCTGTCGGATTGGGCTGTCGGCGTAGAGTACAAGCTGCGGCGCATGGGCGAGGAAGAGAGTATGGACGTGCCAGCCAGTACGATGCGAGAGCGAGTCGGTGTGTGGGCTGCGCCTCATGGCAATGCTGCCTCGCTGCGCGAGGCGCCAGCGTCCGTGGAGGATAACCTCCCCTCTGCGCATGACCGTGGTATGGATGCAGTAGAGCCTGGCGCGCTCGGATCATCCACCCGCATGGGCTTATTGAAAGCGCGGCTCAGTGCGTCGGGCCTCTTTTCGCTCTTGTGGGAGGGCTACTGGCGCCGGTGTCTCGTGTCGGTGGGATTGCGGACGCAGCTGCCCACACCCGCAAGCTCGACGCTGGGAGTCGAGATCATGTATTTGGCGCGTACCTAGTCTACGATCATGCGAGAGCGTTTTGCCAATCGGCTGCATGTTCTTCGTCGGCAAGTGCCCCTGCAAATGAAAGGAAGTTTTGGGGACGGTGCACCTCGTCCCAAAAGGCCGCAGGAGGCGCGAGCTGGAGCGTGTACTGAAAGTGGGGCGTCCACTGCGCCGAGAGCGACAGGCCATAGTTCCATGCGCCGTCCGTGGGGGCGAGCGTCGTGCCGAGGATCCGGTCACTCAATAGTAGTTGCGCCTTGTCGACCATGCCCCGGTGGAAGCCCGGTGCGGGGCCAAGCGCCTCGGCGGGCGATGCCTTGCGACCCCACTCAAAGCCGGCTACACTCAGCGAGTGCGCCGCGAGCGTCACAGAGCCGGGCGTAAAGGCGCACGTGATGCAAACACTGCTCGCGCCCCATTCGGGGTGCGCGGCCATGAGGCGGGCCTGCATCGCCACGTCGCTGGGCGCTAGGTGCGGCAGGTCCTGCGACTGTGTCTTGATCCAGCCTAGTGGCTCGAGGTCCTTGAGCATGTACTCGTGCGTCGGGAGCGCATCGGGCAGCTCCACGCCCGTGTTGCTGCCGCGCTGAGGCACCCACACGATCAGCTGGATCTCCTTGACCGCTGGCATATCGGGGGGCGAGGCACCGTACAAAAAGCCTGCGACCTGCGTGCGCAAATCGGCTGTGACGATAAACGTCTTGAGGATATTCTTCGGGACCACGTAGGTGAGCGCACCGGCATCCTCTCGCACGTCGTCGTTCGACACGTACAAGTGCTGGCAACGCAGCGGCAGGTTCGTCGCGCTCAGTGCACGCACACGCCAGTCGCTCTTTGAGCTGAACTGCTGGTTCTCGTACTGCGTCGTCGTCACGGTTTGGATCTCGTCCCCGTGCACGTTGACCGTGCGAGTCTGTGTTGCCGTGACCTGCTGCTGCTGCTGGTTCTGGTCGATCTCGGCCATCTGCTGGCGCTGCGTCGAGGGCGCCGAGATTTCCATACCCAGGATAATGTCGCGGATTTCACTCGAAGTGAGACTCGCAACAGCGACCTGATTGCGCCGGCCATAGTCCTGAAGAATGAGGTCCCGCAACGCAATCTCCACCTTGATCCACTCTTCGTCCGAGAAAGACGGCCAAATGTGGTGCGGTTGCGTGATGGTGTTGAGGTTGGGGCGCAGAATGATCTTGGTCTTTTCCGTATTGACGTGCAGTGCACGCAGCAGGAGGATGCAGCGCGAGAAAGCCGTGTACGATGAAATGCTCTTGAGCCAGTCGTCGTACAGCGAGTACAGCACCATTTGCGGCTGCGTCGCGCGCAAGATTAAATCGCCAATCTTCTCGAGCTTCATACACGCCTGGAACGGAAGCTGCAGCTGAGAACCCTTGATCACAATGTTGGGAAAGTCGAGCAGGTGCACCTCCAGGGGATCGAGCATGCCTTTGCGCGTCACAATGACTTGTTTTGGCTGCTCTTCGACAGGCAGCGAGCGTACCAGCGCAGCGACCTCCTCTGCCGTCTTCCACTTGGCGAGCTGACCGAGACGCTTCTGACCCGCCCACACGGACGTGTGGATCACTTTGAGGAACAGCTGGCCTGTGCGGGGATTCAAAATGAAGATGGCACCGTTGATTGGCTTCGTCACCAGATTGCCCTCGAACGTGCGGTGGATCGTGACGCGGTACACATTCGTATCGTCAATCATCCAGATCACTTGGTTGCTGAAGAGCTCTGCATAGTTGCCCGAGTTGAGGTACGGCTCGGTCGGCTCCGAGCTGTACAGCTGAAGACCCTTGCGGATACGCTCGCGCAGCACATACAACGCAGGATTGGCCTTCATGATCTTGGCCATGGCCTGCTGCAATAGGGGCTTGGCACCGGGAATGTACGACCCATACGCACTGTGCATGCTGTAGGCCAAGTCAATACCGATCAGCACACCACTCGGCGACGGGTAGATGGATGTGTTGTCAGTCGTATAGTCCAGGTACTTGGCACGGCAGTAGCGCTCAATGTCGTGAGAGTCAAAGTCGCCCCATCGCAGCTGCACGTCAATCCACCACTTGGAGCCACTGGCACCGCCCATCACATCCCGCGAATCGGTCAAAAGCGATGGGTTCGACATGGGCCACTTGTACGACGCAAACAAGACAATATCTGCACAGGACGCGTTCATGCGGTACGACTTGCGCGGGTGGATCGTCTCCTTCTGCACAGTCTCGATCTGCAGAGCCTCTAGCTCCTGGTCAAACACTTGACACAGATCCATCACCACACTCTCGTGGATCTTTTGCCACAAATGCGCACGGAACAGCTGAATGAGTGAGATCTTGAGCGTCGGGATTTTGCCATGCATGAAAATACCCGTCAGATCCAGCTGCACCTGGAAACCGACATACACGTTCGCACGATTGATTGTCGGACTCCACCACAGCGTAAAGCGACGATTGGGGATCTGCGACAGACCCGAGCGCTGGGCGTTGGTCAGCTTCTTGAGCTTCATCTGGTCCTCAAAGCCAGACGCCTTTTCCCAAAACAGACCCTCCCACGTTGGAAAGTTGCAGCCCTTGAACAGCGTGTGCTCCAAACAGCCTTCCACACCACCTAGCGCTGCAATAATATCGGTGCGGTACTGGTTCAACTGCCACAATTTGCCGTCGTGCCGCTGTGATGTCCACCAGAACGGATTGTATTTGAGAAGCTGGTATTGCTTAAACTCATTCCGCAGTCGCCACATCTTGTCGTAGGACAAGATCGTCCGGTCCTTCTGGAAGAGCGTGTTGATACGGGGAATACCTCGGTCCCACGAGTCTTCCAGGTCTTCCAGTGTCAGACGCCGGTTCTGTGCCGTAGCTTCTCGTCGCTTCGTCGCATACTCGGACCAAACGCGCGAAGAGTCCAAGAACTCCGACTCCCAGCTCTGAATGTACCGGTACAGGTTGGGAATCAATTGGTCCTCGTCATGGCTCATACCCGACCGGAAATGCGAAATGCCCGTCTCCGTCTGCTTAGACCAGCGCAGGTCCGACTGAGGGATAAGTACATGGCCCATCGAGAGCATGCCAAGACCACCCAGTTCCTTGGGTGAATAGAACACGACCGGCGGGAAACGCGAAGGCATTTTGCTGTTCAGCCCAATCTTTACACGCGTCTGCACCTTGTTCTCGCACTTGACGAGCAGGTCGAGAAGCTCGTTTGTGTGAATCACTGCCTCACGATAATAGGTCATGAGGCCAATGAGCGAAGTGTTCCATTTGTTCACAATCTTGGCAAAGGGCGCTGAGCCTGCCGCCATCAACACCTGTCGCACACGGTTGTGGAAGCTGGCAATAGCCTCGTCCGATACACGCAAATAGGCCTGCGCACTGCGCTCACCTGTACGCGCATTCACAAGCGACCACACACCGTCACGCTGGTCGCCCATGTCACCCTGTCGGCACTTGGGCAAAATGCGCACCTCAAAGCCTTGCATCGAAAAGAGTAGGTTCGGATTGTCCTTGCTGTACACACTCACAAACGTGTCCTCCCACTCGATCGTCGTCAGGCTGCGCGGCAAAGAATTCTTCACCGTCCAGAACACCGCACGGCCCAAGTTCACGTCGTGCTTGTTCAGGCGCATACGGCAATCACGTGGCCAACACTTTTTGTTGTTGTAGCCGATCAAGTTGCTGTTGTTCGGATCCGGGTTGGCACTGAGGTACCGCTGGATCAGGTCGCGCGCCTCCTCCGCGGTGAAGCGGTAAACAATATGCACACGATCGACATATCGCATGTACATACGCACGGGGTGACGCGTCTCGATCTCGGTGCTCTCAAACTGCAAAAAGCCGTTGGGCATCTTGGGCGAACCAGCCATATCACTGGCACGTCGCAGGCCCAAAATGAGCAGATCCAAGATCATGCCATAGTACTGGAACACAAAGCCAGAGAACTGCAAACCGCGCAAAAGACCATACGAGTTGACATGAGCCATGTCCTTCCACACAATAGACACATTGTTCTTTGCAGTGATATAGTCCGCCAAGTTGTGGTCCATGATGAGACGCAGTAGACGATTCAGCAGCGTAATGTCGACTTTATCAAACACCTTCGACAGAGTGGTCTCCATCAAGACATTGCACTCTCCATTGGAGCTGTCCCAAATGTCCGTCAGATTGTTCACACCATTGCACCACTTGTACACGAGCAGAGGCGGCGGCTCCTGGTCACTGGGCTTGATCCAGGCTGGGAAGAGCGCGCGCTTGTCTGCCTCGTACGCCAAGTACTGATCCAAATAAGCATCTGTGATCTTTTCAATCGGCTCAATGTCGTACGTTGGTACCAGTTTGGCAAACGTGTCAAAGAACTCCAAGCCCACTTCTTTGAAGGCACGCTGGGTTAGCATCAGGCGCTTGATGCGTGCCAACGTTTCGTGTGGATTGTCAAAGGCCTGCTCAATGAGCGCCAGCTCTTCACGCTGGGTCTGATTGAGTCGGGCCTGCACACTGTAGGCTTCCTTCAGCTTCTCCAGCGCAAGTACCAACAACTTGGTGTCATGTTTAAAGTTGAGCGACGGGAAGGGGATAGGCCGGAACTTGCGGCTTTCGAGCCAGTGCACCGTTGACGTATAGATAGCCACAGCCGACTCGGACGTGATATAGGGGCCATCCTTCAAGTACGCGTTTTGGCGTTCCTGCTCGGCCTTTAGATACAGACGAGTAAGGCGACCCAAGTTCTTCCGGCTTACGGTCTTGTCCACCGTCGCACCACGGCGAATACGCTCACGGTTGTAGTGCGCCACGGAGGTCCACCAGTCGGCCTTGGACTTGACATACCGCAGGATGACGTTTTCAATCGCTGTCGGCATACCAGGGACCTTCCATGGTACATTCGCCTTCCAGCAACGCCAAGCCTCTGTCAAATGCTGCAAGATAGTCTTGCTCTTGTTTTGCTTGATACCTTCCGGCATCATATCAAGCAAATCATGCATGACAGCGGCGCGCAACTCCAGGTCAAAGTGCGACTCTACACGCTGCTTGGTCACAGACTTGCCCCCGGTGCGGCCATTACGCCCTTCAAACTGACGGGCCAGCAAGTTACCAAGCCAGCGCTCGAGGAGTGGGGTGATACCGCGCATAAAGAAAATCCACACTCGCCATGACGGACCCCAGAAACCAACACCTGGACCTTTGCCGACCGGACCCGAGTTGAAGCGGTAGTAAATCACATGCTTCAAGTCCTTGCACGCACGGATCTGATGCATGACTTTGTACTTGTAACGGTAGATACCCGTGAGCTGTCCGACATGGTTGAGCAGATACTGCAGACCATCCGCCAGTTGGAAGGCGTCGATGTTACCCAGCCGGAATTGGACGTGCGCATCAACAATGAGCTTCGTCAAGCGCGCCATCTCACGAACAAGGTGGAACGCGTTACCAAAGCGCGACTTTTTACGCTCCTTGGTAGTCAGCGTCTTGACTGGTTTCAAGTTCATGTTGTAGTCCAGATGCAAATACGTGAGTGCCTTACGGTGGATGAGCAAGTTCAGCATGTTAAAACTCTGACGAACCACCTGCAGACCTGCCTCGAGCCAGTCGAGATGAGTCGTTTGGAAAAACTTGGTGGCTTTGAGCTGGCGGAACAAGTACTTTTTCGATTGCGCCTTGTAGGGTCGCGTATGCAGCGTGTTGTGAACATACTTCTTCAACAGCTTCTGGTAGCTCACGCGCACCTTGACGGGCTGTCCCGGGGGGCAGTGCTCCAAATACCACGATTTGATCAAAGGCACATCCACAGCGCGACGCGTGGCGCCACTGCGGCGGTGGTAGGGCGGCGGTGCCCACCAGAGGGCGATACCATCCGCTGTCAGCTCATTTTCTAGAGGCGCAGCATCCAAAAATGGTTCTATGCCCTCGGGCAGAACAAACGCCTCTTCCGCTGGAAGCTCATCGTCCCCACGGACGCCTACTCCGAACACAGTGTCCTCGTGTGACAGAACCGGTTCGCCGTCATTATAGTGGTCACGGAACAAGTGCCCATGGTTCAAGGTGCGGCTCGACATGGGGTGGAGAGAAGGGTCAAAGTAAAACGCGGGCAAATCAGGGTCCTCTGTCCGCACGTATACATTCTTCGGCTCATGGTAGGTTCCCATGAAGACCGAGCGCGGGCGACTGTTGTACAAGTGTGGAAAGGCCACTCTGTATTCCGTGCGTATTTGGTGACGGATGATCACTTTTCGGATATCATTAAACTCATTCCAGTCATCATCGTAGTCAATCATATCTTTGTACAAAGGCTCGAACTTGGGCCCTCCCGGAATGGCCACGTTCAACGATTTGGCCGTGTAAAACGACTTGAGGTCAAACAGATAAAAGTAGTTTCTGTCTCCCGCTGTAAAGTCACTTTGAAGTGTACGACCTAGGCGGTACAATGCGGCCATCTTGGGCAGATCCAATGACCAGTATCGGTAGGATGGCCCGTTTATGCACTCACGGTCCTTGACCAATGGCTTGTGGTCATAGAACCAGTCAATAATAGGCGCATCTTCTTCGTCGTCCAGCTCGAGTTGGATGGCCTCAAGCGGTTCCACGTCCAGGATATTATCTCCATAGTCGATGGGCGGTTCTTCGTCATCGAACGGAGGGAAACGCATGCGCTTAAAGTGACGGCGATCTCGCTTTTCTCGTCTCATAGCAAGCCACATGCTAGCCCACTGTGCATGGTAAATCGGCTCCACCACTTTGGGAACGTCATTCACAAATGTGATGGCACCTGTAATATGATATAGAACGGGCACTTCACGAACCTGTTCCCACGGCATAGGAATATTCTCAAGCAATTTCATCATAGCATGGGGCACATACTTGAGTGCACCCAGATGTACACGCTTCTCAGCGCGATACTTACGGTTGCTCATGTCACCGTGGTCCTTGATGATCTTCCTCACATGCTCCGGAGGGAGTTCCTGCTTTCCCGTATCGACGAAGGCCGTTCTCCCACGACGATCACCATATTTTCTGCTTTGAGATTGTTTCCACTTGCGCGCCTTTGCCGCTAGTTCTTGCGGCGGCATCACTGAAGGTTCCCCCGCTGGTAGTGGCATAAACCCAGGGGGGGCACCACTTGTTGCACCGGCATAATTAGGCGGTGGTACTCCCACCATATCTGCCAAGTTGAACTACCTCAACGAGTCAGAGGGTTACGAAACAACGAGCACGTCAGCAGCCGCGTCGTCCGTGGCGTAGGAGATGAAAACTACGACGCCCCACGGAGCCGCGTGCTCTTTTGCTGACTAATCCAACAAAAGCCTACCTAGTCCATTTCGTCGTCCACCAGCTGATCCGCCTCGCTGGTGTTCGGTGCCGTCTCAGGTCCAGTGGCGGTCGGTTTGCCTGTAGGCTCAATGGGCTTAGGGAGCTGTCGGATATTGAATTTTGCGTTGTCAGCACCATTATCGACGCTAGTGCCGCCAAGCATGCCCGAAAACATGCTGGACAATGCATCCATTTGGCGACGCGGGGGCTGCATGCCAAAGTACGTCGAGGATAGGTTCGAAAGAAGCTGAGTGAGACCTCGAAATACATACCTCAAAAGCGGACTCCATGCCGCTCAACACACCATCTTGGACGATCTGTCGCAAGAGCATCTGCCACGCAACCCGAATTTCTTCCGGCACAACACCACCCTTGCTGCGCACATCACACGCCAGGCACACTGCCTGCTGCGAGAGATTGAGAGCAGGGTTCGCTGTCATGAAAATTTCTGCCGAGTAGCTAGACACCTTCGCCGGTGACTTGTACTCGCGAGGGTTTGGCTTAACCGGCAAGAGCAGGGCAGGGTGCTGGGCAATGGCGGTTTCCAAGTACGCACGTAAGAAAGTGCTTGCACTTTCGCTCGCTTGTAGGAGTAGTATGCTACCTTGTCAGCTCGTTCAAATCACGTACGGAATCCATCCACGCAAAGCAAATGTACCCACAAGAACACGCTCGATCGAATCCTTGCTGGCCTTACTGGGATCCGAGTTCGCCAGAGCCGCAGCGTATTTCGCATTCCACTCTAGCAGCATCTGAGCAAAGGGCTTGGCAGCCTTGGTACTAAACGCGCATGCGGCAATAAAGTGATGCTCAGCCTCGTAGTATTGCTGACCTGCTGTTTTAGAATCATAAGCATACCTTTAGAGAGCAATTCGGCGAGAAAAAGTCGCAGTTTCTCATCTCCAAGCGGATGATCACAAGTGCTCACAGACCACTTGACAGCAGCAGCAATGGGCTTACGACGCCACATGGGAGTGCTTGTTTTGCCTAGTATATCAATAATGCGATCTGCGTCAGTGTGTTTTTCACATACTACGAGAGGTCTCGTTCATAGAGACCTGGGCCTTCATATACACGTCCAGCAGGTATTCGGCCAGGTCACAGGCACTGCCCTCCTCTTTCAAATCGAGAAGCTGGATGGCGCCATCATAGAGGATCTGAATCGCCTCATCAAACTTGTTTTTCCGCAAAAGCCGCACTGTCTTTGTGCGAAGCTTTTGGTGCAGCTCATAGCCACCATTGCCGCCAGGGATCGATTGTGGTTCCATGGCAGCCACTCGTAGGATTTCAAGTCGTACACGCTATTGGGCCCGCGCATTTTCTAATTCTGACTGTTGCGCTACCAAATGCCATGTGGCGACTTGGATTGTCACCACTCAAATTAGCTTCGTGAGCTTCTGGATCCCGTCACCTTCGAGGCGGCAGCCAGACCATTCATCCAGGAGACGTGCTCCCAGATAGTTGCAATAGAACCCAATGGAGGAGCTGGTATGAATGTATACGACATACTGGTTTGTTTTCAATACGTTCCAGTCGATGCGTCTGCAGTTTTCGCGTATAGCCAGTTCTCCCATGTATTTAAAGAGATGCTTGCCGATACCCTTTCCACGGCAATCAGCAGTGACGAACAGGTCTTCCAGAAAGAGGGTAGGTCGCGAGGTCCATGTCGAGTACGCATAAAAGTACTGTATTAGTGCAGCTTGAGCGTACCAGACAAAATCCGACTGCTTTTCCATCTACTTCTGCCATCACAACCTTGGCTACAGGCTTTGTGAACAGCGTTTCCTTGAGCTACTGTCAGTTTAGAGAACATACGGAGTCTTCTGTTGCTTCCACCTGGTCCAGAGCATTTTGATACGCTGCGAGTTCTTTGATCTGCGAATCAGCACAACACATCTTACAAAATGCAGGATCATAGGGACATCCTCAATAGTGGCTTGGCGGATCACAGGCGTGTTCATGCTGTTGTATGGGCTCAAGCCACCAGAGGCTGCCCACGTCATGCCGCCTGCTTATCTAAGGTAGATCAAGACGCGCCGTCCTTGGCACTGTGGCATCCATGTACTGGGGGTGATTCTCATCAGATACGCTATGTGGACAGCAAGCATCATGTTTTGGTCTATTGGGGAGGCTTATACATCAATTCAGGCGACTAGCGCCGAAGAAAGAATGTAAAGGTTTTGGGTTTCATGATCACCTGGTGTTGATACTCTCCAGGCCTTCCAGGCTGTTTACACTGTTGCCTCGTACGACCTGCATCGTTAGAAAATGAAATACATACCACGGTACCGCAGTGAGCACCTTCTTTCCATAGGTTCTGGTTGTTTTCAGCTTGAACTTGTTCCACAGCCTCATCGACGACAAGGTTCAAGAAAAGATCATAACCGCGCAAGGTTCCCTGAATTTTACGACCACCTTGTATATTCACAGTAATTCTCTTGTCAAGAAATCGCTTCAACTCCGGTTGCGACACCTTCGACATGGTGGTGCAAATCTGTGCGAGGAACCGATGTGCCTTTCGCATAACTAGGAAATAAGGCTGGGAAGTATGCCAGCAAGACTGGCTCGATCGCATCAGCGTGGAACGTTGCCCCCCCCAATGTCAATGGGTAGCTCCGATGGCACGCTAGGTCAACACTCATTCCCCCCATCTTCCCAAGAATATGAAAACAGAACGCATCAAGATAGAACAGTGATATTTTCGCATGACATGGATGATTCAGAACTAACTCATGAGAGACACGAGACCTCCTATCGAGGGTCTGTATCCATGCTTGATCATGCCCTCCTCGCATTAGCACGATTTGGCCGCCTTTCAGGTATGAAGTTACCTGGTATTAAGTATTCGTCTCTAAGAAGTGGTTTACACCATTCTGGTGCCTTGCGACCTATGGGCAGTGGCATTCACCAGGATGGTGTTTTCTCTAATATGAACGCTAAACCCGAACGCGTGCGAGAGAGTCTGGACCCTCATGACAGAGGAGATAATGATGATCTGGTATGTTAAAACTGCTGACTCTAGGTTGATGAAACATCGCCACCCACCTACGAAACGGCGGCTGCGGACGCAGCCCCCACCTACTGGGAAAGCACAGTCTTTGGCGCCAATTCGATCGCCGACACCGAAACAGCATGGTCACCCAATGGGACCTATGTTGGTGATGTGGATGCAATGATTGTTGGAACTATGACGATCGGCACTGTCTTTGCGCTCTTGTGGAACATGTTCATCAGTGGCACATTCCAGTTTATTGGCTTTGTCCTTACTTTCCTTTTGCATACCACACATGCAGCCAAGCTTGGAAGTCGTGCGGGTTTGGGTATTTCACTATTCCAATACGGGGTGGAACTCTTACGGGGTATCGATCTTTCTGTGAAAGAAGCCCATAAAAAGAACCAGATTGCAAAAGAGAGCAATTCGAGTGCTACCATCACGTTGCCATCAGAGGCGGCACTATCTCATTCCAAGTTCGTGTGCCGCTTTATTGCATTCTTGGGACTCATCCTTATTGTTCAAAGTGTACTGACGTATCTTTTCATGTACAGGAAAAGCTACTCCCTTGTGCAAAAAGCTCGGCGGCAAGAGAGGGAACAGGCCTTGCAAGCTCTTCCACCTGAAAACCAGCCCAGCAGCGCCGAAGAGAGTCCGCTTCCTCGGAGCATGATGGACCATATCAGGGCACTAGAACCTTTGGGTTTAATACGACGTGCCTTTGAACGATGGCGTGAAGCGGTGGTGCGTGATCTCAACACTTTGGGCCCAACAGATGCGGAGGTACTGGAAGAAGGTATGCCCCGTCCCTATGTGATGTCAAGCCGTGGCGTGTTGCTATTTTCTATCAATGATGCTATTTTGAACAGGCACAGTGACCAACCTTATCCACACCCCGTCACTGTGGCTGAGCTGCACCATACCCGGCTCCCAGGTGCTTCAGAGAACTCGTCCAATTACTGGCGTAATACAAACTTCCTTTGAAAAAAAAAATGAAACTTGGTGCTTCCATTATGTTGTATAGTATAACACCCGAGTCCACGGGCTACGAACTCGACGTAGACAATTCATGAGATTGATGCGATCTGTCCTAAGCGGACCATGGCTGTCCACCCGAGGGCACCGAAGCCTTCGGAGCATTTTTATCGGCCGAATACAAGCGTGTCTGTGCTCGCAACACACAAAGGATCTCCTTGCGCGCATGAGCCAGTGTCCAGCGGGGAATATCTTTCAGCAGAGCTTCCCAGCTCTACCAAAGCGCCCCACATTGCCCTTACCACCTCCGGAGAAGGACGCAAAAACGTTCTCCTGGGAGTTTGTCAAGACAATCTTTGAAGCTTTTGCGGAACGTGAACGCGCACTAGAATATCGTATCGAGTCCCTTTGTTTTGACGCAGAGAAAAGCTTACGCATGCTTGAAAATAAACAAGACGATGTACCGTGTCAAGATGATTCGGATGAAGTGAAACCTTTTCTAGGAATCCGTCTGCTCCAAAGGTTGGATCAACTTCAGAAAGAGAACGACGATTTGTCTCGGCGTATGGAAGAGTTGATAGAGTCCACGTCCATGGAAACGGTTCAGTCACTCCGTCAGGAAATTGAAGGTACGTTCACAGTTTCTCATCAAGACTCCCATTTTCTCATTGACGCCTTGGATCGTGCTTTGTCCGATGCGGAGCATGAAAAAAGCACGTAGTGGCACCCTTCCCCTACCATCTCCTATATACATAGAACCCGGTATACCTGTTTGTAGAACGTGTAATCTGTCCTCTTCCCTTGAACGAGCATGTGGCGTCCTGTAGCGCTTGTTACTCCGCGCTACTCCACAAAGCACTGTTGTCCTGGATCTACCATCTCGACGCCACTGGGTGTATCGGACCCTCTCTTCCAGCTATCATCAAAGCATGGCCCAATATATTTCTACCGCTATGGGATCATCAAAACTACTTCCGCTTCAATGCTTTTGCTCGCTTCCCGCCAAGATATGGTCGTTGCCACCAAAACGTCCGATGCGACTACCCATCCCCCTTTTCTATTGTACATATCATGCCAGGGATAAGCAAGCGTCTGAATCTCAGCCTTCTGCAAGCTATGAAGAAGAAATGAAACCAATTTACTATCCAGACTTTAGTTCTGTGGTGCAGGGGTTCAGCGCCATGGAGGACGGCGAGTCCGACGCCGATGTTGATGCAACTGAGGAGCGCTTGCATGCTGCGGCACGTGTTTGGGAGTCCTCCTTAGCTCCCGAGACATTGCAGAGCTCCGGACACTTTTCACTGCTATCCCCGCTTGTAAACTTGGCCGGAGACAAGGCAGAAGATGTTATGCTCAAGAGCCAAGACTATGCAACGTCCCTGCGCAGCGAAAGCCGCGCTCGTACCACTGGTCCAGAAACCATCCACAAGGCCACTATGAGAGCATTTTCATCTACTGTAGGTATGCAAAGAACAGGCTCCCACACTCGCTCGTTTTGCACAACCATACCACGTCGCGCCGTCTCAGCTACGCCATATCAGTTGTTGGGTGTGTCCCCCTCTGCTTCAGCAGCAGAAATCAAGTCTCAGTTTTATGTCATTGCCAAAAAACTGCATCCTGACAAGCTGGATCCGAATCTATCGAAAAAGGAACAAGAAGAGCGCTTGGAACAATTCCGCCTGATTGTCAAGGCGTATGAGCTGCTGAAAGATCAACGCCAACGAGACATGTACGACCGGTATCGCGTAGGATGGGAGAGTACGACAGACGTCCCTCCGCGTGCACAATGGTCTACACCCGGTCAGTATCGACCTAGGACGCAGCAGGAGTGGGAGCAGTGGTACCTTTGGTCAGAAATGCTCCGACGTCATGCAAGCCGTGGCCACTCGCATGCGTGGCAACGCATGGCACGCGACCATGGGACGTCCTATCAATTCTACGGGTACACACGCGTGACACCAGAGGATGCCAAACGCCAACAAGAATCGGCTCCCGTCAACCATCAGATCTTTTTTATTCTATTTTTCGTGGGTAGTGTCATTGCGGCTATCCAAATTGACGGCGCTAAAAAGTTTAGTGCCAGGGACTCGGGGGCGGCAGCGCAGCACACATCCATGGTGGCTAGAAACCTAGAGCAGGCGCGCATGCATGCCAGGAGCGAAGAAGGGTTGCTTAGGCAGCGCCTCATGCTAGAGCGGGCTCGCGAGAACAAAAGAGCCAAGGAACAAGCCGAGCTACCCTTGTTATCCTCCTAATTCTACCTTAAATAGACAATCTTCCACTAATGATATCCACGTAACGCTCGCATGGCGCCCACCAACGCTCCCGGCCGCGTCGATGAACAAAGTCGGCATGCTCTACCAGCTGAGCCACAGGTGTGATTTGAATCTCGCCCTCACGAATGGTGATCATAGCGGACGGCGGATCCCATGCGCAGGCCGAGCCTGCGTGCTTCTCGAGGAATTCACAGCATTTGACAGCCAAGCGTGAGGCCTCAACACGGTCCAAGGGCGACGGTGTGTCTCCTTGCAGCTGGTGCGTCAGGCGCTCGTAACGGCTGTCAAAGGTGTCGCCTCCCTCAATGCCAAAAACGTCCGATATGAAATGCGCCGTATACACCGACGAGGCCTTTTCGCTGCAAATAACAACGCGACCATCGTTGGAGTCTTCAGGGTCGGCCTTGAACCTGCGAGTCAAGAACTGGAGATCGTCGTTGAGCTGACCCAGCGAGACGCCCTTTTCGGGCGTGTACACCAACGAAGCGGAAACAGCCAGAGCACCCATCACAGGAAGGAATCCACACTGTCCACCCTGTACTTCCAGCACAAAGACACGATTGCGAGACGAAGAAGCAGATTGGAGAATTGTATCACAGGTCCGGCATAGCACATCCAGCGAGGTGTACGTTCCCACCGAATATTCATCCAAGGGAAGATTGTTGGACAAGGTCGCAGGAAGGGCAACCATGGGAATGCGGAATGATGCATGGTCACGACGCGCTTCACTCAAGATCTTGATAGAATGGAACGCTTCAAAGCCACCAATGATCAGCAAGGCCTGGATCTGGTGCTTCTCCAACTGGGATGCTACAGCATCCAAGTCGGTATCCGGAAGTTGACGGTTAATACCCAACTCAGAACCACCGGAAGAAGCCCAGGTATCCACACGGAGCCATTTGGCCTCATCAACTTGGCCTTTCATCAGGCCCTTGAAGCCATTCTGGATAAGTAGGGGCGTGTGTCCGTGGTGCAGACAAAATCGCACGGCCGTGCGAGCGGCTGCATTGATACCACCAGCAGGGGCTCCCACATGCATGATACCGATCCGAAGAGGATTATCAGACAAGGTAATGTGGCCCCCCTGAATGGAATTGTATAGGAACGTCTTGACACCATCATGGAACTCTTTCCCACGTAGCTTCATGGCCTCTTCAAAGCGCTTCTCGCTTATGGCTTCGGGCAAGAGGTTGTTATGAGCAATGGACTCGCGAAGCGGGAGACGCTTCACACGGCCTTGCGTTATGCCAATAATGTAGGACGGCTTCCCTGGCCCATCTTCCATGAGCGCTTCCATGGCGTCAATCGCTTGAAGTGTGGCCAAAATGCGATCTCTCGCGTCAGGGCTACCACCACGTTGCGTGTGACCCAATGTGGTGACACGAGTGTCCAAGTGAAGGTCTCGGAGCACCGCGGCGACCATGTCCGTTGTAATAGGCTGCAACTCTCGGTCGATAGCCCCTTCAGCCACAATCACAATGGACTTGCGCTTTCCTTGATCTCGTGTCTTGAGAAGCTTTTCCTTGAGGTCCTGGCGCCAGTCTTCGGGAGGGGGACGCTCGGGGAAAAAGACGTAGTCAGCCCCTGATGCGATACCTGCCATAAGTGCAAGCCAGCCGCAGTGACGACCCATGACCTCGACCACAAAGGCACGGCTGTGCGATGATGCTGTGCTGGAAATAGAGTTGAGAGCCTCACAGATGCGCTTAAGCGCCGTGGAAGCGCCAATCGTCAGTTCCGTACAAGTAAGATCGTTGTCAATAGAGCAGACAAGGCCCACAATGTGCAGGTGAGCAAACTTTTTTGCTTGTTCCTCAGAAATCTTACCCAAGCTCTGCAGTTCGTTTACCAGATCTTGCCACTCTGTGCGCAGAATATCAGCGCCGGTCAAACTACCGTCTCCACCGCAGACAACCAGCGAGTCAATCCCATGTTGGATCAGATTGTTGGCAGCTTTGAGGCGGCCCTCACGTTCACGAAACTCTTTGCAGCGTGCAGTGCCGATAAGTGTACCGCCCATCTGTTTCCAGCCCCGCACGTCGTCCCAGCCAATTTTAACAATGTAACGGTGGCACAAAGACGAGTCACCAGCACAAAAGTCTCCCAAGCGGAAAAAATCACCGTATCCGTACGACAGAGGAATATTGTTCTGGTAGGTTGCCTTGCTATCCTTGACCTCGTCATGATCACTTTCCTCGTTGCCACGGACCAATCCTTCATAACCCTCACGAATCACGTATGTATCACAGCCTCGAAATAGTGCCATTTTCACAACAGTGGAAACAGCCGCATTCATCCCGGCGCAATCGCCGCCCGATGTAAGAACGGCCACACTGCGTTTCTGCTCCGTCATGAAATAAAGTCACCGACAAAGCGAGCCGAGCGCCCCGGCCCTACCACATATACCTCCACAGAGCCGCGGCGCCTCCATCCAATTTCTTCGGACCTAGACTCTGCCCAAGCTGGCTCGGGCAAGAAAAGCTGTGCCTAAAAAATGTAGTATGATTGCACTATCATTGATTGTAGTATATTCCTAGTAGTGCTTGCCGACTTTGGCTGGACAGTTGTCGTTGGGTCCGCCAATTTGAGTGCCAAAGTAAATGCCTCGGTGATCGTTGTCCGACAACTCATCCAAAGGCACAGAGTTAAAGCCGTGAACATTTTCTTGCCCAGGGTAGAGCTTCCAGGTAGTACTATTAGCCGGGTATATCCAAACATAGTTCGATGGATGCTGGTAGCCCGCGACACGTATCGCCACATGGGGCACCCAATCACGACCATTTACCACCCAGTGCAGCTTTTTACCGATCGTCTTATCCACGTGGTTTGCCCAAGCAACGTTGCCTGCACGGGGAAGTCCGAAAAGATACGTTCGATAGAGGCCGTCATCCATGCGGTGTTCCACATCCACGGAAGCAATCAACCCAATAGCCGCTCCGAGTGAGTGGCCTACGATCGACACACGCGTTTCGTTGAAGGCTTTTTTGTACTCTTTGACCTTTTCAAACACCTCATCGACAAGATCAGTGTAGCCACGCTGGAACCCGTCCATGAATCTCACACTGTCAGGCATGTACTTCCGATACCGCGCATCAGCAGGCACAGGCAAGATATCAAAGTCATGAAGGGTCGACACTAAGGACGACCCGTTCGTGCCCTGAAAACTCACAGTGACTCCCAGACTTTGAGAATGATAAATGAGGCAGTGCTGCTTCAGATTTCCATCACCAAACCGATAAAGTAGCTTGGCATCTGCAAACACGTCACCATTGGAGTAGGAGCTGGCATCGCAATTGGGTTGCTGTGCCAAAGCTGCCGCAAGAGAGAACTCATTGATATCATAGGGTACATCAACAGGCTGGGCCGTGGATGAGAGCTCCTTGCGAGCGGAAAGGTGTGTGGTATGGCTTATAACAACACCATATAAAGCGAATAGCGCAATCACTCTAGCAAAAAGCTGCATGGCCAGAGGACAAGCGCGTTGGAATCTACCACGGTCGTATCTGCCAGTTTGACAGCTGCTATTTTACGTACAGTTTATGATTGGACCAAAATGGGCCAGGAATTTGCATGCCGCCATGTCACCTCCACATCTGAACAGATACACCACATTACCAGACCAACCTACGCATGAATTCTATCTCCTAATCTTGACCAACCAATGCAGGACAGGGGCCAATCTCCGTGCCAATCTGCGTATGGAAATAAACACCCTGGTGATCATCAAAGTTGCTGTAATCTTGCTTCACAGTAGGGAAGCCGTGAACATTCTCCTGACCGGGATAGAGTTTCCAGTTTGTCGAGTTGGCAGGATAGATCCACACATAGTTCAGGGATGCTGGTAATCTAGCCAGCGAGGAGGAGTCGCAGGGACCCAGTCATCTCCACTGACAACCCAGCGCAGTTTGTGTCCGATCTTTTGGTCCACATAGTCAGCGAAAGGTGGATTACCCGTGCGAGGAAGTCCAAAGAGGTAGGAACGATAAATCCTGCCTTCCAAACGGTTCTCCAAGTCCACAGATGAGATGAGACCCATGGCAGCACCCTGTCAATGACCAATTATGGTTACCCGCGTTTCGTTCTTTTCCTTCTTGAAACACTTGATCGCATCAACGACTTCGTCAACAATCTCGATATAGGCTTGTTGGAATCCATGATGCAGCTTGATACCGAGTGGGAAATACTCACTGTAACGTGAATTCGGTGGGTCGCCTGCAAAAAGAAGATCATTCGTGACTGACTTGAGAGAAGACACGTTCGTTCCCATATAAGCGACGGCAATTCCAAGACTCTCTGAGTGATAGATCAATGCACGCTGTCGCATGTTACCATTACCGATACCCTTGAGAAGCGTTGCATCGCCAACTTTTAGACCCTTGTGGTAGGATCCAGGCTTGCAATAACACTGTTGGACTAGTCCAGCAGCCTGTGAGAACTTCTTGAGGTCATAAGGTACATCCACTGGCTATGCAGTTGATGAAGGAGCACGAGGCTGAAGCGTTGCAGCCAGCGTAGAGGAAGCAGCGAGTGCCAACAACAAAAGCGCGCTAATAAAGCAAAGCTTGAACATTACTCTTTGCTAGGGGGGATATGAGCGAATCCCTTTCTTATATAGCAGCACATTTGATAGGATTGTTTATGATTCAAGATAAGAAACAAGTGTGCGAGCCTCATGCAGACAATTTTTGCGCAGTCCCGCATCTTACTTGCGATAACCGTATCGTAGCTGTCATCGCGTGTGGAGAAACAAAACCAACATTCCACAGATAGTGAACGACGCCTTATTCAATTTCTCGTAACTAGCGCCTAGGAAACAGAGAGTGTAGCTATAATCTCGCTAGAGTGGTTCTGAATTGTAAGGAACCTAAACTACTATGTCAACGTGGTACAGCCCCGAAAGAGGTATGCGAATCAACAACAGGATATAAAGAAAATTAGTCCTGGCCAACAGTAGCAGGGCAGTGACCCTTGGAAGCACCAATCTGGGTGTGGAAGTACACGCCCTGGTGGTCGTCAAAGATACCCCACTCCTGGTCAACAGTAGGGAAACCGTGGACGTTCTCCTGGCCAGGGTAGAGCTTCCAGTTCGTGCTGTTAGCAGGGTAGATCCAGACGTAGTTCGAGGGGTGCTGGTAGTCAAACTCACGAGGAGGCACCGAAGGCACCCAGTCGCGGCCGCTCACAAACCAGTGCAGCTTGTGGCCAATGGTACGGTCAACCAGACTAGCGAAAGGCGGGTTACCAACGCGAGGAAGACCAAAGAGATAAGCCTTGTAGAGACCGCAGTCAACACGGTACTGCACATCCATAGCGGCAATCAGACCAATGGCCGCGCCCTGCGAGTGGCCAATAACAGTGACACGCGACTCATTGTATTGCTCCTTGTACTTCTTGATAGCTTCCATCGTATCATCCACCACCTTAACGTATGCCTCCTGGAAACCGTTCATAAGCTTGATACCCTCAGGCATGTACTGGCTGTAGCGCGAGTTCGGCGGGTCACCGAGGAAGAGAACGTCGTTCAAGTCCGAGAGCAGCGACGAGGTGTTGGTACCCTGGAAGGCAACAGCAATACCCAGGCTGCGGGAGTGGTACACCAAGACGCGCTGGCGGAAATTACCGTCACCGGTGGCCCAGAGGAGCTTGGAGTCACCGACCTTCAGACCAGGGTGGTAGGTGCCGGGCTCACAGTACGTCTGCTGAACGAGACCAGCAGCCTGAGAAATCATGTCCGTGTTGTAAGGAACATCGACAGGCTGGGCAGTAGACTTCTCAGCACGGCGCTCATGAGGAGCTGCGGAGACGCCGCTGAAGGCAAGAGCACCAAGTGCAAGAGCGGCGATGCGACCAAAAAACATGCAAAAGAGATGGAGTGAATAAAGAGCAACCCGTCTATTTAAGGGCCTACGGACTAGTCAAAAAAGGAGGGTAGAAAGGGTTTGTTGTAGCTGCGATCCAGACGATCAATTAGACCTAACCAATCAATTGCTCATTTGTGTCGTCGTGGGCTTGCCTGGACGACAAGGATTGGTACATTTGCCTCCAATACCAGGAGCACGAGATTGCTCGCTTGGCTCAACTCGCAGGGTTATATCAGCAATGTTTACCCCGCTCTCCCGATTTGGGATACAGTCAAAATGTATTGGTGAAGTTACACATTCCTTGCATCACGAGATCTCCAACCCAACATTGCGGCCGGATAACTCGTGCGGCCGACAGCCCGCCTGGCTTGCCACACAAGAGGCGCGAGACGTGCGCAAGTTGTAATTAATTAGTGGCACAGTAGGCCACGAGCCTGCCGGAGGCATGGCAGCCTTGACCCGCGCTGAGTAAACATTTTGGGTTTCTGTGGATACTTGGCGGGGTTGTGCGGCGATGGTTGGGGTAACCGTTCCTCCATCATGACGGAGTACAAGCAGGTGAATCCTGTGAAGCCTGATCCAGGCAACTATGGTAAGAAGTGATAGTCTAACTGTACAGGCAATCTGGACTCTAGTCAAAAGCAAAAGCTGGCGGAGATGTGGGATTTATTCTTCCAGATCAAGAATGATCCTTCGAAAATCGAGTCGGGTCATTTCAACCTAGAAAATCACCACCATGGACCTCCTGAAAATGCTAGCAAAGAGGCGAAGGCAATGCATGAAGAGCAACGTGCTTTGAAGGAACTTTTCGCGCACCATGGTGTTGAGGAGTTTCACGACCAGCTCTGGTTTCTCTTTGGTGCCGACTTTCCGGATACGATGGTCCTCAAGTTTCTGCGTGCTCGCAAGGTATGTTTATGTGATGCTAACATATAGTGGAATGTCCACCGCGCTTTTGCCATGCTTTGCAAGTGTCTAAAATGGCGCATTGAAACCAACGTCGCGGATATTATCGCCAAGGGTGATGTGGGGCTCGGTGCCGAAGACAAGGACTTTGCGCGTCAAGGACCAGCCGCGAAAGCTTTCGCTGCAGGAATGACTGACAACTTGATGCCCATCATTTACATCCATGTGAATCGACATGTGGCCAAGGATCAGGGTGCCGACACTATGACCAAGTTTGTTATTTCTTGCGCCGAATCCTTCCGCAGTATTGTCCGTTACCCCATGGATAAAATTGTGATTGTCTTTGACCTTACTGGTTTTGGCATGAAGAACATGGACTGGCATACGCTTTTGACCATTATCTCTATCCTGGAGGCCTATTACCCTGAGACTTTGTACAGGCTGTACATATACTCTGCGCCATGGATCTTCCAGGGTATCTGGAAAGCACTGGCCCCCATGCTAGATGCCCATGTCCGCGCAAAGATCAAATTCGTCAATAAGCCAGCGGACATGGACTTGATCCCCTTGGACCGTTTGGAAAGTAAAATGGGTGGCAATCTGGTCGATCCCATGGAATGGACCCCACCAAGTGCATCCGACAAACCGGCCTTGCTACGTGCCGATCCCAAGCGTCAAAAGTACTGGTCTGCCTATATGGAACAGGCAAAAGCCTTTGAGGAAGTAACTGAACGCTGGGTGGCTTCTGATGGTCAAGATGACGCAATCATGGAAGAGCGTCACTTTATTGCTCTCAAACTCCGTCGAACCTTCCTGTCTATTGCACCTCACTTTTGCGCAAGCTCTATGTACACTCGTTCGGGTATTATTCGCAAGGACTTTGCTCTGGAATGGACATATAAGCAAAAGGACGGTCGTGTCATCAAGCATATTGTTGGTGAGGACACGGCCATCCCCAGACTGGACAAGCTTATTGCCGCGCGCGAGGGAAAGTCGGAAGGACGTCAAAGCTCGTCTCGCCGTGCCAATGAGCAGGATCAAGGTGTTGCTGCTGTTGGTGTGACACAGTCGCGCTCACGCGGCAATGGCGGTTCTTCCCGAGCCTCGCGCTCCGCGAACGAGGGTGAACCTGTCCGTCGCAGGTCGCGTACGGCTAGGCCCTCTCAAGACGACGCAGCTCCCCGCAGGCGTACGCGCTCAGGGGCCGAAGAGCAATCTCGCAGTACCAATCTTGTCCAAGAACAGCCGCGCCCGCGTCGCAGCCGCAACACTGAGAGCACCTCGTCCTATCGTTCTCGCGACGTGGGTGCGGGTGTAGCTGCTGGTGTTGGTGCAGGGGCCGCTGCTACGGCTGCAGGTGCTGCAGCACAAACGTCCAGCGGTCGTAACAGCAGTTCTCGTCCCAACCTGTCATATCTCGCTGGACCTAGTCGCTCGCGTGCTGGCTCTTCCAGTGCTTCGATCTTTTCTTCCTCCAGTGAAGACGACGTTTTCGTCGATGCCGATGACTTTATGGGTGATCAGCCTGGCGCAGACGAAGATGAAGATGATGCTTACGGTGATGAGCAGACGGAAGACGAGCTGGAAGACGACGATGACGATGTAATCGAGGATGAAGAGGATGAGCCGGTGGCTGCGCCTGTGCCTACGTACAAGGAGAAGCAGCCTACTGGTGAAAGGCCGTCGCGTCGACGCCGTGGTGCCCCTCGCCCCATGGTGGGTGAAAATGAACAATTGGCTGGCTTCCGTAACCTTGCCCCTGAAGCGCACGATCAAATTGCGGAGAGCAACGAGAAAATGCGTGAGCCCTTCGACCCGAATCAGAAGCGCGCCAAGTCGGGCTTTTTGTCTCGCTTGAACTGCTGTTCGGGTAAGAACATTGACTAGTGACTTTGTCGTGTGTAAGACATGTGCCTTTGGATCGTAGTAGTAATAGTCTGACCGCCTGTGCCCGATCCGACCCAGCAGGTGGCCCGGGGGCGTTGGATGGTAAGTGGAGTACCCCAGGTTGGCTTGCCTCTTCATCGCAGGCACGCGGACCTACCCCTGGTAGATCCAAAGCGTGCATACGTTACTATGGAACAAAAAGAGAAGGATTCTTCGAAGGATGACTTTGTGGATGTCAACCTGCAAGATTCTCCTCCGAATGAACCCATCTCTCGTGGACCAAGCAGACCCAGCCTAGGTTCTCGCTTTAGTTCAGGTTGGCTGTCGCAGCTGGCACTTCATGCCCCCTCAACGTCGACGATATCTTCGCGAAGACCGTCTTTAAGAGAGGGGCTCCAGCATACCTTTGCATCTGCTTCTACACCGGACTTGCACACTGTGTCTCAGCCCCCACCTGGAATAATACATCACCATGATATTCACCGGTCACAGACGTTAGCGAGTGAGTCGATGATGTCTTTGACGCCATCCTCTATGCATCGCAAGGTGGAAGGACGCTACCGAAGTCGATTGGAGGATCCAAAGTCAGCACGGCTTCGTCCGTTGATATTGCCCAAGGAATCCCCTTCCACGCCCGGGGCGGTACAATTTGACTCTCAAATGAAACCGGGTATGAGCATGACCATCCAGGACGCAAAAGGTGAACTTATCGTGGTTCGTTCACCTGTACCTCATGAGCAAGCGGACTACATGGAGCGGGTACTTACGCCCTTGGCGTCAAAACTCCTTCTGCAATCAGCGCATTCGAAAAGCGCACAAAAATCATCGCCGAGCTTGAGTGATAGCCCTTCCATGGAGAGATCTCGAAAGAAGCATCAAGCTGATAAGATGCTAGCTATGAATGAGAGCATGAGTGACGCAGACACATCTCTTACCCAAGAAGCCCAGCTGGATCCCCCTGGGATTTCGTTGTCCACACACGAAGCACTCATGAAATCCCAAGAAACCGGTCCCCCTGAACCGAACGATGCCACAAACACAGAGCCCGCATTGGTAGGCCTCGGACTGTCTGGATGTGCCGATGGCAAAAAGACCAATTTGACGCGGATGTTGCATCTTCCGCCCAAGCCTCCCCAGGAAGAGGCCAAGCATTTGGCTGATTTCTCAGCTATGATGCAGGCATCCAAGAAAATCCAAAAAATAAAGAAACAGTGTGGCGAGGCCGAGCACCAGAAGCGGACGGAAAAAGAGGCACAAGTACGCCAGGTGTGGGATCAAGAGATCCTGCCTTGCTGGACACGGGCCCGAGAGGTACCTCAGTACCGACGCATGTGGTGGGAGGGCATACCCCAGGCCTTGCGAGGGCGTGTTTGGCTTCGTGCATGCGGTAACCATTTAATGCTTTCTCACAACTTGTACGATCAAGCTTTGGCCCTAGTATACCAAGCCCTGACGAATGAAAAGATACCCTCGGCATGGATGGAAGAGATTGAAAAAGATATATCGCAAACACTGCCTTCGTTACGACTATTTGAGCAAGGGACCGGTCCTCTCTATGAGGATTTAAAAAATGTGTTGCTAGCGTTTACCTTTGTACGCGCCGATGAAGCCTCTCAACGTGAAGGACAAGAGAGTTTGCACTTGCCTAGCCTGTATGAAAAGTACACGGTCTGTGTACCGGGTACCGCCAATCTGGCCGCGTTGTTACTCCTAAATATGACGCCAGCGCAATCATTGCTCGCATTGATGAATTTGATTGCTTCCAAGCCGTGGCTCAAAGCCATGTACAGACTAGAGACCCGCCGGCCCTCCCATGATCAGTCCAGCGAGCTTCTGGGCTATGATCGAGTATTCAATGCACTGTTGGCAGAGCGCATGCCCGAAATTTATGCCAATTTGCACAAGATGAATATACGCCCTCCGGAATACCTTCACGACTGGATTCAGAGCTTATTTGTGCCCTGGCTAGAAGTGGATACGGTGTCGCACCTATGGGATATCATGTACGTTGCTACCAACTGACTTAGCTTTCTTGACGAGGGAGAAGCCACTCTGTTTCGAATTGCTCTTGCGCTTCTGGAGCTTCTGGAGCCCAGGCTCTACACCCGTGACCGTGAAGAGTTATTGAGCATATTACGCGGAACAAACCCCGCTGCCATTCACATTTGGCGCCGCGAAAGCAATCTTGCCGACGATAATACTCCGCCTGTGGACCAAATTTATGCCCAATACATGCTCACGGAGCAGAGTGTGTTCCAGTGCCTTTCTGCTCAAGACGCATGGTGGAAGGACTTGACCTTGCAACGATTGCTAGATCGAGAGTTGAATCGGTAGTCATCCACAACGGGACTAGGCTTCATACAGAGGGGGAAAGATGGGATCACTCGATGAAGAGACGGAGGAAGCGGCTGCGGGATCCGATGGAGCGGGGGGAGGTGCATAAGCAGGCGGCAATACTTCGCTAGAAGGGTCCCCCATACTATCCTGGGAGTTGGCAGAGTCGATATACGAGGGCGGCAAGCCAGTGGTGGGTGTTAAAGGCTCGAGTCCTTCCACGGGTATGTTTTCATCGGGTGATCCCGTATAGTGCGACGTCGTATGCCAAGCGGGCAACGTCACTGGCAGGGGCTCAGGCGGATACAAAGCTGCTTCATGAAAGTCAGGTAGCTCTTCCTCGGGTATAGAGCATTCTGATTCGTTGGGTGGCACCTGCTGGTAATCAGGAGGTGTGATGCCTTCATCACCCAGCACTAGGGGTGCTGACTCCTGAAGCATATCAGGGTTAGGCACCGGAGTGCACGACATTTCTTCCAGTGTCACGTCCTGTACCGCAGACGCAGATAACATCGCTTCCATTCTGGTAGTCGTATCATCATAGCCATCGTATTCCGTGGCATGAGTAAACAAGGCTGCCATCGAGTCAGACTCTTGCAATAGAGTCTTGCTCTGGGACTGTTTCTCGGACGCACCAGACTCTGGGTCCCGGGGCATCATCAGCGAGGGTGGCGGCCCTGGCACAATTTTGACAAGTCGACGTGTGACGACATCGAAATTGTCGCCATGCTGCCCCCTGACCATGACACGAATGGCCAGTATAAAGCGAATGTTATGCAGGGCCGTATCTTGCGAAATAGATTCACAAATCTGAACGCCACCCAGATCGTGTTCTGTGGAACCTGGCTCAAAGGAATTGGACGATGCGTGCGAGAAGCCAAGAACGCTGCCCGGATGGAGAGCTAGGCGTAAATGAATGGCGCGCTGAGAGTGGAAGCGACAAGATTTGCCAGTGGTTGTAACTGTAATTGTTTCAATTTGGGGACTGCAGTCGGGAGATGCTCCGCTACTGCAAGGATGAGTTGGTTCACAAGAGTCAGACGACGTCGAATCGTCCTGCTCCAATCGCTTTAAAAGATCCATGTCCGAATATAGGGCCCCCGTGGGATGGGACTGAATGACCCGAACCAGCGTCGCAGATACATTTTGCAACATGAGTCCCTGCTCTTTCACCAGCACCGTGGAGGGCGAAGGGATGTGAACCTGGATTTGGAGGGGGTCGCAGAGGCGTATGACACTGCGTTCCAGCCGGAAAAAAACGCGTAAGGGCAAATCTACGGCCCAATGCGTAGGGGCAAGCGAGTATTCACCATCACCATGTACAAGCGGCATTCTTGCCTGTGGCCCCGTATTGGCATAGGGATAAAGGGCACTCGGATCAGCGTCCATGTAGCGTCGAGGATGGAACAGAACACTAGTGCGCAGATCAAGTCCGTTTCTGTGATACAATATCGCTGTTAAAGAGTAAGACAGCTGGCCTTTTCGTGCGTGGATACATTGCGGCAAGTCATCGGTAAGCTGACACTGAAAAGGCAAAATCGCAGGCGGTTTCCCGGAGTCCTCGTCCGTCCTTGACCAAAGGACCAGGTCAGTGCGGCAGTATTCCAGCGGTGGAACAGGCGCACTCTTGAAGCACTCGGTAGCTGTCAAAGACAAGACACTAGGTGAGAGGCAAAAACATACCATTTGAAAAACTGTGTGGTCTCTTCTTCGGCCATATCAAGTTTGACCAAGACATCGCCTTGAACTAGAGACGAAGTATCTAGCAGACCTAGATAGCCACTCTGAAAAGAAGATGCACCTTGTCTTGGTACAATCTCAAACATGGTGCGAACCTGCAGCAGGGATGCCGCAGATTCGGTGGCGCAAGCAAAGACGACGGACGAGCGTGTGACAAGCCGCCTCCGCAGCGTCTGTGCACGGGTGGAGAGGCGATATAATGTCACGTGATTATCGGGTTTCGTCGTCGCGCAAAAAAAGCCCTTGTGATCCTGACCCGTGATCCTAGCTGTGAGGTCTCCGTACGGATCATCATGTCGGAAGCTCAAGTAAACCCCAAAGCATTTCCTCTTGCTGATGCTGCGCTCACCAACCAAATTCTTGATTTGGTGCAGCAGGCGTCGCACTACAAGCAGCTGAAGAAGGGTGCCAATGAAGCCACCAAGACGCTCAACCGTGGCATTTGCGAGTTCATCATTATGGCCGCCGATGTCGAACCCATTGAGATTGTTCTTCATCTCCCCCTTCTCTGTGAGGACAAGAATGTACCGTATGTCTTTGTTCCGTCGAAGATCGCGCTCGGCCGCGCCTGTGGCGTTTCACGTGCCGTGGTGGCGGCCAGTGTGACGACCAACGAGGCTAGGGAGCTGCAGAGCCAGATCCAGACTATCAAGCTAGCGGTATGTGTTTCGCACAAAACTGACTTGACAGATCGAACGTTTGCTGATTTAAGCAGTGCTGCTAGTTATGCTATAGAAGTACAAGATGCCTCTTTCCCGATCAGATCAAAGTCTCAGGCAAGTGCATTCCGCAGAGCCGATCTCTGCGTGTCGGTGAGTCGCTCAGGGAACTCAATGTTCCACTCGACGACCAGGTCGCCCTTACGTGTGCCCTTCAGTTTGGATATAGGCATACCCTCACCGGCGAGGCGCGTCGTGCGGCCCGGCATGATGGTTGTTTTGCCAGGGCTCGCTGACGGCAGCGGCACCTCAATGGAGCGCCCATCCAATGTGACAATCTTGCGACGAGAAGCTGGCGTGCCGGCCTTGGGAGGGTCCAGAGCATCCACCAGCTTGAGTGGCTGCACCAGGCGCAGGTCATCACCGTTCCGAGTAAAGCGAGGGTGCGAGCGCTCATCCACGACAAACACAAGGTCCTGCGCCTTTCCTGGACTGACCTCGTTGCCTGCGCCTGCGAATCGAACCTTGGTACCCTTCTTCCATCCCGGCTTGACGTCAATCGTGACGATTTTTTCTTCCGTGCGGCCATTCGCAAGCGTACGGCCGACCTTGAGCTTCTTCGTAGTGCCCTTGTACAGCTCTTCGAGTGTAAGCATCAGTGGAGTTTCAAAGTCCTTGGGCTGAGACTTGGACTCGGACTGGGTATCAAAGTCGGCACCACGCGAGCCACCTCCAAACGAGGTAAAGCCAGGCATACCGCCGGGTATATCATCGTGCATGCCGCCCATACCAAATGGACTCGCACCTCCAAAGATGTGGGCAAAAATGTCATGAGGGTCAGAGGGCGAGAAGCCACCGCCACCGAAGGGATTGCCACCGCTTGTCGAGAACCGGAAGGTGCGGGTACCACCTGGGCCGCCACCAGCGCTAAAGCCACCCATGCCGGGGAAGCCACCTGCTCCTCCTTCGTCTGGCATTGGCACACCTCCTTTCAAACCATCCTCACCGTATTGGTCATAAATGGTACGTTTGTTCTTGTCCGACAGCACCTCAAAGGCCTCGCCCACTCCCTGGAACTTTTTCTTGGCCTGGGCCTCATTGTCCTTGTTGCGGTCTGGATGCCACTTTAATGCTGCCTTTTTGTATGCTGCGTGTCAGATACATCACATACCTTTCTTGATCTCATCGTCATCCGCGGTTTTGGATACACCCAAAATTTTATAGTAATCCTTGCCCATGGTTGGTGCTGAAACAGTGGCAGAGAACGGCGTGGGCGCTTATAAAGGTTGTGGAGAAGCGGGACGCGAGCCGTGCGGCCTCGTCGTGTGCGTTCCACAAGCTTCGGTCGGCGTCGGTCGCCTCCACATGAGGACCTATGGCACGCTCTACGCACGGTCTTCATCCAGCGCATCACGCATCGTCTGGGCAAGATAGTACAGGTCCAGCACAAGAGCCTCGCGGTCCCATGACGATCTATGCGACAGAATACGCTCATAGCAGCACGCACGCATTTGCTCTAGCTGCTCGACGGTAAAATCGGCCGTCCGCTGCACGAGCTCCTCCACCAGCTTGGCTTGGGCGGCCTCGTCGAGCAAGACAGAGGGAGCGTGTAGAGGCACGGCGTCTGTCGTCGCTGGCGCCTCTGCTGCATCTGCTGTACCCACTTCGTCCGTGTCCATGCCTTGCTCCGTCTCTGCCACTGGCGCCGCGGATCCATCCGGCGCAGCGTCCTCGTCAGGCCCTTGGGATCGCAGCCGCTTGTGGCTGCGCTCAATGGTCGAAACATCCACAAGATCACACGCAGGAGGCTCTTCCCCTTGCATGCGCGCACTATACCGCTGTCCATGAGGCCGGCGCGCATGCGCATCTTGCTCCTTTTGCTTCTCGGCCTCGCTTTTTGCCTCGGCTTCCCGAGCGAGGACACGAGTGGCCATACTTGCGCACTCGGCCCGGAAGGACGCATCGACGCACTGGTCCAGCAAAATGCGCGCAAAGTTTTGCATCTGGTGCGCACGGAACACACGGTCCGAGTCCACCTCACTGGCTGCCTCGGCATTCGACACGATTTTGCCAAGGTCCTCCATGAACGCATCGCACGTAAGGTAGTAGTTGTGGTATAGTCGCTTTTGCATTTTGTCGAGAGTCATGGTATAAATCGTAAAGTCACGCAAAATGTAGCAAGACTCGTCGGCGTCTGCCTCTCGCGTGGGCTCATCGGCCGCGTCCGGCGTGGCCTCGGCATCCACTTGGCCATGGAGCAGCTCGGTGGCAAGCTCGGATGCCTCGGCGACCTCCTGCGCTTGAGATACGGCAGGCACTTCCTCCGTGTCCGAGTCCACCGTAGGAGGCCGGTCGTACCGCAACTGGATCACGACTTTGCCTTTCTCGCGGTGCCACGAAAATTGCTCCATGAGCGCACGCAAATTGTATTCATCCCACACATTCCGCGTGAATCGCTTAAACTTTTTGCGCAGCTCCGCTAGCACAGAGCCCAAGCGGAACTTGAGGTGCTCCAAAACCCGAGCATCATGCTCCCCTTGCTGATGCAGCTCTGCCAGCGTTGGCACGCGAGGAGGGCGCGGCGGAGCACGCGGCAAGGTCTCGAGCACACGACGGCGCCGAGGCACAGCGTCGGCAAACTGTGTAGGCGGTCGGGCCGCTTGCACGGCCACATCCTGCCAGTAATTGCGGCGCTGCGACGCGCTGGGATAGGTAAGTGTGTACGAGTGTCCAGGCGAGCTGCCAAACCACCCGCGGATGGAGGCAGGGAGCTCCGACGCGGGTGTCTCGGACGTGGCGAGGAGGAGGATGGGGTCCTGAGCAGGCAAGCCGTGCAAGAGCGCGCCCATCATTTCAAGAAGAGACTCGGCATACAAGCTCGGCCACCGGTCGACGTCGGGCACATACAAGACACTCGGCACAAGCCGCCGTGCCTCCTGAAATTGCTGTGCCAGAGCCGCTTCGGGCGATGTAGCGCTGTCGCCCAGCAGCTGAGCCGCGGTGAGCGTGTGCACATGAACGCCTTCAGCGGTATGCAGCAGCGCCTCGGCTACGCTGCGCTGGCCCAGGCCAGGCAGACCATGCAGCAGTAATCGGGGGCGGTGTACTTGGGCCTGTACAAACGACTGTTGCAGCAGCTCGCGTTCCAGCTGCGCGGCACTCGTCCCATGTACGTCTGTATCCTCATAGTGCGCCTCTTCCAGGGCATTGCGCTTGGGGCGTAGAGGCAGGCGCTGCGCAAAGAGCTTCATGCACGCCTCTAGGTCTGCGCCCAAAAGGGCGTGTAGATGGCGGGGAAGCGGCGAGGACGATGCACTGGCACAGCGCGCCGACGAAGGGACCATGTGCTCGAGCGCCAGCATAAAGTCACGGCCATCCACGCGGATCGTCTCAGGCGCCAAAAGCAAGCGATCGCTCGTTTGGTAAATTTGGGGATACCGCCGCTGAATGGCATTCAGTGTGGCCTCTGTGCACAGGGCGCGCAGATCGGCACCACCATACCCATGCGTCGCATCAACGAGCACGTCCATGAGCGCATCGTCCAGCGGTGGGTCCCAGTGCCGTGTGTGGATGTGCAAAATGCTTCGTCGCGCGGCGCTGGACGGTAGGGGAAAGTAAAACTCGCGATCAAAACGCCCGGGCCGCCGCAACGCAGGATCTACAGCGTCGGGGCGGTTCGTTGCACCAATCACGACAACCTGGCCTCGCCCATCCATACCGTCCATAAGCGCTAACAGCGTGCTCACAATGCTGGCGTGGATTTGGTCCTGCTTGCTCGAGCGCACCGGCGCTAGTCCATCAATCTCGTCAAAGAAAATAATGCTTGGCTGCGCACGCTTTGCTTCTTCGAACAAGAGGCGCAACTGGCGCTCTGCTTCACCAACCCACTTGGAGAGACAGTCGGCACCTTTGCGCATAAAGAATGAGATCGAATGGCCGTCCGACGAGCAGCTCGCGGCAAGGGCACGCGCCACGAGTGTCTTACCAGTACCGGGCGGACCGTGGAACAGGACACCGCGCGGTGGCGTCACACCAAACCGCTGGAATAGTTCGGGGTAGAGCAACGGGAGGCTCACCATCTCCTTGAGTTGGCGCACATGGTCCTCCAGCCCGCCCACCTGCGTAAAGTCCACGTCCATGCGTACACCCAAGGGATCGACGTCCGCCAGCATGTCCTTCTCACGAACGCGCCCAAACGCATCCGTCGCTGAGCCTACAGCGCCAGCACCCGACGTGGGTGTAGGGCCACTCTCGAGAAGCGAGGCATCCAGGCGGCGGCCCAGCATGCCAGGCGGTGGCGCGAGGCCGGGGCGCGCTGGTTCGTCGTCCGAACTGTCCATGTCGCCCAAATCATGCCCGGGCAAACTAAGCGATAGCGGCAGACTCGGCAGGCCAGGAAAAGCCACACGCGTATGTGCAGAAAGTTCCGGCTCATCCGAGATGGCACGCGACCCGTGACGAGCAGAGCGACGGATACGACGCCCAAACCCATCGCGCAGGGGCTCCGGCGGCGGCGCTACCAGCGCATAGTTGATCTTTTTTCGCGCGCGGAAGCTGTACGTGCGGTGGCGCGCTGGTGCCTCGTCACTATCGTCCGAGGACGCAGGCGTGTCGGCCATGGCACGCGCACGCGCATCGCTCGAGTCGTCCGTGTCGCGCGCACGTCGCGCCGAACGTGCAGCAGCCAAGTCCATGAGGTTCTGTCGTCGCTGCGCGCGCTCCGCACGTTCCATGGCGTGCTGCTCCCGCTTTGTTTCTTCATAATCCGCATTATCGTCCTCCTCCTCGTCATCCGAGGCAACAAAGTCGCGTAGGCTCTTGCTGACACGCGTCGAGCGCCGGGGCCGCACAGGCGGCTCGTCCGCCGCGTCAGCGCCATCCTCCCACGCCTGCGACCCGTAGCTCGTGGTCCTGCGCCCACTGCGTGTCACATGAACGCGTCGCGGTACCGACGCAAGCTCGGCGCTATCGTCGCTGCCGGAACGCGCAGGGGCCTCGTACGTGTCCTCCTCCTGGTGTCAGTGGCGCATACCCACCTCGTCCAACTCGCCCTCTTCAAAGTACTGCGCATAAAATGCGCCACGTGCCGCCTTGCGCTGCGACCGCTCGCGCGCCGGCGACGCCGCCTCCGAGTGCCGCGCGCTGCGACGCCGGGGGGACATGGACGGCCAGCAGGAGAGCAGCGCGCCACGCGGCCGGCCGGGGGCGCGGAGGTCCAACCACGTGACATACGGCGCGTCCGCCGCTGACGCCTGTCGCGCTCGCGTGGTGGGCGCATGAGCGACGCGGCGCAGCAGCTCCCCGAGGCGCGGCGGGGCGCAGCGCGCCTACGGCCGTCGTTTCGTCGGGTTTCTGCCGAGGAGGAGGCGCGTACGCAGGCGGCATGCGTGTACGAGCCGCAGATGGCGTCCTATGGCTTCCATGCAGCCGACCCAAACGCGCTGCCGCCCCAACTCGTGCACTACCTGGAACCGACCGAGGACGAGTTTGATCAGCAGGTGGAATATGATATGGATGAGCAAGATCAGCAGTGGCTTGATGCGCTGAACGCCGACCGTCGCCGCGAGCAGCTGGATGTGGTTCGCTACGAGGTGATGGAAATCTTGATGGACCGCCTCGAGAAAGAGTGGTTCCAGCTCATGAAACGTATTCCGTCGCGCTTTGCGCAAGGCTCCGACGAAGAAGAGTACCCGGAGGACTCGACGTGCGCCATATGCAACGATAGCGACTGCGAGAACCTCAACGCGATTGTCTTTTGCGATGGTTGCAATTTGGCCGTGCACCAAGAGTGCTACGGCGTGCCGTATATCCCCGAGGGTCAGTGGCTTTGTCGCAAGTGTACCGTATCGCCTGGCCGTCCGGTATCTTGTGTCTTGTGCCCCCACGAGGGCGGCGCATTCAAGCAGACGACCGAAGGTGCCTGGGCGCACCTATTGTGTGCGCTATGGATCCCCGAGACGGGCGTAAGCAACTCTGTGTACATGGAACCGATAGACGGTGTACCATCGATTCCCAAGGCGCGCTGGCGCCTGCGATGCTACTTGTGCCAGCAGCGCAGCGGCGCATGTATCCAGTGTGAGCACCGCTCGTGCTTTACCGCTTTTCATGTCATGTGTGCGCGGCGCGCCGGCCTTCTTCCTGCACCACGCCGGCGTGAGCAGGGGGCCGGTGCTGACAGCGCCGACGCGTTCGAGGCGTACTGCCACCACCACTTGCCGCCGCAGACCAAGGCCGAGTTGCGTGCACGGCTGGGTGGCGACGACGATGATAGCATCTCGGATGTGTCGACCAGTGAGCTCATGGTGCCTACCTCTCGGCCTGGGCACGAGTCGCTGGCCTCCAAAAGTGCGCGCGCCTACCACAAGCTGTACTCGTCAGGACCGCTGCCTGTGCCGCACTACATGGTCCGCCGCGTACTTGAGTATGTCCACCGCTTGCCACTGCGAAAAAAAGCACAAACTGTGGCACAGGTCGCACGCTACTGGAGTCTCAAGCGCCAAGCGACCCGCGGTGCCCCCTTACTCAAGCGTCTGCATATGGAGCCATGGACCGTGGGCCACTTTGTGGGCGAACCCGCGCCATCGCTCACGCTCGCCAAGCTGCAGTATGTGTTTCGCTTGCGAGAAGATCTCGAAAAAGCGCGTTTACTCGTGGACCTCGTGCGAAAACGCGAAAAGACCAAGTTGCGGCAGTGGCAGCTCTTTGACAATGCCTTTGTGCAGCAGGGCTTGCTGTACACATCGACACAGCTCCATGGCGCGCAGGCGCGCATCGAAGCGTACGTGTATTTGCTCACACAGTCTCGATAAGGATCAGTGGTTTTTGCATCCCGTGTCCAAAGAAGATGTGCCGGACTATTACGACGTGATTCAGCACCCCATGACCTGGACGCAGATCCGTGCTAATATCGACGCGATGGCATACAGCACCGTGTCTGAATGGGAGGCGGATGTACGCCTCGTATGTGCGAATGCACAGCATTACAATGCACGCGATTCGGCCATACATCGCGCTGCCAGCAAACTTTTGCAGTATCTGGACAAGATCGTGGAAGACGTGACTCGTGCCTTGCAAGAGGCTCCGGGCTGCGAGCCGCCTACGCCCGTGTGGAAATCGCTGCGTGCTCCGTGCGAAGCGCCGCCCGGTGTGCCCATCGGTGCGCCACCGGCCGATACGAGCTGCCTGGATGCATTTTTGCACCAGTGGTATACCGTGTCGCCACCTCCGCCACCCACGCCGCCCTCGGTGCCCAAGCAGCGGCACCCACGCCCAGAGCGTGCGCGTCCTGCGCCCACCCGCCGCAGCGCTCGACATGCGCCTGCCGAGGTCGAGACAAGCCAGCCACGCGAGGTGGCGGCGCTATCGGATCACGACTCGTTCAAGTACTTTCATGTGGGGTGGATGTTGCCGCCTGGCACGCGGCGTGGCAATCGGCCACGTCCGCCACCCGTGGCGCCCAAGCCGCGGCGGCGACGACGACGCACGCCGGTGGTAGAGGACGACTCGTCGCTGAGTGAGCTATCAGAAGGGCCCTAGCTTATGCATCGGTCATGCGCCGCGATGGAGGCGGTGCGCCTGCACTACGACGGAGGCGCTTTTCGTGCGTGTCGTCGCGCACCTCATCCGGAGCAAAGTAGTGCGGCGCCACGAGCGTGAGCCACGCGGGACGAATCTCCATCACCTGCCGCATAAAGTGCCTGGACGTCTCCACCAGTTCATAGTAGCATAGGTAGCGGGGGGGAGGAACGTGCTTGTACAAACTGGACGACGGATGAATGTACACGGACGTGTGCTGCTTGATGCTGCGGTACGTCTCACCGCCCCGCTGGAGCACGGCCGTGTTCATAAAGTAGCCGGCGGTCAGTGCCATTTGCACACCGGTCAGGTCGGCCGTGTCTGGTATGGATTCGGGCACGAGCTCGACGCGCTCGCACAATCGATGCAGCTGGTCGCGCACGTCGCGTACGCGGCCGAGCGTTTTCGGCTGCAAAAAGTGGTCGTGGCAGAACGCTTGGCTGTACCCACTATCGACCCACAGCTCCCAGATCTGCAGGAGCATCATAGGGTCGCCACCTGGGCGTACAAAGGCCTGGCGCGCACGATCCGCTTCGAGCTTCTTGTCCTTGGGCCGCACGAACAGTGCGCTGCTCTCGGACAGCATCGATACGATCGAGAGGACTTGCTCGGTGCAGTGGTACTCTTCACTTGCGAGGATGGCTTTGCTCATCATGGGATCCACCGGAAACTCGGCCATGCGCCGGCCCAGCTTGGTAAGCTCGCCGCGATCGTTGAGGGCGCCCAGCGCATACAGCAGCTCGAGCGAGCGAATGAGCGTGTCGGTGGGTGGCGGATCAAGAAAGTCAAAGTGCAGCAAGTCGTGCACACCGACGGACTTGAGGAGGAGCACCACGTTGGCCAGGTTCGTGCGCTGGATTTCAGGCACCGTGTTCTCGTCCATCTCGTTTTGGAACGCCCACTTGGTAAACAGACGGAAACACTTGCCGGGGCCGACGCGGCCTGCGCGACCAGCGCGCTGGTTCGCTGAAGCGCGCGAGCATGGCACAACGGTGAGCGCAGCCATACCCGTGCGGGGATTGTACGAGTTTTGCTTGACAAAGCCGGGGTCGATCACGAACGAAATGCCATCGATAGTGATACTTGTCTCAGCAATGTTGGTCGCGAGCACCACTTTGCGCGCGCCTGGGGGCGTCGGCTCAAAGATGCGCGCCTGCATTTCACTCGGTAGGTTGGCATAGATGGGACATACGATCAGCTCAGCAACGCGCGCGCCCAAAGCGCGCGCTGTCGCTTGCAAATGGTCCATGGCAGCGTCGATTTCATCCTGGCCCGTGAGAAATACAAGAATATCGCCTTTAGGCTGTGTCGTGTGGATCTGGAACACGGTCGTAATCGCCGCATGCAAATAGTTGGCCTCGGGCTGCGGCGTGTAGTGAATATCGACCGGGAAGCGGCGGCCTGGTACATAAAAGATGGGTGCATCGTCGAAAAACGCGCTAAACTTGTCGGCATCAAGCGTCGCACTAGAGATGAGCAGTTTGAGGTCGGGCCGGAAGCGCGCAATGTCTTTGACGAGGCCAAACAATATATCGGTGCTGAGTGTGCGCTCATGGGCCTCGTCGATCATGATCACCGAGTAGGCACTCAGGTCGGGGCTCGTAAGAAACTCGCGCAAAAGCATGCCGTCGGTCATGTACTGCAGTACCGTGGCGTCCGACGTGCAGTCCTCAAAGCGGATACTGTAGCCACACTCGGCGCCCAGGCGCACGCCCATCTCCTCTGCTACACGCGCGGCCACACTCATCGCTGCAACACGGCGCGGTTGCGTGCAGGCGACCTTTTGGCCGTGCCGTGTGTAGCCGGCCTCGTGCAAAAATTGGGGCAGCTGCGTCGTTTTGCCCGAGCCTGTCTCGCCCACAACAATGAGCACTTGGTGCTGAGCAATCGCTTCGAGCAGCTCTTCGCGCAGCGAATACACGGGTAGCGCGCGCCGCGTTGCATCAATCGAGTCGGCACGCGCTTCCGCTTCGCGCAATTGCGCCTGCATCGCCTCGGCCTCGTCCGACGGGCGGAGCGGGGCGTCCCGATGATCCATCACAAACTGGATGGCCTGCGCCTCGTCAAACACATAGTCAAAGCCGTCATCGCCAGCACCCTCTGGCATATCCAACAGATGCGAGCGCGCAATCTGTTCACGCTCAAAAGCATCGCCCTCCGCCGGTGGACGCGGAGCGCGCCGAGGCCGCTCGTCGTAACGCCGCGCATGCAGCGCTGCATGCTTGCGACCGCGGTCCACGCGCTCTTTTTCGGTCAGGTCGATGTCAGGGAGCACATAGCCTTCTTCGCGGTCGTCCAGCCACTCGTATTCCTCGGCCAGACGCAGGAGCTCGCGCTTGTGTGCCAGGTCGCGCTCCTCGCGCTTGGTGAGGCGAACGCCACGGAAAAATGTTTCCTCATCCGCAATTTCACGGCGTAAGAGCTCTACCTGCTGAGCAGAGCGCTTTTGTAGGTACGCCTGGCGCGACCGGTCGCGCAACGCATCCAGGTCCCGGCGGGGCGCAGGTGGCGGGCTCATCGCCAGGGGCAAACGGTTGCCACCTCCACTCCTTCCGCCATGGCCGACGAGTCGCGCCCCGAACCGGCGACAGCGCCGGACGCGAGCGCGACGCCACGCTTCCAAGTCAAAAAGGTACGCTTGATCACTAACAGCAGTGGAATAGCGTGTGTCTATGGAGCTGGGATATTCAGGTGGACAATGTATGTCGGAGTACTCACGCAGTGTGCCATCTGTCGCAACCAAATCATGGACCTATGTATCGAGTGTCAGGCCAACCAGGGTTCAACGACCATCGACGAGTGCACCGTCGCATGGGGTGCATGCAACGTACGCTTGGCTACTTACCGCAGCATGCCTTTCACTTTCACTGCATATCGCGTTGGCTCAAGACGCGGCCTGTGTGCCCTCTCGACAACCGCGAGTGGGTGCTACAAAAGTACGTGTGGCTACTGACCTCAGGTATGGCCGCTGATGTGCACCGAAACGAGACGTATGCATCCATCGTCGCCTGCAGATAGCAACTGCGCAGGCACTGCATTGTATGCGTTCGCCCATGCGCCCATAGGACGGAAGGCCAGTTCGTGCACGGCGCCGGTGTGATGGTGGGGAAGCGCCACAAGGAGCGACCAGGTGCGCGCGTCCGCTGAACCGCGGTACACATGCACTTCTCCATGCTCGAGACCGACGGCTAGTGTACAGGCATCGTGCCATGCCACGGCCGTCGCCGCCCCGGGCAGCGTGAGCGTGGCTCGTAGTTCGTACGGCCGCTCGCCCTCGCTGAGGCTCCACACCTTGACGCTCTTGTCGCGGGACGCCGTGGCAAAGAGGCGCGTCGAGCTAGGGGCCCATGCACCGTCCCATACAATCCGCGCGTGAGCACGTTCGCCCACCTTGCACACATAGCCGTGCGATGTGCGCTCATACACGCGCCACGAGCGGTCGCGACTCACCGTCAGTAGATAGGCACCGTCCGGCGAAAAGGCCACACGTGTGATGGACAGCGCATGTCCTTCGAGTGGCGCGAGCGGCCGAAAAGCGTCCATTCCATCGAACAGGCGCACAACGGCATGTGCTTCCGTCGTCGCTTTGCAGGTGCTGGCCACCAGCCGCGACCGCGGCTCGACAGCGACTGAGAGCAATTCGTACGCATGGCCATACAGCTTTTCAATTTCGGGCCATAGGGTGAGTGCTTGCAGTTCCTCAGCACCAGGAAGCGTGGACGGGGCGATCGGTACCGCCTCGTCCACGGCACGGTTCGAGAGGCCCAGCGGCGGGACATGCGCTGCGGCCGCTTGCGCCTTGGGCGCAGATCGTCTGCGCTCTGCACCAGGCGTCACACCACTGGCCGCAAGATGCGCACGGATGGCCGTGCTGCCCAGCTTACTCGATGCCTGCGCCTCGGCATGGCCCTGCGCATCAATGAGGCGCACCACGTAGGGCGCGACCGGCGGCAGTTGGCGCTCAGCGCGCATGTTTGCCACAAGCTCGCCGCCGGCCGCCGTCTCGTCGGTGAGCACGAGTACATCCACGTCAGCGCGTGTGCCAGCGGGACCGCATGCATCGCACAGCGTCACCACATCCAATGCGATCGGCGCAATCGGCGCACAAAAGTCGCGCACAAAGTCGCGCACCGCTGCCTGTCGCACATCCAGCGGCTCGACATACTCGACATGCTTCTTCTTTGTGAGCATCTCGGGAGCCGTGACACCCACGACAAGCTCGTCGGATGCACAAAGCGCGGCCATACTGAGCAAAAGCTTGTGGCCCGTATGCAGGTGATCAAAGGTGCCACCCACCGCTGCAACGCGTCCATGGGGCGTGGCTTGGGGTGATGCCTTGGTCGTGCTAGTGACAGGCGCAGCATCTATGCGCTCGGGCGTCAGGTCGGGCGCGAGCGCAGTGTGTGCGCGTGCATCCACCTCCCAGACACCACGCACAAGAAGCATGGCACGCAGCGGGGCATGTGTCACGGCCCAATCGGACAAGGCTTGATGCGTAGCTGCCTCGGACGAGAGACCTGGCACCAGGTACACGCGTATATCCACAAACCAGTCGTCTTGGGCTGTAGCGCACGCCCAGGCCTGGGTGTAGAGCGTCTGAAGGCACGCCTCGATCGCGCTGCGGTCCGCGGTCGCGAGAGCCTCGGCGCAGAGGAGCACAGCGACGCGGGGCGTACGCAGCACCATGGCACGACGCACGGCGGGTGCAAGAGCAGCGGCGGCGCCCCACTGGTCGTGTGGCACGTCGACCAAGACCGCGGTTGTATCGAGGATGGGCGTCTGCCATAGACCACCGGCTGCGGCGCGATCCAAAAAGGCTTGCGGTGCCGTAAACACACGCAGCACTTTTTCGTCGGCGGCACTCACAAACGAGGTGCGATCGAGCCACGCGGCTGCTTGCACGGCATACCCGTGCGTTTGAGGGCGTGCGAGCTCGTGCCAAGCACGCTGGCCCGCCTCCTCGTACAGGCCATGCAAGCGCGTCGTGCGGTCAGCGCCGGTGCTGAGGAAGCCGTCGCCATGAGGCGCCCACGCAAGGCTCGTGGCAGCGCCGGCATGCCCCGAAATGGCATAGTGAGACGCCCAAGGAAGCCCCGGCTCTTGGCACCATAGATGCCACGCACCTTGTCGATCGTGTGCGAGCACCGCAGGCGATGCGCTAGGGCGCCAAAGAGCACCGAGAAAGCCTCCGCTCAGACTACCCACATCGCCGAGGCGGTGCATCGGTAGCCACAGGGCCTCGGCAGCGGCAAGCTCTGCCAATGATGGCCACGCGCTCGTGGATTGCGGCATCCACACAATCACGCTATTGTCGACCGAGCTGCTGACGAGCGCAGCGCGTGGCGCGCCGTCCTCGGCGGGTTGAGGATGCCAGCGCACGCTCGTGACCCACGCGTCGTGGCCGAGCAGCAGGGCATCGAGCGACACGGCCCAGCGCCCAGCTGCGCCGAGCGGGAGCGCGTATTGCTTGGTCTGCAGACCAGCATTGTCGGGCAGAATCTCACGGGCCAGCGCTTCAAAGTCGTCAGTGGCATCGGTGTGGTGGGAAACGTGAGGTTTGAGCTTCCACAGCCGAATGTGCTGGTCCTGTGCCGCAGACGCAATGTAGACGCAAAGCGGCGAGCCAGCGCGTCCTGCATCAGGCGCCACAGTGGCATCCAGAGCGCGAATCCAATCCTCGTGACCGTCCAGCGCGAGCTGCCGCACAAACGGTTCGTGGCCCTCGCGCGTGTACAGGACGAGGCGGCGGTCCGTCAAGGCCGTGGCCATGAGCACCACAGGTTGCGGTGTCGGCAGGCGCACAAGCGCCACGTCCAGGGGGTACGCGCCATGCAGCGGCAGCGTCTGCGTGGCTAGCGGCGCGTGCGCTGTGCGAGCGTGCACCTGGATAGTCCCGTCGGAACTGCCCGTGACAAACAGCACGTCGTCGTCGGCCGCTAGAGAGTAGGCATCGCGCAAGACTCCAAGTGCAGTAACAGGCGCCGCATGGGCGTCGACGACGCATGCATCACACACCCAGTCCCCCTGTTCGGCGCAGGACGCAGGAGGCACCCAGTGCCACAGTTCCCACGCACCACCGTAGGTGCCGAGCAGAATACTTGGCGTCCCTTGCTCGGACGGGATGGCCTTGAGCACATGCACCGGTTGGCCGCTCTGTGTGGGCCATAGGCGCTGCATCGGCATCGACGACTGCGTAAGCAGAGTGAGACGTACACAGGGTTGTAGCCATAGGGCGAACGAGTGGTGCACGCCAAACACGAGTGCATCCGCCGGCTCCTCCGTGCCTGTATGCAGGCGTACCCAGTCGGCAATGTGCGGTGTGCGGGCGGCCGCGCACGACAGGTACTCGTACGCGACGCGATCCATCGGCATGGCGGCTGGACAGAGGAATGAGGCCAATTTGTGGAGTCGCTATGAATCGGCCCAATAACTGCGGCGCCGGCGCAATGGCACGCCACGGCAGTGCGACAGGCTCATGCATGCCAGGGCAGGGTTCGCCGTGACGAGTGTATCGAGAGATGTACATGTAATGAGCGTGTCGTCCAGCGACACGTCGGTTAAAGCGCCGGTCCATGGTACGAGCGCTTCGAGCGCGTCATCGCGCAGGGATGTGGCAGGGACGTGCCATGTACGCAGGCATCGCTGTGTCACATTGGCAGGAAAGAACGGCAATGTATGCTGCAGAGGTAGCTGCGAGAAAAGGATTTCGAGTCCGCCCAGGTGCAAGTGAGCGACACTGGCCATGAGGAGCGCCAGCGTATCGCCCAGCGAGTACCCGGCCCGCTCAGCGAGGGCCCAGTGGTGGGCGGACCATGCGGGCCGCTTATCCCCGCCTACGCTCACGCGCTCCCACGGCGTGCCTGCGGAGCATTGGGCGTGCACCATCTGAGCAACGCGGAACAATGCGTCGCCTGATAACCCACGGCGCCCTTGGATGGATGTAGGATCGCGCCGTGAGAACTCGACGAGGTCATCGAGGCATAGCGACCGCAGCGCGCTGCGCGGCGCCTCGCCAGGCATCGGCAGAAAAGCATGCAGAAAGCGTACCAGCGCTGCCGCATGCAAGCAGAGCCCTTGGAGGCCCAGATGCGTCAGGCCCGAGAACGAGTCGGGTGTGCCGCGGCCCAGCGCCAGGGCCAGGACATCCAGGGTGCCTGTGGCGCCCACTTGCGTACCACTCACGTCGAGGGACGTGAGCTGCGGGCCAACGAGCCCACAAAGGCTACCCAGGGCCACATCGCCCATTTGTGTGTGCGACACGTCGAGCGTGCGCAGGCTGCGGAACGGGCTCATGGGTGGCTTGGCCGCCATACCTTGTGCAATACAGTCGCTGATGGCAGAGGCCACGCGTTCATCGACAAAACCCTCGCACCAAGCAAGTCGTAGAAACTCGAGGCGCGGCGCACCGCGGCCGAGCGCAACGAGCGAGGCAGGACGCACCGAGGTCATCGTCACGTCTAAATGCGCAAGCGTCGATCCTGTGGCCTGCACGAGCGCTTCGATGGTGCGATCGTCGATGGATAGGCATCCTGGGAGCGTTACACGTACAAGGTGCCACGGCTGCGGCGCGCTGCGCGGAGCCTGGAGCAGGCGCACCACGGCGCCCGCGGGCAGGCGCGTGAGGCCGTGCAAGTCGATAGCGCGTAGCGCGCTGGATACAACCGAAGCATGAGGTGAGAGCGCGAGGCTACCTGCCAGCGTAGCGAGCAAGAGTGCCGCACACTTGGTGTCTTGGGAAAAGAGCGGTAGCGACGCAGGAAAAAAAATACGCTCACGTACGCGCGAGCTGGCAGGCGTCGTGCCTACTTGCGGTAAAACATAGCACGATAGTAGCTCTTTGGTGATGGCGAGCGGTGCATACTCGCACAACAACTCGTACAGTGCATCCATGTACAAAGAAGGTAGGTGCTGGAGCCACACCTGGTTCCTCTCCTGCCAGTGCCATGCCTCATCGGTAGGCAGCGCAGGGCAAGGGTTGGGTGCACGCTGCATCTCCTCTGGATCGTCCGGCACATAGTCGTCGTGTTCGCGCATGCGCTTCCAGGGCCGATTGGGAACGGGGGCCCTGGGCATTCGTTCGGGAGGCAATGGCAAGATATGCGTCGTAAAGTGGCGCGCTGCAATCTTTAGGCAAAGATCGCGCAGCTTCGGAAGCTTGTATGCGCGCTCATACCGTGCACGGACATGCTCAGGCACTGGCCTGCGTGACACATGCTCGCGGTACGTCGGCGGAAAAGGCGACATGTCATTCTGGACCTGCGTTTCAAGTGTATCATTCGCGAGAATCTGGGCGTGTCGGGACGAGCTGGATGTACGAGAGGCACTCGATGCTGCTTTGCGCCGCCGCGATGCATGCCATCGCGAGGGACGCGCGCCTGCGCCGACCATCCCAGGCCCTCGGGCGCCCACTGGCAGCGTGTGGAGGCGAGGCAAGGCGCTGTGCTCTTCGAGGCCTTGGTCTTGGCCATGTCCATGAGCGTGGCGCAGCCACTGGGCTACCACGGGTCGTCGTGTGGCTACTGTGGTGCGAAAGAGATACCTCGTTCAGAGCGAAAGCGAGAGAGCTATTCCTATGGCTTTTTTGTACGTCGGCAAGGCTGATCCGAGGCGCTGCGTTTGGAGCCGGCACACTACCAACAACTTCTCGACGAGGGGTGGCGCCGGTCTGGGTGCTATGTGTACAAGCCGGACAATATGCGGACATGCTGTCCTCAGCACACGATACGGTACGTCCTGTGCCCTGACATTAGGGTGCCGCTAGCCGCGTGCCGGCCCAACAAGTCGCAAAAGCGCGCCCTGCGCCACCTGTATTGGACGCTCTCAGGACAGCAGCCGCCATCGCGGTGGAAAGGAAAATGGGGTGACCAAGGCCCCTATAGTCTGCAGCAGCGGCTGAGCCTCGTGCTACAGATGGACGAAGAGCCACCACCCATGAGTGCGCCGTACGACACTCCTGTATCGGACAAGATCCAGGTACGTTGTGAGACTCATGCAGGTGTCGCTGCGACAGGCGTCGTCGACCGATGAAAAGTATGCACTGTTTCGTCGCTACCAGGCAACGATCCATGGCGAGGCACCTGCGGACATTAGCGACCGGGCTGGGTGGGCCTCGTTTCTCGTGGATGCGCCCTTTCCCTCACGCTCCGAAGATGCTAGCCCGTTTGGCCTGTATCACCACGAGTATCGATGTACGTCAACACAGCTGATGCAGATCACGGGCGGCTGATTGGTGTGGGCGTCCTGGACATCCTACCACATTGTGTGAGCAGCGTATACTTTTTCTACGACCCCGCCTACTCGTCTTGGCAGCTGGGCAAGATTAGCGCTCTGTGCGAATTGGCCCTCGGTCAGACGCTGTCCCAGACCATCACGCGCCTAGAATGGTATTATATGGGTAGGTGCCTGTGCCTGACGCAGGCTTTTATATCGACAGCTGCCCTAAAATGCGCTACAAGGGCGAGTTTCGTCCCAGTGACCTGCTGGATACCAGCGACAATCGCTGGCATGCGCTGGAACGCGTACTTCCACAGCTGCGTGCAGGGCAGCGCGCCTATTGGGGCACCTCTGTGCCTGCCTCCGGGCCTTGGCCGATGCCCTCTTCTCTCAGTGATACGGACGGTACACTGCCGGACCCATTACCGCTGGGATACGACACTCCCGAGGCTGTCCGAACCCAATCGGATCAATGTGCGGTGCTTCTTGTCAGGCCGCCTTCCCCCTTGTTGCTTCGTCTTCAGGTACCGTGCGGCTCGTCGGACAGACTAACCACAGGATGTGCTAGCCTATGACGACCAATCATCAGGGCAACTTTTGTGTTTCTTTGCAGCCGTCAGTCTCCGGTTGCACCAATCCTTTGTAGCCTTGGTTGACACGCTTTTTTATGATTAATCACCAGCGCGTCGGTCCCCCAACCAGCCTGCCGCTCGCGTATTTCTGCTATTATCTGATTTGCTGGAGTGGCTTTCCACAGTTTTCAGTTCAAAGTGGCTTTGACAACTACTACGACCGTCTGCTTTCTCGCCTGGCAGTCTACGCTCGCAACTCACACACTCTCTGCCAAGTTTCTCTTGTCGCCTGAGAACGAATACTACATTTGCCCTGGCCATATTGTATGGCTCGATTGTTTCGATCACCTTTGGCCCAGTATAATTCGTTTCTCAGGCGACAAGACCTACTTTCTGTGAGCTTTCTTTCTACGCTATTTCCTCCTAAACACACTGCCATCCCGCACCGTCCTGCTATGGCTGACAGCGCTGATTGGCGCACCCGCTCCGCAGACACAAAGTTCTATCCTAGAGGTGGTACGCGCTGGAGCGGAGGCACAAGCGCGAGCCATGGCAGGGGGGGGTCTTCTCGCCGTTCCGGCAAGCAAAGGTACGCCCTCTCACTCACACAGAAAACGACAACCCAACCATGACGCCCATCTTCCTCTTCTTTCCCACCCGCCCTGCTTTCTTTCCGACATCCACGCACGATTTGCCGACCTTGTTTTAAAATCAAAAACACAATGGCTGGAGAACCCGAAAAACATTATTTACACCTACACTCAATCTCGCTTCGGAGCCGCACCCCAGTTCACCAGCATGGAAGGTCGTTTCCCAGACCGCCATGAAAAGGTGATTCGCTGTACCTGCGCCATCGATGGTGAGCTGGGCATTGTTTCTACAGGGGACGGTCGTTCTCAAAAGGAGGCCGAAAAATCAGCCGCCCTGCATGGCATGCTCATGCTCTTAGAGCGTGACTTTATCGACAACCCACCTCCCGGTCTCTTGCGCAGTGGCGCGAATGACCTGTCCGCGTCCTTATCGGACGGGACTACTATGGTCCTGGAAACTGCACGCGAATTCATCGACTATTTCTGTCACCAGTTCCACTATGGCAACCCCGACATTTCTATCACGGAAATGCGCAGCTCTCAGGGCCGTCGCATGGTCTCCAGTGGCTGGAAAGCAGCCATGCTGATTGGAGGCACTGTGATCGGAGAGGGCCATGGAACGAGTAAGAAGGTCGCACAAAACATGGCTTATCTGGATACGGCTGTCCGGCTGGAAAAAGAATATCACGATGTATACGAAAAGTTTCTTTTAGAACCCAAGAACAAGCCCATGAGCAAGGTATCGCCTGTGCATTTCCGTGTTTCTGAGTCGTTTGAGCAAAACTTACGCCATCTGTATGATCAAATGCGCGACAGCGAACTGTATGCAAATCGGCCTCGCACAACGGCAGCCTTTCCCTCCGCCAACAAAGAGGAGCCGCCGGAGCTTTTATCGATCAAGCCACCTCATCGCTCGACTTTGTCAGACGACGAACATGCCGCCAAATCGGATCTTATGCTCCAGACGCTGAATGCTTACCAAACGGATGAGCGTGTCAAGTCCACTCGTACCACACGCGAAATGCTCCCCGTGTCGCAGCACGCGGGCGACGTTCTGGTCAAGGTGGAGCTTAATCCGGTTACGATTTGCATGGCCTCCACAGGCTCTGGTAAGACGACGCAGGTACCGCAAATCCTCCTAGACGACTACATTCTTCGCAACCAAGGCTCCCGCTGCAACATTATCTGTACGCAGCCTCGTCGAATTGCTGCTATTAGTGTGGCACAACGTGTTGCCAAGGAACGCGGAGAAAAAGTTGGAGACACGGTCGGATATCAAGTTCGCTTTGATAACAAGATGCCAAAGCCACATGGGTCTATTACCTTTTGCACTACGGGCGTCTTTTTACGACGTTTGCAATCTGCGATGGAAAATCCATCAGGTTTCTCTTTTTTGGATGACGTTACTCATATTCTTATGGATGAAGTTCACGAACGAGATGTTGAGACGGATCTTTTGTTAGTCATCATCAAGCGTGTGTTGGCTGATCGTCAGCAGCGAGGCCTCCCGGAAGTTAAATTGATCCTCATGAGCGCTACTGTGGATCCCAAAATGTTCCAAAACTACTTTGCGGAGCTTTCGCCTTCAGGACGTCCTGCACCCGTGGTCACGATACCCGGTCGCAGTTATCCCGTACAAAAATTCTTCCTGGAAGACACGTTTGAACGACTGCATGCCACTGTACCTCGAGCCAAGGGCGGTTGGGTTTGGCACGAAAAGAACGTGCGCGACTACATCCACCGTGAAATTACACAAAAAGGCGGACAAATCAAGGTGAATGGGGCTGGTGAGGATGGTGTTCTGGTTGACGATCTTGAGCTGCCGTATCCGCTCATCGCTCTGATGATTGCTGACGTCTTGTCACGCTCAGAGGATGGGCACGTGCTTGTGTTTCTGCCAGGGTGGGATGAGATCAAAATTGTGCATCAAATTTTCCTCGACACCAAGCAGTATCCCCTACTGGATCTGCCGTTGAACAATCCGGAGAAATACGAAGTGCATATTTTGCACTCGTCCGTTCCGGTGGAAGATCAGCAGGCTGTGTTTGAGCCTCTCCGCCACGAGGGCATTCGCCGGATTATTCTCTCCACCAATATTGCAGAGACGTCCGTGACGATTCCTGACGTGGTATACGTGATTGACTCTGGTCGTGTCAAGGAAAAGAGGTACGACCCCGAGAGACATTTGTCTAGTTTGGTCTCTGCCTGGGTGGGCACCTCTAATCTAAATCAGCGCGCAGGTCGGGCGGGTCGTCACCGGCCGGGCGAATACTATGGCGTTCTTTCCAAGGCCCGTTATGATCAACTCAGTGTGCATCAAACGGTGGAGATGAAGCGTGTCGATTTGAGCAATGTTGTTATGCATATCAAGGCGCTGGGAATTTCCGGTATGGAGGTGGAAGATGTATTGGAGGCTGCTATCGAGCCACCTGCGTCCGACCGTGTCAAAGCGGCGATGCAGGATCTCAAGCGCATTGGTGCTCTGGACTACCACATGAATTTAACCTCGCTGGGTAAAGTCTTGCAGCACCTTCCGCTGGATGTGTCGATTGGCAAGATGTGCCTGTACGGGGCCTTTTATCGCTGCCTAGACCCTGTCCTTGCACTTTCTGCTATTCTTACCAATCGCGATCCTTTCATCGCACCCATGCATCTGAAAAAGGAGGCCAATGCTATCAAAAACAGCTGGTGCCCTGCGACATTCCGTTCCGATCCATTGTGTGTGCTCAATGCTTTTTACGAATGGACACGTCTGCAGTCGATCAGTTCGTCGCAGGCCAATCGCTTCCTCCACACCAATATGCTCAGTCGCCCGACCATGTTGCAAATTCAGCAGATCAAACAAAACTTGTTCCAGAGTTTGCAAAAAGCCGACATCATCAAAGTGATACGCCAGTCTACTTCTCTTACGCCACGTTATCGCCGCCGCGTGCGCGAGACCGACCCTGAGTTCAACCTCAATGCACACAGCATGCCTTTATTGGGTGCCTTGGTGGCCGTGGCATCGTCCCCCCATTTTGCTATCCGTCAAGGTGAGCGTACGTTCCGCACGTCGCAGGACAAGACCTGCTTCATCCATCCGTCGAGTGTATGCAGCTCCAAGTTTACCAAGGAGGCAAAGGGAAGCTACGTACCCCAAAAAGATATCTATGCGTTTGCCGAAAAAATACGCAATGCCTCAATGCAAACGGCAGGTTCAAGCGGAAACTCTATGACGTTTTTGCGCACTTGCACTCGGCTCGATCCTCTTTCTTACATGCTCTTTGGTGCGACGGAAGCGCAAGCTACCGCACAAGGGCTCGAATGCGATGCCTGGCTTCCTGTCACGGGTAACTATGATGCGCTGGACAGTATCGAGCGCATCAAGTCTGTGATGGATGCTTGCATGCTCCGCATATTTGAAGGAGTACGCAGTCGCGCTCCGCCACCGAGCGTTTCCACGGGGCCTGGCACAGCCTACGATGGTCAGACATACTCGGAGGACCCTTTGATCGACGATGACAACGAAGATGAGGATCCTACGCCACCCGCTACTCGTTCTCTATCCCAACGTGAAGTGGAAGAGTTTGAGCAGCTCACTACAGGAATTGTTCGTCTGTTGGACCAGTATACGGAAGAGTACGCGCATATGCCCTGATGTGCCAGCTCAGGCCGCCCCTCTTCCCTGCTGTAGGTACATTTTTGTAACCTAGACGTTTCACGTGACTAAACACGCGCCTGCTCCACGCGTCTCGGCGTCGTGGCGCGTCGCTTTGTTCCACGCACGCCGTAGACATGGCCGGTGCACGAAAAAGCCCACGTCGGCCATTGTCAACGGTGGACAGACGGATAGGTTCATCACAGAGGAACTTTTCAGACATATTGGCTGAAGAAAAAGAGTCCTTTCTTGATGCGGGAGGCACGCAGCGCAAGCGTGCTCGCCGAAATGATACCAACGAAGAGGCCGCAGACGAGCAGTTTTTCGCGGTGGTTCACAACGCCGATCATGGACATGACAATGCAGGAAGTAGTAGGCCTGCTCCTAGACGGCTCCGACGGAACATGGAGGCAATGTCTCGACCACCTGTCTCGGGGCACCGTCGCGACAGTATGAGTATTAAAGGGATGCGGCGAATGTCCAGTTTACGAGATGGTGCGCCTGCCTATCCCCATGATGATATCCCAGACGATGCGCTCTATCGTCATTGCTCTGACAAGGCCCCCCCCGTGGTACGCGTCAAGCACTTGCTGCGCTGGACATTGCATCGTTCCATTCCTCAGGCACTGGCCGAGGCGCCATTTCCTACCTCCCGAAAACGGCATGGTAAAAATCGCCGCGATGAACAGAATGGTATTAACCTGTTGGCACCCATACCGCCTCAGGTCGAGCAAAAACCAAGTGAAAAACATGTTCAGCAGATTTCCGAGTCTGCACCGCTGCTTCGAAAAGTCATGGAGGATACGTTGCGAGATTTGCATGATGGTCTCATTGGCATTAGCTGGCTGCATCAATCTGGCGGGAAAGATAAAATCCCATTGCAGCCACATCCACGCAATGTCTCTAATCATCATGCTGAAAAGCAACTCACGGGTATGCTGGACCAGCTTAGCAAGGAACTTGCTGCCTGGGACAAATGTGAGACTGATATCCAAGCACTGCATGCTGAAGCAGACGAGATTGAAGCGCAAGTGAGTCAGCTTCGCGAACATGCAACGTCCAGACGCAATGGCCGCTTGCATTCAACGGAAAATTCTGGCGATGCAAGCTTCGATGAAGAGCAATCCATTGTTAAAGAAATCGAGACGGCACTACGTACAGAGGTGCCAGATGACCAAATACCTTGGACCGCTCTTGATATGGATGAAGACTCCAAACGCCAACTCGATCTTGTTACCCGCGTGCTCTCTGATGCAGAATCGCTCAACAAAGCTGTACCACAAGCAAAAGATGGGAAAATACATGCAGACTCCCGCTTGGATGGAACCGAGGTCGATTCTCGTTTGTTTTCCCTGGAATTTTCGATCGACAAGATCAAGAAACGGCTGTACAGTATGGAACAACTCGACGAACTTTCCAATGATTATATTCGCCGGGTATCACATCGTGCTGCACAAGCACTTCATGAAAGAACCACTGCTGGTCTTGCTAGTTTTTCTGGAGCCGTGTCAGGCACCGACCTGGATGCATCTACTAATTCGGCCTCGTCACAGCAGCAACTCGATACACTGCTTGCTGGGATACACAACCCCAGTGAATCTACCTCCGAGATCTCTAATGCCTCTATGAATGAACCCACAGACTCGAGACTGTTGCTTCAAGCCCTGGCGCGTGCGCAGCCATCGTAAGTCATCGAGTAAGTTGTACATAACATGTCGGCCGATAGGATGCACACCTCCATCTAACGATTTGCCCCTCCTACGACGACGATGACTGGCGTCGAAGAGCATCGCAGAGCTGGCCAGCTCGAAGATGTCCCTTCTGATGCATCGTTAGCTGCTATAAGGGGGATGAAATCTCCTTCATTTGGCTCACATGCAACGACAAAGGAACTTCGAAGGGGACATGCCATCGGCACGCGCGCCCTGACATGGAACGCGACAGGCGACGCTCTCATCAGTTGCGGTCACGACAAAATTGCGCGTGTTTGGCATCCTGAACGCACTGTATGTACAAATGGATTGATGCAAGACTGATGTAGCTGCTTCTACCGAATTGACTGAACACACGGATCAAATCTCAGCTATTGCAAGTCACCCTACGAATCCAAATGTCATCGCGACCGGGGCACTCGATAAGACCGTCCGACTTTGGGACATTCGAATGAAAAAAGCTACGAGCACCATTCACACCCCTGGACCAAATATTAACCTTGCTTATTCTCCGGATGGATCGGTCCTTGCGGTTGGAGACAAGAATGAGAATGTCAGCTTGGTGGATGGGAACCGAGGTCTCTTTCTCCATATTATCAAGAGCGGCACCGTTGACCGCGAAGAAGTACGTGCACAAGGCTAACCAAAGATCAATGAGCTTGCTTGGTCGCCCGATGGTTCCATGTTGCTTCTTCCCATGGGAAGTGGTAACATTAGTTATTTAAAGACGCCCGATACCCCCACTTCTGTGATTTCAGACTCTACGGAAACCTCACAGTGGTCATTGCATCCGAGTTGGACCCGTGTTTTTATGCGTCCCACGCACCCTGCTGCTATATTCTGTATTAAATGGGACCACAGCGGCCGACTCGTGGCCACTGCAGCGGCTGACAGTACCATAAGCCTCTGGGACGCTTCTGATTGGACATGCCATCGTGTTTTCTCCTCATTCAAGTTCCCAGCACGCAGCATTGATTTCTCTAGCGATGGGGAGTGGCTGGCCGCAGGCGGAGAGGACGCGGAGGTCAGTCTGGTATGTGTGAACTACAGCTCACCACAGATTTCTACCGCATCAGAAAGGATCGTTCATCAAATACCTGTGACTGCTACAATAAATACTCTGGCTTGGCATCCGTCCAAGTTCCTCCTGGCCTATGGTGGCACGGACACCTCTGGCAACTATCCTGGTACAGGTGGGGCGCGCTCGACCCCCATCTGGCTTTATAGCGACCCCTAGCTCATCACGTGCCGAAAGCATGTGACCCTCGCGCAGGACGCCGCTCGCCCCGACGCGATCCTTGTGTTGGTTGCCCCAGGGTGTTGTAGCCAAGCATGTCCGCATCGCGCACAGAGCTCCTGGGCTGGCTAAATGAGCTTCTCGCTCTCAATTATACAAAGGTGGAACAATGTGGTACAGGTGCTGCCTATGCTCAAATCATCGATTCCATCTATGGTAGGTTCTCTTGGATTAACTTTAGGCAATGTGCCCATGTCACGAATTAATTTTGCGGCCCGTCATGACTATGAGTCGCTAGCTAACTTCAAGGTTCTTCAGAATGTATTTGTTAAGAATCGCATCGATAAACCGATCCCAGTGGACCGTCTCGTGCGTTGTAAAATGCAGGACAACCTGGAGTTTTTGCAATGGATCAAGAAATTTTGGGATATGAACTATACTGGTGAAGGCTTGTATGATGCTGAGGGCCGTCGAGCCCTCGCGCCATCTGCCGGAGGATTAACACCTGGACGGCGAGCTACGTCAAGTGCGGGTGCACGACCGCGGCCAAGCGCTGCACCTCGGCCATCAGCTGTGGGGCCACGCCCATCGGCTACAGGGCCACGTCCATCGGCTGCTGCGCCCCGAGCATCCAGCACCACTGCTCGTCCCCCATCTTCTGCTAGTCCGGCACGCCGCATGTCTGTTGCTCCGCGTGGAATCACGCGTGCTCCCACTGTGTCGAATGAAATGATCAATCAGTTAACAGCAGAAATCGACGACATGAAGATCAGTGTGGAGAGTCTAGAGCGGGAGCGTGATTTCTACTTTGGTAAGCTTCGCGATGTGGAAGTGATTGTACAAGAGCACCTAGCTGAGCTGTTCCCATCTGGCGAAGATGAAGAAGGTTTAGTGGACCTGAGTCGGAAAACTGAAGCTGATCTGCTCAAGCAAATTCAGGGCGTGTTGTACAAAACCGAGGAGGGCTTTGAACTTCCCGATGCAGCAGAGGTATGTCTATGTGTAGAAGCTCACTCGATCCAGATGGACGACCATGCAACTTTCGATGAAACGGAAATCTTTTAATCCTTTCCCCTTTCCCATAGCTCAATTAGGACAGGCACGGCTCGGCCTTCTGGCGTGTGGCACTGACACGTCTCGGCCGAAGACGTGTCTAGCGACACCAGTGCATCTCAGTACCGGCATTGCCGTGCGAGCACGATGATGGTCACTGTGATTCGCAAAGGTATCAGTGCAACAGCACCGCCCTTTTCTCGCGGTGCTTCGGTTTCAATTGCTGGATATCTTCGTCGATATCATTCAACACCGGTGACTTGCTCTTCGCTGCCACCTTCCTCTCTTAACCTGCATGAGGCGAATGCACCGCTTTCAGGCAATGCGTTGTTTCAGCAGGTAACGGAGAGCAGGAAAAACACAAGAGGAACAAATCGTCCCATTTATCTTGATGCGCAGTCTACTACTCCTGTGGATCCACGCGTGCTCGACGCAATGATGCCCTTCTTCGTGGACCAATACGGCAACCCTCATTCCCGCACCCATGCCTATGGTTGGGAGACTGAAGCTGCTACAGATGTGGCTAGAAAGAACATTGCAAGCCTTGTAAATGCGGATTCCAAAGAGATCATCTTCACATCTGGCGCTACCGAGAGCAACAACATGATTCTTAAGGGTGTGGCAAATTTTTACAAGACTAAGAAGAATCACATCATTACAACGCAAACAGAACACAAGTGTGTTCTTGACTCTTGTCGCCATCTTCAGGAGAATGGATTCGAAGTCACCTATCTGCCTGTTCAACCCAACGGACAGATCGATCTTGATCTCTTGAAGAAGGAGCTGCGTCCTACAACGAGTATCGTGTCTATCATGACCGTCAACAATGAAATTGGTGTCATTCAACCGATCAAGGAAATTGGAGAACTTTTGAAAACGTATGGAGCCGATCTTTCCAAGCAACTGGGCCGTGGAATGCCGAAACCTTTCTTCCACACTGACGCAGCGCAGGCTCTCGGAAAGATCCCGATTGATGTTCATGAGGCTAACATTGACTTGATGAGCATGTCGAGTCACAAGCTTTACGGCCCTAAAGGTATTGGCGCTGCCTTTATTCGCCGTCGCCCTCGTGTGCGGCTGGAGCCGTTGATCAGTGGTGGAGGTCAAGAGCGTGGTCTGCGCAGTGGAACGCTCCCTACCCCGCTTGTGGTTGGATTTGGCGAGGCTGCTCGCATTGCGAAACAGGAAATGACAGTACGTATCCTTTTATGGCGGGCTGTGTCAAAGATGATACCAGCATATGGTCCAACTTTGCATGCTACACCTGTGCATCCGTGGTTCATGACTATGGGATGAAAATATCGCCTGGTCATGTGCTGTAGTGCAGGTGCACCCCACGAATTCTTTCATGTGTGTGGACCAGCTACTGCAGGGAACTTGAGACACTTGGCCCGCCTGGCATGGACTTTGCTAACCTGTACAGTACGATCACGCCCATGTGTCTAGGCTCGCAAAGCGTCTGAAAGACAATATCATGTCGCGCGTCGAGATGGTTCTTTTGAATGGCGATCCCGATGGCTACCCTGGCTGCACCAACATGACCTTCCAATACATCGAAGGCGAGTCCCTGCTGATGGCGCTCCGCGATATTTGCCTTTCATCAGGCTCTGCGTGCACATCTGCCTCTCTTGAGCCATCCTATGTGCTTCGTGCACTTGGTCTTGATGATGCCAATGCTCACTCTAGCTTGCGTTTTGGTATTGGCCGTTTCACCACGGAAGAGGAGATTGACTTTGTATGCGACAAGATTGTTGCTGTCGTTCAGCGTCTCCGAGAAATGAGTCCTCTGTGGGAGATGGTGCAGGAAGGCATTGACCTCAACTCGATCCAATGGTCGGGCTAAACTGTGGATCAACTGTGGATAGTGTGAGTGTAGCCGTTCTGTCCAACATGGCATTGTGGAGGCGGTCCGTTCCCTATTAGCGACGCCACCCGTTCTGCCTGCCTATCAGCGCTATGGCTACTGCCAAAATTGTATCTCTGGCAATTCGTACGATTGCCAAGCCTATTGCTACACAGATAAAATACCAAGCTGCGCAGCATGAAACTTTTAAAAAGATATGTATTTCATTGGCACAGTTTCTGCACCGAACCGAATCGCGCCTGCGCGTCAACCTGCTTCCAGGCAAAGACGAGCATGTGAAAATTCGGCCTTTGAACGACGCCAAAGCTATTAGCAATGGTGCAAACGCTATTTCCGAAGGGTTTCTGTTTCTTGTCGCTGCACTCATCATTGTGGGTGAGACCTATCGAGGCAGTCGCAGTCGCGCCCACGAGCGTGACAAAACCGAAGAGGAGATCAAAGCACTTCGCCTACAGATCGAGACACTCACAAAGAACATGCAGGCCGAAGATAATCAAGACGATTCTTTACTGGGAGGAGCACCCACTACATCGCTTATGCCCTCTAAGAGTAGCGACATGTCCGACGAGTACCTATTCCTTGTCCACTCCGTTCAAATATTGTGGGCTCTAGCTGAGAAGAGAGGCTGGTTCAATGAGACGGAGTCTTTGCCTGCTGAGCTTAAATGGCTGCTTGAACAGAAAGAGCTGACCAAGAAGGAACAGCCTCCCTCGAAGGAGCAATCTCCCTCGAAGGAGCAGCCTACTTCGAAGAAAACGACACAAGATTCTCAACATGACGAACCTGCCAGTATATCATCTGCTGCATATGCACAGTCCAAAGTGCAGGGGATTGCCGCAGATGTACGAGCATCACTCAACTCAAAGGCCGTGTCCTTGGGTGCGAGTGATTCCATGTCATGGGCAGGCTCTACTGGGACCATTTTATCTCAACTGCATCTCCCGGATGCTACGAGCTTTCTTTCAAGCTTCTTGAGCTGTATGCTTCGCCCCCATTTCCAATGATCGCATGGATCAGACAGGACTTAGAGCTCTAAGCCCTATTCAACTTTTTGATTCTATACTGTCCTTTCCAGGAACGAGGGATTTGCGGGTCAGATATGGCTACCACCCCCGACCACGACCACGCCAAGAACCACGACCACGGAAGCCCCCGCGGAAGCCACGATAGCCCCCCCGGAAGCCGCGACCGCGACCATGGCCGCGAATACCAACACCAGGGACATTTGTTCGCTTGGGAGTGACCTAGTTGTCAATAGTGCATTCACTTACCTTGAGTAGACGGCCGCGGAAGAGACTCTCGTTGAGCACCATAGCATTTTCGACAAAGGAGGGGTCCGCAAATTCGACGTAAGCAAAACCTTTAGGATGACCAGTAAATTTATCACAGAGAATCGTGACACGGTGAATGGTACCGCAGCTCTGGAAATGTTGTTGGATTTCTTCCGGTGTTGCTCCATAGTCGACCTGTATGTCAGGCTGTGTTACGTACGTTTCCGACATATATACTGCGCGCATCTGCCTGCATTTTCTCCTCCTCGGTGGGGTGTGCCGGTGCCGCACCCTCCATTTCACGCTCTGCTGCTTCATTTAGTTCGCGAAGCTTGGCGGCCTCTGCCTCCATTTCCGCTACGCGCTGCTTCATCGCAATAATTTCAGCATCTTCGGAATCTTGTGCACTCTCACTTGTACCGGGAACCATCCCTGTCTCATAGTGTGAAAACTCGCGCTCTTGATCAATCTCTGTAGAACTCATGACCGTCTACGTTGACTGCCAAGTGGCGACCACTTCTCTCAGCGTCGCGCCTACGACAATACACATCACGTGACTGAGGAGGGTCGCGCTGGTCTGTGGGGTAGCGAGGTCGACGGTCCCTGGCGTACCGACGGTGACCAAAGACAGAGTGGGAGCCTTTGTGGGCATTAAGTTTCATAGAAACTATCTTTACTTTCATGCTTACAATGCTAACCAGAATCTGTCTTTTGTGGATCTGGGTGGCGGTCTTCTTTCCCGCTACGAGAGAGAAGTGGCAACCTCGTTGACTTTTTCGAGCTCAGCCCTGTCATGGTTAGTAACATGTTCTTTCAATGCCATACACTCTAGGTAGCGATGGCACCAACACGTACCGAAGAGCCACACTGAAATCATCCTCAATATCATCATCGTCCCAGTTGTCTTCCCACAGGTGATCACCATTGGAACGTGCAGTGCCACTCATATCAAGCACGAAAGAGGACGAATTGGCTCCAACCTGATTCTTTGAAGCTCCTGGTATCATGTTGTTTTCATCAGGCCAATCTACGTCACGTCAGTCAGAGGGTTACTCACCTTCCGTCTCAAACTCTTCAAACTCGTCATCTTCATCCAGGGCACCAAGGCCTGGGGTATTCTTCTTCTTTTCAGTGTTTGATTGAACTTTTGATGTATTAGTTTCCTTGACGTCCGTGCTTGGTTTGACCATGATGCTGTAAAGTTGAACGTCGCTGTGCTAGACGTGGCGATCTGGTCGTGTCGATCACAGCCGTTGTATTTTAATTTCATATATACCCACGAAGGCACGGACAGCGCGTCGCTCGCCTTCCGTGCGAGGCATTGTTCCGCCCTGTCACAAGATGAGGGTGTTCTCTATCTCCTCACCCTTACCTATTTGCAGCCTATATCTCACAGCAGTAATATGTGCTCTTCAAATATTCACATGCGCTGCTGCGGCAGACTTGTGGACGCAGACTGCCTTCACCAAGACCGTAAATCTTGGTGGTGCCGTCTCACAATTCGACATTGATATTGTCGCCAAGCCGTCCCAAGATATGACCCTTGAAACGTCCAACTACGATCTATACTTTAGCAAGGAAGAGAATGAACATATGTCTTCCTTGGAGGCATTCTTGAGTCTGCACAGAGATGATGTGAACACCCGTCCCCTGGGGGTTCTGTACATGGGTCTGGTGGATGACAATACTGTTCGCTATCAAGTGAGCATTCCGCCCGATTTTGTTGTGGGCAAAGAAAAAGTCGAACTAAAAATTCAAGGCGCGGTCGTTCACCCATCCGAACCGCTGCCCCGCAGCATCGAGCAAGGTGAGCGTCAGCTTCTTCTGTGGAAGGGCGATGTCATGCCCCGAACACCGTACTCTACTACAAAGGCTTCCGTCGTTGTCCACACCACAGATACTATTGTCAATGTTTCGGCACCCGTGGAAATGGCTCAAGCCTTGAACAGGATTGCCTTTGGACCTTTTAAGGACCTTGCATACCAAAAGAATGGCGCTGTTGCTCAGGGCACTGTGCACTATTTGTACACCAAGCCTGTAATCACCTATGTGGAATATGAACGCAAGGTTCAGATCAGTCACTGGGGCGACAACCTCGCCACAGAGGACCACATTTGGGTGCGGAACGACGGTCCCAAATTGAAGGGACATTTCAATCGCGCTAAGAATATGCTCAATCTGTACTCCTCGCCATTGTCTGAGCGAATGTCGCAAATCCATGCTATTCCGCTGTTACTTCCCTACGGCTCTCAGGATGTCTACTATGTGGATGCTGTGGGCAATGTATCCACATCTCATTTGGCTGCCAGTCCTATCGTGCCGGGAGCAACACGTCGGCTCGAAATCACTCCTCGCTTCCCCATTCTTGGTGGATGGAACTACAGCTTTACGGTTGGCTGGAATCAGCGAATGAGTACAAATGGCCTTGCTCGCGTCGACCCGCTCAAACCATGGCGAACTCGTGTCGCAGTGCCGTTCCTTCTTTCCCCGAAGAGCGTGGCTATAAATGAAGCCACATTGCGCATTGTTCTGCCAGAAGGAGCGAAAGATATTGATATCACTCTTCCATTCGGCGTGGATTCGCTGTCCGAGGAAGTTTTCCCCACGTACCTTGACACAATCGGGCGCCCCACATTTGTTCTCAAGCGGGCCAAATGCACATTCCGAGAGGGCAAAGTGGTCTATGTCGAATACACCTTGCCTTGGATGGCACACATGCGAAAAGTATTCGCTGTGAGTGTAGCAGCGTTGACGATCTACTTTGTTTCGGCCTTGATTCGGAAGCAAAGCAGGCTGTAAGCAGCCTAGGACGATGTGCCAATGTCGTGGATAGCTACGTAGATGTGGCGTTACTTTATTCATCGCCCACGAAGGAGACGGCATACTCGCCGATAATTTGGAGAAATGGACGGCGCTCTAGTGATGTGGCAGACTGATGTGCGAGGTAGGCCAAGTACCAGGATACACCTAACAATACACGACGGATCAGCGTTCCCCCCCAGCCAAAAAACCAATACCAGAGCCATGAAAGGACTAGCACAGCCGAACCTGCCAGTCCTGACTGGTAGGCGTGAAATCGGACCAGATCCTGGATGTCAGTATATATAACATACATTTTGTGTTTCAAAAATCAAAAGAAGGACACTGGTAAAAGGCGGAAATATGTAGGCCGCGGCGCACAGCTTGCTCAACTCCCAGCCCAAACTTGTTGCGTAGCCTGTAATGGTCGAATTCAAAGGGGTAGGCGCACCTCCAGCAACTCCAGGCAGCCCCGATACTGATTCATCATTATCCATATCGACATAAACGTGGCCAGGCATGCCAGGTTTAGAATTCATGATAGGCTTGGACTTGGCGCGTGCAGCATCCTCCCAGGATCGCGGCTCACCAGGCGTTTGTGGATCTTTTGAATAGGTATATGTTGGAAGATTGTTCTGTAGAGAGTCTAGATTTTCGCTGTTCTGGTACGATTCCACCAAATAAGGGGCATCTGCATCTAACGCTTGGGCGCTGGATGTTCCTGTATGTCTGCCTGCCATGGTCGCAAGTCAAATGGTGGAGGTGAAGCACTGCGCCGGCAGGCTCGACGACCATGCAGAGTCAGGCTCCCGCAAAGCCACAATAATGCCATTCTATCCACCTACAATACAGTAAAAAAAGATGAGAGGGTGCTTAATGTGCCACTTTCTTAGTGCGACCCATACGGCGAGCTTGACGCAATGCCTTTTTCCGGCTCATCTGCCATAGTCAGAGTTTTATCCCTATACGAACCTTGGCTGTCATAGCTTCGAGGCGTTCTTTTTCTGCAGCCTTTTGCTCACGCTCGCGCCGAATTTCCCGCTTGCGGTTAATTTCATCTTCTTTTGCTTGCTTCATTTCACGCTCACGCGTCTTTATACTGAGCATTTTCAAACGTTGGCGTTGTCTCTCCTCCCAACTCTTACTGCTTTTATTGGATGGGACCTGAGTAGTCGTGCTCGAGGCTTTGGATCCCGAGCCTTGCGCGTCCGACAAGCTGCCCATGGCTATGCTACAAACGTATCGGTGCGTTGAAACCCTCGCTGAGTCCAAAATTCTGCCAAGGTCACGTGACCACTTCGGCACGCCTCGGTGCACCGCGCTCTTAGTTGCTCCCGTCCAGTAGTGGCCCCCGCTGAGAATCATGCTCAGCCGAGTCATGTTGGCACCCACCCGTGCGCTGCGTACCCATGCTTCTCTCAATCGCACCATATTCACATCAGCCTCTTGCTTCGAGTCACTTCCGACAAAGCAGGGTGTGGCTGCTCCTATCGCCCAGGGTGACTTTGTTCGTCCTCGCTCCGATGGTCAAGGCATCAGTGCGCAGGTGAAGACTCCGATTGCCAGGGCTACCAACCCTCCTGGTCTGGTTGAATATGGTACCGAGCAGTCGCCCAACTTTGCCACTACATGGAGCCCTTCTCAGCGTCCCAAGTCGGAGGCCATGAAGGGCCCTCGCTTTGAACAGACCGACTACCGTTTCCAGCCTCAGCCGTTGTCTGCTATGGAGCTCATCAACAACCACCCTATTCAGATGACGACCAAGCGGGTAGTTGCCTGCGATGGTGGTATGTATCCGCATTTGACTGACTCTAACACCGACAGGCGATGGGCCTTTGGGTCATCCTCGTGTGTACATCAACTTGGTATGTTTGCCCTCTGCAGCCAAACTAACAAGCGCAGGACAAGCCCGGTCCTAAGGCTTGCCCTTATTGGTATGTATTTATTCTCTCACTCTGCAGCGGTATTCGCTACCAACGGGTGAGCGACGACGACGACCACTAGATCTATCAAAGATAGTGGCAAACTTGCCCCAAGAGTGCACATGCGACTAGCGTAGATGGCAAAGATGTAGTCTCCTAGGTCTCATACGAGTGCATCGTTGCTGGACAGTTTGCCATGGTGACATGGATTGGCATTTCACCTGTCGGACCCACTCCGGGCTAGTGAGGCTGTCATTGGAAATCATCTCCTATGAGAGTATCACTTCTACTTTCATGAATCGCACTTTAGAACGAGAACATGCCGCCCCCACGAACCTTGCGGCCTCCCAAGATGAACATAAGCAAGGAAGATGCAAATAGACCAATGGCGATACCCAACGACACATTGAGTAGGGTCGCACCAATCTGGAATCCCTGCGAGACTTCTGCGGAACCGCTCTCATTGGTCTGGAGGGTCGCAAAGCTGTACAAGTTGACGGAGCCAGTCATGCCTGAAGGAAGCTGGTAGAGGATACCTGGTACTGCGACAACAAAGCTGCGGCCGTCGAAGATACGTCCATAGATGTTAGCCAGCGTTCCCACCGTGAAGGATCCCATGGCGGAGAAAAGGTAGGCGTGGCTTTGCAACGCGCTAGGAACATTGGCGTATACTGGGAAATTGCTGACCACCCAACCACAAACAGCAATGAATACCATCACAGGGAACTCCTTCCGAACCACTTTGGCCTGGTTTCTCAGCGACAAGAGCGTTGCATATCCTGGGACACAAAGGAAAGCCCAAGCCAGCGAGCCATACAAGCGCCGACTATCGCTCGGCTGCTGCGAAAGTGCAGTACCACCCGGTGGTGTGTTGTACCAGTGCGCGAATTGGGGGATGTTTCGGGCATTGCAAGCCGTGCTTTCCACGGTATGATTGCCATACTGAATCAATGGCAAGGAGCCGATCATAATGCCCAGACCCAGCATGACCGAGTAAATAATGGCGTACACCAAACGCACAGACCCTGCCACGACGCTCTTTGACTGGAGCTCGAGTGCACCCGTCAATACAATAAAACCAGGAAGAATGAGCACAATGGAGCCGGCAATCACAGCCTGGTAGCAAAAGTACCTGCCGTATTCGATATTGTTCGTCCAGGACTCTGAGTTACTGTCCCAGTTGATTGTATGCACAGCACCGATTCGATGAAGCGCCATTGCAATAAACGAGTTGATAGTAGCAAACACAATCTCAAAAACATTGGAGTACACTTCCGACGTGATAGAGAGCTGACAGAAGCACATAAAACCACCCAACACAAACACAGCAAAGGCATCCAGAAGCGAGCCTTGGAATCCCCAAGTGCCCACCGTGATGAATGAAGATGCTAGACCTCCGACAACCACATGCTGCCATTTCCGCATGAGTGGCTTGCGTCGCATCAGCATGTCGAGCTGCTTCGATCCCTGCTCCACACCAATCTTGTCATGCACCACGTTCCAGTAAATGGTATGCATATCTGTCAACTTGGTCAGGTCGACCACACTGCCTTGCTTGATAATTTTTGTTTCAGAGGTATGCGTGTTCTCGTCGCCAAATGACAAGAGCATAAGACTAGGGAAGTACACGCAGCGACAATTCACCTCGAGAATGTTGGCCGTTTGCTGGATTTGAACCTCGATGCGGTGAGTCGGCGCACCAAACATCATGAGCGCCCGAGAGAGCTTCAGAATAAATTCCTGCCGCTTCAGAATGGCCGCCACATGCATGGTAATGAAGATTTCTTGCTTCTTGCTCTTCGCTTTGCGGCGACGAATCTTTCGCTGCCATTCTTTCTTGGCCACCTCTTCAGGGTTGCCAAAGTAGTCAACACCCTCCTCCGATGCAGAAGTGCCAGGCTTTTTCATATGCAGAAGCTGCTTGCCTGCGTGTGAGATGGTCGCACCCGAATGCTTGGCAAAGTCGGCCGCTCGCCGCGAAGAACTCTGTGACTGGCCCGCATTGGATCGTGCATCAGCAGTCTTGCCAAAGTAGGGGTTAAAGTTGGGGTCCGATTGACTGACACGCGCCAAGGTGTTGGGCGTAAGAAGCGGATGACCTCCCGGTGTGGACAACTGTCGCATCTTTTTCGGCACAGGCGCAGCGTCAGCTACAATCTTGGCAGTGCGACGCAGCGTCTTCTCGTTCATTTCTGGCAAAAGATAGCGATCCAATGTATAACCAGGGCGTTTGGGATTGGGTCCCAATTGGGCATGCAAAGGGCTGACAGCACCAACAAGGTTTCCCGTGGTGGCAATCAATGCACCGATCGTACCAGCAGCCGAACGAGCGGCTTTGGGACGCTCGTCCATAACGTCAATGCCAACATCCGTCGCTACCGTGTTGACCACCTCTTTACCGCGTACACCCACACGGCCCAGATTGCTACCCATCTGCGACAGGTTCTGATTCGCCAAGTTGATTAGGCCAGCACCCGCCATCGACATGCGCCGGGGCGTAGGCTGTCCACTCTGGAGGGAGTCAAGCTTCTGCTTTTCTGCGGCCTGCTTGAGCAAGCTTGGATCCACTTCTGAAAGAGGAGCTTTGTTTCCAAAGGCATCAACGACTGTGTCGCCCACCAAGTTGAGACCACCACCAATGTCTGTCGCTTTGCCTGCTTGGTCACTTGTCACCACAGAAGTTCCATCTTCCGATTGGGAATCGCCTGCTTGTTGTTGCTCATACAATTTCAGTAGTTGACCAAGGACACCAGCCGAAGAAACAGGACGTGCATCAAGGTGCTGCATCGTTTCCAAAGCATCAGGTGTCGAGGCCTCGGAATCAGGCAGATGAGCTCGGTTCATGCCAGGGCCTGGAGGGATTTCGTCATCACTGGTGTCCGAGGCTGGGGCACCACTCAAAACTTTATGGGCCTTGACCAATCGAGCTGCCTGCCTCTCAATAGGATCAGGCTTGCGTCGTCTTCCAAGCCCACGAATTCCTGAGGATGTCTGTACAGGCACACTTTTCAAATTGGTAGCATTGGCACTAAAGAGACCCTTTTCGGCCATGTCTTCGTGATTCTCCTCGTCTTGATGGGTGCCGATCAGTTTCTTGAGTTTCTTCCAGCCTTGGAAACCCTGATCACTCACTTTGTGGCGCAGTGAGCGGGGAAGCTTGGACGGCATACCGTCGGTCTCACCTTCGATGAGATCGACTTGCTCCAGCGATTCTAACGGGTCGACACTGCTCTCTGTAGTAGCACCCGGTGTGATTTCGCCATCCGATAAACCGCGGTGAGGGGCGTCATGCTCCTCGGGCGGAAGAGTGGCCAGTCCAGGAAGAAATGCTTCATCGCGAATAATGGCCTGACCTGGTTGTGGCTGTTCAGATACAGCTTCACTGCCATTTTCATCCAGTTCTTGGGCCAGTGAAGCAAGCCTTCCCATATCCGTATGATCCGCATTGACTACGCCTGTAGGTCCATGCGCGTCTGTCGGGGCATCCAGCTGTACCACGGATCCCGAAGGTATTTCAGGCTGAAGTCCTTCCAAATTTATGCGACCGGGCTTGTTGGGTCGAGAGAGACCCACCGATTCATGTGGTGTGCCCAACGTAGGTGATACTGCAGCCCCCGACGTGGGGACAGACTGCGACACGGTGATGGTCGGGCCATGGCCCTCTGGTTGCACACGAATGCGGGTCGCACGGGACGGCTCAGAGGGTGGAACAAATCGAACTTGATTCCTTTCCGGCAATGTGGTGGTAGGCCGGGCATCTGCAGCACCTTGTGACACACCACCTTCGTTTGTGATCGGCGCGCCCTGTCCCTGGCCAGGCACGAAGTTGTCGAGCGCCGGTGCTGGAGCATTTTGAGTATACCCTGCATAGTATGTAGCTTCGGCATCGTCACGATATGGCACACCTTCCGTTGAAGTATCAACGGTGCCGGAGTATGCGCCATGGTCTAGTTCAGGCACCTGACCGTACTCGTTGACATGGTCTTTCGACGGGAACGATGCCATGCTTGGCAATATAATCACTTTTCAGGCAATCTCTTTCGAGTATTCCAAGGAAAAGAAAAAAAAAAAGTGGGATTCTTCCACAAAGCTTCAAGGCTTTGGCGAGACAGCCTTTGTGTTACAATGCGTTCTACGCTTTGTGCAGATAGAAAGAGGCAGTGCACCGCCAAGGTGGCACGTAGGCAACCTCCACAAGATTAGTTAATGCGCCCGACCCGGAGCGAATGAGAGGACTTTCCGGCGGCCATTCGGCGGCACAGTGCATCTCACTTCTCATACAGGCCGATGGCCCAGTGAGGCTATGGGCACGTCCTACAAGTACAGGGAGATCACGTACAGCCAGGACAAATATGTAGCTTTTCTTGGACAAATGCATCGCATTCCAAGCAAAAGTGCTGTTGGCACTTGGGGCACTGGTATCGAGCCGAAGGAGCCAGTGTTGGGTCCAGGGCTTCGGCCTGCATCTCGGCCTCAGCTGACCTCGACGGAAAAGGCTTGGCGCAAGCAAAACACGATAGCGGCGAGCACTCCGTAACACTATAGGTTAGTACTTGCACGTTGAAACGTACTGGCTCCAAGGCAACGGCTCATAGTTGAGCACAGGGAATAAATGATGGTAGCTTCGTGCCAAATGTGTACTCATAATAATAGTAATCCCACAGGTGGGGCAGTCCGTTGGGACTTGGCAAATCCGAGAGGAGCATCGCGGACAGATATAACCATTCGAAGCGGTCTCAGCATCTGCGTTGGTATGAACCCGAGACATTGCACGCCCATGACACGCACACATGGACGCCGGTGCATTAAACGGGAGTCGCCGAGGAAAACCCATGACCAGCAAGTCGCCATGGTCGCTGCTGTCTTTTGCAGATGCATCCTGCACAATGACGCGGGGCGGGACATGCTGCATAAGCAGCTCTTTATAGTGATCTTCGTTCAACACCACATGAAAGTCACCTCCTGTGCGACGACACAAGTCGCACAGCACATGCATCTCAGCGGCCAAAGAGATCACAGAAACTTGAATATGGTCGTCCACCAGGTTCTGAATGGTGTGGTATATATTGCCGGGGTCGACACTAGTAAGTGACGCCGAAATGAATAGGATTTCGCGCGTGTTGGAGCTCGGTAGGTGTCTAATGTGAGTTGACAAACGTACGAGAGACAGCTGCGTGCCATTTCCAATGCATTTTGGAGACTAGGCTCTCCCCGCGGCTCGAGTTTGCGCTTGCTCGCCAGAACAGCACCATGGTCAAACGTGTTGCCACCCATGAGTGACAGCCTCTCAGCCAGTCCATCACGCGCGCAAACAATGGCAAGTTGGCCGATAGGATTTTGGTCAAAATAATCCGACACAAATTGCCGACAGAGTTGGAGGGTGAGCTCAAAGCTGCTTGTTAGATAGAGTACATACCGGGTGGGACGCAAGTCTCGGTCCATCATATCCTCACTGAGATCCAAAACAAGAACCAAATGTCGGATAATACCGCGTTGGACGGGCGCGCTGTCCCGAAGACTGCGCTTGCGCTTGTTGACCTCTAACATTTGACGAACGGCATTCTCTAAATTTCCGCTTTCGTCCTCTTGTACATGGTCCCAAGACCGTTGATACGCAGCTTCCCAGCTGTAACCTGCATTCTTTTGTACATGCTTGCGCTTTTCTGCTCGAGCAGCATTCCCTGCTGAGGAAGTATCGTCGTGTGCCTCGCCAGCCTTGCGTTTGGCGCTTGTCCTCTCGTGCAAGCTGGCCTTGACGCCGCCATGCGCTAGGGACGGAAGGGTATGGAACTCGTCTGAGTCATCCGAGTGCTCCTCAATGAGCTCATCCGAGTCATCAAACTCTGCACCATCCACATATAGGTCGTCCCTCCGCGCAGCCATGCTACAGCGTCGGCGTGGGAGCAAGGCACGGAGCGCGACGTCGAGATGTGCCACGTGGGGCCACGTGTGCATGCCAGCACACGGTTCTGCTTGGGCGCCAGGTCGGGGCGGGCGGCGAAGCGTCGCGTTCCACGACACAGTTGTGACTTGCCGCTTCTTCGCTGTTGATCGCATCGTGAAGCATGAAGGCATACCTGCCGCGCACTGCGGCATTTGCCTGGTCACCTGGCAATGCACAGGTGGGTGCACCTATGATGGCCACGGGAACAGTGGCTGGCGCATTGGACGAGAGCTTTAACAACGATAGCGTTCTTGAGCTATGGCACTTGTCTACCCCGGATGACGCCACAACGGACGTCGCGGCATCTGTGGTGTCATCTGTCAGCACTAGCGCGCGCTTCAACCGTCTAGGATGGGGTTTTGCGCACAAAGACAAGCCCTTTGGTCTGCTGGCGGCCGGTTTAGAGAATGGTGAAGTGGGCCTGTGGGATGTTGGCATGATGCTGAACCCCGCTACGGTGCCGCAATCGCAGGTCTTGCGTAACACAATGCACAAGGGTTCTGTGCGAGGTCTCTCATTCAACCAGCCGCAGCCGAACCTGATTGCTACCGGCTCGGTGAACGCGGAAATCTATGTATGGGACCTAAAGGCACCTGGCAAGCCGTACACCCCCGGCTCCCGCTCGCAGCATTTGGATGAGATTTCCAGCCTGGCCTGGAATGGCCAAGTGCCGTACGTCTTGGCCACCGCTTCGACCAATGGATGCACGACCGTGTGGGATCTGCGCCACAAGCGTGAGATTGCGGTCTTGCGCAACATGGCCGCTGGTGGTCCGATGAGCGCAGTAGGTGGCTCGACGCGCAGCATCAGCTCGCTCGCATGGCATCCGCTGAGCCCTACGCGCATTGCGACCGCGACTGAAGACGACATGAATCCTGGCATTGTGCTGTGGGATTTGCGCAATTCGCGTGCCCCCGAGTCTGTGCTTCAAGGGCACGAAAAGGGTGTGCTGGGGCTGTCATGGTGCAAGCAGGACGAGAACCTCTTGCTCTCCTGTGGCAAGGACAGCCGAACGCTGTGCTGGAACCCTCAGAGCCACGAAATTGTGGCCGAGATGCCTGCTCGTGCGAACTGGGCGTTTGACGTTCAATGGAATCCTCGCAACCCTAATATGCTGGCGACGGCAAGCTTTGATGGGCATGTCATGGTGCAGTCGTTGCAAGACACGCACGCTGTCGATGAGCCCGCAGCGGCTGCCGACACAGCCAACATGAACCCCGACGACTTGTTCAATGCCCTCGGCAATGCGCCGCCCCCCGCAACGGGTGGTATGCCGCTGGCAATTGCACCCAAATGGCTGCGGCGCCCCGTCTCTGTGTCGTTTGGCTTTGGTGGACAGCTAGTGCGTGTTCCCAAACCAGTCCCTGGCGCTCGCAGCTTTTCTGTGCAAATCACGAGTATTCGCACCGAGCCACATATTGCCGTGCGTGCGCAAAATCTAAGCGACGCGCTTGACCAGGGCACCTTGCAGGAGTTTTGTGCCACTCAGAGCAGCCTGGCAGACACGCGTCCTGCGGATGTGGCCAACTGGAAGGCACTACAGACCCTCTTCCAGGCTGAATCTCGTGATGAACTGGTGGAGCTGCTAGGCTTTAGCAAGGAGCATGTCTCGGCCCGCATCCAAGAGGCTGTGAGTGCGCTGGGTTCCTCTCTCCTTGAGGACGATGCGCCAGAGACGGTTGGCGATGTGAGCCAAGCAGCTGCTGATGTATCGGAGCAAGGCGATCCCGCGGCCTTTTTCGACAAAATGCCGAGCCAACTTCCGCCGCCGCCCATGCCAGTGGAGCCATTCCGACTGCATCCCACTGGCGAACAAGATTCGGACCGGCTTGTAACACAGGCCTTGATTTTGGGCGACTTTGAGAGTGCTGTGTCCCTGCTTGTGTCGCAGGACCGCTTTGCGGATGCGCTCGTGCTCGCTACGCGCGCGGGTGATGAACTGCTGGTAAAGACGCAGCGCGCCTTTTTCAAGCGGCACGCCTCGCGTCTCCCCTACTTGCGCCTTCTTCAGAGCATCATTTTGGAGGACCTGACCGATGTGGTGCTATATGCTGACCTCAGCGAGTGGCAGGAGATCTTTGTGATTCTGTGCACATTCGCCAAGCCCGAAGACTTTCATGGACTGGCTGAACAGCTGGGTCAGCGTTTGGAAGACCGCTACCTGCAGGCTGTGCAGAGCGGTATACACCGCGAGGCGCTCGACGACCGCAAGAATGCTGTACTGTGCTATTTGGCAGCGGGACGCCTGGAAAAGGTCATGTCCATGTGGATTGAAGAGATGAAGGAAGAGGAGCTGTCACTGAAGCAGGGCGCAGGACATCAGGAAGACTCGCAGTACTCTGCGCATGCCGAGGCACTGCAGACCTTTATGGAAAAGGTGGTTGTCTTCCAGCATGCTGTGCAGTACACGGACGAAGATTTGCAGCCGCCACCTATGAACGAGGATGGCACTGTGCCATACCGTGAATTCAAGCTTGCTCCCCTCTACGACTATATTCTAGAGTATGTCAATGTGCTGGCCGAGCAGGGTCTCGTCGACATTGCTCTCAAGTTTGTGGCGCTTACCCCCTCGGACTATGTCCCGCTTGGTGGAACGGGCAATGCCGAGTGGGCCCACGATCGCTTGCTGCGTGCTAGTGAAGCCAGCGGGTACACGTACGACCAGGGCATGTACGGTCAGCCTGGCAGCAGCACAAACGCTTTTGCGCAGGATGCTTACGGTCAACCTGGCCATAGCACGGATGCCTATGCCCAAGGCGCGTTTGCTCAGCCAGCGTACGGTATGTCGGCCCTGGAGCCGCCGCCTAAAGCTTCGGCCATGCCGACCGTGCCAACTGTGCCAACTGTGCCAACTGTGCCTACCGTGCCTACCGTACCAACAGTACCTACCGTGCCTACAGTGGGTGCTCCCTCGAATGTGCCGGCCGTTTCAGAGGCGACTCCCTCGCCGTACACCCCCCACTATGCCGCGGCGCCCTCGGAACCCCCGGCACCCAGCGCCGCCACAAGTGCGTATAATGCGTACGGCACATCCATGCAAGCGCCACCGCCACCGCCTCCCATGATCAGTGCACCGCCTTCCGGTGCAGCCAACGTGCTACCCGAGGCGGCAGCTATGCCACCGCCCCCTGCGATCAAGCGTGATCAGGGCGGCTGGAACGATGTGCCTACATCGGTCATGCCACCGAGACGCTCCCCTGCGCCGCCCGCTGCTCCAGCTATCACGGCGCCCTTCCCGAACCAGACACCGGCTACCGCAGCTGCTATGCCGCCGCCGCCGCCTCGAGGACCGCCGAGCGGCCCACCACCCAGCGGTAGTGCAATGCCTCCGCCGCCATCACCACGAACGGGATTGGGCATTGGTCAGCCACCCATGATGACCAGAGGCATGGATTCAGCGCGTATGGGCGCTGATGGTGCGGCGTACATGCGGCCACAGACCCCGTCGGCGCCTGGCCGGCCACTGCTGGCGCAAGTCACGGGCCCTCCGAGCCAATTTGCTGGGCAGGCAATGCCGAGTGAGACGCCGCGCGGTGTATCGCATGGTACGGGCATGCCGTCGTCGGGCATGCCGGGCCCGCCACCAGCGCGTGTGCCTCCGCGCTCGCAGACGCCTGCGGGCGGGGGCTATGGAGCGCCTCCGCCGTCGACACCGGGGCCCAAGCCTGGCTTCCAGTACCCCCGGGGCGACCGTTCGCATATTCCACCTCCTCTCAAGGGTGTAGCAGACGTGCTTGCACGTGAGGTCCAGCGACTACGCAGCATTGATGCACAGCCGCCGCGCCTTTTGGACGATGCGGACCGTCGTGTGCAGCTCCTGTTGGACTTGTTCAACAACGGCCTCATTGACGGCAAGCTCGTACCTGTGCTGCAGCAGCTGGCGCAGGCCCTTGGCGCCCGAGACCAGCAGGGCGCTCTCTCCCTGCATGTACAGCTGGTGACTATGGCGAGCGGCGACGTCGCCACAGCCCTGGTGGGTGTCAAGTTCCTCATCGCCAAGCTGAGCTCGTAGATGCATCTAGTCACGTGTGTGCTCACCGCGGCGAAGGCCATGCCCGCTGGGGCCGGCGAACGAGCCATCACTGGCGCTGCGCGTCCTAGTTGTGTATGGCTGCGGCTGGCCCATCAAGCTCGGTGATGGCGCCCATGCTATCCGGGTATGAACAGGATCATACTGAGACTCTCTGGGACGTGCCTGATGAGCCGCTAGACCGACCCAGCACGCCGCTATTTCAAATTGGCACAGTGCAGTACGCGCTGGACGCCCCTGTAGCCAGTGTGGCGGCCGCTTCCAATCGTCTAGCACTGTGTCTGTTCCAGCATGGAGATAATGCACCTATGCACATTGTGTATTTGGATCTGGATGACCCAGCACGTACAAAACGCACAACGTTGACGGTGCCCGTGCCGACCCGCTCCGCTGCGCGCGTCGGCGACCGCACCCCCCGAATCTTTATGGACCCAGCAGCCACTCATATACTGCTTTGTGTTGACACGCATACCTACTACTGGACGCCTAGTTGGACCCGACCGCGCCTCGTGCAGCGTCTGGAAAGTGTGCTAGTCACAGCGGTGGCGTGGGGACCACAACAAAGTGCGCCTCCTGTCTCTCTTGGCGCGCTGCCAGGCGGGCGGCGATGGGCTTGGACGCCACTCATTCTTCTCGGTACTGCACGAGGTGATTTGATCGAGACGATCATCACTGCTCCCCTCGGCGACGAGCGCCCAGACCTTCTCGATCGTTGGGCACGACGGGCCGGTGGCGCTCACGAACCCATGCTAGAACGTTATGTGCAACACGTATTTTCTCTCACTGATATACAGCCCGTGACGGGCCTCTCGTGGGAGTGGAATGCAGAGCACCAGGCGCTCGTCACTGTGGCCACTTCATCGCGATTGTACGAGTTTACAGGCACGCTCCTGGCGACGGCATGGGAAGGCCAGGCCATGTTGGAGCCGCTCTTCACCGCGTACCAAACGTCGCCCTTGCCCTATGTCAAGACGGAGCTGCCACCTGGCCCTGGATGCCTCGTAGCGGCCACACCGCCTGCGGGCCTGCCCCAGGCGCCCAAACGGGTGCTATCGTGGCTTTGTGGGGCCGGCATTTACACGACGCAGGTCCGCGGACTGCATGCGCTAGAACACGCCGATCTCGTCCCATGCCCTACAAGCGAGCAGCCCTGGACCTTGGGCTGCACACCGCTGCACCTTGTGCTGGTCTATGGCACAAAAGTAGCATGTCTCTGCTCACTGGATGCCCAGTTGGTATACGAGGCACCCCTGCCGCTGGAGCCAGGCGAGCGTGTGCTGGGCACAGCCATGGATGCGACGACAGGCATATGTTGGATTTACACGGCACATGCGCTATTGGAACTGGTGGTCAATAACGAGACGCGTGATGTATGGCGGTCGCTGCTAGCCCGGCATGAGTACGATGGGGCTTTGGCATTTTGCCCGAACGAATCCGCCAAGCGTGTGGTTTTGGCCCAAAAAGCCGATGCGCTACTTTCTGCGGGACAGGCCATGGAGGCAGCCTCTTGCTACGCTGCGGCACAGGCACCTCGTATGGAGCAGGTGATCCTGTCGTTTTTGTATGCCCATGCTACGGACGCTTTGCGGCACTATGTACGGCTCCGACTGGATGCCTTGCCTCGCGATCAGCCTGTTTCGCAGCTGATGCTAGCGACGTGGCTGCTCGAGCTGTACATGGCAGCCATGGGAGAAAAGGAAGAAGAACGAGATACAGCCGGCGTCCAGTCGTTGCAGGACGAGGTTCAGGCTGTGATCCGCCAGCATGGCAAGGCTCTGCACCCAAGCACCACATACCAGCTCTTTCAAAAGCAAGGCCGGATGGACCTATGGCTGATGTATGCAGAGAGGCTGCACGATACGCGGCGTATCGTGCAACACTGGGTCGATGCACAAGAGTGGACGCGCGCCCTGGAAGCGCTAAGTGCGCAATCCAGGCCCGAGCTCTACTACGACTTTGCAGCTGTGTTGATGAAGCATGACCCTGCGCACACGGTGCAATGCTGGCAACGCTGTGACATGCTGGATGTGGGCCGCCTCGTCCCTGCTTTGCTTCAGCACACGATCCAGGAAGACGACGAGCAGGCCGTCGACTACACGCTGGTGTATCTGGCGTACGCCATTGATGTACAAGGCTCGCGCGATAAATCTGCTCATGCCCTGCGCCTCACGCGCCTGGCCGCCCATGCGCGCCATCGGCCGGCGTTGCTAGCGTTTGTGGAGCATGCATCGCCCGAAGGCCTTGATCTCGCGTTTGCCTTGCGCGTTTGTGCGGCTGCGCAATGCCAAGAGGCGTGTGTGCGACTGTATGCACGCATGGAGCAGTATGAAAATGCTGTGCAGCTGGCTCTGAGCGAAGGCAATGTGGAACTGGCGTGTGCGTGTGCGGATCTGGCCACGCACGACCAGGATCTTCGGCGTGATTTGTGGCTGCAATGCGCGCAGCATGTCATACAAGCGCGACCCAACATGCAAGAGGCGATGCAGTTCCTTTTGCGCACAGATGTACTGACAGTGGAAGATATTTTGCCCCTCTTCCCTGACTTTAACGTGATTGACGACCTCAAGGACGAAATTTGTGATACGTTGGAAGGCTATGTAACACGCATTGATGCCCTCAAGGACGAGATGGACAAGACGACAGCTACCGCTGCTAGCATTCAGAACGATATCCGGCAGCTATGCCACCGTGTGATTCAAGTACCAGCGTCCCAGTTGTGTATGGCGTGCGAGCAGCCGCTACTCCAACGTCAGCTATATGTGTTTCCGTGCAGTCACGGCTTCCATGCCGACTGCCTCACGACACAAGTTACTCAAAACCTCCCACCGCGTCGGCTTCGCCGTCTTCTTCATCTGCAAGCCGAACTAGGCGCGATGACAGCACAGCAAGATGCAGCACCCACTGAGCCTTCCCGCGGCAAGTCGTCCAGTGCTTTGTTGGGCATGTCGCTGGAGCGCCTTCGAGAAAGTGTTCGGCCCCAGGCCATTGTGGATGCCATCACGGCTAGTTTGCAAGGAAGTTTGGCGAGCGGTCGCAAAGATATGGCGGAAGAGGCCGTCGCCAAGCGACATGCGGCGTCCGAGGCGCCTACCGCATGGACCCATACGGAGGCGCTACGCAACGAAATGAATGCCATCATTGCAGGCGCCTGCCCTACATGCATGCTCTGTGTGCAACAGCTCGACGCTCCTTATGAGACGGCCGACGAGGCAGACAACTGGTGGATCTAAGTCGTAGACTACGAGAACGCCTTGAGAATACCCTCCACCAAGGCCCAGACACCCCACGCGCCAGGGTCCGGCACCTTTTCGGACGTCTCACCCACGTAGGTAGCACGACCAAGGCGGGCAGTCAGCTCGCGTGTGTGCTCTGCGCCCTCCTTGGCAGCCTTGACAGCAGCTGATAGGGCCTCCTTCGCACCCTTGCCGCTCTCGGCCTCTTTCTTCAGCGTGCGGCAGAAGGGGTCCAAGGCGTCGACCAGCGTACGGTCGCCGGGACGAGCGGGCGTGTAGTGGCCCAGGCTTTCGAGCGCGTGGACGGCCGCCGAGCCCCAGTGCTTGGGACCGGTCTCCTCATCCGTGTTGTCGGTGCTCTTGACGAGACCCTGGACCAGACCTGTGAGGAAGATGGCGTAGATAGCACCCGAGGTGCCACCCATGTTAGATTCGAGGACCTCGGTCACACCCAGCACCATGGCCGTCGCGCGGTCGAACTGGATCTTGTCGCCAGACTCGACGGCCTTGAGAATGGCCTCCGCACAGTGGCGCAGCGTTTCTCCGGCGTCACCATCGCCAACCACAGTGTCATACTTGGTCAACGTCGGCTCCACATCAATCACTGAGCGGCACAAGTTGCTCAACGCCGACTTGGCCAGGTCCGAGTCACTGTACTTGGGGCCGGCCGACGCAGCCTTGCCGCTGACAAGGCTGCCGCTCACAGCATGGCCTGTGTTGCGCTGGTCCTCCAGACGCTTCTCGCTTTCCTTCAGGTGCTCGTCCGGCAACTTGAGCAGAGCCTTGTCCGACCAGCCCTGCGGCACACCCGACCAGCCGGTGGCATCGGTAGGAGCGTCAATGAGCTCAAGCACATCCGAGCCAATCTCCTTCGACACAGCCTTGTGCTTCATCAGGGAGATGTTAAAGCCGGGTGCATTCAACGACGTCACATAGGTACCGCAGTACACACGCACAGGGCTCAGATCCCAGTCGCGCTTCAGCTGCTCCACGACCTCGGCCACGATGGCAGACAACTCCACGTTGCTCATACCACCCAGGTTGTTGATAATCAGGACAGGATCATCGTCCTTTTCAAACGAGACGAACGAGCGCTCAGGGTCGTCCTTCTTGACAAGCAGGCTGATCATCTCCTTGATGAGCTCGGGACCGCTCGGCTTGTTCTCAATGTGCTTCACACCCGGCTCGTTGTGGATACCCATACCAATTTCCACAGCCTTGGGGCCGAGCGCACCGCGCTCCTCGTCGCTGGTGGAACGGCCTGGAACGTGGCAGTGGTCCAACGAGGAACCGACAGTGACAAAGTTCTTGACCATCGAGCGGCCCAAGTTGCCCAGGGACTTGACATCCCAGCCCTTCTCGGCTGCCGCACCCAGAGCCTTGACGACGAACGGCGCAGCCGTAAGGCCACGGCGGCCCACAAGGCCACCCTTGCTGCGGCCCACGGACACATCGTCGCCGACAATCACCATCTCGACCTCTTGGCCCTTACCGGCACCAGAGAAGGCAGCACGGGCCTTCTCCGAGGCCAGACCAAAGTTGAGGCAGTCACCGGTGTAGTTGAGAACCACGACGACGATACCCTTGTCACTGTTCGCCAGGTCTACACCGGAGCAAATCTGGACAGAGCTGGGCGAAGCGAAAATGTCACCCGACACGGCCACCGTCAGAAGGCCACGGCCCACAAGGCCACTGAAAGTCGGCTCGTGGCCACCACCGCCACCTGCCAGAATGGCCACCTTGTCAGGCGAATGAGTGGCGTCGTAAACGACCTTATGAGGTGCATAGCTGCATGGTTAGATGAAATACATACAGTCGCAGGTCCGGGTTCGTAGACACGGCACCGTACAAGGCCTTGTCAATGAGACCGTTGGCGTCGTCAAAGACGTGCTTAATAGACATGGTCAGGATAGGAAAGACGTCATTCGGGTCGAACCCGTGCACGGGCTACATAGCATGGTCACGTGGTGAACCAGGGTTCCAGCGCAAGACGCTCAGAGGACCGACCCGTGTCGCGCTGGGAGTCCCTATGGCGTACGACTAGCTTACTTGGACCCCGTGCCCATCCATTCACGGACCGTGTCGGCAAACGACACCATACACACCTGAGGTTAGCGCGCGAATAAGCAACGTACCGTCTGCCAGATACCAAGGCAAATACGGGGCGTGACACCACGGTACAGACCCTTGATGCCGCTTTCCTTGTATATGTACATAAATGTGCCCATAATGCTTGGTTTGGCCGGACGATTCTCGGCAGCCGTCTTCGACAAAGATTGCATCTGATGGTCAGTCAAATGGTACACACCTCGACACGAATCACCTCAATGGGCTGATTCCATGTAGCAAGCGCACCACCGATCGAAGAGCAGGCAACGCGCTCGATAGAGTTCAGCTTTTCGCCTTCCTTCTTGCCCGCCAGCTGGCGTACAGGCGCCTCGGCAAGACGCGCAAAGCCCATGCTGTTGCAATTAGTCGAGCCTGAATGAACACGTACCGACTACCCCAGTTGGTCATCTGACGCACAGCCACTGCATTGACTCCCTTGTTGATGCCGCGAATACCCTCTTTACGGTAGATATCAGCGAACACCTGCCAGGTGGACGGGGGCTTCATACCGCTAGCGGCTTGGCGAGCACGCGTGATCTCGGCCGTTTTCATACAGGTGCAAAAACCCATCGTGGCATAGGCTTGCACAATACCACCCGTCATACCACCCATGAGACCGGCCGCACCAGGACCCATACCTACGCTCTTTGCCACATGCTGCACCTCCGAAGAAGTGAACAAGAGCACAGCGCCCTTCGTCGAAGCCTCGATCCACGCCCATGGAATCAGTCCCTGATAAAAACCAAGAATGCCACCGCGGCTCCACACCGTCTTTAGGGCTTCGTACATCGTTTGAGTACGGTTGGAGGCCATCTGAGTTTTGATCACCTCCAGAGGCTGACCCAAAGTGGTCACCTCGAACATGTTCATCACTGCGCCAACAGCAATGTTTGACCACGAGAATCCCCCCTGCGCTGGTGCCATGATGGAATGGGTTCGAATGGGACGAGGCTCCCGCGTAGGGTCAAGAATCTGCCTACTAGGGTTGTTTCGGCCAAGTCATACGTGCTCGCACGTGACAGGATCCAGCTTTGCCGGGGTAAATTGCTGTGGAGCGTCCTCCTTACGTTATCGCTACATTACCGAATCGGCGATCGACAGGGCATAATATTTACAGGCTCCTGATCCACGAGAAGGACCAGAAAGAGGACTAGGTTCGAAATCCACCCATAGAGTGCCATCGTTCATAACCATATCTTCCAGTACCTTGATACTTCGAGGAAGCGTCCATGCCGTCTCCAACTGACGGGTCTTGGCGTGCTCAACCAGATCTGACGGGGTCACATAGGGTATGCCAAGCGCATCTTTGCACACAGATGCAGTGAGAGAAAGGTATTCTAATACGAAAAGAGTGTCATCGCTGAGTTCTTGAGGTACTGTTCTTATCATTTTCATGCCATTCAGGTAGAAAATGTCGTAACCGCATCCCAACGGCTGCAATACTTGGATACTGCGCTCCACATCTTCGGCTGTCACCAACGCATCACCTTCCACAGTGGCATGAGACCGCCCCTGTCGCATGCGGATAACCCCCTGGATGAGATCATGCATTGAAACAATTCCGCCATTTTGTGCTCGAGTGCTGATGCAGTAATCAACGATTTGGACGCCTAGTTCATATTGCCAGTCGCTCATACCCGTAAGATCGCCCCATAAATTGGCCACTTTTCCAAGGCTTCCGCCTGAAGTAGATGTCTTTGGATGCCCTGCTAGGGGGTCTACCCAAAGACTGGCGCACATACGTTGGAATGCATGCCGAAATTCAGGATCCTTGCGAATATCCTGCTTATGAGCTACCGCGAACGTCCGTAGAGCATGAGAAAATTGTTCAATTTGCTTCCGCAGCTCATTCAATTTCGCCTCGTTGAATTGTTGAGAGAGAGAAGAATAATGATCATTTGACAATGCACTGCGATCCAAGGCCACGATTCCAGGGCCTCGGCGCATCGTTGGATCCAAGGCGATCAACCTATTCGCTTAGGAAGCGCACAGACCCAACCAAAGTCCGATCGGCCGACAGAGAACAAAAAGCAATTTGCTGACGCATGAAAAAATTAAGCCATTCAGTTGAGTGGCTGTGTGCGGCTAGAAGTCCGAAATAGGGGGCATATGAAAAGTGCTGAGATCAAAAGGGGCATTCATGAGTTTCAATTTGTTCATAAGTTGGGGAATACGTCTTACTATGCACAAGCTAGCCAGTGATAGGCCACATCGCATAATACCAAAGTTTTTAACACACTGCTATGATAGACACACACAATCTTTCAACGGTTTTTCTGAATCGCCATAGCTCAACCCCCGATTGGCTCTTGACGACTTTACCCTGGAGCTATAAAGGCAAAAAGAAACCGAGGGGTAAAGTTCAAGAGCGTTACTGGAACGGCAATAATTGACTCTAGATCATCATGTCTCTCAAGTCGGATGACGAGGTTCAGAGTCAGGGTGCTAGCCCAAAGCAAATGTACGATAAGAACAGTCCGTCCACACATTTGGAGGAGCACAGTGGATCAGACGATGATCGCCTTTCGCCAGGCGCGGAATCGACGGTGACTGATGACCACGATGAGCATAAAAAAGTGTTGGAGAATCGGAACTCTCAAGAAGAAAAGACTACCAAGACGAAGAAAAAGGCCTCGCAAACGAAACCAGGGGGTACTGGAAAGCGAGCAAGAACGCTTCTCACATTGGCGCAAAGTCGTGTACTTCATGAACTACTCCAGCAAACCTGTTTCCCGTCCACGAAAGTGCGAGAGGCAGTAGCTGCGGAGCTCGGCCTTTCGCCTCGAAAGGTCCAGGTTTTCTTCCAAAATAAACGTCAGAAGCAACGAAAAAAGGCCAACCTTGCTTCATTTGAGAACCGGAATGAACAACAGCAAATGCCACCCAATACATACACGCCCTCTACGACCATACCCGAGCCTAACGCCGTTAAGGAACACAGCTCCCCTTGTGGACCCAGGCTACTCCCTTCGACCAAGGCAGAGTGGGCCCCCTCGCCTTCTCATATACATGAGATGCCACAGCCGAAAATTCTCCCTCGACCCCCTCATAAGCCCTACGGATACGATGCTAGCTGGTCCTCGCAATTGATGGAGCAGCGCAGACCCCGACAAGCCTACCATCCTTACGCCGCTGCCCACTGGCATCGCCAGACAGGCACGCGTCCTACTTTATACCCAGTTACAGCGCCCAAAAAACACAGAGGCGGATATACACGACAACCAATGGATCCAAGGACATGCATTCTCCCTCCTATTATGTCCACTGTGAAACCGAATGGCCCTACACTTCCCAGTATTAACGAGTTAATATCCGGGTCAAAAGTCTAATGCAATCATTCTATATTTACGACAACCACTCCTCGAGTCGTGCTTGAAAGACTGATGTTCTTTCGATGCATTGACAATTCCAGCCATTCTCATATTTTCATACAGCAACATAGCGACCAAAGAACAGAAATTGCTAGAAGTGCTATAGATGCCCTCAACAATGTTGTTCGTCTGGTAGGGTGATGGCAGACTATTCCAGGAATAGAAATGTGAATCATTTCACAGGACCATGCTTTTTGGTGTCATATATAGCACCGTCAGGCACTCTCTGGAACTGGACAGTGGAATTGCCTTCCCGGAAGGTACTGCGCATGGGACCATGCGTCTTGTAATTGTTTGTCACCTTTCGTGAACCGGTCGCAATGTCAAGACCATGTACTGTCCGTTTGTGAAGTTCCAAGGCAGCTTCCGGCTGATAGAAAGGCACTTCGTGGCCACTGTAGTAAATGCGAGAGAAGCTGAGCAGCCCCGCTTGTTTCACCTGTCCAGGCGAGGAGGAAGACGACACGTCAATATCTTGATACCCGGCCTTCATAATAGAAGAGCCTCCAACCTTTTCAGCAATAACTTCGCCGCCAAGCCAATTGCAATTGTAGTCTGCGTCACCGGCAAGCATGGTAACAGTAATTCCACGTTGCAGCAGAGTTTTGAGGTGCTTGATAGAGCCTTCCCGCCTTCCGTCATCGCCCGTAGTCTTAAAGGCTTTGCCGACAATGTTAGAGGACTCTGAATAGTTTTGGTAAGCGCCAATCGCCTTCAAAACATGGGGCTTGTTGAGATAGGATACATAGCTGCTGTAGGGGAATGGATCCGGGTACAGCTCACGAATGTCGTATTCATCACGCCTAGCAAACAGGTAGAGGAATTGTTCAACGTCTCTAGCACAGTTGCTGTCAGCCTTGCGGCAAACTTTGTTGCTACCTGTGTGGTAGCAGTCATGTAGCTGATCAAGACAGTTTCCATCTCCATACAGAGCATCGTACAGCTTCTTTTCTTGCATCTTATTGAAAGGCTTCAAGTCATACGTGTTACCGGGAGAAACAGTAAAGTTGTAAAAGGCAGCATAATGCACCATTGGGTCATACCAACCATTTCCAATCATGACAGACTGAAGATGCAAGGGAACGGCTCCATCGGGTTTCTTGTCATTTTGCTCCAAGATATAGGCTCCAAAAGCAGGCGCATAGTGCCCTCCATAGGATTCCGTGGCAATATGAAGTGAGGCGTTGCTGTACTCAGGGAATGCGCCAAGGAAACCTTGCACTGTCTTCCAAAAGGCAGGAGCAGCCTCCGTCGTAGACGTAGGAGACTTGGTATGGTCAGGAAGAGACATGGTTGCGCATTCTTCATCAAAAGTGAGAAATTCAGGGCATTTGTCCTGGTCGAGAGCTCGTACAGAACCCGAGCTGGTATCGAAGATCACAGGACCCACTTTAGAGTACGAAAAGCCAGTAGTTACAGGCTGATCGATGACCAACAAGTTCGATACTTCGTTAAAGGAGAAATCGTTCTCATAAAGAGTACCGTTGGGCCACATACGACAAGGGCCCACCTCTTGGAACAGGCCGATCATCGACGACGACCCCGGACCGCCATTGAACCAGATCGTCAGAGGATCCTTCTTGGGGTCATTGCGCGATTCAAAGAACCAGAAAAACATGTGTTCGTCATCGGCAGTGTCCACGTATCCAGAGAAACTCTTCACACCCCGACGGTTCTCACAGATACCCTTGGGTACTTCCTTGAAACGCACAGTGGTGCCGGCATGTCCCTTGACTGACTTGAGGTCCTTGGGTGGCTCAACGAATTGGGCTGCCACGGTGGTTATGCCAGAGAAGAGCAAACCACCAATACAAAGGAGTGGGAGCATGATGGTGGCGGATGGAAGGAATAGATCTGGCAAGGTGCTCCTACCTAATCGTTGGAACCTTTATGGTACCCGCCGCAGTATGCGTGTTCGAAATCTGCACAACGGATTGGGCAGGGACATTATTTTCGCTCACGATAGTGATCTGCATCCAATCAAATACGTACAGATCTGATCAACGGCCTGTCAATGCCTTACTACGAATCTGATCCAAAGGAAGGGTGCCGCCTGGGCGGTCTGACGGGAGAATAGGTCGTTAGGTTGTAGAGAGCGCTCTTTGGCACGTCAGAGAACTGGACCGTTGAATTTCCTTCACGGAATGTGCTCTTGGGCAGACCGTGCGTAACAAAGGACGGCGTCACCTTCAGAGTGCCTGTAGCCACGTCGTACCCATGCATGGTACGATTATGAATATGGTAGGCAGCCACGGGTTGGTACCAAGGGACCTCATGACCACTGTAGTAGACCCGGGAGAGACTGTAGCTTCCATGCTGCTTTGTTTGACCGGGTGTCATAATGTCATCCACCTCCATATCCACATAGCCCGCGTTCTTGAAAGCAGTATCGCCGATTTCATGCGCCAGCGCTTCTACACCAAGCCAGTTGCAAATGTAGTCGGCATCACCTGCAAACAGGGTAACAGTAATGCCGTTTCTCAGTAGGTGGGAAATGTAAGAGAGTGTAGAGCGGGCCCAGTCTCCTGTATCCCAAAAGGCATCGGCAATGGGATTCGATGCATCCAAATAGGTCTGCGCGGCACCAATAGCTTTTAGCACATGAGGCTTGTTCAGGTATTCGGTGTAACTGTTATACGGGAAAGGGTCCTTGGCAGTTTCACGGATATCGTAATAGTCACGATCAATATCGGACCACAAGCCTTCCACATGATTAGCGCAGAAGATCTCAGCCTTGCGACATGCCTTTTCCGTCTTTTCGCTGTAGCACTTGTCCATATAATCAGAGCAGTTGCCTTTGCCAAACATGCTTTGGTAAAGCGAGGTGCTCGTAGAGTGATTGTACGGCTTGACGTTATAAGCATTTCCGGGAGAAACGGAAATGTTGTAGTACGCGGCATACTGGAGCTTGGGATCAATCCAGCCATTGCCGATGGACACAGAAGAAAGGTTGAGTTTGATGGTGTTTGCAAGCGATTTTTTGTCCTGATCTAAAATGTAGGATGCATACACAGGAGCGTAATGTCCGCCATAGGACTCGGTTCGAATATGCAGCTTTGTATCGGCATATTCAGGAAAGGCACCCAAAAAGCCTTGGAGTATCTTCCACACCGTGGGCGCCGCCGAGGTGGTCGAGTTGGGAAGTCGACTTTGAGGCGTGCCGGACAGAGTACCACACGCATGTTTGGAAGGCAGCTTGGTTGGACAGGACTGATTTTTCAGATACTTGACAATATCATACGTAACCTTGTTATACACCACGTTGGTGAGGTTCGTGTAGGAGAAGCCGGTAGTGACGGGCTGGTCAATCACAAGAAGATTGGATTCTCCATTCCAAGCATATTCATTGCGGTAAAGTGTTCCATTGGGCCACAAGCGGCAAGGGCCTACTTCCTGGAAGAGACCAATCATAGACGAGGAGCCTGGTCCGCCATTGAACCAAACGGTGAAAGGGTCCTGGCTAGCATTCTTGCGCGACTCGAAAAACCAAAAGAACATGTGATCATCATTTCCGACATCCACATAACCGGAATAGCTCTTCACACCCGGGGTCGTTTCACAAATGCCATCAGGTACCTCCTTGTAGCGCACAGTGGTGTTGGCATAACTGTGGACTGACTTGAGGTCCTTGGGAAACTCGACAAAGCCGGCCGTCGCCACGCAAGCCAGTGATAACGTGCCAAAGGCCCAAGGCAAAGGTCTCACCATACTGCCTGGAATTAAGGGGCTAGGTATACACAGACGCCGGGCCTTTTATGGGAACCCTGCCGTTGCTGCCCGTGTTGCATTATCGCGCGTTATGTGGAGAAGGTTTGATCACGTCACTATCATGCTCCGAACCGGCTGGCGGCGCATGGTGCAGCTGCCTGTGCCTTATCGCTTGATAAGCTCGCGACGGGCATTCCAAACCGAAAATTTGGCCTCGGATGCCTTTACGAAAGAAGATGGTCGCGTAGCTCGTATGGAAAAGGCGCTGCGGTTTGTGCGAGCACTGGATCCCGTGGACCGCCAAACCGTGTCGTCCATGTTGCGTGTGGACCATGCCGGAGAAGTCGCAGCTAATACGATCTATGAGGCGCAAGCGGACGTTTTCGGCTACCTTGCGCAAGTACCTGTAAAGAAATTGATCCTGGATATGTGGGACAATGAGAAAAAGCATTTGCAGGCGGCTTCCACGATGCTGGATAACTATCGAACGCGTCCGTCGGGTCTCCTCCCGGTGTGGGCTCTGGCTGGGCGCATACTTGGTGGTATTACTGCATGTCTGGGAGAGAAGAGCGCGATGGCCTGTACAGAAGCCGTGGAAACCGCCATTGGCGAACATTACGACGAGTATGTGCGAAAACTAACCCTAGTCAACTACAGCATCTCTCCGAAATACAGCAGAAGCTCGCACAAAAGTATTCTGGTGATACATTGCAAGACTTGGAGGAATCTCTTGCTTTGCTTCGCAGCGTGCTGATCGAATTCCGTGACGACGAGCTGGAGCATTTGGATACGGCCGTGGAGCACAACTCGCAGCAGGCACCGGCCCACGCGCTGCTCTCCGCTGTGGTGGAATATGGATGCAAAGGTGCTATTGAAGTGGCGAAACGGATCTAGAGGAGACCCGTACCCCGCGCCCAAACCCGCACGAGGGACCGTGTGCCGTCCTCTCGTTTGGGGCCGGTTCCGTCGGGCAAGATGCGATAGAGACACTTTTCCGCAGCAGGCATATACCGCTCCAAAAGAAAAGGTCGTAACGGGGAAGTTGGCTCTGTCGTGATGGTGGCTGCCGCGGGGCGCATAAGAGCATGAACAGCCATTTCGCCATCGCAGTCAGCCGCTCGACCGCTGGGCAGCTCATTGACAGAGACCCAAAGATCAGCCGTACGAAGCATGTATCTGAACAAGGCTTCATCCGTCGGATCTAGTACGCCATTGTGAGTGCCAATAGAGCATGCATCAGCATGCATCAGAGTGATCAGAGAGGCGTTATGAGTGGCACACCAAGCACGTAATGCGCGAAGCCAGTGGATGCATTGGTTGATCACAGTATCAGAGGAGCCCTTTGTGCTCCAAAGAAGTGACGAAACGTCGTCCACAATGACCAGAGCGCGCTTATGATCGGCCAAGGGTATGGCCTGCCGAACCATGTCGAGAACCACAGGAAACACGGGCTTTTTGCTCAAAAGGGGCACCACCTCCATAAAGCGAAAATATCGGGTATAGTGAGGCATATGGATTCCCTGTATAAGTCGTGCATACATACAGCTTTTCTCGCAATGTGGCTAAAGTGTGCGTGGCCGTCCGCATTCGCGCTCAGCCAAAGAACAGGACACGCGCTTTGGACGGCTTCAAAGGCATAATGCAGCAAGACAAATTGACCAGAGGCATCCAGCGTGTCGGTTATATGTACATGGGCATCGGTGGGAGGAAGGCACGAGCCATCCGGGCCGGCAAAGGCGAGTAGGGAGCCCAGTTCCAGCATTGTCGTGGCCCAAAGCGAGCAGCTCCCTCCACACCTCCATGAACGACGCCGCCCAACCCAAGCGTCGTTTTACGCGGCGGGAGGGCGCGGCTCTTCCTATGGAATCAGGCATTCCTGCGTCTGTGCTGGAAGATCCATTATTGAATGGGGCTATAGAGAGTCTTTTGCCCAGCAACTACAACTTTGAGATCCACAAGACGGTGCATCAAATCCGCAAGTACGAGGCCCATTGTGTGGCGCTTCAAATGCCCGAAGGCTTGACCCTGTGGGCTACTTCCATCGCGGATATCATTGAGCGATTTACAGATGCTACTACAGTGATTATGGGTGATGTGACCTATGGTGCATGTTGTGTGGATGACTACAGTGCCATGGCGCTAGGGTGTGATATGCTTGTGCACTATGGGCACAGCTGCTTAGTACCTGTGGACCAGACGATGATCCGCACATTATACATCTTTGTCGAGATTTTGGTGGATTCAACGCACCTGCTTCAGACGATTCGTGCCAACTTTCCCAGCGATAGCGCGCAATTTCACAATACAGTGTTGACTGCACCTAGTGAGCAGGGGAGCCAAGCTGCCGTGCCGGTGCAAACGCCAGTACAGCGCCCCACACACTTGGCGCTGGTAGGCACTATCCAGTTTATTGCTGCCATTCAAAGCATCCGCGACGCACTGATGGAAGGCCCCGCCGACACAAATACCCCACGAGCCATCAGTGATGGACAGGCCCACGAAGAGGAGACAAAGGCAGAGCCATCGACCGGTGGCTATACAGTGACCGTACCCCAGATCAAGCCACTCAGTCCAGGCGAAATTTTGGGGTGCACGTCGCCCAAACTGGATGCCACGGCGGTCGATGCCATATTGTACGTGGGCGATGGCCGCTTTCACCTGGAATCCATCATGATTGCGAACCCCAGTATTCCAGCCTTTCGATATGACCCCTATACCAAGCGTCTCCAGCGTGAGCTGTATGACCACACGTCTATGCGCCGACTGCGGCAGAGCGCGATCCGAGATGCACAGGCTACTCTGGATGTGCCTAGGTCGCCGTCGCAGCCTTCGTGGGGCCTGGTACTGGGCACACTGGGTCGTCAGGGTAGCACCAAAGTCCTGGACTATCTCCGAGAATCCCTGCACGAGCGCGATCCCCATGTACCCCAAGTGCCGATCCTCTTGTCGGAGCTCTCTCCGCAAAAAGTCGAGCTGTTTGGGCCCCACCTTTCTGTGCTCGTGCAGACGAGCTGCCCAAGACTCTCTATTGACTGGGGATCTGCTTTTTCCAAGCCGCTGCTCAGTCCCTATGAGGCGGCTGCTGCCATGGGCAAGGCACGCATGTGGTTTGAGGCGCCGCATTCACTGGGCATGGAGCGGTTCCCGTCCCAGCGCGACCGCTCTGAAGACCAAGACCGCGTGGACTACCCGATGGACTATTATGCAAATGCATCCCTGGGACCGTGGACGCCACGGCATGGTCTGAGCCTCGTGAAAAAGTCGGGGCGCAACCGTGCCCTACTCCAGTCGCTCGGCGTGCTCAAACCACGCGCTGCCGAGGGACCTCCACATAGTAACATGACATAGGCCTACGGGGCCCATGCGACCCGACCTGCGCCCCGGCGATCGGACCACCCGCCCTACAAATGCGATTGTGGGTAGGGCCTGCGATGTGGGCCGCCCGACGCGCTTGGTATGGCAGACCTGCGCATGCGAGTGCAGTACAGCTTGCTTCTATTTGTACAACGGCTGTCCGCCAGAAAGTGGAACCATTCACGATGCCGGCCATGAGCCCCACGATGGAGAAGGGCAACCTGGGCGAGTGGAAAGTCAAGGAGGGTGACACATTTCAGGCGGGTGATGTTCTGCTCGAAGTCGTATGTATATGGTCTAATGTCAGGAAACGGACAAGGCTTTGATGGATGTTGAGGCGGCGAACGAGGGTATCATGGCGAAAATTTTGGTGCGTAGGTCGTTGTAACATGCAGGTGCCCTCTGGCTCCAAAGATGTGGCTGTGAATGATGTGATTGCGTTTACCGCCGAGGAAGGCGACGACCTTTCTGACTTGCCGGACGTGTCCAAGCCCAAAGAGGACGCGTCCGAAAAGCCCAAAGAAGATGCCCCTGACAAGCCCAAAGAGGACGCCCCGAAAAGCGACGCACCACCTCCGCCTCGTTCACAGGGACACGCGCACTTTGACAAGCCGGCCTTCCCCTCAGTGATGCGACTCGCCAATGCGTATGGCATTGACGAGCCTGAAAAGGACATCAAGGCCACAGGGCCTCATGGCATGCTGACCAAGGGAGATGTCTTGGCCTACCTAAAGAAGAGTCGGAGCGCCTATGGCACGTCCAAGGCGCACCATACGACCATTTCAGAGCTGGGCCAGGGTGCGGCACCATCGAAAGGGGTACAGAAGAGCAAGGACTCGCCTTCACCACCGCCCAAAGTGCGTATGCGCTACTAACGCAGCCACTTCGAGGACAGGACATTCAAAGCATGATTCTCGAGGGCCTCGTGATGATGAGTACGCCGCCGTCAAATCCCGTCCCGGAAGCGAGCGTGGACGATGTTTTGGCAGCCTATGGAACGAGAGAGCCTCCTGCAGGCCCCGCGCCGACCCCCAAAGAGCGCAGCCTGGAAAAGGTACTGGCAGAGCTAGCCAAGTAGATTTGTTACGCAGCTTTTTTCAAATTCGGCTGCGGCACCTCGTACAACGTGGCATAGTCGGTGTGCGAGTAGCCTCCGGCCGTCCAAAACTCAGCGCAGTTGGCAAAGCAGCCAGTATCAAAGGGATTTTGGGGGGGCACGACCTGCTTGGGACGTGTGTACAGCTCCAGGCCGACCACAGCCAGCAGGGCGGATCCACCCTGGCAGAGCGACCCACAACACCCACGATGTGGCGCTGTACGGCCATGCAGGATACGATGAATCTCAGCGGGCGAGTGGCCTTGCGCGGCTAACCGCTCGCGTCGTTGCCGCATATAGCCTGCCTGGCCCTGCATACCCGCGTCAGGTCGGCCGCCCATGTAGCCATGACGAGAAAGGTTGCTGCGCTCAAATGTGGTGAATTGGTATGTCACTTGGTACAGTTGGAAAACGGTGAGAAGGAGCAGCCACGTCTCGGTGATCAGGAGCCATACAGCCGAAAAATAGAGCATACCATCGAACTGGACGGCCGCGCAAGCATACGGCACTGGACACGTCTGGGCATTCACGAGCTCGGCGGGTACCTCGGCCTGGAAGAAGCGGACGACCTCCCATAGGTACCATGGGAGCCCCCATTGCGAGGCAAGGAGCATCACCAGAAAGGAGCGATGGTTCCGGATACCCACGCAGTTGTCAATCCAGGGGCAATGGTGGTCGTGGCGTGCTACGCACATCTTGCATATATAACAGTGCTTGGCACGAAGGGGCTTGCGAGCGAGACACGGCACACAGAAAAAGAGACCATGCAGCTGCCCTCGCTCCGCCAGTTGAAGCACGTCCGAGCGCCGCTGAGCGTCCGAGGCAGGTCGAGCGCATGCACCAGGAGACTGCCGCACACACACGGCCAAAGAGCCTGATACCACCATCAACAAGACCCCGATGCCTACCACGGCTAGAAGCTGAATCGGGCCGTGCGCCACCGAGCGAACTAAGCCGATCGCCACCCAAAGGAGCGAGAGGCACAGTAGGGATAAAAAGTAGCGTGTACCTTGTAGTTGATTCGGTGATTGGCAGTGTAGTAGGACATGCGCCACAAGCACATGGGTACCCAGCAGGCCCAGCAGAAATAAAAAGGGTGCCAAAAACCACGGCACGCGACTCGAGAGAAAGAATGTGAGGCTGTATAGGCTCAGTGGTACGAGGAACACGAGCGCTTCCCTTAGAGCTGGCGGCAGTCGCGCAGGCAATGGCGCGCCCATCTCGTCCCGCCGTGTGCGCGCCATGGCCAGGCGGAACGCTTGTGCCGTGCCCAACTCATAGGCCAGTTCCCGCGGTGTTTTTCCTTCGCGCTCGCGCGCGTTCAAATCGCTCCCTGCACTCACAAGGTGCTGGATGCACGTAGTGCTTCCATGTACGACCGCCCAGTGTAGTGGCGTGAGACCGTCATGGTCCCTGGTATCGAGTCGAGCGCCGTATTTGAGCAGGAGATCGACAGAGAGTGTATCGCCTTGGAAGGCGGCCCACATCAGCGCAGTGTGACCTTGCTTATCACTGCTATCCAGGTGCGCGTCTGACTGGAAGACATCCAGCTGGAGAAAGTACAAGAGGGACATGACCAGACTGCTCTGGGTCGCGAGGTGCAAGCAGTGAAAGCCTTGGCCGTCCCTGACAAGGGGATCAGCACCATGTGCCAAGAGCAGGGATAACACCTGTGTGTGGCCATTCCTCGCACACCAGTGCAAGGGCGAGGCACGCAGTGCACCACCCACCGTATGCACGTCCGCGCCATACTCGAGTAGCAGACGACAGCAGGCGACATGCCCATTAATGGCGGCCCAGTGCAGCGGAGTAATGCCCTCCGGATCTTGCAGACTCGCATCACCACCTGCCTGTAGCCAAGTCTCTAGAGCCTCCCTATCGCCTTTTTGAGCCCATACATGGGGCCCTTCGACGCCGATGCTGTCCATCGAAGACGAGCTAGAGCTATGTGGAGGATGGACGAACAGGGCGCTTGGACGCTACAGCCGAGCCGGCACAGGCTCCCGTTCGGCGTCTTCGGCGCCGTCCACGACACGACAAATCTGTACATGAGTAAGGCACTGCGTACCTCATTGACTGTCTCGACGACCCACTGAGCTCCGTCCATGGTCATGAGAAAGTCGAGACCGCGGCGCTCCGGGCCCTGCACATGAGCCATGGCCTTTTGGGCGCGCAGCAAGCCGTAGATGTGGCTCGTGACTTGAGGTGCCACGCCACCCTGCGCATGCAGCGCAGAAATAGCGATAATACTCGTGCGTAGACGATGCACCTCCCATGGGGGCATAGTCATGCCGTCATGGTACGCCGACGGAGGCGAAAACAAGGGGCCGTACTCCTGCTGGATAATGTACAGGCCCAGATCAGGGTGTGAATGCGTAAGTACCTGGCGCAGCTTCTCCGACTTTTTGTCGTAGACGTCGTCCCACAGCTCGTAGCCCGCCTGCGTGACGCGTTCCCACATTTCAGGGTGGATATCGCTGGGGTTAGCTCTCGCACGTACCGGCGCGGCGCTGTTGGCATGGCCGCAGCAAGCTCCTGGTCTGCATCTACTTCGGCACGAAGCGCAGCAAGGTTGTTGATGGTCTGCGTGAGTGCTCGCGACGTACCCTGGGCGTGCCGATCAGTCCCAGACACTTGAGGCCGACTTCGCGCATCAGGCACGCGCGATTCACGCGCTCCGCCAAAGGCCGAAGAGTGCCTTCGTGGCGCACAGCATAGCGCATCATGGCTCGTAGACTTCCAGGTGCATTGAGAGCAAATAGGGCCGCTGTCGACAGAGCAAGCCACTCTCCCCAGGCAATACCACGGCTCTCTGCGTCCGAAACGATCCGGTCGAATAGGGCCTGCAAGAGTGGGGCATTAGGCGCTGGCCTAGGAAGACCTGAAACGCCTGCAGGTACGACGACCTCCTTCTTAAAAGCGGACGTACGCGCAGCGTACCTGGGCGCTTCCACCAAGTGCCGTAAAGATGCAGGTAGCGGCATGCGGAGGGCCCGAGCGGGGGCCTGGCGGCGCTGGCCTTGGACATCACGTGATAGAAGAAGCGCCGGCCGCGCGGCGCTTTCCTCTCCCTCGCCATGGCTCTGCCACGGTTTGTCGCTCCCAGACACTTGCGGCTCCTTCCGCGGCCACCTGTGCGGCTGGTGACGCGCGTGTTGCAGAGCTCTGTGCCACAAACACCGCAACGGTCTAGTGAATCGGCATACCAGCGCCATGGTGTACCAACAATGGTGCCTTGGCCTGCAAGCTCTCTCCTAGCTTCGGCGCGCCAGTCCCTGCTTGCCCGTCCGCTGCTCGCACCATCGCCGATGGGCGTACGCTACACCACCTATGGTTCAGAATACCAGCCTTCACAACGTAAACGCAAGCGCAAGCACGGTTTTCTCGCGCGTCTCCGTTCGCGGACCGGCAAAAAAATCCTTGTGCGTCGCCGCGCCAAGGGCAAGGTTTTCCTCTCGCACTGATTCCCATGTTGCTGCATAGCCCGTGATAGATATCCCCCTACGCCGACGTGCTGCCGTACCGCCCAGGTATACGAGCCACGTGCTTGCTCTGAGCAGGCGCATTTTTTTTGCGTGGACGACCATGGCGCTGCCGGCCAGTCATGAGGTGCTCCTGTTTCTCGCCGACACAAATCCTCAGGTGCGGCAGCTTTCCATGTCTATGGCAGTGTCCTTCAGCGCCAAGGGCCATGCAGACCGTCATTTGCTGACGGACAAGCTCCTTGACGCCAACAAGAAGCCTGTCACGTTGGCCAACGGCGAGCCGTTCGACGTGCTCGAGCAGCTCAAGCGTCTCTGCCGCGACCAGCCCGTACGTATCACTATCACTCATGTATAGCTCACGGTTCACGACGCATTGACGGCCTTGATTAATATATGTGATACGCCTTCCGTGGCCATGCGTATTGGCGACGCCGACTTTCTCGCCTTCCTTGTGACCTACATTGGCGACTCGGTTTCGCTTTTGGCCGATCTTGCCTGCATGCTCCTTTCCAATCTCACCAAGTTTGATGCGGTTAGCGCACGGCTTCTCGATCTCGAGGTCGAGGACCGGCCCTTTTATTCGTTCCTCTCGCCGCTGGATCTGCAAGTGTCGTTGCGGGGCATGGAAGCGGATCCCTCGCAGCCAGACTATGAAGAGAAAAAGGCGGCCGCTGAGGCGGCTACGAAGCGCATTGCTGAATCGATGCACGCTGATCGTACAGACAAGATGCCTGCCCTGGTAAAGTTGATCCGCGCCTTTGAGGAAGGCGCTACCGTCGAGTCGAGCTCAGCCAGTGGTGCTAATATGCGCTCTCGCATTGAGGCCTCTAAGAAAGAAGGTGAGAGTGTGCAGCCCGTGGAAATGGACTCCCATGGGCGGCCTGTCCTCAAGCGCCGCTCTACCTGCAACTTTCTGGCAAGCGTGTTTGCCAACGTCACTGTGCTCCCGAAAGGCCGCGAGTTTTTTGTAACTCCCATGGCGGGCGCCGATTCACATGCAGCAGATGCATACCCCATCGGCCGTGTTATGGTCTACACGGAGCATGCTGACTTGATCCGCCGTGGTGGTGTGATTAGCACACTAAAAAATGTGCTGTTTGTCAAGCACGGCCACCGACTCCTTCTGGCACCAGCCCCTGGCACGATGGACGAAGATCGCCCATCGCTCGATGTCCTTCCCTACATTCTGATGCCGCTCATTGACGGTCAAGAGCTCGCCCGGGTTGATTTGGAGGACCAAGAGTCCCTGCCAGAGGCCTGCCAACTGGTAGACGAGAACAAACCTCGCGAGAAAGACAGCGCCTTGCGTCTCATGCTCGTCGAGTGCTTGTTGCTCTTGTGCACATCCCACTATGGACGCGAGAGCTTGCGCCAACGTGGCGCCTACATTGTCGTACGAGAAGCGCACCTGGCTGAGCCCAAGGAACAGATTGCCGAAGCCATCGTTCGTCTCGTGAACCTTTTGAAACGTGACGAGTCGGTGTCGTCGATGAAAGACGCCGAGGTCGACGTTGACGTGACGGCGGAAAGCGGTCACGAGAACGAAGAAGACTATATGATAGAGGAATTGTAGTGATATAGGAAACCGGCCCTTTTCGCCTCCACTCGTCCTCTCTCTCTCTGGCCATGTCGGACGCGCGACAAATGAGCACACCCGCTTGGCTCATGGACTTTACGTCCAATGCAGCCGAGACGTTTGTGACAGCCTACTATGCCGCGTCTGACTCGCCGCAGCGATCGCAGCTGCTCCCATCTTTGTATTTGCCCAACTCGAGTGTATCTTGGAACGGCAACCCCATCAGTGGTGCTGCTCAGTATGCCCAGTGGCTGGAAGCCCAGCCGGGGTCTAGTCACGAAATCCAGTCATTCGACTGCCATCCACTAGGTCCTTACAATGCGCATGGTACGTCTGACACTGCCCATGGCCTGCGCGAACGAGGCTATGCTCGTACATCGCCAAGTCCCGGGCTACAGTATACTCGAGCCGGTCCGACCGGTGCTTCTGCAAGGACTCACTGTGTTGCAAGAGTTGACATGGCCGAGTAGTATAAGAGGCGGACAGTACTAACCAACAGAGCAAAATGAAGCACCGTCTCTGCTGCTGGTCGTGTCGGGGACTGTCGCTCACTACACGCCCGAAAGCATTGTCACCAAGGAAGCTACCAATGCACCCAAGTCAGCCACGTCTACAGGCGGTGGGTCGAAGAAAAAGTTTGATGCAGATGCTCCCATCGAGTCATACCCACGGGTATTCTCTCAAACGTTTGTCTTGATTAATGGTGCTGGCACCAACACGGAAGGGGGTGTTCCTTTTGTATGGATGCCTGCCAAGAACAACAAAAACAAGAACCAGAAGGACTCAAACCAGCGCACGGTGGCCAAATACTTTATCCAAGCCGACAGTCTACGATTCGTGGGCTAATCCTGTATACTAGAGAATCCTACAAGCCCCCATAGGTGGGATCCGCACGCTGAACCAGGCGCGTGTTCTCATTCGCATCTTCTGCCACCGTTGGTGTATAGGTGGCTTCCGGTGCAGGAGCCGGTTCGACAGGCGCTTCGACAGGCGCTTCGATCGCTTCACTCGGATACGTTTCATCGGCATGAGGCTGACGGTGGGTGTGACAAATAATGAGACATCCATGCTTGAGTAGGCCAGGAATGACAAGACACACTGTGCGCACAGTCATGGACACACACATGATCGTAGTCAGCACGAACGGCCGCGAGTTGGGCCCAATGATGGGCATCTTGTGGAACTTGAGGACCGCCGCATCCAAAAACATAGAGGCGGCATACACAGAGACATCAGAGGTCTGTGCCACCCATACCGCGAGAATAATACCAATGCACACTTGCACCACAATCGATATCCAAAAGCCTTTGGCAAGCGCATCTTTACCGTTGCTGCGTTCCCAGCCCCAGGCCAGCATAAGCGTGTCCCAGATCAGGACCTGCGACACCAGCACTGTGATCAATTTGTTCGGCACATGCACCAGCAGCATCTCAAGAGGATGCACCCATTGCGGCTGGTACTTGGTGCGGAGCACCACAGCGTTGACCATGGACATAATGAGAATGATCGCCAACACAAGCACACCAAACCTTAGGGACGCAGGCGTGTCCATGACGCGACAAAATAGCCACATGGCCACCAAGTAGTTTTCGATGGCCAGTCGCGATCCTGTGCCTTCGACGATGCAGAGCTGTGTATGGGTGTTGGGTGTAATAAGCGCCAGCAAACAGAAACCGATCTGGAACACCATCATGACGACGAAATAAGCCAATTCCATCCTGGGTGCCATGGTGAAGTAGGTGGGCTGGTTTCGGAAAACATAGTGGATCGAAGGTACAATCAGGGTCACAAAGAGGGCCGTGGCAATACAGCAGAGCAGACTGACGGGCGTATTCATCTGCAAAAACACTAACGATTTGCGCTGCCGCGATGTAAGCGTGAGGGGCTCACGCCGTCCTTCGTCATGCGGGACTACTTCCTCTTGGGGGGGAACATGCACAGTCGCCTGGCGAGAAGCCTCAGCATCGTTGCGCACCTCTGGCTGTGCGACGCTCATGCCGGGCGGTCCGTTCGCGGGGATCCCCCGTATCTCGCGGCTGCTTTCTGCTGACTAATATATTCCCAGACCCCCACTCTTACTCCAAGTAAGCTCTCCGCGGCCATGTCAGGGGAACCTTCTTCGTTGTCCAAGGCGTCATCCAGCTCTAGCTTGCCAAAGCGACCTTCTGTGTCTCGAACAAGCTCAGAAACGAATGGAGATGAGGATCTGGAGACACACCCCCTCCCTGATGAGCAAAAAGCCATGGTGGTAGAAAAGTATCTGGCTCGTCCCGAGGATGCGATAGAGAGCGATCAACAGAATCCGTCCCTTATATCTGCCAACAGCAGCCACATTTCAGTTGAGGATGAGTATCAGGCCCCACATAATATGGTGGGCGGTGCCATTACCGAAGATGTGTATCGTTGGGCGCACCAAAAGCGGCCGCGTCGGACGAAGCGCTCGGAGAGCATGCACTTGCCCAGCACCAGCGGCATTGATGTCCCTTTTGACAAAGATGTATTGAAGCAGCCCGGAGGATTCAGACGCTCTTATATACTCACGCAAGCTGCCGAGCAAGGGAAACCGCCTCCTCGAGCTTTGAAAAGCTTTGTCGAATTTCTTATGCTGTACGGCCATTTTGCCGGCGAGGAATTGAATGAAGACGAGTTTATTGACGAGGAGGACCTGGAGGCAGGAGCGGAGGGTCAGCCAAGTTCGTCGAGTGTTCAGCATGATCCTACTGAGACTTCCCACCTGTTGGAGGGCCGCCAGGTCCACGGCTCTATCCCCTCCTATCGAGGCTATAGGAGGCACCAAAAAAAAGGTGAAGCTAGTGTCCTGGATGCCGTGCTTATGCTCCTCAAGTCTTTTGTGGGTACGGGCATTCTCTTTCTGGGTAAGGCCTTCTTCAATGGAGGCATCTTGTTCTCTACCGTCTTGCTCTCTTTGATCGCCGCCGTGTCCCTTTGGTCGTTTTTGCTTCTCGTGGAAACCAACCAAAAACTTCATGTCGGGTTTGGTGAGATGGGAGGCGTTTTGTATGGTCGTTACATGCGCAACGCTATTCTGACGTCCATTGTTGTCTCACAGCTTGGGTTTGTCGCTGCCTACACAGTCTTTGTTGCGGAAAACACCCAATCCTTGATTCTTTCGATGACCCAGTGCCGCCAGCATGTATCGACAGGCATGCTAATTTTCATCCAGGCCCTGATATTCTTGCCTTTGAGCTTGGTTCGCAAAATTGCCAAGCTCTCTTGGACGGCACTGGTGGCCGATGTCTTTATCCTCGCGGGTATCGTCTATCTATTTTACTACGAGATTGGCACTCTCATGGAGCATGGACTGGCAGATGTACAGCTGTTTAACCGCAACAACTTCCCCTTGTTCATTGGTACAGCTGTTTTTACGTTCGAAGGCATTGGGCTCGTGATCCCTATCACCGAGAGTATGCGAGAGCCAGAAAAATTCCCCATGACCATTACCGGCGTCATGATCGCAGTCACAACGCTGTTTGCTTCCTCAGGCTTTTTCTCTTATGCCGCGTTTGGCAGCGATATTCAAACTGTCGTGATTACCAACATGCCCGGGCAATCTCGGTTTGTACAGGCCATCCAAGCATTCTATTCTCTCGCCATCTTGCTGTCGATGCCATTGCAGCTCTTCCCTGCCTTGACCATTCTAGAGTTGGGCCTGTTTAAGCGCAGCGGAAAGTACAGCTTTACTACAAAAATGCGAAAGAATTTCTTCCGGTTTGGAATTGTGGTGGTGGCGATGATGACGGCTTGGATGGGCGCCAACGACCTGGACAAGTTTGTCAGCTTGGTGGGCTCGGTTGCATGTGTCCCATTGTGCTTTGTATATCCCCCACTGCTACACTTCCGGGCCTGTGCTACGACACGACGGGCCAAGATGCTCGATATGGCATTGCTGGTCTTTGGTGTATCATGCGTTCTCTTTGCTGGCAGTCAGACTTTGAATGCCATGCTCAGCTCTTCCCCTCCCAAGCATCCAGTGTGCACACCTCCTGACATGTAGGAAATAGGTTCAATGTGGTATACAAAGTGAATTCTATAGGATTTGGATGTACAACGAGACCTTGCGACGGGGCACATCTGTGAGCACGAACACTCATCATCCACCCTGACGCACCCAGCCCCATCGTCCCACTCCCTGCAAGCAGGGAAAGTATGATTCTCCGGCTCCTTTACGACCTCACACAATCATGGAATGGATACACAGCGTGCATCCGGCTCTACTGAAGAGGTGCTTTTATAGAAGTCGGGGTCTATTGCCCTTGGGCAATGTAGCGTTAAAGAACCCAGCCGGCCTCGGGGTCTCTTTTTCTCCTCCAGCACGTGGTCTAGCACGTGGCGGGCCCAAATCGTGCGATTCTGCTCCTGCGAAAGCACGCGACGCATCGCGCTTAAAACCGTGCCCCTTGACGGTTCTTCTTCCTTATCCCCCATGTCGTTGGCACAATCTTTTAACCAAACTTTGGAGGCTCTTACGGGCCATCCGACGCCTGCCTCTATTCTCTACTCGGATATCGACATGTCCAAGCTCTCGTACTTTGAGCAGCTCTGGGTGCAGTGGTACCAATACTGGGGTAACCCCGTGATTGCCACCGGTGTCATGAGCTTCCTCCTGCACGAAATTGTGTATTTTGGTCGCTCTATACCTTGGATGATTATCGATGCCATGCCCTCCATGCGCAAGTACAAGCTGCAGCCCAACTATGTGCCTAGCCTGAAAGACCAGTGGAAGTGCACGCGCCTGGTGCTCCTGAGTCACTTCACCGTTGAGCTCCCTCAGATTTGGAGCTTCCACCCCATTTGCGAATACTTTGGTTTGACGACGCACGAGGTTCCGTTCCCAAGCTGGTACAAGATGGCGTGGCAGATTGCGCTCTTTTTCGTGTTCGAGGACACCTTCCACTATTGGGTTCATCGTCTGATGCACTGGGGACCGCTCTACAAGCACATTCACAAGGTGCACCACGAGTATTCGGCTCCCTTTGGTCTCGCCGCCGAGTATGCTCACCCGCTAGAGGTGTTGGTGCTGGGTCTCGGCACCATTGGCGGTCCCTTCATGCTCTGTGCCTACACAAAGGACCTGCACATCATCACGGTGTACATCTGGGTCGTTCTTCGTCTCTTCCAGGCCGTCGATGCGCACTCCGGCTACGACTTCCCCGTCAGTCTGCATAACTGGCTCCCCATCTGGGCCGGAGCTGACCACCACGACTACCACCACATGGCCTTCCTGGGCTGCTATTCGACAAGTTTCCGCTGGTGGGACCACCTCCTTGGCACGGACAAGGGCTACCAGCGTGTGCGTGCCAAGGAGCAGGCTGCCAAGCTCCGTGCCAAGGCCAACGAGCTGGACAAGAAGGCCGAGGCTCTGAAGAGGCGCATTTGAACGCTCTCCTTCTAATCCATGCTCGTAGATTTCATGCTACCGTCCATACTTTGCTCTGTATCATCAATCACCCTTGGCCCTGCCTTGTCAGCCGCGGCCGCCATCCGACCTGTCTTGGCCGTATTCAGCCGGGCAAGTGGAGCGGCCCAAGGGCCTGTGCACCGATGGGTCCTTTGGGTTCCTTCTGCCTCGCTAGGTCCATGTCGACGATCGTGCATTCTCTGCGCGACTACCGCCCACCTACTCGGGCGCAGCAGTTTGCGATTTCATTTGGGCTTAGCCTCGATGAGGGCCCTTTTGTGGATCCTGCGGGGAACCGCGCCGAGATCCTGTCGGCTATACTCAGCCTTCGGAGCACAGACACGGGTGGCGTCCAAGAGGATCTCGTCTTTGCTGGACGTCTCACCCTCACAAACTCTTTCCTATGCTTTGCGAGTCAGGGAGATGGTGGTCGTGGATGTCGGCTTTCGCTTCCCCTTATGACTGTGCGCCGCGTTGAGCGGTTGAATACCCGAGAGTCCGTGTTCGCACTTTGCATTACCTTATGGCATGATCTCCAATTGGTTTTCCAGCTCAATGCACTGCGTCCTTCTTGTGAGGGCTTTTGCAATGCTTTGCGTGACAGGCTTCGCGCTCACCTAGGCGAGATGAAGCAGCTACAGCCCTTCCTTGATTCTTGCTACAGTGAATACCTGTTGAAACATGTCGCAGCAGATAAAGACACGGACAAGGAAGAGTCCACGGATACACCAGAACCTCGCCCGTATCTCATGGGTCTGGGGTCTACCTTTGGCTTTCCAGGTGATCCCAGGAAACTAAAGGAGAAGAGCAAGATGCGTCTTTGGACGGACTACCTGCGCCTACATGGTCGCAATATCACCTTGCTGCGCTATCCGCAATTCACTCGTCTTGTGCAAGTGGGCCTTCCTAACATGCTGCGAGGTGAGCTCTGGGAGGTGGCCAGCGGCTCTATTCATCAACGCATGGCCCACCCTCATGTATATGAGAGTTTGCTCAAGGACCACGAAGGCCAAAAGAATTTGAGTACAGAGGAAATCGAAAAGGATCTCAACCGATCCCTTCCGGAATATGCGGCGTATCAGACACCTAAAGGGATTGAGACCTTACGCCGTGTTCTCGTTGCCTACAGCTGGAAGAACCCTGAGCTGGGGTACTGCCAGGCCATGAACATTGTCGTAGCAGCTCTTTTGATCTACATGTCGGAGGAGCAATGCTTCTGGCTATTGGATATGCTTTGCGAACGCTTACTGCCTGGCTACTACACACAGTCTATGGCTGGCACGTTGCTGGACCAAAAAGTCTTTGAACATCTCGTGCAACAGACCATGCCCATGCTGCACGAGCATTTCGTTAAGAATGACATGCAATTGAGTCTTGTAACCCTACCATGGCTGCTTTCTCTCTTCATTAACAGTATGCCAATGGTGTTTGCTTTCCGCATCATTGACTGTTTTATGGCTTTTGGATCCCAAGTGCTTTTCCAAGTGGGTCTAGCTATCCTAAAAATCAATGGGGAGGCCATTCTAAGCGTTACGGACGATGGCACCATGATTGGGCTGCTCCGCAACTATTTCCGCTCTTTGGGGGACAGTGCCTACCCCGAAAGCTCCGACGAACGTCGCAAGCAGATTACCAAGTTCCAGCAGCTGCTGGTAATTGCCTTCCGTGAATTCAGCATAGTGTCCAATGACACAGTTGAATCGGAGCGCAAACGCTTCCGACAGCAAATCGTCGAAGAAATTGAAGGGTTCGCACGACGCAGCGCCATTCGTAATTTGAAGGATCACGGGCGCTTCTCCAAAGCGCAACTGTACGTGTGAAGCTGCAGGCATTAACCACAGAATCATCATCCACGATCATGTGGTTGAGGCCATTTACCGCGCGCGCCACGCGCCCGAATCGCTGACGCAGGACGACAAGGCCCGTACTCTGGCAGACCCGATGCAGGACTTGAAGGAAATGCGCGTGAATTTGACTACCTTCCACCTCTTCTTGGGTGAAATATTCACTTGGGCCCGTGATGAATACATTGTCAGCAATGGCTTACAGGAGCGAATCGAACGTCGAGTACCTGACCAGAATCTTACCATGCGGATCTTCCAAGATTGGGACCATGAGAAACGTGGATCGCTATCTCTGCAGGATATTGTCACTGGCTTGGATGAAATCATGTTCCTGGACGGCGATATCAATGGGGCTATCGCGTGGCTATTCCGAATTCATGCTGGCGGCAAAGATAAGCTGTCCAAGAACGATATTTTGGCTCTATCCGAGTCTCTCCTATTCAGTATGTTCTAGGCCTAACATCCAGTGTACCGTAACGAACCCGGTGATGATCACCTCGGTGCCATTTCGACTTTTATAAACAAGTCCTTTGAGCTTGAGAAAGATTCGGCAGTGCCTGAATAACTAATTTTTATATCCCTCCATGATTTGACGCATGATACTTGCACCGACCAATTCACGCAGCTCCTCTGTAGGGTCCGTGCCTGTTTCCTCAGCTCGCTTCATGACGGCTTCCACACGCTCCATCATCTCATCCACACGCTTCTCCATTTCTTTATCATCGTCCAACTCTTCTATTCTCCCTTCCGTGTTGTCAGACCGGTCCACCAGACCCCCTTCGTCTTCATCGTCCTCTTCGCCATAACGTGCTAACAAAGCCGTTCGTGATGCGAGAGACTCTCCAGTGATTGAGCTCAAATAGGTTGCCAGTTCTTCACAGCCATTGATTAGAGCATTTTCCGCTGCCGTTTTCCCTTCGTGGTTCTTGTGCTTTGCGTTAGCATGAAACGCTTCCACCAGGATCTTGGCCGTTTCTACATTGTCACAGAAAAAAAGCGGCGTATCACCCTCATTATCTTCCACATTAACAGAATCACTTGGTTCATTCTTGAGGAGTAGTCGTCTGATGGTAAGTAAATTATACGTACAGCATCTCATGTTGCGCATACGAGGCCGCTGCATGTATGGGCGTGTAATGTACCTCATCTTTGCTGGTTGGCGTGACATCACCATGCTCTAGGAGAAACTCAACACGGCGCATGTCACCATCTGCTGCAGCAACCCATATATTTGAACCTTGTTCTTCCACAGCCTGCAGACCTTTCTCTTTGTGCACAGAAACAGCCATGGTGCAGTGCCTGGAGGTCCAAGCGCCTCGTCTGTGCGACTTTCCAGCACGTGACAGCATTGGCCATCGCTTGTCCGAACGACACTAGCGGTGCAGCTACCACGACGTGATGGGAAAGCGGAAAAAATCCACTCGCACTCCCGGTGCTGGCCGAAAGAAAGTGCCTCCTCTAGGTGCGTGCATGATGGAAGCTTACCCAGACACTGTATTTACATGCCTGTTTTGTCACCATGAAAAAGCTGTTTCTTGCAAAATGTACGTCCTTGGCCCTTCTAACATAGCGACGATAAAGCTCGCATTGGCTATCTAAGCTGCAAAATCTGCGGCCAAAAGTTCTCCGCAGACACGGACACACTCACTCAGCCCATTGATGTATATTCGTACGTGCATCGAGCTGACGCAGGCAATGGATTGATGCATGTGAGGATGTGGCTGGTCAAGACGATTAGATACATCTATATCAACGGATCAAAGTCACTCCAGTTTGGTGTATGCGAAGTTTGCTTTCCTTTATTTACTCTCTTGGTCTCAGGAGTAAGCAAACCTCCGCTCCATCCGGGAGGGGGCGCGATGGTGGGCCTGTAAGGCATTGGCTCTGCATCCGGCTTGGGTTTCGTCGCTTCTAGCAACGAAGTACCTTGTGTAGACATATTTTGCACCATTTTGGGCGTCCTTGTATCAAATGGAATAGTAATACTCTCATGCAGTGGATTTATGGATCCTTTCTCCAAAGGCTGCTTCGATGCGGCGTCCAGCATGGAAAGCGAAGGAGTTCTGCTTGCTTTGCTCGCGTGCTCTGTCGTCTTTCCTAGCGGAATGGTTGATATGGAGTCTCGACCCTGATCTGAAGCGGATTCCAGGCCTTTTTGCGATGCCATCGTCATCATGTTTAATCCATGGTCCTCTTTTGGTATAGTGAATGTATCATCCGCCGACGTCTTGTTTCGCTGTACACCATAGTCTGCCGCTTGCCTCAAACTCTGGTTTTCACGAATCAAAGAAAGTTCTGAGTCAGTGTATACGGTACATACGAGCTTGTTCCACAGACTCGCCTATTGTCTTGATGACACGCATGAAGCGTCCAAATTGCGATTCGTTTAAAGTGGGACACACACACATTGTCCAAAGTCGCGGAAGAATAGCAGATGCTTTCACTTCATGGTCCAACTTTGGTGTTAGTGCTTCATATACTGCCAATGATGCGACCATCACTGATGCCTCCCGCGTCTTTATGCGAGCCAGAGTTGGCAGCAATGTCTCTGTCAGAGTGGCTTTGTCGAGCATAGGTATAATTGCATGGAAGCATATAAGAGCGCTCACTTTCACTGACAGCGTCTTGGTTTTGGTGAACAGTGTGACAAGTTTCGGCAGGAGACGTTCCTTGACATCTGAATATTCCAAGCTGGCAACCAATCGGGGAATACGCTGGAGCACATTTTCCTGTATCGCAATTTCATCATGTTCAATAGCCGAATAAATTAGTGGCATGACATGTGCACGAAACTGGTCGGGTGTGGTTTTACTGATGAGCAAATCTGTTTGATTCAACAATATCATTTGACATTGAGGCGGATCACGAACGTCAAACAGTGGTTTGAGCTTTGGAAGTACATTCGTGCAAAATTCCAACTGAGAGAAATCTTTTGCAATACAAAAGACATTGGGAAGGATATAAGGAAGCAGCGTCTTGTCTGATGCAGCTTCAAAAAGCTATTGTCAGTGACCAAAGACATACACTGGGTAAGATTTTTCGGCGACGTAGGTTTTTGGAAAACTTGGGCAACACCGTAGGAAAGCCTTTGAGAAACTGTATCTTCTCAGACCGCATGCATCCAGCAAAGCTGTCTCTCTCCAGATACTTCAAAGCGTTGACGATGAGATTGTTGAAGTAGGGTAACTTCTGGAATTCTTTGGCGGTATATCTAGAAGGCCTTGTTGAAATGAGGTTGGCAAGTATGTCTGTGTCAGGTCGAACATCACATACCTTGTACATCCGAATCCAGCATATTCCACTGTGCAGATCGAATCTTTGATGAAATCTGTTCATAATATGCACGCAATGCATTCATGCTGCCATATGTTTGATAGGGTGTGGCGCCATGGTGCAACGCCATAAAAAGCAGAATCCCCAAGGAGAACATGTCATTTGTCGGTTTTACTTGCGCTTCCAATGCATACAAAGGATCAATATAATCCAGATTTCGTTTCATAGCATCAGGTAGTTGATCCTCTAAATCTTCTTGGGCTTGCTGGGATTCTGCTTCATTCAAGTTGACCATAAATCCAAAGCCACTAAGCTTCCAGTCTCCTTTCCCATTGATCAGCACAGACTTTCCATTCAAATTCGTGTGCACCAAATTCGAATCGTGTAGAAATTCTAGAGACCTGGCCAGCTGTAAGAAGCCCTTTTGGATTTCCACCTCGTCCAACTGAATATTGGGGTCTGTTGTGTCCTGTACAAGATCGTCGAGGCTCATAAGAATCTGTTCTGTAGCGAACATGACAACATTCCGGCTCTCTTCCAATGGCTCTATCACTTCCAGAATACAGGGATGGCGTATTCTTGATAGGGTAGTGACCTATTGGTCAGCATAGTGAGACGTACTTCTCGCTTCAGGTGCTCTGCCACTGTTTTTCGATCCTGATCTTTGCCTGTGTAGGTATACATCCAAATTGAAACAACATCTCGACTTGCCACGTACGGGGCGTCTGACTTTGGCGCTGCTTTTCTGCATCCCTTGACTACTTTCCAGGGTCCAATGCAATTCCTGCTCGTCAGCCTCTCTAACACGCACGGTGATTCGGATTCATCAACAGAATATTTGCTCAATAAATTTGTTCGACCTCTAAAACATCAGCCAAATGTATCGTACAGGTAATACGAGGCCTGGCTCCATAACGAAGTCATTGTTCAAGGCGACGGTGGTGTCGTGTTGGGATTACGTAACTGGCGCGCACGCTCCCACTGCCATCGATGGAGGCATTGATCGAGCGGCTTCAGGATCGAAGTCATTGGGCCACAGAGGATGACGCCAATTCTGCAGAGGACTTCTCTCAGGAACTAATTGCGCTTCAGTCTATATATGATCCGGATAATGTTGATCTTGTGTATGGTTCTCAGGCGGGTCAACCTGTGGTCATACAAGTAAAGATGCCGCTGCGTGAGGGTATCGACGACTGGATTAAGCTCCAAGTGGAACTATCGATTACCTATCCAAACTGTGATACAGCACCAAAAATGCAACTGGTTAACAGGACTATAGGTGGTCGCGCTATTGAAGAAAAAGTTCGGTACGAAATTGACCAAACATTTTCGTCCTCCGGCGCCGTTCCTTGGTCGCCCAACATACCAGTTTTATTCCAAGGGCTTGACACTGCGTACGAATCTATACAAAATTGGATCACAACACAGTCTGAAACCAGTGAGCATGACGACACGTCACAAGTCTTGGAATCTGAAACCACATCAGCGCCTTGCTTACCCGAACGTGATTTAAGCGACTTGGCCCACAGTGACGTTCTTGTTGAGCGCAAGTCTGAATTTCTTGGACACGCTATCCGCATTTCTAGTCCTGACGAGGTATGCACTTAAGCGCTTACCATCAGGTACCCCACATTCTTAAGCATATTCTCGATACCGACAAACGAATCCAAAGAGCTACACACCCTACTATATATGCCTGGATTTGTCGTACACCTGATGGTGTCTTACATCATGGTACGTATTCACCATTTACAAAAAGATTGCGACGATAACGGTGAAGCTGCCGCAGGCGGACGCTTGGCTCATTTATTATATCTACTGGTTTGTACCCTTTAACCCCTAACCAATCAGGAAATTGAAAATGCCCTCGTTGTTGTGACACGCTGGTTTGGCGGAGTCTTACTTGGACCTGAAAGGTTCAAGCACATAAACCGGGTGGCTCGAGATGCCCTGACTAAAGCGGGGCTCGTAAATCCCATACGTAAATAAACGAGTGACACTTCCTGTGTACCCTGTGGGCTGACCTTTGTGGTATGCCTCCACATACCTCGCCAGGGCAGGCGTTCCACAGGCGACACTCAAGGGCGCAATGTAATTTGCATGGATTCGCGTTAGAAAATCAACACAGCCCACCACGCCCAACCCGACGCTTATTTCCACATGTGGCCCAAGCTGCATAATGTCGTACCACTTCGAAGCAACCCAGCCCATCCTTGCTTCTTCATCTCCTGCCTACTGCCATGATGCTTGAGAGGATTGTGGCGTTCGCTGCCATCCTTGTATTGGCAGCTTTTGTTTCTCAATCGTCTGCTGAAAACCTTCATTTCAAGCGTGAAATTTTTAAGCGTGGTATCTCTGAAAGCCCAAAGCAGTTGGATGGTAAGACCTTCGACTACGTGATTATCGGGGGTGGTCAGGCCGGCTTGGTCGTTGCTTCTCGTCTCACTGAAGACAGTCAAATCAAGGTTGCTGTGATTGAAGCTGGTACTTCCGGTACTTCTAAAAATGAATCGGATAAAATCAACATTCCTGCTGCTAATCTGTACGACTCTGTCGTAGGAACCTCCCTCGACTGGCAATATAATACGACAGCTCAGCCTTATATGAACAATAGGGCTGCATCTTGGCCTCGTGGCAAGGTTCTCGGCGGAAGCTCTGCTATCAATGGGATGTACTATGTGCGCCCGACTTCTGATGAGCAGAACGCGTGGGGCCAAATGATCGGTGACAAGAAAACGTGGGGATGGAATTCCATGTTTAAGGCACTCAACAAGGCCGAGACATTCGATCATCCGCTCAGCAATGTTACGAATGAATTGCATATTGAGTGGGATGATGCATCGCATGGTAGCAACGGACCTATCCACGCCGCTTTCCCTGGTTTCACGTATCCCCCGGTTGGTGACTTTATCAATACAAGCTCAGCAGTTGCTGCTCCCCTTAGCTCGGATCCTGATGGTGGCAACAACACCGGTACATTTGTGACTACGTCGAATATTAATCCGAGCAACTGGACTCGCAGCTTTTCTCGTTCTGGTTACATTGACCCCAATGTGGCTCGCAGCAATCTCGTAATTTTGACGGAGCATCAAGCTACGCAGGTGGTATTTAACACTAGCGATCCTAAGAGCGTGAAGGCGACGGCTGTCAAGTTCAAGCGTAATCGTGAAGGGTCTGAATATACTGTTAATGCTGCTCGCGAGGTTATCATTAGTGCTGGATCGATTAACACGCCTCAAATTCTCCAGCTCTCGGGTATTGGAGATGCTAAGTTTTTGCAAGGCAAGAAAATCGACGTCGTTGTCGATCTGCCTGGTGTTGGCTATAATCTTCACGACCATCTTTCTAGTTATGTTCAATGGTCACCGGCGAATGCATCAGAAATTCCTCCCCAAAAAGTCACTGGAAATCCAGTGCAAGACTCTTATGTGAACTCAGCTGTGGCCTATGTGGGTGGCGCTGCCGTTATGAAGGATCAATGGCAATCATATCTCGACTCTGTGAAAAACAACCAAACAAATGCAGTGAATGCTTATGATGCGCCTGAACCCGTGAAGAGTGGGTACAACCTCACCTATTCTATGGTTTACGACTTGGTTCAAAAGAATGTCCCTGTGATGGAAATCCTCTTTGCTCTTACATATGGTAACATCCAGGTTCAGCATGCTATTCAGCATGCCTTTTCGCGTGGATCTGTTCTTATCAACTCCACTGATCCTTTTGACTATCCGATTGTTGACCCCCGCTACTTGGAGCAAAGCTCTGATACGGAAATGCTTCGCGCAGCTCTCAAGCTTTCGCGCTCTATTGGTGCGGCCAAACCATTAAGTGATCATCTTGGCGACGAAACAAGTCCAGGCTCTGGCGTTACCAAAGATGCTGATATCGACAATTATATTCGATCCATTGCTCACACTGAATACCATCCTTGTGGTACTGCAGCCATGCTTCCTGAGGACAAGGGTGGTGTTGTGGACAAGAATCTGTTGGTGTATGGCACGAGCAACTTGCGTGTAATTGATGGCTCGATTATTCCCTTCGCGCCATCATCCCATCTTATGTCTGTTATTTACGGCGCTGCGGAGATTGGCTCTGATATTATCAAATCAGCTCAACAGAGTCAGAGCTCGCCCCAGGGTGGCAATGCCGCTAGTAACAGCAACAGCAACAACAACAGCAGCAACAGCAACGTCAACAGCAACTCGAAAGGTGATCAACAATCTTCCAAGGACGCTGCTGCTTCCACCAAGGTTTCCTGGCCGCTTACTGTGCTAGTCCCCTTGGTCGCGCTGGTGTTTTGGATCTAAGCTTCGGATCTAAGCTCTCTAATGTTACTTCTCCACTTTTCGACGTCCCTTGGTTTTTTGACACCCAAGGGGTTTTTTGATTATTTCCCATGACCATAGTTTGGCGCAGGTAGACATTCCTCTTGATCTACGATGATATAATCCAACCTCGGATTTCCGTGGTCGGCTGCATATTTCTGCCAATCCTCCTGCAAGTGTTGTGTGCCGTGCAGCTGCTTGGTGTCTGGGATTCCGCAAATCCGACGCGTGCTGGGCACATGCTTAGGCGCGTTATTTCGGGGGCGGTAAACTTCCACAACCCCTTATATTCGCGGAGACTTCCCTATCCCTGTCCGAATCAGTCACTCTTTACTATGAAAGGAATTCTCTCTTGGGCAATTGTCTCAGTTGCCTTGGTGCTGGGTTCTACGGAAACCATCGCTTGGGGCAACACTACAAGCTTCTCGAAACGCACCTTGACCACCAATGGCTGGGACCTTGATGGTAAGGCTTACGACTATGTTATTGTGGGTGGCGGTACCGCTGGTCTTGTCCTTGCCAACCGTCTCTCTGCAGATGACGGCACCACTGTGGCTGTTATTGAGGCCGGTAACTCTGGATACGACGACAACAACAAGTTCATCATTCCAGATGCCGCCCTCTACGATTCTTCGGTGAACACGCAGTATGACTGGCAGTTCCACACCTCGTCGCAGAAGCACATGAACAACCGCCGTGCTTCTTGGCCTCGTGGCAAGGTCCTAGGTGGCAGTAGTGCTATCAACGGCCTTTACTACGTCCGTCCTAGCAAGAAGGAAGTCAACGTCTGGTCGAAGCTTGCTGGTGGCAGTGGCCGTTGGAACTGGGACAGCCTCCTCTCCGGTATGAAGAAGAGTGAGCACTTCCGCACGCCTCTGAAGAGCATCAAGAACCAGCTTCAGATCGAATATAACGGCGACTCTCACGGCCACAATGGTCCTATTGGTACCACCTGGCCTGCTGTGACCTACGATCCCATTGAGAGTTTTATCAAGGCTGCTGAAAGCGTGTCTGGCCCTATTAACAAGGATCCTTACAATGGTAACAACGTCGGAACCTACATGGCTCTTTCCTCCATTGATAAGACCAACTGGCAGCGCAGCTTCTCGCGGAATGGCTACCTTGACCCTATTAATGGTCGCAAGAACCTCCATGTCCTGACTGGCCACACAGTTACTAGCGTCATGTTCGACCGCTCCGGCAAGAAGGCGCAGGCCACCGGTGTGCACTATGCTGCTTCTCGCAACGAGGCCATCCACACTGTGCACGCCAACAAGGAGGTGATTCTTTGCGGTGGTTCCATCAACAGCCCCCAGATTCTGCAGCTTTCTGGTATTGGTGATAAGAAACTCCTCAACGAGTTCGGTATTGATGTGGTTGTTGACCTTCCTGGAGTCGGTGAGAACCTTCAGGACCACGTGTCGGCGGGTATGTCGTTCAAGGCCAAGAACAAGAAGGATGCGGGTCCCACTTCCGTCTCGGGCAACGCTAAGTCCGACTCGTATGTCAACTCGGCTGTGTCGTACACCACTCTTGACAAGCTGTTCAACAACAAGGACTCTATTCTCGGAAAGATCCAGTCTCGTGCTAAGCAGATTGCGGACAGCCACAATGTGAACTCCGCTGTTAAGCAAGGTCAGAGCAAGGCCTACGATGCCATTGCCGATGATATTTTCGGTTCGAACGTATCGTCTGTGGAGATTCTCGGCAATGTCATGTTCGGCAGCATTAGCATTCAAGCTGCTCTTCAGCACCCTCTGTCGCGCGGTTCGATCAAGATTACCAGCAAGAATGCGTTTGACTACCCCAAGATCAACCCCAACTACTTTGCCGAGGATCTCGATCTTACGATCTTGCGTGAGGGCTTCAAGCTGGTTCGTGAGCTGTCGCAACAGTCGCCCATGAAGGATGTGATTGACTACGAGACCGTCCCTGGTGACAAGGTCCAGTCGAACGAGGACTGGGAGAACTGGATCCGCTCTTCGGCTGGTACTGAGTACCACCCTAGCAGCACTTGTGCCATGCTTCCTCGCGAGGATGGTGGTGTGGTCGACGAGAACCTCAAGGTGTACGGCACTAGCAACCTCCGTGTGGTTGATGCCTCTATTACTCCGATTGCCATGTCGTGCCACCTTGAGTCGGTTGTGTACGGTCTCGCCGAGATTGCCGCCGACATTATCCTTGGTAACTAGAATAAGACATTGTTTAGACGAAATTTCACCACTTGAACTTGTAGTATAAACATGCGACTGGAGTTGGCCCCTGTGGATGGCCACGTGATAGGGTACAGGGCCGATCCCTGTCCCACGCACCATGGGGGCCAGCGAGAGCAAACCTGAAGGTGATCATTTGGGTATGCAAGGACCATCATAGGCTAATTATGCAGCACCGAAGCAAGGATACCATGTAATACGCGTAGCACAAAAGAGTCCGGCCCAGATTGCTGGCTTGTACGTTTCGCGGCCTCTCACTCAGTGAACCTTTCTTTGACTTTTGCATTGGCATCAATGGGCTACCGCTCACCGATCTTGGCATCGATATCCCTCGTGGGTCTTCCGCACATCCTCGCAGTGCACGAGCTCAATGGTCTATGGTAGAGGAACATGAGGGCCGCACGATTGTGCTAAATGTTTGGAATTCGAAGCAGCAAGAGTTTCGAGGTATGTTACACATGAACTCATAATGTAGATGTGCGCGTCGTTCCATCAAGGACCTGGTCGCAAATATCTCACGAAACCAGCGCACAGCCTTCCCTCTTGGGCCTGACCCTCCGTCTCTGCAATCCCGTGGAGACAGTGAGCCGTACTTGGCATGTACTCGATGTGGTGGAAGGGTCTCCTGCTGATTCGGCGGGCTTGGTTCCGTTCGGTGACTACATTATCGGATGGACAGGAGGTCCTTTGCAAAGTGAGGGAGACTTTTTCCAACTCGTGGAACAAAGTGCGAACAATAACCTGTCACTCTACGTGTACAACAGTGACTATGATCACACACGAGAAGTGGTAATTGTGCCCAATCGTGATTGGGGGGGCGAAGGCCTGCTAGGATGTGGCATAGGCTATGGTCTTTTGCGTACGTTTATACACTCACGTCTAGATCGCATTCCCAAGCCTCAAAAGCAATGGGAGGACTCGATCTTGGAGGAGCTCGAGGCTCGTCCGGACCCGGGACTAGCCCCGTCCCTCTCGGTGCCCCCATCCACTACCTACGATACAAGTTACGATGGATATGATCAAGAAAATACTTATAATTATGGAGTCACCGTTAGTGTACATCAAGATGAAGAGGAATGATCAGTTGTAAGAGCCATGTTGTATTGGCAGTACCATACCCACATCTAGTGCACATTTACTGGTACAGGAACGACTTGAATGCTTTCAAACCCTGCTTGTAGCCGTGCTCAAACTCCCAGGCCTCCTTACCACCATGTGGCTCGAACGACGCGTAACGAAGCTTGCACAGCGTCTGTTTCAGACCAGGTTCCGTTCCCTGCTGCAGGAAGCTCATGCTGTCAGACCAGGCGGTGTGGAATCCAAGCTTGTAGTTTTCGTGCTGGCCTTGGTGATTGTGCGAGTTCCAATAGTTGCAGTGGCCTTGGAAGAGCGGCTCCATGACTTGATCACAAGCTTGCTGCATCTCCTGTGGGCTGCGGTGGCGAGACGACTGGAGAGGATTGATGTTCTGCGGCATGATGCCCTTTTCCACGGCCGTGTAGAAGCACCAGCCGGGGTCCGGACCTCCCTCCTTCTTGAGCGTCCAGTAGAAGTAGCCCGACGTGAACTGCTCATAGGCCCACCATTGTGACATGCCCCAGGCCTTCTTTGCTTCCGACTTGCTGGCGCAGTCCTTGAGGGAGCCGGGGTTCAGCGCCGCGCTCCATTCACCAATAATTATGTTGCCGCCTGTCTCATCAGCAATGCTGCTCAGGAAGTTGGCGGAGTCTCCTTGTTTCACATCCATGGCCCTGGCATGGTCTTCAGCGGAGGTTTGGTGGTCTTTCTTGGTAAAGCAGCGGTAGAGATGGTGGTCCGACACAAGCGGGTTGCCTGCATCACCATTCTTGCCCACATACTTGGCATAATGGTGCGCATTCCACGCATCACCCAGATACAGCGGGAGCCTGGCCACGTTTGAATTGTTGCTGGAGCGGATGGCCTTGATGGCATCATTGTAAAACTCCTCCAACGAAGAGTGGTTTTCCGGCTCATTGATCAGCTCTAGACCAATCACATTTTCATAATCAGCGACCGCTTCTGCGAGCTCGACAAGGATCTTGATCGTGGTCTTTTTGTTCGAGCCGGCATGGATACCATTGAAAAAGTTCACCTTTCCATCACTTTTACCGCTGTGTGCATCCTTGTTCTGACCACCGGGGGCGCCGTGAAGGTCAATAAGGACACCAATCTTATGAGAGGCAGCCTTCTTAATGGCAGTTTCAATGCGCGACCAAGCACCTTGATACACTTCGGCATAGGATGCAAAATCTGTTCCCTTCAAAAGCTTGGCACGGTTCGAATCTCCAGCAACGAAATGCACATAGTTGATGGGCAGCCGCACAGCGCTGATGCCATGGCCGGCCATCCACTTCCAGTCGCCATCGTCAATAAAGTGGTCCCAGTGATGCTCCAGAGTCTTTTTTGCATCTTCAGGCTTCATGCCGCAAACAACATCGAGATCACTCTGCTTAGGGTCCTTGCCATGTCGACACACGCTTCCCGTGAGCCAGCCTTCCAGGGCGAACCAAGAGCCCAAGTTCACTCCGCGTTGCAGGCGAAGCTGGTACATGGCGCGCTGGTCGAGTGGCTGGTTATATGACGGGATGTTGTCAGGCAGCTGTGTCTTCTTGGAACCAGAAGACAGCTTGTCGTGAATCTTTTCAAAAATCTAGCGGTCAGTGAGGATAGCGTACGTTAGGCATGACGATCGGATCTAAGGAACGCGGGCCCCTAAGTCGGTGACTTCGATCTAACATGGCTGGCCCGTGCGCGATTACATAAGAATGCCCGTGGCTCAAACTTAAAGGGACAAGTAGGTGTACGACATGCCACCGCGATTGCGAATCACAGCCGGGCCCGATGTGGACCATCTGGCTCGCGTAGTAGTGAATGGCGAGGAATGTATGGTCATTGACACGGAGGCGTTCCAAGGTCGCCTGATGGTTCGTGTCAAAGACTTTGTCGGGGATACGGAGGACGCGGCGCACAAGTCATCCGCATCCTACTTTGAACATCCGTATGGCTCCTCGATGACATACAGCATCCAAGTGCAGGGCCGCTTTCTGGATGGCGTACACTGTGACAATCTTGTGTTTGGAAATACATTCGATGAACCTATTCGCGTATGTCCTGCTACTAACGATAGGACAACCTGCCGTATGGGACGAGTTTGGCTTTGCGCTTCTTGTCCGCCATCGATCCGAATTGTGCGTCGATAGCGCTAACCACAGTAAAGCATGACCTCTACGCGGACAATCCATGGGCATTTTCTCCTTTGCTCGCTACGATGTATCGCATTCAGGCATGTCGCCTGGGCCATATCGATGAGAATACGGACGCCTCGGCCCAGGAGTGCTTTGATCGAGAGGATTGGCCTGTGTTTCCCTCTTGCAAAGCCGAGGACGACTATGTGTATGACGATATAACCCCTCTATTTTACAGTCTCGATGAAGAAAAGAAGCCTGTGCTGGACGCCAACTTGGAAGTGGAAGAGGGTGTAGTCCAGAAAATGAACGAGAAGAGCAATGCACAGGCGCCGCATTACCGCGCACACTGGGTCGGTCAAGTACAAAACAGGAAGAATATCAAGCTGACTCGTGAGGATGTGCTCACATTTGATTTTTGCAATGGATATGTACGTGGGGCATGCTAACCGTAGATTGACTTCAACACGTATGTGGCGTACACTGACCCAGTCTGGAGCTTGTTCTCCCAATCGGTGGCCTGCGCTTTGACCGTATGTACCAGTTATCAACATGACAGTGAAAAGGTATTGGAATGGCCAGCCTGTTCGTTATGTCTGCAAGAATAATGACACAGACCAGGTATATTTTGTCGTCGAGTACGTGGAACCGACTGACCCTAGATTCGCCATTGTGGATCTCGATTAGCTCATACAGTCTGCTTCATAAAAGCAGATCCCTTGCGAGTCGAGCCAGGTGCGCAGGCTGGCTCGATTTCGCGATACAGAATCGCCTAGGACCCCGGCACGCCGAGCCACGCCGAGGAATTCATCGAGGCTAATAGGCTCCATTAACAAGATCCGCTGGTATAATTGAGTATCTTTCCGTATAGCATGACACATGGGCTCGTCCATGTCATTGGCATGAGGGCTGTACAGCTCGGACACCTGTGAAGCTTCCTCAGTTCGTTCCACGACAGGCGAGGATATAGAAAGTGGGGCCGGCTGGTCTGCATCGGCATTCAAGTCTAGCTGAGCAGTAGATGCGACAAGAGAATCCATCACCTTGCGTGCATTCTTTCCCGGCACAGCCTCTACCACCTCAAAGCCACTGGATGAGCTGCTTTCGGCATCCGAATCGGATATTTCGATGATAGGTATAGTTCTTGCCGCTGCTACCTTCGGGCGAGACGTATCCTTGTTCTTCTTTGCATAGTATTGTGTTAGCATGGCTATCAATTCTTTCTTGGGGCGGGACGTCACCAAACCCAGGCGCCGACATTCGTCTTTCAGCTCCGCGACCTTCCACTGTGCAAAATCCGATGATTCCGACTCGGAGTGGTATCCGGAAACAGATAATGAGTCAGGCTGTAATAGCATTAGAAGTTGGCTTTGTTTTGCTCCCAGCGTCATGGCACCGCTACGCAAAAGTCGGCCAGAGGCCGTCCACATCCGTCGCGCTACGACGCGAAGCCAAGGCTCTAAAAGTGTGGAGGCTATACATTACAGACGCTCGGCCTGCGGCGCGTCCCATGAGAGGACACGACCTTCTCGTGCGCTCTGACGGATCATACGAATGACCCGCGTACTGTTCGCTACTTCCTTGAGTTGGATAGCCAGCATAGAGTCAATCACGGCAGTGGCGGATTCTCCGGATTCAGCGGCCGCAGCGGAAGCATAGATGGTGTCAGCCAAGTTTTGGTAAAAGGTCAAATAGGTACCTGGCAGGGTGGGAATATCGCGCGAGGCAAGTGTAGGAGGGCGAGATGCTGTGATAGGTTCAACGACAGGCGCACTAGTGGTAAGTCGGCCTAGCCTGAGGGATGCTGGATCCTGCTCTTCGTACAGCCCAAACGCATCCCCATGCGTCCGTGGAGACCAACCGCGCTTCAGCTGCGCCTCTTGGGGGTCCTTTCCAAGCTTCACATACGACCCACGCGTTCCTTCGATTCGAAAACGAGGCTGCTCAGCTTCTGTATGAGCAGAAAGGCACGTAGAACCAACTAGAACTTGGAGACCGGCTAGACGCGTTCCCGGTGCAAATTCATCGCCTGGCAATGGTTGCGTCTCAGGATAAGTGAGGATTCCCATCCATTCATCGTCCACAGCAGTGTTACCTTGGCCCCGCTGGTTGCGCACCGAACCGAACACCGTCTGCGGAGGGCCAAACAGCGAGACGACCTGGTCGATGAGGTGTGCCCCCAAATCCCATAGAAAGCCGCCACCTTCGGTGTCTGTGTTAACTTCTTCGCGCCAGCCTCCTTTGGCGATCGGTCGGAAGCGATCGAATCGTGATTCGAAGTAGGTGGGTAGACCGATTGCTGACGGTTGTGTGGGAGCAATGTCCGATAAAAGTGTTTTGACCGTCAAAAAATCTCCATCAAAGCGTCGATCTTCGTCAGAGCTGGATACTTACTCTGATACACAGAACAAACAAGGCCACGTTGCCGCGCTAGTTGGTCTAGCTCCCATACCTGGTCCTCCGTCGTTGCCGCGGGCTTTTCCACCACCACATGCTTCCCGGCCTCTAGGCATTGCTTTGCATAAGGAAAATGCGAAGCGTTGTTTGTAGTGATGATGACGAGGCCTAACCCCTCGGGCAGTGCTTGCAGAGCAGCCTCCAAGTCGGGAACTACTTGGACATGAGGCAAATGGCTTTGAGCTCTGTTATCCTCGGGCAGATTAGGTCGAGGCCGCTGTAGCACGACGCGAAGAGAAAACTGATTCGGGAGAGAGAGAAGGAAGGGGATATGGAAGGTACGTGCGGCGTTGCCATATCCAACCACAGCGACAGGGATGGGCGTCATGATCGAGGTGGCGGTGGAGAAAAAACTAGGTATTTGCTTGCGCCCTGCACTCTATAACATGATATATGTACGGACTACCGACCCGCGGCAGCTTAATGAAACAGTCGCTTGGGTGCTTAGATGCCCGCGCGGGCCCTCACAGGGAGGGCACGAAGGATGGCAATCCTCCTGGTGTCGCACACTCTGGACGTCCTTTGAATACACTCTGGCCACATAGTCAAAGTATAATAGAGTGCCACAAGCGTAAACTAGTGGTATCTACATTTGGCCAGCGTGCAACACGATAGGGACGTCGTTGCCGCACAAAGAAATCGGCAGCGTCGGCGGCACTTCGTGGTCGTTTCTACTCACGTGATCTACTGGCAGCCACCGTCCATCAACCGCTGCAGGTCCGTGCTCGCCACGATGCGGTCCCTGAGGCTAGGCGAAGGGCCGGACCTAAAGTCGTTTCTGCAAAAAGGCAAGGCCCTTTCACTCTACAGAGCATTGGTTCGCTCGACCAGGGGTATACCCTTGATGGATGCTCGCTGGGAGACCATTGCGTGGTTTCGCGGAGAAATGGAGCATGCACGCGGCGAGACGGACCCTGTATGTACTTGTATAATCACACAGGATCGCATCGAGTCCCACCTGACACATGGGCGCATTGTATTAAAGCAGATGGAAGGATCCTTTTCGCTGAGTAGCTCTGGTCACTTGGCACCCCCTCTGCGGGGATCGCGAACACGAAAATCCTAAACGTATTCTACTGAACAAATCGCAATTCGCCGAGCATGAATCGTAAAAGATGCAGTACTGCCTCGAGAGAGAGGGCCACATGCGAAAGGATGGAGTGTTCAGCCAGCACGTACAGCGTTCCCGCATAAGAGCGCGATTTCGTGCGGAGAATGGGATCCGTGTTGGCCGAGAGACCTGTGGCTATGCGTTGCCGAAGCACAGGCCCGTCATACATGCGTGGTCTTTGAGAAAAAAAGTACTTCTCATCACCAATCACTTCGTGGTAGCTCAACGCAATGGCCGCATTTAGCTCATCGACAGCCCGGCGCGTCGATGGGGCAAATTGCGGCATACGAGACCGGGTGATCATAGACTGGCCAATCATCCACAGATCCAGCATGACCGTAGATACGAGCTCCTGACGCTGAGGAAGCACATCCGATAGCGCCTCCATATGTGCTTGCGCTAGGTGCATCTCTCGCGACAGGCGCAACACGACGAATAGTACAAAGATCCTTTGCAGACGTTGATAAATGCGGTCGATCACGGCCAAAGGTTTCGGCACAAGACTGATCTCAATAGCCGTAATCGTTTTAAGCGCATCGCATTGTGTTAAATGCTGCTGGATATCCGTTTCAAGCCGCTGGAAGCGCGCGGCCGTGTCGGGAGAGAGATCGAATTTGCCATAAAACATCTGCCGAGACAAGCTCAGATAGAAACCTTGCAGCAGTGTGGTTGTACTGGCAAGCTTTTGCAGAAGCCTTGTACGTGCATGGTAGGGCCAAAACAATGTGTTGACAAATAACGCAGCCAGAATGCCAAGAATGATCATATAGCCTCGCACGAGAGCCACATGTGGCGCACTCCATCTGCTTTCCAAATAAGGGATGATGGCCACAATTGGCGTAGTGAGACCCATGACGGTACCAATAGGAGGGTATTGGAAGTACATCCGCAAAAGAGATGCGGGTATCTCAAAACAGACAATGAGTACACTCAGTGCATAGACATTCCCGCGAGAAATTTCAAAAGCGATCAGACCACAGACAACTCCCAAAATGGTGCCAATCAATCGGCATAGCGATATACGCAAAGAGTCGCCCGTTGAAGCCTCAAGGCACCAGATATAAGAGATGATCATCCATTGTCCGTTTTCGCTGAGCCACCAGTCGTCGGGTGACGGCTGTAAAAAGGCAATCATGCAAAAAAGGGTTACACCCCCAGCCAATTTGAGGGCAAACTGGAGGTGGTGTGAGTGTTTCAGGGATTTAAAAAAGAGCGCCAGCCACATCCGTGCGTGCAACACAGACGGGGAGCGAGATAGGCGCTTGAGCGATTCCTTGATACGCCTCCCGAGCCAAGTCTCTTCACGCGTACCGTGTGCCTGACGAGAAGCCTTAATAACGTTGGTGACATAGTACTTGTAGCGAGACTGTGGGTCGTGGTCTTCGAACAAATTCGCCATGTTGTTCTCTTCCGAATCTTCCGACAAACCTTCCGCATCATTGTCACCATAGCGTCTTTGCTGCATCAGTAGCACAGGAAACAGGGTATCAGTGAACAAGGAAGCCTGGAATAAGCCAATGCCACTGGATGAATTGATCCATTGCCAGAAATTGATGCCAGGAAAATGCAAAGACGCTTGGTGTCGCTCCATAAGCAGCATCACAGTACTTTGTGATAATTGCCAAACATTTTTGGTTTGCTGGGCCAACTGCAGCAGAGATACGGCAAACTGAGCTAGGGTGTACATCTCTGGCGTAAACAGGCTAGGCTCACGGAAGCTCTCTGAGGGCTGATTACCATTCGTAGGTGTATAGGCATGGGAAGGAAGGGGTGTGGCCAAATGATCGCTTTCGCCTGCGGAAAACGAACACATATATTCACGGAAGCCACGACTGCGCATGAGGCGTTGGAGTCCGGCATGCGACGTCTCGATAGCCCTATCCAGCCGGTCTTGTATGTCTTTGATCAGAGTAGACGTATCGTTACGTCGTTTCTCGGAAGATTTGCCAATATTGAGTGCCTCTGCAAATTGCCGACTCGCCTCAGAGCGAATGGGGGGCGCTTTCCCCGTGCTCATATCCACCATGACGATAAGCATGCTGATCGAATCCCGCAGTGCCGTCTCCAAGGAAAACAGAGACTCTTTTGCAGAGCAAATGTCGGCATGCCGTTCGGCCCACTGTTCAGATGGCTGGCTGGACGTAGGCAAGTGGGATGACGCTTCGCATGTCGCCTCGTCATCCGTAGAGGCAGCCATGTCAAAGAGCTCTTCTTCAAAGGCGACGCTTGGCAGCGCCATTCCAAACCCACTCCGTATCCATGTGAGCACATGGACTACATAGGGGGTGAACTGCGCCGTCTCATTGACATGTACTCGACACCAGGAAATTTCGTGCTGAGCCGCAGCCACGGCCCAGCGCATGGCGCGAATCTGCTTCTCCAGATGATTTAGCTGCAAGAGCAATGTTTCAGACTGATTTATATGCACGCAGGTTTGGGCGCCTTGATGCATCGTCTTGGAGGACCAACTGTGCAGCCCTTGGCGAAAGTCGCTCATGGCAGTGTCCACGGCTTCGGAAACGGCCTTCAGGGCTGCCGACAAGGCACGAAAGTAGACTCCATGCGCCGTGCGTGGAAACAACAAGTTGGAAAGTGCACTCACGAGTGCGGAGATTAGGAGTGGATAAAAGACATCCGTGAAATTCCGCGAGGTGATCTGGGAGACCGAGCCAGTAACGGCCCAGGTCTGCGCAAACATACCAACACGCATGGCTGGACGCAACCGAGGCACACGACTCCATATAGTACTGGACAGAAAGAAGGTGACAAATACGTAAACAGCCCCGATACCCCGCGTCTTCACACTCGAGTAGATAGGCTTGCCATCCTCAATCCACGCTTGGCAACAAACAATAACAAAGGTAAGAGCCGTCCATGCTGACGCATACAAAAGTCCCAGAAAAACGAGCTCTAGGTGAGCACCAACCGTGCTACCGCCAGGATAAAAGGCCAGGTGCATCAACACAAAGATCAAGAAGGAGCGCCGCCCTAGCCATTGCTCTACACTATTCACAAAGACGAACGGCAATAAGCATATATTCGCTGTGATAGGAGCAGCTAAATCGTACAGGACATTTCCAAGATCATGATTCTTCCACCACAGCTGAGCACGCTGTAGCCAGAGCGCCTTCATAATCGCCGGTCCATGAGCCGAACGACAACAGTCGCCGAGAACCTCCACTACATTTTTTGTGCGTTTGTCCTCCATCCGCGCGCAGCGAAACCAGACGGTGCAGTGGATGGACTTGCATGAGCTCTGTCGGCTTGATCGTTTACCGGTAGAGGTACGACACGAGGATAACTCATATACAGATCATATGGCAGATTCTTGTGCTATCTAGAAGTCCTTATCTGGCTCATGTGTGCCGAGCCCTATACCATGCATGCACGTGTGCTCCTAGCTCTATCAAAGTGCAGTTTCTGCTTTATGCCTGGATGGATTCTTACACACTTCGGTTTACGCAGGGGAAGAGCCAGAATGCCACGGTGCCTGCTTTGCAACGACAATTTTTACCGACCACTTACCCGCCTTCGGGCTCGGCCATTCCTCAACGCAAGGCAGCCACCAGTGATATCTTGTCCTTTGCGGCTCGTTTTGGTATTTGCACAGCAGCCATTCTTGCTTCCATTGAGCGAAAGATGATACAGTCTGAAATGTATGGGAACATTTGTCAACTGCATGGCATTTTTGCCTCCCACGCAGATCAAGTTCCGACTGTGATTCCGGCACACATTGCCTGTCATGTTGTACCAAAACGACTATTAAGAGAGGCTCAGCTTTGCAAGAGTACCTATTTGATGGGGCTTGCATCTAGCATCCAGCCGATTGCAGCGACCCTCATCCAGCATCTCCAAGAGTTGGTTCCGGCTTCGCTGCAACATATACCCATGCGCCTTCCACCCTGGGAACATGTGGAAATGCTTCTCCGGATGATATTGATCCATCGGGCCTCGGCAGATTCATCACAAGGATACCTTCTGGCCATGTCCGTGCATCTGCAATCCTTGCCCCTCACCTGCTTCCTGCTGGCCGCCGGAGCCAAGCCCACGATGAAACGGGATATCGCTCTGCATATTGCTGCCAAGCGAGGTGATCTTCATGCATTGCGCTTGATGGTAGAGCGCGACGATATCCTAGAGTTTCAATGGCGTTCACGGCTCCGTGCGATTGCAGAAGACTTGCGAGCGCTCGATCATGTGCGTTTCCATGGTCCAACAAAACGAAAACTACAAAAAGCACTGCCCGCCTTGGGTGCAGTGCCAGCCAAGCGCCGCCGCCTGGGCGATCGATGCTCATTGGACATTTCCCTGTGCAAATCCGCGATCAGTGCCAAGGCTTGGGACATTGTGGCCTATTTGATGCATACCAAAGGCCTTGTACCAGACCTAGATACCCTTTGCATGATGGATGCCAACGGCATGCCGTAGTCCATGATACCCGTTATTCCTGGCTTAGGCGAGTACGTAGCTCGCGCTTCAGCACCTTACCTGCGGCCGAGCGTGGAAGCTCGTCGATCCAAGTCACACCTCGGAGCTTTTTAAAGCCTGCGACTTGCTCGTTCACGTGTTGAAGGATCTTTTCCGTGCGCTCGTGCTCGGATCCCTTTTCTTTGGCCACTACAAAGGCCCAAGGAAGCTCGTTCTTGGTAAGATCATCTTCAATGACCTTTCCAACAACAGCACAGTCCAAAACGAACGACAGGGAAAACACAAGCGCCTCAATCTCGGAAGCAGCGACTTGATAGCCATTGTACTTGATGATATCTTTGAGGCGGTCACGGATGCTAATGTAGCCTTTCTCGTCAATGGTCACAATATCTCCGGTGCGCAAAAACAGCCCTTGGCCATCACCCGCATCGGCAAAGGCCACATCGTTGGCTTCCTTGTTGCGAAGATACCCGAGCATCATCTGTGGCCCACGAACCCACAGTTCACCAAGCTGATGAGGGCCGACCGCTTTGTTGTGATTAATGTCCATTACCATAGCCTCCGTATTACTGACAAGACGTCCAACATTCAGTTTGTGTAGTGAGAGATCTGCCTGCGTTTGCAAGGCAATAATAGGCGACACTGAAAGTCAGTGGCGGGTACTTACTTTCGGTCATGCCGTAGCCATCGGTGACCTCAATTCGATGCATATCGTACAGCATATCACAGAGATCCTTGGACAAGGAAGCCGCACCTGACGCAAACGACTTGACGGAGGATAGATCATACTTTTGCGCCAGCGGAGATTTCACAAGGGCAATCACTGAGTGAGTAGAGAATACGCACAGATAGGAGGTACCACGAACGAAAAGGTTACTTTGTGCTCCTGTACAGCATGGAAGAAGTGCTCTGGTTTGAATTTGGATTCGACAATGCTTGGTGTGAGTGTGTGAAGGCAAATCATGGCAGTGATCAGGCCATAGCAGTGGAACTGGGGCAGCAGGGAATAGTGAACTTCGTTCTCGCCTGACTGCGCCGGGGCATCTGGCTGATCGTACCAATTTGCAGCATCGTACACAGGCTTGTTGACTCTGCCGCCGAGTGTGACGGTCATTTGAATCGTGTTGGCGATCAGGTTGAAGTGGGAGAGGCGCACAGCCTTGGGGAGCCCAGATGTGCCAGAGCTGAGGCAGTAAACGGCCTCGTCTTTGGTCGGATCAATGTCCACATTCTCCACGGAGCGGTCGCCTGATGCACGAATTTGCGCGCCAGGCTTCCAAAGGCATTCAATGTAGCTGCGCTCATGATGCTCATCCATCATCCACACATCCACGGCCGTCCCGGACTTTTTACTGTACAGCTCCGCAGCATCACACGAGTTCTGGTAGGTTGCTTTGGAAGCTAGAATAGCACGGGGCTGTAGTATATCAAAAACATGCTTCACTTCGTCCGGCTTGTACATCGGATTCAACAGGGCCGGGACACCGCCCGCGAGCATCACACCTAGGGCGCACAATATATAATCATGCTGGTTTTCTGTGTAGAAGACAAACACATCTCCCTTTTTGCATGGTCTTTCCATTACCTCGCTTGACAAAAGAGCTGTAGCAAGGCTGTAGGCGCCGTGACGCACGTCCGCCAGCGCGAGTGGCTTGGCATCGGTGCGCGTCGAGTTAGAAGTCGTATGGAAGAGAGGCTTCTTCTCCAGCTCCTCTGAAGCAGGGTGCAGCACAAATTCAGGCACAGTGACATCTTGCGGGATTTGTAGAGCCCGATAGGGCGACGTAAATAACATGGTTCGGGTGATGAGCGTGTGACGCGCGCTGGGGTACCCCCTCCTCCACTCATGTGGCGGCGTGAGCTTTGTGGGGCGCTGGAGCCAGGTGACCGTAGTGCCTGTACGTGAATGCCCTAACCCAGTCTTTTATGCATTGGCCACCATTACAAATGGTTCAAAGTTCGCTCCTAGGGTCCGATATGTGGTGCACCGCGGCTTTCTCGGTGACACCGACTGTTTGTTGACCACGACGGATGTGCGCTCGGACAAGGGTCAGCAGATGGGCCTAGGCCAGCGCGTGCCAGTCGAGTTGGCATGGTATATCGCTTCCAACCGGAAGCAGTTTCGAATACGAGGGCAGGCGTTCCTCGTGGGATGCAATGACGCGACAGGCACTATCGCTTCACCCCGCACGACAGGCTTTTGGCCTGCCGCGCAGGATTGGACCGCAGAGCGCAAGCGAATGTGGGATCACCTTAGCCCAGAGATGCGGCGCACCTTCTTTGGACAGGCCCCCGGAAGCTTTCTGTTGCAGACAGCCCAAACGGATACGGAACAGAGCGCTGAACAACTGGATCATGTCTCAGCGAACTTTGCCCTGCTCGTCGTCGAGCCGGAAGAGGTGGACCAACTTGACCTCAAAGCTTTTCAGCGCACGATCTACACGCGCCAAAGCACCGGGGTCTGGATGCAGAGACAAGTGGCGCCCTAAAGCCTACGATAGGGGAATGCGTACGCGGAAGCATAGATTGGACAGAAATAAACATGAGTAGATGCAAGTAGCGATACCAGTTGCCCTAGCCCCTAGGCATCTTCCAAATTTCGATCCAAAAAGTCGCGCAGCTTGGACGTCATGGTCGCGCGAACAGATTCAGGAAAAGTGTCTAGGTAAGTAATATACACACATACCATGCGCATACGCTCCCAGTTTATCAACAAAGGTAGTGAGGTGCAGCGATTCTTGCGCAGCTACTTCGCCTAACGTGAGTATGGTTCACGTACGTTCAGCGTGTTGTCGGAGCTGAGCATCCCAGCCACTTTCCTCGAGCAAAAGTCGGACTTGTGAGAGTAAATAGGACCATTCGCCTGTGGAAATGAGTCGTTGATGCAGCAGATTCAGCAGTTCCTCGCAGCTCTCACCACCCTCCTGCTGCGACATGATGGTAGGCCCAACACAGACGACGTCGGACGATGTGGAGGTCGGAGGCTACACACGCATCTATGTGCGACCTGGCGGAGGCGGAACAAACGTTCCATTCATCCAAGCCAGAGCAGTCTGGGTGAAATCTCCTGGAGAGCCTCCGGATGAATACGCCAGGCGGATATAATGTACACCTGTTTGCAGATCATGCAAAATCTTGGACCATGGCATCACGTCTGAGGGTGCTTGCCGGTACGAGTCGATGAGGGTCGTGAGATTGTACGTCGTCTGAGGGCCCGTATAGCGGAGGACATCGTCCACAAGCAAGGCAAAACTATCCCACTGGCCTGTGCGCGATGGTGGAATAGGATTCCAGCGGATCACTGGATTTTCGGCGGTCGCATTCATGGCAAACGACGGCAAGGCAGAAAAGCCCGTGGCATCTCCTTGGATGGTTTTCTCGTCCTGCAATAGTCCATCAAAGCCCCAGCGTCCTATGCCGTTGATGAACATGCCGAAAAGAAAGGCGGCGCAGAATTGTGAAATCCACGTGGGAAAGGCGCAGCCCGGTAGCAAGGCCAGCGAAATCACATAGTGGTGCAGTCGTATCCCTTCGCCCGGCACGGCCGCACACAAGCCAAGAATCACTGCTGCCACCACATAGAGTGTGATAAATTTCGGCAGCACGCCTGCGTTCCGTACAACACGCACCTGGTTGATGGCCAAAACAAAGACCACCAGCACAATCACAATGAGCGACGACAGAGCGCCTGGTTGCTGCTCAATGTCGCGGGCCTCGAGTCGTTGCAATGGCACATCCGCAAAGACGACATCCAGCAAGACGCCGATCCACCACAGACCCAGCATAGTGCAGCCAAATTGCAATGGCACATGACCAAAGTGGGGCCAAATGTGACGCACAGCCGCATACCAAATCACAAAGCACACGAACAAATACGCGCCAAAATCACCCACGGCCTCCCCTACGGGCGGCGGATTGTCGCGCAGTTCTGATACAAGATTCACGTGCCAAAAGCCCACGATGGAGAGGAGCCAGCTGAGGTTAGGTAAAAGACGTACAAGAGAAAGATGGGCATAGGGCGCAAGACAAGCGTGACAAACGCCGTGAGCACCGCGTTGAGCACATACATCTTCCATCGCTCGTCTGTGCAATTCTTTTGGTCAAGTACAGTGTCGAACTGGAACGACTGAGGAAACACAGACTCAAAAGGAACGCTTTGCAGGCCATGCTGCAAGCTGGGGGCATAATGGTCATAGGTACCGACCAAACGCAGCGATCCACATCCACCACGCCGGCCGATGACGCCCGCGTGTTGCGCTGCTGCACACAAAAATGAATCTCCTCGATACGTGCCGTTGTTGCCTCCCACAATGAGGGGCATGTAATTGTACGACTCATTCCCCACCTGCCGGGGATTCAACAGTGTCGTCTTTTCGCACCCACTAGGGCATTGAAATGCGTAGCGCGCATCACTAAACGGGGCACACTCTGCCCCATTGAGACCACATTCTGCATTGCGGCTCCAAAAAGTCGTTGTGCACGAGGACGACATGGGTGTTTGCCACCCGGTGGACGTCTTTACCATGGGGTGAAACCACGCATTATCGACGAGCACAGCAAAGGCAAAGAGCCATGCTATGCATGTGGCACAAAGTAGGAGCCAATGAAGCGAATTGTGGCGAGCATCTCGACCTAGATGGTACCACCATGCGCTTCCAGGCGGCCCCGACGCCACTGTCTCGGAGAGACACTCCCTGCTTGGTTTAGTAGTCCGCTCTAGAGATGCCTCGTCGCGCGTATCAGGCGCCAACTCGTCCATGTAAATATACTCATCGTCCGGCCCCCCGGGTAGAGCAATGGGTGGTGGCTCACTCCATGCCACACGCGCCGTAAGGTTCAGCCAGCCGGTCTCCAAGGGCGTGAGGGGCCACCAACGAGGTATGTCTGTGAGCTCCTTTTGCGGTTCCATGGGCCCCTGTATCCAGTCCCACACGCGCCGTCCCAGCGTTCGGACGGTGCGAGGTCGAGGTGGGGTGACATCGGCAAGACACCCGGTCGTGGAGCTGGACGAATCCGATCGGGCACGAATAGCGCATAAGCCCTGGTCGTCTTGCCGCGAGGACGAGACGAACGAGCGGGGCTGGATGAGCCACAGCAGTGCTTCTGCATGGAGAGGCACGATTGGCGGACCTGCTGCTTCGGTGAGCTCTCGCACACCATGCGCATGAGCGAGCAGTGTGGTCGTACGGGTACGCAGACCCCACTGGAGAGCGTGCCAAGTGTGCAAAGACTGTCCGAGCGATTTCGGTCGTGTACATGCTCGAAGCTGGGCCAAAGCGGACAAACAAGCATCCGCATACGGGTCTTCGTCGACTGGCCCTGTATCGTACGAGACGCGGCGTACAGGCTCCGGGCACAATCGCTCCCACTGCGCGAGATTTCGCCAGGGGGGTACATGGTCCTTGTGTCGTGGTCCCATCAGCCACTGCGCACGGGCCTGCTCAGAGGGCGATCCGAGCGTAGTTACAATCGTAGCAAATTTTTCCAAGACTTGATCCGTGGCCACCAGCTGTGTGGGCTCATGCAAATGCGCAGCGAGAAAGGGGAGAAGCGCATGTTTCTCCTCGTGCGCAGCTTGCTCTGCAAGCGCGCGGTTCGCATGTCCATGCACGTTGGGGGAAAGGCCATGTGTGATATCGCTGCAGAGAGCCACTAGTGCGCTGACATCCAGATTCAGTATGGCGCTCGGATGCCATGTGGGGGGCAGCGGAGGCCGGGGGAAGGGACCGGTTTGCACCAGCGGTCGCGCTACGCCCAAATGCACATGCACACCTAGCAACTCGATGCGCGAAATGATTGCTGCGAGTCGCCACTGCAGGCGCACCGACTCGGGCGCTGCCCAGTAGTCACTGCTGCCGACTGGTGGTGCCGCTGGCCGTTCTGGCTCGAGGGTCATGCGGGGAAGGACCATCTGCACCCTAATCTTTCCATCTGACGAGGCGAGCAGCTCCTTAGCGATCTTGATGAGAGTATTGTTCGCCACAAAGTCATCCTGGCTCGGCACAACGTCCTGGTCTCGGGTGGCGTCCACGGCTCGACTCTCGTGCAGAAGCGCATCGAGTCGTAGCGGCACAAGCCGCGTCCAGCACTGGCCGAGGTTCGACACAATTTGAACTTTGACACGCGGTCCACGTTCATGCGCACTCACAGTGGTGTTGAGTGCGACTAGGGGCGACGAATGCGCTAAAGCATAAAGGACCTCGTGCCAAAAATCACAGAGATAAGGTGCATTGCTAGATTGAGCGTGAGACTGCTCAATAAATTGAATCTCGGCTTGTACCGCATGTCGAAAAGATGCCAGACCAGGTAGAGGCGCCGCTGTCCAATGGATGGGCTTCTCCGAAATCAGGGGGACCTGGCTGCGACCGACAGATGCACGAGTCGGTAGCCATTGGCTTTGGTCGCACATAAGCTCCGGACCATAGGACCAGCCTGGAACGGCCGCATTCCATGATACATAGGCTGCTGCCAAATCGTCCACAGAAGCGAGCACCTCCTGGAGGAAGGCAACGCTCGTCATGGTGGCCCGATCGTCTACGGGGTCCGCCCGTGGAGCGCCGCTCGACCTCCACTAGCACAGGCTATAGATACGAGTGGAGCTTTTCGCGCGCCATGGACTTCAGCGCCGCATTGCGTGTTCTGGGTGAGAATCACAACGTACTGCTTGAAAAGGTCTTTGGCACCACGCTCGAGCGTAGACATGCTTTCGTCAAGACTGTGTGAGTAGACAGCACGTACTTGGCCAAGAGTTCATCGCGCTTGTGAAGGAGTTGCATATTCAGCTGGGCCTGGGACCGTGCGCTACTGCTGGATAGGTTGGCCAACTGTCGCTGGTACGTGTCCAGCCATGATTTTTGTCGCGCATCGCCAGATTCTCCAGGCTTCGAGCTGGTACCTGCACCTGGGGCGTCGGCCACCGGCGCTACTTTGGACGACCCATCGGCTGACACGGGCGGCTCGAGCGTCATGCGAGGTGGGAGAGAGGGTGCCTTGGGACGACGTGCGCCGGCCAGCACGGTATCAATCTGAGCACCGTACGAGAGTGACTGGCCCGCAGAAGATCCAAACCAGCCGGCCACACTCGCAATGTATCCTCCCGCGCCCTCGCTGGGGTGCAGCGGCAGCATGCGCGGCGTGAACAAAAACAGGGAGGGGCGCTCTCCATGAGGTAGCGCAGCAAGCGCCGTCCACAACGACACCTGGTTACCATTCTTGAGCTCGACAAAGTCACCTAGCGTATCGATCGAGGCCTGTGGCTTGCTTGACACCACCTCCTGGCTCGTCGGTACATGCCGCTGCACGCGATGCACCGTGTCCATGCGCGGTAGCGAGACAGAAAAGATACTGTTACTTGAGACCGCTAAAAGTATCTTGATGCCTTGGCGGTCCACTACTTGCGCGCTGACCACGGCATCGGGAAACTCGGCCATGGATACGCGCGCACCAGTCACCTGGTCAAGTAGCACCGCGACCTGCGCGTACACGACCAAGAGCAAGGAAAAATCGGGCACCTGCTCCGCTACCGGAGCCGATTCCTGCTCCACAAAAGCGCGCTGCATCGACGCCTCCGTGGCAGTGGCCGGGGTGCCTGTAGGGCCCAATACTTCGGCGTACACACACACGCCGACACACCTTTTCGGCATCGTAACGGAATCGGCACGAAAGCCCATCCAGCTTTCCAGGCTCGTGCGCTCCAAGGTCCACACTGTCACAACGCCATTGGCACGCCCCGCAACGAGACGCAGTGCGAGGATAGGGTCGTTGGCGGTGCGGCACACGGCAAAGGTGAGCCACACAATGTCACTGTGGGCCTCTGCCGCGATCAACGCATCTTCTTGCGCACCCATCTGTCGCGAAAAGTAATCGCTTTGGCCTGTGCCCGAGCGCACCACAATGTCCTGCGAATGACAATCAGCAATGACGAGCATGCCGCTGTATGCTGTAGCAAAGAGCCCAACGTCACTTAGAGCACTGGCCGTAGCCCGCCCAGGCAGCAAATGCATAACCGTATTCGCTGCGTAAGTGGATACACGTACGTTGAAAGCCTAACGAGGACATGTCACTGATAGCGTCCATGGGGGTAAATTCCGAAAGTGTGCTGTTTGGCACTCCCTCTCCAATGTGCACGCCTTCGAGCGCCTGCGGAAGCGACGTATTCGCTGCTCCTGTCGCAAAAGAGCCGCCACCCAATGCCATGTGCAAGACGTGGCCTGTCGTTAGCTCGACAGCACACTCCAACGCGTCCCAGGCCGTGTGCACCTCGGCAATCTGCATTTGCATTGGGAAGCGCTGCAGCGGTGCAAGCGCCGGCGTCCCAATCATGGTGGGGTGCATAATGCACTGCCGCACTCGCACAGTGAGGTGCGGAAGCGGCATGGGAAAGGGCGTCTGCAAGAGTGTGCCGCGGCGTGTATCGTCGACGCCTAAAAGCAGCAAATGGGGGCTGACGTCGTGGAATCGCACAGTACCATCGAGGTGCCATGTCACCAAAATCCGGGGCCGGCCTTGCCGTGCTATCGGCAGGGCATGCTGTGGTCCAGCGCCCTTGATGTGGGGATGTGCGAGGCCTCCCATAGGCTCGCTGGCCTTGATCGAGCCCACAGCGTCATGCGACGCATGATGCGTCAAGCGACGGTACTGCGCTAGTGGGACATTGCTGATGCGGCAGCCCAGCACAGTGCCTTTGCCAGCGAAAGAGAGGGGGAGGGGGAGAGATAAACGATCATACGTGCCTGTGCTCTTTTGGGGCGGGAAACTGTAGGCTTCGAGACCACGGTGCGTGCTCTGCGCTGCAACAGCCGGCAAGGAAGGATCAGCACCGACCATGACCACCACAGCATATGGATCAAAAGAGCCATGGTAATGAGGATTGATCTTGGGAACCAGGCAGTAGTCCTCCACGGTGCTGGACAGCCTATACATGGTCACCTGATCGGACACGAGAGCATCGTGCAGCTCCTGACGCTGGCGCGTAACTGTTTCGACCGTAGAGCCGCCAAAGAGACTGGCAACTGGTAGAGGTGGTAAGTGAAAGGCGGTCAGGCATGCAGAAGACTGTGAAGCGGCTGTGCCACCCATCACAGTCAGGACGGTACCTCCAGCAACGGTCTGGACGGCTTCGGATCCCTCCACCTTGGTGTCAGCAGCCGCTGAACCAGTCCAAGTACTCGCTGCCTGCGCCCCATATTCGTACCAACCCTGCGCGGGAAAGCCGGACCAAGTGAGCTTGAAGATTGGCTCGCGCGGTCCGTGCGAGCGCTGAGGTGTCTCGTCTGGCGGCACGGGACGCTCAATGTCCGTTGTATCTAGCGTGCGAACCATAATAGGCCTGTCTTCGTCCTTGACGCGCCAGAAAGAAATCACGCCGTTTTCGTGTCCTAGCGCGAACATCTCCCCATCGGGGTGCCAGGCCATCGAGGTGGCTGGGCATAGGCGCTCGCTCCATATCACCTCCAGCGGATCATCCGCACAAGGGCCGGGCGCACCCGGTAACAGGCGAAGCTGGTACGAGTGAAGGGCCGAAGCGTCACGTAGAGAATAAAGAACCGCCCCGCCCTCGTAGCACAGCAGCACCAGGTTAAGATCGCGGGGATGCGTCTGTATGTCAATAATCAGCGGGATGTGCAAGCGACTTGGCGCGTTCGGCACGTTGGAGCGCCGTAGGATCTCCTCTTCATTCCACCACAGATTCGGAATACGGTAGGGTGCACTGGCAAAGCGCTCCAAATCGTACACCTCCACTGTGCCGTCGGCGAGGCCCAGGAACAGATGACTGTGGCCGGCAGTGACTTCGGCACACAAGACGGTGTTGCGGGCAGAGTGGATGGCAACTCTTAGCGGTACATCCGATGGGATCATGGAGCGAGATGAGCCTTGCATCGCCGCCGCATGTGGGTCTTTGCGAGACAGGTCGTATATGCTGAGATTGTCTTTTTCATCGATACAGATCAAGAGGTACGTATCGCTCTTGAACAGCAAATGTTTCACACGCATGGGGGGACGGAGCGGAATAACAAGACGAACACTCGGAGAACCATATACATGAACTGTACCGGCCGTCGTACCCACAGCGAGGTAGCCCATGCCAGGCTCAAAGGCGACGGCCGACATTTCGCCCGGGAGTGTGAGCTGGTCCAATAGTCCCTCGGCGTACTTGCGTGAATCGCGCATATCACCCGTCCAGTCTACAAGACGCGTCTCCAATGGGGCCAAAGGCACACGCGGTTGCGCCGCCTTGGAGCGGCCCATCTTGTTCTTGAGCCACGACATGGTGGGAGGGACAGTGTGTCTCCACCTCATCGGGGCGGCCGGCGGGGCGCTGGGTGTGGAGGCTTGTGCGGGGGCAGCGCCCTCTATGAGCTACTACGACGATTCGGATTGGACAAACTGGTTCTTCTTGTCCTTGCTGCCAAACATGTGGCTGCCCAGGCTGCGAATGTGGTCCTTGAGGCCATCCTTTGCCCACACGGCCGTGCGCACAGGGGCATAGCCCATGGCACCGCGGTGGCGCATATGCAGCTGCTGTGTTTGCAGCTTGTTGATCGCCTTTCGCTCGTCGCTTGTAATCACACCATCGTCGTTGGCGTGCGAGTTTTCTTCAGCACGTTGGGGCAAGCCAACTAGACGCTCGTAGACTTCAAACTCGTGACGGTCTCGCGGGCCTGTAGCAATCGCACGGTGTGCCTCACTCAGACCTGGGGTGACTCTCACACGCACGGAGAGCGTGCCAATCTCTTCAAATTCGTGTGTCTTGGTCGTTTGCTTGTTGATAAAGTTGCGCTCAAGCGCGTACAGGTGAGGCCCGGCAAGGACAGGCAGCTCCACGTCGGTGATTTGGTCGTCCTCCAGTTCACGCAAGGGCAGCAGTGCCACAGCCACCGCCTTGAAGGGGCCCGGAAGGTGCGAAACCACCAATCGGCCAAAGCAAAATATCACGTTGGTAGAGTAGCGGTCATAGATGGGGACGCTGAGAAGCTTTTCATTCTCATCAAGCTCCGACTGCTTGCGAAGTGAGCCAAGCTTCTTGGAGAATCGGTTGGCCAAAATCGTCACGTTGATTTCATTCAACTTTCTGTTGTCGGAGGCTTTTCCTTTCACATCAATGCTGCTGAGCAGATCAAGCGTCACTGTCGAGTAGCCTGTCAGCTCGCGAGGAAGATCGGCTTTGACTTGGCGGAAGACAATGCTCGCTGCGACTTTGCCGTAACCGACACCATCCTGGATACTGAACGACTGTTCGATCTGCGACGCCTTGGCGAAAAGCTTCTTCAGAGGTAGTGCAACAATGCCCATGATAGGATCATGCTCACGAAGTCGAGAGTCGCGAACGATGATGCGAAGCTCGGACTTGGTCCAGTCACGGACGAAAACCTCTGTACCAGCCTGGAAGTAGGGCATGTTCGTGTATTGCTTCACACGGGTCTTGTAGAACATGTTGTCGTTCAAAATGAGCTCACAGTAGCCACAAGGCAGCGCTGACGAACTCATTTCCACGTCTTGTCCGTGAGGTCCTTCCCGCTCCTTATCCCCGACACCCTTTTCCACGTCGCGGCGCTCCAAGCCGGCCACATACCTGACAACCACACTTAAAATACCGCTTCGCCATTTCTCATCAGGAGGCGTATCGAGCACGAGCATTTCTTGCTCCTTATTACGCGGTGATGGCTCACGCTCGACCTCCCTCTCTGCCTCGGACATGTCCGCGAGGTTCTTCTTGTTGCGCAGCTTCGGGTTCAATTTCGCTTTTTCGAAAAAGGCGGCACTCCAGCACAACTGACCTTGCATAGAGTCGGCATCTTCAAAGCCCATGAGATCAGACTTGAAGGTGCGGAACTCATTCGCGTGCCGCAAAAAGTCACGCAAAGGCATGTTCACACGACCCACAATGTCATCCGCAGAGCGCTTGTCCGAGTCCCATAGCTGCAGTGACAGGCCTTCGTCGGACCGAATGTCTTCTTTGCTGACCAGCAAAAACGCCGTTTCTTCCCACACAGGGTTCAGATCCTCAAAAATAATACGAGTGGCATACATTGGGCGTCCAAACTTGGCAAAACTCAGCACACAATATGGGTCCGACTTGCCATTCAGATCTTGAGAGCTGAGATCCTCGCCATAGTGGATATTCACAACGAGGACGCCTAGTGCTTCCGTGTCCTTCTTGATGCCGTCACCGCTAAGAATTTCACTCATATTCATCGTCATGCTCCGAGGTGCCACATACATGTTGGCAGCCGCTGCAATAGAAGATTGCACAAACTGAGAGATGATAGGCAGGTCCAGTATATTCGGTAGGGCACGAAGCATAGGAATCGCACTGATTTTCACGCTCGGTACACCCATCAAAGTAAACGTCAAGTTACGAAGGAATGGTGGCTCACTCATAATCTGGGCACGCAGACGAACAGTACCGATGATGCGCTCAATCTGTACCCAGACTGGAATGGGAATTTCGATCCAGTCAAAGGCACCGAGGAAGAACTCGATTAGCAAATGAACATTTTTCGAACGGTCTTTGGATGACTGGCCCGGCAGCGCCGCGTAGCAGAAACCCACTTCCATGTTCAAAAAGTCTCCGGCCAAATCTTCCTCGGCAGCCTCTTTCGTCTCCGAGTCAAGCTGATCACCCAGATTCATATCTTTCGCCTTTTTCTTTTTCGCATCCGAATCTCGCGACTCTGACTCGTCGTTTTTCTCGATCCAGGCGGAGCGAGGATATTCATCATCTGTCATAAGATCTGCTAAGCCGCGCATAGCAATAAAACGAAGCGGATTGGACCCCATACCAAAGTCTGAAATCTTTACCGAGCTGATAATCCCAGGAAGTGAGGACTGCATAATGTCTTCCACTTGGTCCAGCGCAGCTGTAAACATGTCGGGGTTGAGCTGCTTCCATAGAGCAGCGACAGCGGCATTCAGCCATTCGACACTTTCTGGATAAGGTGGCGAGAATCGTTCGCCCCGCTGACGATGCATAGTGGCGCGGATCCGGTCGAATTCGAGCAGTAGCTTATTTTTGATGAGACCTAGTCCAGAGAATCCAGCTAGCGCAGCCAGCGCTAGCAAAAACGTTCGCGTGAATAAGGCGAACCAGCCATGGCCAACGGTCGCGACACCCCACACCAATACGATCACAGATGCATACCCAATCAGGATTTTGGTAAAAAGATCGTCCATATTCTTGAGTGCATCGGGTTTGACTGGTTCGGGAAATCGCTGAAGGAGGATGGAGGTTGGACGGGCCGGATCCGGCGTAATGTTCTTCGTATCGTAGTTCTCTTCTGTAAGAGGAAGCTTGGAAGAGTAATGGCCGTTGTAGCGCGAGTCTAGCGTGGCCGGATCAATATCATAATCGCGCGAATCTTCGATGATCACATCTTCGCCAGTGACAGGGTCTTCCACGACCCGCTTGCCTTGTGCCACAAAATCGTTTTTAGGTCCTTCCTGACTTAATTTGGCAGCTTCTTTAATGTGTTTCTTTTCCTCTTCACCGCCACCTTTGTCTGAGACGAGTTGATGTTTTGCTTCATGCTTCTTCGGAGCGGGGGCTTGGTTCGATGCGTTGGGCTCTCCTTCCTGTCCCTGTTTGCCACCCGTCGAAGTGTCGTTGGAATGTCCAGGAGATGACTGCTGAGGTGCTGTAGAAGCATTTCCCTCATTATTATCCTCTGCCTTGGAAGAGGTTGGCTGCGACGCCTTGGAACCGTCATAATCCTGTGTGTCCGCATACGTGGGCATCCAGTCACGCCATGTCGTTTCTTGCTGACTTCCAGGGTTACGATGAGCTTGTTCCTCTCTAAATTGTTGAACAGTAGGAATTTTGTTCCTTTCTGACCATCCCTCACCCATGTGATGCTCCATGGTGCGGTAGACCGGGGTCGGTAGGACGTTGAGTACCCGCCGTCTTCGGTTGCCGCCCTGCAGCCCCCACATGATTTCTCCGCACAGTCGGTGTGCTTATGTCATCATGGCTCGTGCGCGGGAAGCGACCCTATGGATCGGTTCTTTTCCGAGTTAGGCCGCACGTCCCGGCAGCTTGTGTGTTTCTACCTGGCCTGTCTATTCATTAATTCCACAGGAGTTTCTTCGGTCGGCAATGACTCGAATCGAATCCAAGAACGTGGTATATAGCTTGTTAAAGAGCTTCGCGCATCGGACTGTGTAAGAAAATATAAGGGGCAGCCTAGCGCGGTGAAAGAAAATGCTGCGAATGCTTCCCAAGGTGCGGAAAAGATCGGCATAAGGAGGAGGTAGGTAGTTGCTGCAACAAACAAAATAGGTGCAATGATCCAAACGCGATAGGGACGGTGAAGTTGAGGCTCTTTCCAGCGGAGGAAGAGCAAACCTAACACGGTCATACCGTACCAAAACCACGTGCAGACACCACTAAAGTTGACCAGACTGGCAAAGTCCGATCCCAACATCACAAAGAAGAAAGTGAGGGTAGATGAAAGCAAGAGCGCATTACAGGGTGTGCGGAAGCGAGTGTTTAAGCGACCAAACACTTGAGGAAGGTATCCTTCGCGTGCTGCCGCTGCAGTGAGACGACAGTATGTGTAAATATGACCGTTGAGCGCGCCGAGGCACGATAGTGCCACCAACAAGGCAAAGAAAATGGCGCCAAGCCCACCAAACGCTTTAAGACTAAAGTCCAGCGCCACTGAATTCGTTCGGATCACGGTCGTAGGAGGAAGAAGCAAAAAGTATGACAAAACCGTCGTGAGAAACAAAATGGTCACCGTCACTGTACTCAAGGGCAGTGCCAGAGATAGCGAGCGCGAAGCATTTTTCATCTCACCAGCGACAAATGTCGCTTGGTCCCAGCCATCATAGGCCCAGAGCCCGCTGTACAGGGCCAGTGCATATCTTCCCAGATCTTTTGTGGACCCACTCATCCAATTCCCAAACGAAGAAAAGGCCTCTCTTGATTCGGGGGGCATATGTCCTCGACCGGTTTGCACCAAGGCAATGACCAAGGTACTGAGTAGAAGGCCGATTTTAATTATCGTAAGCGCCATTTGGACGCGAGGGCCGAACCACGGATGAAATGCATGGACGCCTACCACAAAAAGCAGGGCGAGAGAGGCATTCAGTTTGACCAGCCAGGTGGGCAAGGCGCTGGGCGACAGCTTTTGAAATCCACTTTCTCCGTCGCCAACCAGATGAAGTAAAACACGTGTGATATATTCCCCAAAAATTGTCGCGATGATGGCTGCCGTACTTGACTTGATTGCAGTGATAGCCGTGAAAGAGTACAAATAGGCCATGAGCGGCGAGAAAGAATACTGTCGTGAGACGGTCGTAGCGTACCCGTAGATAGGCCTGAGCACCTCCATTGATAGGAATAGAAGTAGCAAGCTCGGCGTAGGAGCTGGCACCTGTTAGTGCTAGCGCTCCGCAGAGGATCCAGACGAGTACGCTGGCGCCAATGGACCCTGTATAGGCGGTGATAACACCTGGCGACGAGAATATACCGCTTCCCTACTGTTAGTCCACGAAACATACCACTTGGATACCAATCGTTAAAGACAAAACTAGGTGAGCAGGGCATACAAACCATCCAAGAGAGTAAGCTTTGCAGAGGATCGAGACGTATCTGACCATCCGCCGCTACGCTCCATTGATTCATCGGCATCAAGAGACGGGGCTAGATTCAATATAGAAGTAGCATAATCTAAATCTTTCTCCTCTTTACTGTGATTCTGAGGCTCTGTTTGGTGTCCATCTTCCGTCAGGCAGTCATCGTGTGTCGCTGCAGAACCAGGATGCATGAAACCAACGTAGGAAGGATCCGAGAGTCAACACCTCCACCTTTTTCTCTATCGGAACGTTTTGGTGCCCCAAGTCTACCGGTGGCTGAGCTGCTGAAAAAGGACGTGATTCTGGCTTGTATTGATCGGCCTTTTTTCAAGAAAGACTCTAATAAAATCTAGGAAAGCATGGAATACAAGTCATCGCTGCAGCCAGGGTCCTCGAAAGCGTATGTATATATCCAGGACGGTCGGAAAATTTCTGTACCTGAGTCGCAAAGTTTGGGGTATCCGCTGCGGAACGCTTGCGAACCATGCCGGACTAGAAAGCTAAGATGCTCGGGATTGATAAATGGAGAGTGCTCGTGCTTTCGATGCCAGTCCGACCAGGTGGAATGTTTTTTTGGTGCGTGGCAAATCCTGACCTTCAGCCACACGGAGGCCCATTGGCCGACCAAGAAAGCGCCCCATTTCCGAGGCATCATTGAAAACGGATGAGCTCACTTTGAAAATCTTTGAGAACAACTGCGGCATAGATAATCAAAGCATCCCATCCCCAGCTTCGCTCACTGCCGCAGATTCACCAGATTCACTCACAGGCTCGTCCACACCGCGACACCGACCACGAAGAGCCCCCACTGGGTCACCCATTCGTGTACAGACCCCACCTTCTACCTCAAAACAATTGACCGACTCTGAAACGGAGTCAGTGGTGCATGGAGATCAGGTCAAACCACCATGGTCCTCAGCGGATCTCACAGAACCGCCGTCGAGTTATGACCATATCAGCTCTTCACCCTTGAAAACGCCTATACATGGGTATTCGGATAATGCTGAGCCATCACACTCCTCTCTTTCTGATCTATCTCTTGCCGCATTTGTGGAATCTTTGTACACGCTCGAGATTGCCCCATCCGATGGGCTTACCTCGAATATGCTGGCAAGCCAGTTTCCTAATCACCTTACAGGAATTGACTATTCTGAGAGCGATTCATGGAAAAGAGGCCTGGAAAATAATGCTCCTCTGGCACCAGAGGGCATCAATTACGCAGAAAGTGCATTTATTCATGACAACCTGGCATTTTCTGTGCCGTCCGATATGCGATGGTGGGATGCTGCGTGGAATCTCCTCGAGGTTCCAGAGGTGGACAAATCATCCAAGTCAGATTCTTTGCCCTTTAAAGTGCCAAGGTTGTCGCAGCTAGACGATGCGGCATCACCGGATCACGACACTCGACATGCAGAGTTTCGTCCTGTCGCGCACTGTTGCCAAGGCTCTACGTCGACTGGAATGGCCCAATCCAACTTAACACAAGACAGCTGCTGTGGTATGGTAAACGACCCGTCTTCCTCTACAATGGGCATGACTATGCGTCCACCGTATGTCCCATCACGGCATACTCGCTCTACTCCCGACAAAGTGCACTGTGTGCCCAATCCCACTGGTACGCTTTGCTCTTGTCGCTGTGAATCGGGCCTCGCCCTTTTATCGTTAGAGCGTTCGTTACGCCACAAAATTCAAGATGTACCTGCCAACAACGCATCCCAAAACGCCATGTCATCTCTTGTGTTTACTCTCTCTATGAGTCAATCAGTTTCGCAAAAGTGCAGTTGCAGTGCCGACTGCCCTACTTGTAAAAATGATCCGTCGCACCGCTCCAATGCACTTTTGCTAATCTCAACAGCTCTTCAAATTTATACAAGGGCTTTGCAGCTTTTTCATGAAGTTTTGGTGGCCGATGGACCCCGCAGCTGTCGATGTGACGCGTCCAACAGCTGTGGTTGCAGTTCTGAGTCGAAAGAGTTGAAGATGAAACGCATAGCTGATCCGGAATCCTCGATTGATGTGCGTATCGGGGATTATCGACCATCGGGTTCAAACTCGCGCAAAATTTCATTGTATGCATTGAAACTGGAGCTGATCGACCTAGAGCGGGCATTGGCTCGTGTAAATTCAGCCGCTGATCGTCCGTTGCTCTCATGCTCACCGGACAACAACGGAACGGTGACCAAGAACAACGACTGTGATGCAAGTGCCTCGTCAACTGGGCAAGCTGCCAGCTCGGCGTTATGTCTCAATCCGATTGATCGCCTCGTTATTCGGAAACTGCATAAACAACTGAACGAGGTGCTGCAGGCGCTTGATGGAATGAGTGTTCACGATACTGTTCACGGAGACCAATAATACATTTATCCGAAGCGCGCTAGACGTAAACGGCGCATTTCCTCCGGCGTCGGGTTCACTGGCTTTTCTTCCTCTTCCTCTCCCATCTGTTCAGGTGCCGACAAGTCTTGGGGTGGTGCTGATGCTTGCTCGTCTGGCTTGGTCGTCAGCTCTTCCTTGGGTTGAGAAGCACGAACACGACGAATTCGTTCCACATCGGCAGGGACTTGCTCTGTCTTGACCATATGTTCAGAAGACCCTAGTCGGAAGGCACGATGTGTGCGATCGAGCACGCGCTGGGAGATGGTATACTCGTGCCCCAAACTGGCTGCAATCACAGCCTGCATCTGTTCATCGTCAATATCCGCCGGGCCTGTGCTCTCATCGTCCACCTCACTATCCCCTTCGTCTAGTTCTGATACATCTTCTTCCATCCCATCCATAGAAGAACTAGCAACAGGATGAAGAAAAGGCGAACTGTGTGTATTCATCGAATGGAAAGAGAGGTCATCATCCAAGGAGGTAGATGGTGGAGAAGACCTGTATCGTGAGCGCCGTCTTGATTTTGTCGGGTGGGTGTTCATGATGGTATTTGATGACTCCATCCTGCTTGCCTTGCGCTGTATTCGTCGGCCACTAGGTGGCAGTGAGCCCATAGTCATGTCATTGGACTTTTGGTCCCGAGACGATGCCAAAGTAGGCGTTATTTCTTCCGAGCTGGTTTGTGCTGGCGAAGTCCCTTGTGTAGACAAAGTGGACGGTGCATGTACAGTGGGACCCATTGTCTCGAGACTCTCACGTATGGCTCTTTGCAAATCCTCGTCTTCGTCAGATTCACCCCCATTAGTACTCGCAGCTTGTTGGTCAGCGAACAAGGCCTCGGCTAGATCATTGGCAATGGTTTCGGGCGGTCGCATATCCCCTTCGAGCTCCACCACAAATACTGTATATTTTTCACGAGCCACCTGCATGTCAGTGAATACCACATACCTGTTCCAAAAATGTGCTGAGGTAGGCATCTCCGATCCATTGTGGCTGATCGAAAAAGCTATTGAGGTTGAACCTGGGATGAGCATGTGAGACTTACCAGCACTTGTGCTGTCTTCCAAATCCACGCAATGCAACCCAGTGGCTCTCGAGGTTGAGAAGAAAAGCGAATTCACGTTCTGGATGATTATAGCGGTCGCCCAAGTGGCGGCAGGGGCGCCACCGTATCAAACTCATGTCCCATGCCTTGAGTGCTCTTTCCATGACATCGACACTAAAGTATCCCGTTCCATCCACATGAGAATTTTCATAGTCATCATGGTCCGGAATGCCGAGCTCCAAGCGTTCGTGCTCGGCGAGTTCTTGCGCCATTTGCCCCAACTGACTCGGATCGTAAAAGTGTCCCTGAAGAATGGCATTCAAAGCATGCTGCGCACACATCATACTACCAGATTCCTGCTTTTCTAAGTGTGAATTGAATAGATTACTCACCATGATAGATATGAGGAAGCAGACGGACCGCTGCCTGTGCGCGAGACATGGTGGGGAGGCACGTCGCACCGTGCGTCAACGCGTCGCAATGGAGGCTGATGTAATCGAACCAGGGACCGCCCTTGCGTGGCTACCTGCTACCCACTTAAGCTACCTCCTCGCTAAGGAACTCGGCCGCGTGCTCCTGCAGATATTGTACGCTGCGCTTTTCATCCACAAATAGATCTTTTGTGAGTATCTTAAACGTACTGTAAACGCGACGGACATCAGCCACATCCACGACATCGGATTTGCGACGCTTTGCAGCCAAATACGCCGTTGTAATCAGATTGATGGTATACCGCAGCGAGGTCTCCATAGCCATGCGTGTAAGCACATCCAATGCCTCTGGCTTTAGATTCACGTCTTCCTCTTGAGCGCTATTGTCAGAAGAGGGCACATACCGAATAGACAAGATCTGACGCACTTCCGACTCGGTGTAGGGCTTGGTGCTGATGATCAAAATGCGGTCGAGCAGATCGATAGGGATACCATGGGGACTCGTAAAGCGCGTACCGCGGATCCGCGTCTGACCCCGATTCGATGCCATGACGACAAGTGGTGCGAGCTCCGTCTCTAGTGCGCGGTTCAAAAATGAGAAGCATTCAATGTCCAACATATGCACTTCATCGATAAACAGCACACCTGGAATGATCTCGGCTTTGCCCTCCTCACGCCATTCGCATACCTTATTGTTAATTTGATCACGAAGCTCTGGCTTGATTTCGCCCGTGTCGCCAGCAAAGAGTGCCAAAAAGCCTTGCGAGCGCGAGTTAATTACATCAATTTCGTGCAACGAGACAGTGTGGACGACCTGAGTGCGGCGCTGGAGCTCGCCTTCGGGGCACTGCACGAATTTTGTCTGGGGTTAGTGCATATACATACGTCACTGCCAATTGCATCGTAGTCGCGCGAGCGAGCAAAGCTGCGACCTAGCTTGGTGATGCGGCCACTCGACTTCTCAATCGTGATGACATCCCCGGCCGTCACCTTCTCCTTCTGCAGCGCATCAATCATTTTGTTGCCGAGCTCATATACAGTCTCCATATCTGTCGTCTTGATGATGATCTTGCCTGTCTTTGTAGCACCTGTAAGACTGCGGTCGATTTGGATCTCCACGACTTCGCCTTCAATGACCTCGGCCTCCTCCTTGATGCGGACACCGATGGACTTGCGAAAGGCTTGCATCAGGGCCTCTGTCTTGCTCATCTCCAGCGAAAACACTTCCGAAGCCGAAAGCATCGTGAAGGGCACATCTTCACCCAGCGTCTGTGCCATGCCTAGCGTGTCAGCTCGCGTTACGTACCCATAGCAATAGCGGTCTTGCCCGTACCGGGAGGACCAGCCATAAGCACAGCGCGCCCCGCAATTTTTGCATTCTGAACAATTTTCACGATCATACCAGCCGCTTTGCGTGCCGCGTGCTGGCCTACCATGCCTTGGGCACTGTCACGCGGCTCGAGCCGCTCGTCCAGGCCGAGACTGAACATTAGCACAGTCACTGGATACGTACCCACGCACATGAGAGTGTGCACCAATCCTTTCAAGCGTTTGAACCGTCGTGTGCACGGGCGTCGTGGAAATGTTCGCCTTCACGTCAGTGGGGCTAGAGCTACGAACCATGGTCGCTAGCGGCCTAGTCTGTGCGACCGCGCCGCGGCGACGTTTTCCATCACGTGATGGACTGCGCGGCCTACCGCCTGGGCGGCGGAGCGTGCACGGCGACAGAGCGTCACAGGGATGGCGCTGAGCGGCGGGGGCACCTCACTATGGGATATCCTGCATAGTGACAGCAGTTTCGTCGTTGCTCGAAATTCGTTGGTCACAGCTGGGCTGGGGGGTTTGGCGGGTTCTGTGACGGGCGCCCTCCAAACGCCCAAAGTCGAGCCCGCGATCGTAGCCTTGCGCATGGCAAGACGGTGGTTTGCCTTTTCCTTTGGCTTCTTTGGTACGTCATACAACTAATATAGCCCTGCGCGAGTTTGTAATGAGACGTGTCACAGAAAAGGCCTGGCCCAACTTTCGCCATGCTGGCCACCTGCAGGATCTTCCTCCCACCTTTTTTAGCGGAGCGCTCATGGGCGCCATGGCGGCTGGGTTTATGCGCCGTCCCATCATTCCCGGCATGTTCACAATAGCAGTTCTATGCGCAGGTGCTCAAATTGCATGCAATGAAGTGTCCTTGGTATTCTCGCGTGCCGTATCGACCTACTACCAAAGACCCAAGGCAGCGGAAGAGGAAGCGCCTAGCCTACCCATCACGAATGCCGAGCGGCGTGACGCCTTGGATTGCCCGCAAACGAGCAGTCCAGCATCTCGCACGTGGCTTCAAAAGTCCTACGAGTGGGCAAAGCGCCACAGTCCTGTGCAACCTATCACCAACGACGAGTATCGCCAGCGTCTTCTTACTCGGCAAAATGAAGTGGACGCTGAGCTGCGCCTTATCGAGGCCGAGCTTCAGCAGAAGCGTAGCGCACTGCAGGCACTGGATGCATAGAAAATTATACGAGCAAGGGTGTATCGATAACGCTGAAACCCATAGCCACGCCTCCCTCGTTGGTCTCACTTGCCTTGGTACGCAAAAGATAACCACCTGAGCGCACTACAGGTGTCACATCTTTGCCAAACAAGGCTGTACCATAGGTTCCAAGTTCGCTGGTCGTTTGGGAAACCAACTGCGCCAGACCACCTTGCCCGGCCCGCATCGTCAAAGCACCGCGGTCTTTGGGTGTCTTGATGAGGCTCATGAGAATGTAACCCTCTTTCTCCTTCACGGACACGTCCTCGCCACGAGAGGCACGTTCTTCATCCCGCTTTTCCATGACCCGAAGGGCAGGGGGAATGTCCTCTTTGTAAATATTGTTGCTGCCACCTTCCCGCTGTGGCTTGAGCACATAGCCCTCTGGATGAGTTAGTGCCAACGACTGCGCCTGCTGGCCAAGCTCCGAGTCATCCATAGGCCACAGCTGAGAAAAGGTAAGACGAAGTGCGCCTGCATCGTTTCCGACAAAGTGCTCCAAGACGCCCGGTTCTGCCAATACCTGCTGTACTTTTTTGGCGCCAGCCAACTGCAGGGCAACAGTAGGGCACTTGATGGCACGACTTCGTTCCAGCAAAAGACGTGCCTCCCATGCCGCTTCGGTGGGATAGTCGCCCGGACCGTAGCCACTGCGGAAGTACACCACAGAGATTTCCATGGGTCGCGAAGATGTGGGAGACGGCATGTGCAACACACGGTCGTCGCCATGCAGGCGCGCTTTGCGGTGCACTTCTTCTAGAGATGCACGAATTACAGCAATGCCATACATTTCAAAAAGAGCATGCTCAATGGCACGTTGATCAAATGTATTGCGCTCATTAGGTTGAATCACGAAAAGAATGGAGGGCGGAGATGGCAGACTACCACCGTGTACTTGCGACATATAATGCTGATGGGCATCAGCAAGACCCGCCATGAGAGTGTTGAGAGCCTCGTTGGGAGGCATGTTTTCCAATGACAGCGACTCATGTACACCTGTGTAAACACCCGAGCGTAAAAGGTAGCGGTGCATGGCCGATACCTTGGTGCAGAGGGCGCCAAACGAGGACGAAATGGTGTTGAATTCCACCTGTTGCAGGGAGAGATTGTCACCGTCTTCGACGTGGAGGAGATAATCACTGCGAAATAGCCCTAGGTGCATGGGCTGAGAGATACCCTCACGTCGAACATGGCACCAAATCTCATACAAGCGACGCTGAAAATCATCCACTCGAATCACGGATGTGCTCATGACACGCTCCAAGAATTCGTCGTCCATAGCAACCCTAGAATAGAGAGTACTAAAGAGAGGCATCAAACTCATTGCTTTCTCAAAAAGAACGCGTGGAAATGGCGTGGGAACCGCTGTCATAGGCGCATGGATGGTGGTGTCTTGAGGAGGCAGGTCCGAAGGCTTGTTTGGAAGGGAGCGATACACAATACCATTACCAAGAGCATAATCGCGCGCATTTTCAGAGACCAATGCGTTAATGTCTTCGTCCAGAAGGCGTTTTGGAGGCCAGTCTGGCAGCGAAGCAGAGTGGGACATGATAGTGGAGTCGTGGCGTTGGCCTGGTCCAAGCGGTGCACGAGAAACCGAGCCAGACGATCGGGCCCATGCCGCCCGATGCGGTGTTGACCCAAGGTGGAGAGCGATACATACTACGAATCTAGGTAGCTTGGGTATTCCGCACCTCCCAACCAATATAATTTGGTTTGTCCTCAGGGGCTGTATCTGCTGCAAGTGCTTTGAATTTGGGATGGCGCTTTACGCGCATGTTCATACCCGAGTGATGACTGAAGATGAACTCCAAAAGCACAAGCGTCCAGGAGGTGTGATAGGGCAGCACATTGTAGAATTCGGGTGCCAGAGCGCGCAACGCAGGAAGGCGCGTCCAAGGCACGGAAGGAAAGTCATGGTGTTCATTGTGGTAGCCCACATTGTACAAAAGAATATTCAGGGGGCCATAGTAGCTCCATGTTTCTTGTTCAATGTTGCTAAACATGTAGTGCTCGGCAATAAAATGACCAGCCACAGGGTGCAAAGATCCCGCAAAAAAGGCGCTCATGAGAAAGTAATACAGCGGACGAGCAGAGCCACACAGATAGCAAATCAGAACGTCAAACAAAATTTGGACCGTGATATTCAAAAGGTGCCATCCGGTCACCTTTTGAACACGGATAAACCCAGGTCGTGCTGCATAAAACAATAGCTGGAATGTTCTGGTGTGAGGAGCAGAGCGTACGCAAAGAATGTCTTGCCCAGGACATTGTTCAAGAGAAGCATTTCAAACTTGGTAGGCATATCCGTATCGATACCATCCTCTCCGAGGTGCTTGTGGTGCTCAATGTGATATGGCTGTGTGTTAGAGATGATCTTACCTTGAATGTCATGGCAAATGGAATGCCCACCGGCAAGTTCGCAAAGATCGCAAACAGGCGATTCGCGGCGATACTCTTAAAGGCGAGATTATGCGTGATTTCGTGGATAGCCAAGAAGAGATGCTGGTTGCAAACGCCTCCAAGAATGTAGGCCGTGAGTAGAAAGCGCCAGTCAAGAGGAGCAATGTCGAGCCGAGTCAACGTGACGGCAACAGCCACTTGAAGGCACACGACAGCTGTCGCCACATACTTGGTCAGCGGCTCGTGTCCCATGAGTTTTCTGACTTCAGGATGTGCCTTTAGAATAGCAATGCGTCGTGTTCGGTGCGGCTCTTCATTGAGAGACCAGAGAAACTCATCCGACGGCAATGGCTTCTCGCTCACATGCGGCATCCAAGGCCTGCCCGTGGCAGCCGGATCAGACTCCCGTTGGCTTGATTCAACGCCTCCATAAAGAGACCAGTCAATATGTATGCTTGGTGCAGCTTTGCGCTTGTGCGCAGCCTTGGTAAAGTAGCCCAACATGAGGCAGACTCAAGTGGCGTGGTGCGTCGCGAAGCTCGTCGGTGCGCGGCGCTGACTAATGGAGTGGAGAAGGAGGAGTCAGCGTGCCCCGCTGCGCTCGGCGATCAACGACGATGGAGCGATTCGAAAGAATTTGTGAGAGCGTACTTGACAATATATTTCACGAAGGCGTCAATTCCACTACCCATGAACTTATGAACTGGATTTTTTACGCGCTCTTTGCCTCTTTATCGACTCTTCTCCTTGCGTCCGGCTTTAACTTGCATGTCCTGGCCTTGTTGGCCTTGGCGATAGGGCTCTTTTTGTCTATTAATTGGTACGACGACCGCTCTCACACCAGGTTCATTTCAGAGATTCGGCGCGAGGCTGCAAAGAAGGAAGCGGCCGCTAGCAAATCACAATAATCGCATTCTAGCCCCGCGGTATATCGTCTCAAGATGGACGGACGGCCGTTCTATCATGGATCTATGCACTCGATACACCAGGCTGGTACGAGTCTTTCGTCGCCTTGTTAGGGAAAGACAGGTTGCCGGGAATGGCCAAGTTGGGGTCCCGGTCGCTGGCCAGTCGACCACCGTATAGCACAGGACCATGCTTGGCGTTGAATTCTTTCACGCGCTCTTCCACGAGAGGGCGGAAGTGGCGCAGCAGACCCTGGATGGGCCATGCGGCGGCATCCGCCAAACCACAGATGGTGTGACCCTCCATTTGACGCGTAATCTCCCAGAGCATATCAATCTCACGAAGGGACCCACGGCCAACCATGAAACGCTCCATCATGTTCGAGAGCCACGTAGTACCCTCACGGCATGGAGTGCACTGGCCACAGCTCTCGTGCTTGTAGAATTTCGTCAGACGAAGGATAGCCTGGACAAGGTCCGTCGACTTATCCATAACAATCACGGCACCGGTACCCAGAGCAGTTTGGTTGTCACGCAACGAGTCAAAGTCCATAAGAACTTCACTGCAGACCGACTGGGGGATCATAGGAGTCGAAGATCCACCAGGAATAATGGCCAGCAGGTTGTCCCAGCCACCGCGCACACCACCGCAGTGACGCTCAATCAGCTCCTTGAGAGGGATGCTCATCTCCTCTTCCACAACGCAAGGCCTGTTCACATGCCCGCTGATAGCATACAGCTTCGTACCCTGGTTCTTTTCGCGGCCAAAGCTCGCGAACCATTCGGGACCACGACGAATGATCGTCGGCGCGACAGAGACCGTCTCGACATTGGCAACAGTGGTGGGGCAGCCAAAGAGACCCGTGTCAGCCGGGAACGGAGGCTTCATACGGGGCTTGCCCTGCTTGCCCTCCAGAGACTCAATCAGTGCCGTCTCCTCACCACAAATGTAGGCGCCCGCACCACGGTGGACATAGACGTCAAAGTCATAACCGGATCCGCAGGCGTTCTTGCCGATAAGGCCAGCCTTGTACGCCTCGTTAATAGCAACCTGAGTGTTGTAGGCCTCCTCAAAGAATTCACCGCGGATATAGATGTACGCCGCATTCGCGCCCATCGCACGGCCGGCGACAAGGCAACCCTCGATCAGCTTGTGGGGGTCGTGACGAAGAATTTCACGATCCTTGCAAGTGCCAGGCTCACCCTCATCAGCATTAATCACTAGGTAGCGAGGGCGAGGGTCGTTCTCCCAGCCAGGCTTGAGCATGAAACTCCATTTGAGACCGGAGGGGAAACCGGCACCACCACGACCGCGGAGACCAGAAGCCTTGATCTGGTTGATAATAAAGTCGTGACCCTTTTCAATGATATCACGAGTGCGATGCCAATCACCACGAGCCTACAATTGTTAGCACTGCATAGTACGTACCTGTGCACCCTTCAGACGAAAGTCGTGGTGTCCGTACAGGTTCTGGAAAATACGGTCCTGATCGCGTAGACCACCATGTGTACGCTTAGGTGCCTCTGTGACGGTAGCAAGACTACGTTTCGTAGTAGTCATGATCCCCGTGCGGCAGACCTTGGGCGCAAGGCCGGCTGCACGACAAGCAACAAAGCCTTGCATGGTACTGGGAAATGGCTCGGGAAGCGGTTCTGCGTGGGCAGTAGCGGATTCCGCCAGCGTCCCTCGAGCCAACCAGCGTTGAGAAAATGGAAATCGGTTTATTACAGAAATAACCACCGGCCGAAGCCGCTCGAGCGCTGGACAAGTGGAGGGAGCATTCGCCACTCACGCTTCGCCACCCGTAGGTCAGTGCCACCTATGTTCCTGTTACGGTCTTGTGGCAGAATACTCGCGGCGCAGTCTCGCGTTCGTGGAGCACTACTTCCGCGTTTTTCATATTCATTTTGTATGCAAGAAGTGAGAGCCAGTCTGCCCATTACGCGAACAAGCCCTGTGCGCCTGTACTCCGAAGGGTCTCGACAGGCCATGCCTGTTCCTGTCGTCGAAGCCGAAGACGGAGGAGAGCCACTGATCTACAATCGCCCCCAGAAAAAGAAGAAGAAGCCATGGTATAAGTTGCCTGTTTTCTACCTACTAGCCATTATGCCTGTCGTTACACTATGGCTTGGATTGTGGCAGATGCGGCGTCTCAAGTGGAAAGTGGCACTGATAGACGAGTTGGATGACAAGTTGCGTCGTGATCCTCTTCGATTTCCACGAAACATCAAGTATGTATTTACCACTAACATGTTCAGTCTCAGTGTTTTGAACGAATTCGAGTACCGTCAGTTTGAGTTGCATGGTTGCTACGACCTTTCTCGCGCCTTGTTCGTGGGACCTCGCATCCGTGAAGATAAACGAGGCTACCAGCTAATCGTTCCGTTCAGACGGTCGTCAGGTGGACCGGATGTGCTGGTGAATATTGGCTTTGTCGCGGATGAGCACATTGTTGGCACAGGCATGAACAAGCGACTAAAACAGCCACTGCCTTACGACGGCCGCCCGGTCACTATTGTTACGCTTCTTCCTCGTGTATACCCCCCGAGCCGATTTGCGCTGGCGAATGAGCCCCACAACAACTTGTGGATGCAACTCAATCCGGCCCAGATGGCCCATTGGCTGAACGAGCAAGCCGGCTTGGCCGATGCAAGCATTGCGCCTGAAGCGCCCAAAGAGTCGAGGACCTTTTCCTTTTTCCGACAATTCACGCGCACGCGTGCCCCTGATGCACAGACGCCCCAAGAAGCGTTCCAGCAGAGCCAGCCGGTCCCTGTGGTACCGGTGTACGTGGAGCAAATCTTTGACGGCACCTATTCGGAAGCGGGTGCACTCATGCGGAAAGGCATACCGGTGGGCCGCCCACCCCGCATCGAACTGCGTAATCAACACGCAGAATATGCCGCTACATGGTTCTCTCTCAGCGCGTTCACATCCATCATGTTTGTATACATGCTTCGCAAGGGACGGGGAACTGGATAGCTATTTGACAGAACTCTTATGCTTCGAGTCAGACTTGGGCTTTCGAAAGCAGAGAAATGCGAGCGCCGTAGCCTTGCGACTTTCAATAAGGACTGCCTTGACACTTTCGAGCTCTTGCTGCAATGAAGGGTTGTTCGAGTTGCTCGCAGAACTAGAGTATCGGTGGCTGATGGTCTCATACACCTGCTTCAATGTACTCTCCGCCTTGGGGGACACGTGGAAAGACATGGTCTGGTGCACAAATTCAATTTCGAGCGTGGCCTGCAGCATGCCTCCCATGTTGAATTGAGGCACTCGACTGTAGGACTCGTAAATGGCATCTGCCATGATTTCCACCAAGGCGACGATCATGCGAGATACCAGCGCAGGTACTGTAGCACGGATCTGTGCATGTACTTGAACGAGCAAGAGAAGTGCACGGAAAATAAAGGCATGGACGCCGGTAGGCTTGGGCAGGGATGCCCAATCAATACCATCCTCCAGGATTCCGCGCCGGATCGTATCCTTGACCAGCAGTCCTTTGCGCCTAACCGAGTCTCCCAGAAGCTCTCCTTCTAGACGACTGCATTCGTCAAGAAGATACTGCTTTTCATTGACCAAGCTCACATGGTACGCCTCTTCAAATTGCTTCACCCAGGCTCCAATAATTTGTGCACGAAGATGCGACAGGTTCGAAACAGTAAGAAGAATCCGAGTGTCATGATCACGAGGTGGGGGCAAAGATCGACCGCGCAGCTGTCGTAGCGACATTTGCAGCTCTGGCAGATCCTGCGGTGCATGTGCTGCTGTCGTCAAGCCTTCGAGAAAGACATGCAGAACACGGACAAAGCTTGACTTTAAGCGATCGATAAACACAGCGTCCACCTTGTTTTCGGGCGCATCTTGTTTGCCTCGCGTATGCATATCCGCTAAAAAGAAGCCTTCTCGCGCATTCCATCGATTAAACACGGAAAAGGCAAATAGATACGATGTGATTTCTGGCTGCTGGGTGTTTTGTATCCAATCCTCCATGTAATGGCAGTAGCGCGCATCACGGAGCCACAAGAAACACATGATCTCAATGAATTGGAAGCGGGTATCCAAAAGAAGCGCATTCAGCTGTGTGGTGGTACCAGGGATCTTGAGTGCGCGAAGCTCCTTGACAGTGTCAGAGAGGGTCACGAGAATACGGCTCAAGTAGTGCGTCGCAATCAGAGAGCATGACGGGTCCGGTACCCACGCAGGTAACTGCGTAAACAGAGGTCGACCTTGTCGCTCTCGGAAAGACTCGAGCTGGAAGAAGGCAAAGAGCTGTTGTACCCAAATTTGCACGCACTCGACAGCCCAAGCAAGCGATTGGCTGTCAATGTCCGATCGTAAGGAGGGATCTTTGATATATTTTCCATCGGCATGATCCTTGGCCACACGCCAAAAGATGGAAATCGACAGGAGAGCAGTTTGGCACACACGGTTGATCATCTCTTCGATGGCCTGCCATACCTCAGCACCGAGCACCGTATCAAAAGACGGTTTGGTATCGTTGGACGTGCGAACCAGCACGAGATTGTCATACAGGTTCAAGGCCAGATCCAGAGGCTCGTAGGACTGGCTCTCTTTCTTGGAGCGAGCCGCTTGAAGAGCGCGGCCTTCTTGCTGGAAGCTGTTTTGCATAAGAAGGCGGATATGACCGTATTGGGACTCTAAAAACACGGCCACGGGATCCGTGAGAGGATCAAGTTCGAGGAGAACTTGGATGCACTTTTCTTGCTCGTCGACAGTCCGCTTAGGATCACGCAAAATGTCCAAAAGCTTCGATTGCATACGGTACATGATTTCTTCGACAGCGTCCCAGACACGCGCAAAAATACGCTGTTGCTGTGCAAGTTGCGTCTCTGGGGGCTTTCCATTGACATTCGCGTCCGACTGGATGGGCAACAGTTGACCAGGCCGGCTCTCGAGCAGATAGCGCCCTTTTTTGTAGTCGCGCAGTGCTGCCTCATAGTGACCTGATTCCACTTGCTCGTGCAAGGAGCCAGGGAGGTTGAAGAAGAAGCGCGACCGTTGAAAGACGCCGAGTGTGTTGCGCAACTTCATGCTCTTGACATAGTTTTCCAAGACGGGGCGAAACACGGCATCTGCCTTGGAGTTGGCCTCGACCACGGACGTGCGCAGACCTTGGATACCTTGATTCGAGGAGGTGGCCAGCGGGCCATCGTCAGGATCGGTCATGGCACGGAAAATGCTGTCGGTTGTCGCCTTTACACTGACAAACCTGTCAAAGTTTTCATTGACTAGAACCTTTAATGCTTCCGATCGCTGCTGAATGCTCTGCTTGAGAAACTGGGTACCTTGACTCAAGTCCGCATAGGAAGCATTGGGGTGCACAATGTTGAGAAAGACCTTGGGATCAAAGCTCTTGCTGGCTATATTGATTTTTCGTATCTGCTCCTCCTCCTGTATGCGGGAGGAAGGCAGCGTAGGACGCAACCCCAAGGGATCGGACCACTCCTCCAGGGGCCCTCTCAGATCCACACTTCGGCGAGTGGCCCGACTCCCGCTAGGGTCTTCCCATCGCTGCGGGTAGAGCGAGGTGAGTTGATATGCCTGGTAGATTTCATCTTCGCTGACACCCAGACTCATGCTGCAGCGACGACACGCACAGAATGTAGGTGCAGTGGTATGGGCGTCACTCGACCCCCGCTCGCTGCACCGTGCCCCTCCGCCACGCAGTGCCACGTGATAAAGGCGACCTACGTACGACCCGTCTATGATTCATTGGCCTTGACGACCAGGCCCGCCCGATGAATAGCCCACTCTTTTTCGACGAGGTGGGATATTTTTTCGACCGTTTGCAAGAGCTTGGACATGTCGCTGCTCCAGTTGTTGAGCACGGCAGCGTCTGACATGCGTGGCTGGAAGTTAATGAGGCCGGCAGGCCGATCAATGCGCGCATGAATGGTCTTTTTGACCACCTGGTCAGCCAGTGCTTCCTCGGCCTCGTCGCTGGTAAGATCTAGAAGCTGTGCCAGACGGCAGAGGCGAATTTGTGTGTAGTATTTGGCAATCACCTGAAGATTGTATTCGACGACGCGTGTGTGCAGCTGCTGCCAGCGCTTCTCTGCCGCTTCACTGCCGCTAAACACGGGCAGTGCACGAAGCATGGGGCCATAGAGAGCCTCGATACCGGGCCAGCGCATGAGCTCGGGCGTGGTAAAGCACTTGAGAAGGCTCTTGTACTCAGGTACCGAGTCCAGTGGCTCTGTCGCTTCCATACGGCCCATCAGGTCCCTCTGCTCGTGGTCATACGGGGCAAGAATGAGGAAAAGGATAGCATGTCGTAGTGCATCGTTCGATCGTTGCTCGTCCGCTTGTACACGCGGTGTATGGAACACCTCACGGTAATACTTGCACACATCCAACGGTTTGTTGTCGTGCATACCCGTTTGGATCATGAGCTCGTAGTAAAGCAACTTGAGGTCATGCTGTGCCTCGTCCTCGAAAAACTTGGTATGAATCTTGCGGCTGAGCATGTTGACGCGGTGAAAGTCGGCTCGCTCGACGTTGAGGCGCATTTGCTCTAAAATAAATTCGACCTTTTCGCGGCGGTCCATGCTGCCAAAGGTCTCTACCGCCAGCTCCTGGAGAGTATCAGCCGCCTTGCTCACTTCGCCGTGAGCATAGAGCTGGTCGGATAGGAGACGACTCACGCGCGCACGTTCCACTTCCAAAAAGACTTTGCCTTCCGTGACCTCTTGCAATGTCTTCATGAGCTGCATCTTGGCGTCATCATCCAGGCCCGTGTCACCGATGGTGCGACCATGCTCCATGAGCACGGTCAAACGGTCATCCTCTTTGCCGGACCGATCCCCATCCTCGTTGTCAGGCTTGGCCTGCTCCGCATCCACCGCCATGGACTCACTCGCGGGCTGGCCCGTGAGCTCATCCTTTCCAATCACAGCATAAATGGATGTAGGAAGCTGGAGATTAGTTGCAGCCGGCTTGCGAAGGAAGAGCATGGCGAGCTGGACCATTCGTGCCGTAGCTTGCTTGAGCTGACCGTGCTTTTTCGCATAGCCATGAATCGTGTTGCACAATAGCTGTATATCCGTGTGTTGCACATCAGTCGTAGTCCTGATCAGCAGGACCGACATCATGAGCAGACGCGTCGTGCTTACAAGGTCCGCAGACTAGGTGAGTCGGTGCGCCACATACCCCACGCGTGCGCTTCTCCAAGGGCGCAATGAGTTCGAGGGCCTCGCGAAGTGAACCCGCCTTTGGTGAGAATAGCTCAACGTACGGCCGCATGCTTTTCAAGCAATGGCAGGAGCGTGTCCACGTCAGCCGTCAAGTCCGCCTCCTGCTTCTCGTGGCTCATGGCGCGAACAGCGTCGTCACCGATCGCGCGCGTTCTGGCCATGTCACGTGATCTGGATCGCCAGCATGCAGGGCGCCGCGCGGGCCGTCACGCTCACCCCTGGACGATGGTGCAGACTGACAACTTGAAGCTGGTTGCTATGGGCAACCCCCTGCTCGACATGCAGATTCGCGATGGTGAGGAGGTTCTGAAAAAGTACGGCCTCAAGGCGAATGACGCGGTCCTTGCCTCGCCTGAGCAGCTGAGCATCTACCAGCACATTGTGGAAAACTATCAGGTGACCTACGTGGCTGGTGGTGCTGCGCAGAACACGGCGCGCTGCGCCCAATATGCACTCCCGGAGGGCTCTACGGCCTACCTGGGCTGTGTCGGCAGTGATGACCTGGCGAACCAGCTCCGTGCTGCGAACGACCGCGAGGGACTGCAGTCGGTCTACCAGGTCGATGCCAAGACGCCCACCGGTTCGTGTGCTGTGGTGATCACGGGCCACGACCGCTCGCTGTGCACCAACCTGGGCGCTGCTGAAAAGTTCACCAAGGACCACCTGGAGAGCGCCGACGCTCAGGCGGCCATCCATGCCGCGCAGTTCTTCTACCTGGGTGGCTTCTTCTTGACCCACGGTGTCGAGAGCGCCCTGTCGCTGGCGCAGCACGCCAAGGAGGCGGGCAAGTTTTTCTCCATGAACCTGTCCGCCCCCTTTATCCCGCAGTTCTTCAAGACGCAGGTGGAGCAGGTCCTTCCGTACGCCGAGCTCGTGATTGGCAACGAGTCGGAGGCGGCGGCCTGGGCCCAGGCCGCCGGTCTCGACACCACGGACCTGAAGGAAATTGCGCAAAACATTGCCAACGCTCCCTCGGAGCTCCAAAAGCCGCGCACCGTGCTGATCACGCATGGTGCCGAGGCGACCCTCCGCGCCGAACAGGGTGAAAAGGAGGTCTTTGTGCACCCTACGCCCAAGGTGCCCGCAGAGCAGATTGTCGACACGAACGGTGCAGGTGATGCGTTCGCGGGTGGTGTGCTGGCGGGCCTGATCCTTGGCAAGCCTATGGAGCAGGCCATCGACCTCGGCCACCGCCTCGGTGGCATGTGCATTGGCCAAGTGGGCCCGGTGCTCAAGTTCCGTACGTACAAGAAACGACTAACAGACAGCCAAGGAAAACGTAGTCTAAGGCCACTGCGCCCTGTGTTCAACCACGCACGTTTACGACTTGCGGTAAAAATGCCCGTACCATTATATAGTCTACAAGAGTCGAATCGTTTACGAGCGCAAGTAAGGCGGCAACTGCGTTGTCGGTGGCAAGTACTGCGATTCGGGCGCCCCGGCCGTGGCGGTCGGTGCCGTTTCCCCTGTGCCATATGGATCCACCAACGCCGCACGCGCGGTCAGAATTTCTTCGCGCTTAATACCACTGCGGTCGCACATACCGCGGAAAATGCTGTTGACATGGTCAAACAGGCGGAGCGGCGTATCAAACTCGGCCACTTTGCCGTCGTCCATCACACAGATCTTGTCGTACCCAATGATCGTGCTCAGGCGGTGTGCAATGCACAGCAAAGTGCGGTCAGCAAACTCGGTGCGGATGGTGCGCTGGATCTTGGCATCCGTCTCCAAATCGACCGAGGCAGTGGCCTCATCCAGCAGGATAATTTTCGAGTCTTTGACCAGGGCACGCGCGAGAGACACCAGGCTGCGCTGGCCCACGGACAGGTTGGCGCCTTCCTCGTCCACAATCGAATCGAGTGTGAGGCGCGTCAAGGCCTTGGTCGGCACGGGCTGCTGGTCTGCAGGCAAGGGCTGACCGTCTTGGCCGACCACGGGCGTTACGGCTCCTGTGCCTGGCTGGCTCGCCGAGGCAGCGGTAAGGTACGACCGGTGCATCGCATCCCATAGGCGTGCATCATCAAAGCGACCAAAGGGGTCCAGGTTGGAGCGCAGTGTACCACTGAATAGCAGTGGTTCTTGCGGCAAAATCGCAATGTTACGACGCAGGTTCTCCAGGCCGATCTGGGAGGTATCGACGCCATCGATGATCACCGAACCCTGGGTGGCCTCGGAAAGACGCAGCAGCACTGTCAAGATGGAACTCTTGCCAGCACCTGTGCGGCCTACAATACCAACCTTTTCGCCGCCCTGCACCGAGAATGTGACACCTTTGAGAACATTGGGCAAGTTGGGGCGATAGCGCAGCCAGACATCCCGCAGTTCCACTTGGCCATGTTGCGGCCATGCGGGCTCAGGCTCCGTCTCGGGAATCTGCTGTGGTGCCTCCTGGCCGAGCTCGTTGGCATAGTACACCAGACGCTCCGCCGAGTTCATCTCGTTCTCGAGCTCCGTTAGCTGACGCGTAAGGAAACCCAGCGTTTGTGCCACAGTGACGACTTGCGACAGTGCCACACCCGCCGTACTTGGGTCGACACCGCCCACACGCGCCGCACACAGCAAGCCAGTGACCAAAACGCACAGCGAGCCGAGAAGATCGAGACGCAGACCCAGCCAGCGCTGGTTGACAATGGTGAGGAAATAGGCGCGGTTCTGCAAGTCCATGTACTTGTAATTGTCTTCCAGGAATCGCTGAGACTCGCGGTACGCTCGGATCGTTGTGAGACCGGTGAGTGATTCAGCAAAGTGCGAGTAAAGCTTGGAGCGGAGCAGCGCATCCACGCGCTTAAACTCGCGCGCAGACGAGCGATAGAAGCACGAGAAAAAGTAGGCAAACACAAAGATGAACACGACAACAATCACAAAGTAATACGTAAATACAATGATCATAATTGCCGCACCGAGAATCGAGAGAACCGTCGACGCACACTGGCGAATGAGGTTGCTCAATTGGTTGTCCAGCACGTCAATGTCCTTGCCAAAGCGGTTGATAATGCGGCCAATCGGCGTTGTGTCAAACCACGCCATGGGAGAGTAAATGACGCGCTTGATGGCCCGGTCGTGCAACGCACGCGATGCAAAGACAGTCAGCAGACCTAAAGCCACATCCATGACAAAGTTGAAAACGAGTTGCAGAATACCCAGCATCACGTAGATGCCGACCTCGAGGCCAGTGCGCTCCAAGCCTTGCTCGACCCACTCTTGCCACCACACGATCCAGTAGGATGACAAGTTAACCGATGCCTGCATACAAGCACCAGCGAATAGCACAAGTGGGAGGATGAACCACGAGCGACCTGCACGGAGGTAGGCTGTCCACACGGAGCCATCGACCGCGCCTGTATTGCGCTCCTCGCTTTCCATCGTCTTTCCATGGCCTGGCTTGTGCACCTGCTCCAGCGTAAACACTTTGCGCGGCTTGACACCCTCGGCTTCAGCAGCCAACTCTTCGGCATCCTCTTCCTCGCCCTCCTTCTCGAGCATACCAAAGTTCATCATGGTGTTGTAGAAATCACCGCGCCGGGCCATGAGCTCGGCGTACGTGCCACTCTCCTCAATGTGACCCTCGTTCATCACGACAATCTGGTCACACATCGGCAGGTGCTGGATCGCATGGGTCACGAGAATAACCGTCTTGCCAGCGTCACGAGCGGGCAAAATCGCATTGTTGAACAGCGCCTTGCCGACATGCGCGTCGACCGCTGAGAGTGGATCGTCCAAGCATAGAACGTCTGCGTCGTAGTAGAGCGCTCGTGCAATGTTGACACGCTGCTTCTGACCACCGGAAAGCGTCACACCCTTCTCACCAATCTCGGTCATGTCACCTCCCTGCAGTTGCGCCAGGTCGGACATGAGCTCAGCGCGCTCCACGCACGACCAGTAACGCTTCTCGTCCCATGGCTGGCCGAACACAATATTATCCCGCACCGTGGCATTTTGGATCCAGGCCGACTGCGAGCAAAAGGCCACGCGCGGAGAACTCCATGTCACATCTCCGCTCGCCTTGCGCATTTCACCAATAGCACCCAGCAGCAACGACGACTTGCCCGAGCCGACGGGGCCAATGATCGCACACAAATGACCCCTACGGATCTGTAGGTTCACCTGCTCCATGGCAAAAGGCTCCTCCTCCGGCTCGCCTGGCTCCTCCTTGGCCACCTGAGGTGCCTCTACTGTGACAGTCTGACCCTTGGGCGTCTTGCGGCGGAAGAAGCGGCGCTTCTTAGGGGCAGACTCTGTCTTGCGGTGGCGCCGCAAAAAGGCCCACATGCGCTTCTGTTTGGCCTTCTTTTTCTCCTCTTTGCTCTTCTCGCTCTTCTTCACGGGTTTCAGCGTCTCGTCTTCGCCAACACCTTCCCACACAAAGGTGGCGTCCTGAATGTTCAAACCAAACGGAGAGTTTTCGTCCGCTTGAAGATTCGTGTCGTGCTGCTCGGCATAAAATACTTCGCGCAAACGGCTAAACGAATTCGCACCATCAGCAATCACACTCAGACCAAAAGGCAGGAACATGAGCGGCAGGCGCAGCAACTGGAACAAGGTAATGGCAGGGAACACGCGCGAAACGTCAAAGTTTTGGTCGTGAGTGTAGTAGTATGTCACGACGGCGAGCACACTAGCCAACAGGGGCAAGCTGATGGCTGTGGCCATCAAACCGGCACGAGCCACAGCAAGCGCAAACACGTACTTTAGCTCTCCCATGCGAAGGTTCGAAATGAGTTTGACAAAGTTGGACTCATACGAGAATAGCTTGACAATACGCATGCCCGATAGCACTTCCTGGGTGCGCCGCGCGCGACGATCGGTCCATTGCATCGACTTGGCCCGAAGTATGAATAGATACTTCATTGTGTACATTTGGATAGGCGTTACCACCACCACCAACGCAAAACCAGACAGACACGATACACCGAACCGCGTGAGTAGAATAACCAAGCAAACAATAATTTCCACAGGAGCTGTAAAGGTGAGCAGCCACCACTGGGCACCAAAGTCAATGCGGCTAATGTCTGTGCTAACATGGTTCGTTAGCTTTCCGGTAGAGCGATCGCGGCCTTGCATGTTGAGCGCACGACGGAAAAGACCAGATACGAGTGCCGCTCGACAGAATACACCCACATACAGACTCTTGTAAAAGAAACGGCCCGCGAGGAAATTGCTGATCACCAACATAACAAACATGACCACCGTGTATACACAGCCCATGCCCGTGTCACCGGTGGCTACACTGACAATGACATGCTCAATCAGCAACGCTGTACACATTTGCGCCACATCGGCCAGCAGCTTGGATAGGAAAGCCTCCAGTACATGCGGCCAAAATACATCGAGGCAGGCCCAAAACAGGTTCGCCCGCTTATGTGCTGACTTGACCTTGCCGGCCAGTAGTTTCTGGCGCTCCATCTCTGGCGTCACGCTTGTCCCTTTCAGGTGGGCAAAGTCGGCCGTGCGCCAAATTGTGGCCTTGGCTTCGACGCGTTCTTCCACAGATGCATCGCCACCGAGTTGTTGAGCAAGTTCCTTCTTCGCTTGCTTCCGCCAAGTACGGTACATGCTTTTGGAAGGCTGAATGTCCCCAGACAGAATCTTCTGATTGTGAGCGTCGGCCTTGGCCATGCGAGCCTCCCAGCGCTCCAGGACGCGTGCGCTCAGGTGCTCCGCCTTACGCGGGCCATCCATCTTCCAAAGATCAGTGGCCTCGAGCGGTCGACGATAGCCGAGCACCAGCATCCGGCTAATCCAGTGATAGGACCAATCCGAGAAAATGTTTGTGTGTGCCAAAGGAAGCTCCTCAGCATCGTCGATGCTATCAGGAGCAGGTGGCGGAGGATCCCTGAAACGCCACAATTGCCACCAATGCTCACGAACGCGGACGCCAAATTTTTGATTACCACCCGCTTGGTCCGCTTTGGTATGTTGAGTCGGCTGTATCACCGTATCGGAAGCATCTGTTACAGGTTCTTTTGCATCGGAATAGAGGTATTTCTCAGAGTCAGGGGGAGTGCTCTGCTCTTTCCCCTGGTCAACATCAAGTGGCCCTTGTGGCGGCATCCTGGATGACGCAAGGACAAGCTGCTCAGATACACCAGCGGCGTTGTCGCCTGATGGTCGCACTACGTCAGCACTTGCGGCGACGCGGTGCAGATCTGCATGCAGCGAACGGGGTAGGTGTCGATATGCAGCCAATCAGCGTTCGCCTTCCTCTACAAAGGACGGACCACCGTAAGACTACCCTGAGCTCGTGTCCAGCGAGAGCTGAGTGAGAGGCCCAAACTCCCGCTTCAGAACATTCGCAGGCAGACACAGGAGCGGTTGACTTTTGCATCCCTAGACACAGCATTCTTATCTACACTACAGGAAAGTGAGCTGGTATAATTACAAATTACATGCGCACCACACGAAGTGGATCCGTGGGATGGACACAGGCCCGCAGAATCGCATTCATAGCCTCTGATTTCCAGCAGTTGGGCGTATTTAGGCCCTCGCACCGCAAGTGCGCGGGGAGCAGGGCCGTCTCATCCGTAGGATGACGGATCCCATAGAGGGTAGAGTCATTCGGCCAATAGTTGAAGCGATAGCCATTTTCATGAAGCCAGGTCATGAGGCCCTTCCAGGGAAAGCGCGATTGTGACTTTTTCCGGAAGTTGGCGAGGCCTACTGGATCAAGGCATGATTCAACCAAGCGCTGGAACAGGGGCGTGGCCAGCTTACGTTTCTGGATGGAGGTAAGCATCGTGGGATCTTCGGGCAGAATAATGGGCTCTTGCGGCTGAAGGGGAACCTGAATATTGAGATGAGCATCGCGTTCCAGAGCCGTAGGATCTTCTGTTGGGGCGATCGTCAGGCAGATGCATGCTGCAAAGCGGTTTTGGAAAGTTTCCAGTGGTTTTCCGGTACCCAAAGCCGTTTGGAATGCATGCAAACCGGCAGGAGACGCTGCGATCTGTACGTGGTTGGAGCCAATGTTGGGATGTGCGATAATAGTAAACGACTCGGCCCCCAGATTCTGAGAGCACTGCTGAGAAAACTGCTCAAAACGGCGCACAGCGCGTTTATACTCCGCGCGTGTGACAGTGTTGGACTTTTCGACCCGATTGTCCTGCTCCCATGCCTGAATCTCTTGCTGCGTACGCGACATGAATTCAGGGTCTTCCTTCATTTTCTGATACAGGGGCGCCAACTCATCACGGATGCGCTCGGCCTGTGTGGCGCCCGAGTTGGGGCCCAAATGGGCCATGGCAGCACCTAGGGCCGAGGGTTCTCCATTGGCATTCTTGCGTTTCTGCTCCGCAAGGTAGCGTTGATACAAATTCCATGAATTCGGCTGGCGTCCAAACTCCCTTGAAAAGCCTAGATGACGGCGGATGGCCGCGGGATTCACATGGTATTCAGCCGCCCATGCTTCAATCTGTGAGTTGAGTGATTCACGATACAGCGTGAGCTGCTGCTTTAAAGGTGAGGGAAGCGTAAATGACATGTCCAACTAGAATCACGCGCCGAGGAACCGATCGACGCCGCGACGCGGTGGTGGCAACAAAGCCTACAAGGGATCGCCATCGCGTCCCGCTAGGCCTCGGCCGTGCTTGCTGACTCATCCTCCACCCTATACAAAGGGTGCTACGGCTGGACGCCGCTCCCAGAACGGGCCATTGGGCGCCCGAGGCAGGTCCGACAAGGCATCATGGATCCAAAGCGTGTATTTGTGCGTAAAAGGGATCTCATGCGTAGGAATCACGTTTACTAGACTCACTCGTGAACGAAATTGTTGTGGATGTGGCGCTTGAGGTCCATGCCTACGCGAAGAAAAAGAAGGGCCTGTGCACGCAGTGCGGCGAAAGGTGCGTGCATCCTGACTAACATTAGCCGCTCGTCTCATGGTACGCATCCCCTCTGACCGCATACATTTTCACGGCCAACTCAAACGGCTCAAAACAGGACTATTACTCGAACAACCCATTGTTTGAATGCCTGGTTTGCTCGCGACAGGTGTCGTCCAACCGGTATGCCACGCATTTGGAAAAGTGTATGGGCGCAGGCTCAAAAGCTACCAGAAAAGGCTCTGCTAGAACGACCAAGGCAGCATCCAGTGCTGCGACGCAGCGACTACTGCAAGATGGCTCGCGCTCGTCGTCACCCTTGGCCCGAGCCAGCTCACTGCCGCGGAAACGTGCTGGCTCGCCAGCTAGCAGCTCTGGCACGACTGAGAAGCAACTAAAAAAAGAGGACCATACATCTTTGTCCTTACATGCGCCTGGTACGCCCAAGAGCACATCATCGACTGGTAGATCGGTGCCTGCCTCAACTCATACGACCAGTCCTCAGCCGCCTACACCCTCCAAAGCAGCGGACAGCTCCAAAGGGGAGGCGGCTGCAGTGCCTCAGATTCAAGAGGATGAACTATTTGATGATAATGACTTTGCCTCGGGGTTCTCAGTATCTGTACGTGTACAATAAAAATGCTAACAGCGCCAGTCAGATTCGGACGACTCGGGTTCAGGCGAAGTCTCTGATCTGGAGGAAGTGGCCTTGGCCCAAGACGATGGCATGGAAGAAGCAGAATTTGATGACGACGAAGGGAATGTGAGCGACACAGGCGATATAGAGGTGGACGACCTCGACTCGGAGGACGACGCAAGTGATTTGTAATTAGTCGGAGAACCAGCCATACCGCACAAAAGCGTCAACGACCTGGGGGGCCGAGGCAGATGGTATAAAGATGCCGCGGAGCTCCGTATATATCCACAGCTTGAGCATAGGAAGAAGGGTAGAGAAATTGATATCTTGGCGGAACACGGACAACTGACTCTCATCCGTCGACATCTTATGACCCAAGGAACGCAAAATGGGAATGGCACTCTTGAACAAGTCCAACTCGGGATCAAGTCGGCGGCCAATCCCTTCAAGGATAAGAATACTCAATATAGTGTCCACAAAGTCGGCCTCTAACTTGACATGATAGCGCTGTACCGCCGACAAAACCTGCGACAGGACATCGCCAATGTTCAATCGAGAAAGACTAAACGTCTCCGACTTGACTTCATCAACAACACTGCCAATGAAGTCCACAAACTCGTCCTTTTTGATGACAAGTTCAGGCGTACGGCAGCGTTCGACCATAAGCGTACCAGCTCGACGGCCATCAAACGTGACAATCGCGGCGAAAAGATCCAAAAAGTTGCGCAGGTTCTTGGGAGAAAGCTGCGAAACGAGACCCGCATCAAGCATAACTAGCTCGGGCAGGTAGCCTGCCTCCTCGATCAGCTGGATACGGTCGCTCCATTCTTGTGGATCCTTGGTGTGGGAGAGGAGGTCGTCCACGATGCGCTCGTCCGAAATGATGCCTGTGCGGCTGCGGTGGCCCAGCACATATTCGGGGTCAAATCGATAAAAGATGCGCGAGAATGCATTCTGCAGCATCGATCGCGTCGTGGGTCGATAAAACTTGACCATGATGTTGCCAGGGTGCAGATCAGCATGCGTAAAGTTGTCGATTAAGAGCATATGCAAGAAAGCATCAAGGCCCATTTCTGCAATACTTGTGTCGTATTCCTTGCCGCCCAGTTGCATAAAGTATTTCAGCGGCACAGCCTCAATCAACTCTTCCACGAGCACATCCCTCGAACAAAAGGCCTGTAACGGGCGCGGAAAGGTCACCGTTCCGCCTCGGCCCACAAAGTTTCTTTCGAATCGCAACAAGTTGGAAGCTTCCTGACGCAGATCCAGCTGGCTCACCATGAGGGCAGAGAACCGCTCCACCTCCTCTGGCAAAGAGACCCATGCCATGCCAGGAATCAGGTTGATGAGACGGGCAAAGAAGCGCATGATTTTAATATCATAGCCAATCGTCTGGTGCACCTTGGGATGGAGCACCTTGATGGCGACAGAAGCACCAGGTATGCGTCGCAGCGACTCGTCATGCTCGTATGTCAGAGCGAGCTCGCGACCAATATGTTCCGCCGTCTCCGAGAGCCGATCCAGTTTGTCTTTTTCCACGAGATATTCGTGCGGAATCAGACCTTGTTGCAAAACACCTTTGTAGACTTGCCCCACAGCCCCGATACCTACCGGCGTCTGATCGAACGAGACAAAGATCTCGTCAAACGGCCGACCAAACACCCGCTCCAGCACCTTGCGAGTGTAGCGGAACGAATGCTGACGGTTGTTGGAGTGCAGCTTGGCGAGCCTATTGCACAGCTCCTCAGGAAACAGGTCACGACGAGAGCCAGCCCATTGCCCCAGCTTTACAAACGTGGGACCGGCCCGCTCCATTTGGGCAACCAGGATCGAGTACCAAAGCAGAGCACCAAACCGTTCACCCTGGATGGAACGGCCATTCCGATCCTTGATGATTCGGTGTTTTCCCAGGAAAATCAGGGGCACAGCCAGCAGCACTGGCGCGAAAATCAAAGCCAGGACGAGAAAACGCTTGAATACCAGCAGAGGTTCCACTAGGTAGGTAAAGAGGAGATGCGGCACAAACCGTGGGACAGGCGATGGTGGCGCATCATCGGTCGCTGGCAGTGCCTCTTTCTCACTCGAAGGAGGTTCGCGGTGACGAGTACTCAACCAAGCCAACGACGCAACACCCGCGCCTGTCGCTAGACCCACCGCCCACAGCCGAGAGTGAGACGCGGCAGCCTGCCGTAGATGTAGAAACCCGCCGGTATGCTGGTATCGAAATGCGGTACCGGGCAGGCGCCGTACTTGCTGCGGAGGCAAGAGCCGCTTGGCTGCAGGGCCCCGCGCTAGGGCCAACCCGCTGCGGATCCACATGCTGCGGCAAGGACGAGCCAGGGGGGACCCACGGACCCGGTCCCTGTGTCCATCACGTGTCACGGTTCGTAGGCGCGGCTGGTTCGCCCAGCTTCTTCCACCCAAACACCTTTGCACCATGGCTTCTGAGCAGAGTAAGTGTGGTATACTAACGTTAGCCTACATTATGATTAAGCCCGACGGCGTTCAGCGCGGTCTCGTCGGCAAGATCATCCAGCGCTTCGAGGACCGCGGCTTCCAGCTCGTGGCCATGAAGCTGGTCCACGCCAGCGAGGAGCACCTCGAGAAGCACTACAAGGACCTGAAGGGCAAGCCCTTCTTCCCCGGTCTCATCAAGTACATGAGCTCGGGCCCTGTTGTGGCTATGGTCTGGCAGGGCAAGGACGTTGTTAAGCAGGGCCGCACTCTGCTCGGCGCGACCAACCCTCTGGCCTCGGCCCCTGGCACGATCCGCGGCGACTTTGCCATTGATGTCGGCCGCAACATCTGCCACGGCTCGGACTCGGTCGAGTCGGCCAAGGCTGAGATTGCCCTCTGGTTCGGCGAGCAGGACGCTACGATCCCGTACACCCGCGCTGTCGACCAGTGGATCTACGAGTAAGCCTGTGCATTGTATCGTAGTATGCACGCCCTGTAGCAATCTACGTCGTTCCTGTGAGGAAAGAGTGGGCCCACTCGCCTTGCCGGCCGTCGGCAGAGCAGCGACCGCTGGAAAAGGCACGGCCAGGCCCCCTAGGGCCGGCGCCCTGTTCGCGCTGCACGATTACATAAAGGGAAAGGAGGCAGGACGCGCAGCCCTCCGCTGCCACGAGCGCGCCACGACAGCCCTGGACATATGCATGCACTGCCTTGAGCTGGGCGGCACATATACGCCTCTTGGTGTCTTGCATATCCGTAGAGGACGTGTATGGCTCATGGAGCGCGCCTCGCTGCGCTGGGCTCGGCAGTGCATGTGTATCCAACTTAACACTAACGATCGATACGTGGCGCGCCGGCAAGCCTGGCTTGCATGCCCGCGACGCGGCCACAAACGGGCGAGGGTGCGTCGCAGCCAACGACCCCGTTTTCTTTGGTTCGCCAAAGTCGGGCCCTACTAGCCTTTTTTTCCTGCACTCTTCCTTTCTGGTGGCAGGGGCCCTGATCGAAATAGAAAGAGAAGAGTGGCGGTCTTGTGCGTGCTCCATGGTGTGCCTCTGTGGTAGGGAACGCACATCCACGGAGAGCTTTGTCTCGACGATGTGTGAGGGCTTCGGCCCGCTGCCCGCCCAAGCACCAGAATTTTTCATGACCCGGCTGTACGCAGGTGACATGCCTCGACCAATTCTTCTTCCTGTAGACCCGCTTTTCGCAGTCTGTGTGAGTGGAATGGACATACCGATCCAGAAAGCTGCTCATCGTGTCATATTCTTCACACCGCGTCCGCAGCGGGGATGCGAAGTCCAGATCGTTGGGAGCCAAGCCACATGCGCGCAACGCCGCGTCGCTCGTAGGTTCTACGGCCTGATCGGGCCGAGTGTACGTCCACGGTGCTTGGGTGCGTAGGGACAGGGCATGCCACTGCATGCCTTTGACGCATCGGACCATATCGTCCACGTCCTCAGCGGCACCTTCAAAGCACAGAAATCCAGGGTATCCGAGCTTTAAAATGCCCCATACATGCATGTCAGGGCACCATGCAGCAAATTGCTTGCGCTTGGAAGGAGCGACTAGGTGGTGCGTCCAAAATAGGACGCGCTTCATGTCGCAGGACGGCGCGTAGGCCGTGGGCGTTTCGTGCACGCTGGTATGCGGAGCCGTGCTACATGCGCTTTGTTGCTCGGAGAGCGCCTCTTGAAGCAGCATGAGCACGTCAAACGTCGGATGAGGAATGGCCTGTGTTTCACATTCGGCCAGGCGCGCCTGTACCATGACTGTCATGGCCGCATGCGACACGAGCTCGGGGCACTCGACCATGACCGTTATGGTCGGTAGAGCCTCGCGAGCATCCAGCCGCGCATACAGCGAGACCCCGAGGGCCCGACTCACGCGGAGCGCCACATGCACTTGCTGGATAGCAGGGGCGACCCAAGTCGCTTGATACTCTTGATACGCACACTCCCAGGCGTGCTGTTCGTCGCTCGTTCCGCGCCAGCGAAACTCGTCGGGTAAGAGGCAGGATCGGATCGCCACCAGCTCGTCCCAGAGTCGGTCGGCCATGGGTCTGTGCGACTGTGTCGTTGCTCCACTACTACCAAAATGGTCATTTACGAGGGATCGCCGAAACGCATGGCATGGGCGTCCGTACACTAACTAACGCGCAGCTGGGCTGCTATGATTGTGACCATGTTCACTGGCTATGCATACGCCAAGTCCATAAATCGTGCGAAGAAGAAAGAGTACATTACGATGCAGGCGCAAGCAGACGGATGTAGGTGCTGTGGCTGACGCGAGATACCCCTAGTTTGCCCCAGCATGTCACCTCGACCAATGCGGGCGCACGGCAAGCATCTCCGATTCAGCAACTCTATGCGAGTCTGAAGCGGCAGTGGGATAAAAAGGTGAATGGTGGATAAAGTTGGATACGCAACGCTACAGAGCGAGATACGAGCTGGCCTTGCGTACTAGCAGCTAGGATAGACCGTGTATAAGCTATGTACGTTAGTCTAGGCCTAATTACAGCAACTTTTCGATAGCTGCAGCAATGTGCGCCGGAGACGTACTCGGCGAGTAGCGCTCGACGACGTTGCCTTGGCGATCGACAAGGAACTTAGTAAAGTTCCACTCTGCCGTCAGCAAAGAGTACGTACTGATAGCCTCCGTGCCGAGGAAGCCGGGCTTGGCATGCTTCAGGAACTGGAACACCTCGTTGGCCTTGGCACCATTCACGTCAGACTTGGCCATGATCGGGAAGGACACACCATAGTTCTGTATGAGCGCGCATGCAACGTACCTTCTGGCAAAAGTTACAGATCGACTCGTCGTTCTCAGGGTCCTGCGACGCAAACTGGTTGCAAGGGAAGCCGAGCACGGTAAACCCACGACTCTCGTAGTCTTTGTGCAGTTTCTCCAGGCCTTCGAGCTGCGGCGTAAAGCCACATTTGCTCGCCGTGTTCACGATCAACACGACCTTGCCTTGGAGCTGCGCAAAGTCAAATAGCTGGTTCTTGGGCAGAGCCGCTTTCAGCTCATAAAATGATACCATGGTGGGTGGCGCACAGCGTCGGTGGCGTGCGGGGTGACACGTGGTCGGACCTCCGCGGCTCTACAAGCGAGGGTGGAGAGAGAGCACCGAGAGCCCTACCTACAAGGCGCGGCCGCCAAACAGCCAGCTGATGTCAGTCAGAGCACGTACTCAAAGCAAGCCATGATGGTCCACTTGCGATTCTCGGCCTCGGGGAACACGAGAGAGCGCGGTCCATAAAACACCTCGTCGGACACTTCTTGGGCCTTGCGGGGTAGGCAGTGCAAGAATTTCCAGTCCGGCTTGGCGCCACCACGAGTGGCCAACTCGTCAGTGACTTGGAAGCCTTGAAAGTCGCGGAGGCGCTGGTCCTTTTGAGCCTCGTCTCCCATCGAGATCCTGGTATGAGTGACGTGTACGCACCAAGTGTCTGTCACGATAAAGTCGGCATCGCGAACGGCCTGCTGCGGATCGTGCGACCACTCGACCTGGCCAGCCGCGCGCTGGTCTCGGAGACCCTGCTGCATCATGTCCCATACCACCGGGTCGCGCTCGTACGCGGGGCCCGAGGGAGTAGCGACACTGAGGTGCATGCCAAGGCGGGGATACGTCACGAGCATATCGTTCAGAATGTTGTTCGAGTCGCCGACCCACGCGACCTTGCGGCCCGCCAAACCCGCGAGTTTGGGCAGGGCCGCACCCTCCGGCGCCTCGAGCTCCAGCATCGTGAGCAAATCGGCCAGAATCTGTGTTGGGTGGAAGCGGCTCGATAACGCATTGATCACAGGCACCATAGACTCGTTTGCCAAACCTTCAATCTCCTCGTGACCACCTACACGCGCCATGATACCTTCGACCATAGAGCTAATGACGCGCGCCGTATCGAGCAGGCTCTCGTTGACACCCAGCTGAATGTCGGAAGGCGCAAGGAACATGCCATGGCCGCCCAGCGCCGCCACACTCGACTCGCTCGCCACGCGCGTGCGTGTGCTACGCTTGCTAAAGAGGATCGCAATTGTCTTGCCCGCCAACGACGGCTCAAGATCACGCACGCCGAGCGCCGTGTGCTTCACGGTGCGTTTGAGCTCGGCGGCGCGCTGTAGCACACCTTCGATCTCCTCCAACGAGAGTTCGGCGAGTGTAAGAAGCTGCGGTACACCTGCACGGTTTGTCGATAGCGCACGCTGCAGGAGCATGGGACGGCGCGCAACCGCCCGCCAGGCCGGCACAAAGAGCATGACAGGCAAGACGCTGGCCGTGCGTGGCCGGCGCCGGCAGGCGAGGCCAGGACATGGGCCTACTAGGTCCCCTCCATTTTCCGTCCGTCCACGATGGCGCGTAGGTACCCAGCACTCACGCAGGCGGAAATGCTCGTGAATTGGCTCGTGCCAAGAACCAGAAGAAGCAGGCCGAGATGAACAAGGGCCGAAGCGATGATGGCCTCTCGGTATCGCAGCGCCGTGAGCGCGATGCTGCCGCCCTGCGTGCCAAGCAGGAGGTGTGTACACGTACTAACCCAGGCAAAAGCCGCCAAGAAAAACGAACAGGGCGCCTAGCTACAGCACTATGTGGTCCTTTTCCACAGAGGACATGTGCACTTGGCAAGTGGCCTCTTGAAGGAAGGGCAGGTGCGCGTGTGCACCGTCCCAGGTGGCTGCTAGGCGGCGCTGCCACGCCTCGGCCAGTGCCGCCGCGTTAGGTAGCGCCATGGGTATAGAGAACGACATCATAGGATGACTAGTGTGAGCAGCGTATACGCACGGTTGGGGCACGCCGGGCCATGCTCCATGAACCTCGGCCTGGACCAGCAAGAGCGATAGATGGTCCGCCTTGCCGCTCTCAGTAGGCCAGGTATCTGCGTCCCATGCACGCCCATCGCACTGAGCCAGTGTGAGGGCATCAAAAGCCATGGGTGTGTGCGTCACCGCATACACCACAGGGTAGCCCAGGAGCCAGCCGGCCAGGGCAACGCCACAGAGATGGGCATGGGACGCGTCACTGCGAAGCAGTACGCTGCGCTGCGACGCACGCGCAGCCGCCCGAACCAGGTGGATGGCAGTCAGCACACTGGGCGGCGGCGCAGCGAGTGCCTCGGACGGACGCGCAGGATCCACAAACACGGGCACGCACTGCACGATGGCCTCGAGGGCCTCGGGGTGCACGAGAAAGACTTGCCGTGCAGGCTCAAAGAGCACCAGCATCAGAGGCACATCATGCTGCGATCAGCGCACGCGCGTACCTCGTCGAGCCAAGCGGACCACGCACAGCACGCGCGCCACGAGAGTGTATCGACGTCCAGGAGCGTGGCTGGACGGCGGCCTTCGGCAACGAGCGCCACATCCAGTGCCCACCGCGCGCTGCGCACGCCCCGCGGAGTGCGTGGACGATCCGGTAGTAGGGCATGCCACGCCGCCCACCAGTCGCTCCAAGTCGAGGGACGCGGCATAAATTGGGCCCAATTCCTCCCTCCACTCACTGACGACCATGGCCGGCCGGTCGCTACGCCTGACATTCAAGGGCGACCAGGTACGTAACTCTATCCAACGCAGCCCAAACGCAAGCGACCGAAACATACGAGTGGCGAGCGCGCGCCCAAGCGCGCGGCGGCCGATGACGAGTCGGATGCAGAAATGTATGGCGGCGACGATCAAGGTACGTGCACGCTACTAACGCCAGCGTGGGTGCCGCCCGAAGAGGTGGACGAAGTGACAGGTCCCTGTTTTGTGCATCAGCTCCAAGAGCATGGGAACGCGGCGGTATTAAGCTTCAATGCACCACTCTCCCAGGTCGAGACGACGACCGTCGAGCCGCCCTCACTCCCGGACGACTGGCCCGACGATGGGGCGACGCTCGCGGCCGCTGAAGCGACGCCGCAGACTGTGTACCAGGTGTGGGTGGCGACGCGGCTCCCTATGAGCGACAAGTGGACACTCAAGAGTGCCCAAGGTACATTTTTGGCGTGCGACCGGTATGGCGAAGTGACCGCCACGAACGAGGCGCGCGGGCCGCAAGAGGAATGGACCTTGGAGCGCGTGGATACCGTACCGGAAGCCTCTGTGCGCGTCGGTCCCCGCCGCGGCTTTGCTTTTCAATCGCACTATGGTGGCTACTTGACACTCGACGCGCCCAAAGATGAGCAGGCGCGGCGGCGGCGTGTGAGGGCCGATGCGACGTCGCCCGATGACGCTGGCCTATGGGACCTGCGCGTGCAGTGGAAGTATCGGCATGCGCAGCGCCGCACCAAGCGAAGAAGGTCGGCAGCACCTGCGTCTCGAGCGTCCTTGCTCGACGAAGCCAAGCTCTCGCTTTCACGTCAAGGATGGACGGCCGGCACGGCTGCGCAGCTCACACAAGAGTCGCGGAGCGATTTACTGCGTGCAGCGCGCGAGGGTCGCCTAGCAGAGGCCATGCTGGACCGTCGCTCCAAGCTCAAGAGCGACAAGTACGCCAAGGTACGCTATTTCTCTGACTCCAGTAAACTAGTCCGACTCGCTATCGACCGGGGCCGCCGCCTGCTGCCTCGCCAGCTCGCGGACAGCTTGCCGAGCAAACTGAATATCGCGCTTTTCACGTTCCTTTTCTGGATCCCAAAACGAGTAGACGCGTGTCGAGATGCCAAAAGCCTGGGGGTAAATCTCGACGAGGTCGCCCTCGCGGACTTGGATAAAAGGGATCTCTTGCGGCTTGTTGCCCTGCAGGTAGGCAATGAGGCAGCGCAGCACGGACGACTGCGCGATAATGAGCACATCTTTTTTGACGCGCTCCAACTCCATAATGACTGGCTCGAGGCGGATGGCGAGGTCGTGGTAGCTCTCGGCGCGGGGAAACCGGAAGCCATACGGGTCCTTGGCGCGCTCTTCAGGGTGGTGGGGAAACCGTGCGAGAATCTCTTCCTCGCTCATGCCGTCCACGACACCGGGGTTCAGCTCACACAGGCGTGAGAGCTCTATGATGCGCACGCCATGCGCGCGGAACGGCGCCGCTGTGCGTTCGGAGCGCTTGCGCGTCGAGCACCACACTTGCAGTTCGTGATCCGCCACATCGATCGTCTGTATCGGCTTGGTCTTGTCGCTGGCGGCAATGTATGACACGTTATGTTCCTGTGATAGCGACAAGTCGCTCGTCGCTGACTGGTTCGCCTGGCGGCGCAGTCCCATGACAAAGTCACACAGCCGGTTCGCATATGCCACACCCAGCGACGACAAATCTGCGTCGGCCTTGTACAAATGTTCCACGAGCGCTTCGCCAGCCTGGGGTCAGTAAGGCAACCTACGCGGGCAAAATAAATGCTGCGTTAGTAGCGAAACGTACATGCGCTCATGACTGTGCATATGCATGAGAAAGAGCACGATGCGGTTCTGTAAATAGCCATGCACTTGGTTCACGACGATACGCTGTCCCAGGTTGAGCAGCTGCACATGCGGGCAGGATGGGTCAGTGATCGGTTCGTATAGAATCTCATGCTGCGCAATGCGCTCACGCAGATGCTCAAATACGCGCGCCACGTCCCAGCCCTCAAAGTCGGGGTTGAATGTGTGCATCGAGCGGATGTTGCGGCGGATCATGGCATCATCGTCGCTTTGGCACTCTGCTGTCAGCGCGAAAGCGTACCGATAAACATGAGCTGCACTTGCATGGTCTCGAAACGCTTTTGGATCGCGGCGCGCCGCTCCTGGTTGGAATTGTAGGCGTCATACACCGCCACTTGGCCTCCTTGCCGGAAAAAGTCGGCAATCTGCGTCTCGAGTTGCTCCGTGACACGCTGCCGTAGCTGCGCCGTATCATCGTTCTGTGCTAACCCAAAATAGTCGTGCGGTAGCTGATCGACACGTCCGATGATTTCACGGCGTGTGTTGGCCAGGTTGTACACTTGGCATTGCACGCCCAGCCAGCGCAGATAACGCTGAATCGCATGCGCCAAGTGCGTTTTGCCTCGGCCCGGCAGCCCGACCGTGACTACAAGGATCTGCCCGCTGCTTGTCAGTAGAGTAACGTACGCATGCCACAGGCGCCCAGACTGCGTCGCTACTGTTAGCACATCCACGCACTGTACAGGGGCGGGGCCATCGTCGTGCGAGGGCATCGGCCGAGCAGGTGGCTTGTGCATCGATCGCGGCGCCCCTGAGACCTTGGCCCTTTGGCATGAGCCTCACGAGCGTGCTGCGCTACTTGGCCGGCTTGCTCGGCATCGGCGTTGCGACGCTGGCTGGGCTGCTCTACTTGTACCAGACAGCGCTCATCTATCCTTCGTCCTTTCCCGAGGGCTCACGCACCATCGTCGACTCGCCCGAGGCGTACGACTTGCCCTACACAGAGCACCGTCTCGTCACCCCCGACCGCGTTCGCTTGCACGTCTATGCCATCACACATAGCGACGATACGCCGCATCCCACCGTCCTTTTACTGCATGCCAATGCTGGCAACATGGGTCACCGCCTACCGATCGCGCGCATCTTGTACCGCCGCCTCGGCTGCCATGTGGTGATGCTATCGTACCGTGGCTATGGTCTATCGACAGGGCGGCCGTCCGAGCCGGGTCTTCGTGTAGATGCACAGACCACCCTTGATTGGATCCGTGCGCACCCTGTGCTGGCAGGCACCAAGGTCCTCGCGTACGGGCAGTCGATTGGTGGCGCTGTGGCGATCGACTTGGCCGCTCGCAATCCCCACACGGTGCGTGGACTCGTGGTGGAAAACACGTTTTTGAGTATTCCCAAGCTCATTCCGACGGTCGTCCCATTCCTGCGCCACTTTTCCTTCTTGTGCCGCGAGATTTGGCCGTCGGACGTGTCGATCACCAAGCTTCGCTCTACGACGCCCGCCCTCTTCCTGAGCGGCGAGAAGGACGAGCTGGTACCGCCCGAACACATGCAGAAGCTCTTTCGTCTATGCCCCAGCACCCACAAGGAGATTCACGTCTTTCCCAAAGGCACACACAGTACGTCCAACGCTCTCACACACAGACGACACATGGCTTCAGGTAGGCTGCGCCACTCACACAGTCCAACTACTTTGACGTGATCCTCGCATTTGCCATCCGGCACGGCTGGTTGAATGGCCCGCGATCCAGTGACGAGGACTCACACCAGGCGCCGTTCGAGGCGTCTACATGACAGGGCGCAGAAGCACGCGCACATAGTGGAACAGGTAGGGCGCTGCGTTAGCGACGTCACGTACTAAAGTGCAACACACCCACCAGCACGGCAAACGAGCGCAGCGTGTTGCGCGCTTGTGTGCGTGCAATCGCAAGCTCTAGGGGCGAGGGGACAGCAGCGCCTCGGGTCAGCACAGGCTACGCACCAGCAAACATATCGGCAGGGACGAAGAACGATCGGCTGTGGACCGTCGGGGAAAGAAGCGGTCGGGGATGTACACACGCGTCGCCGCCGCCACACACCGCGTGGCCCCTCCGCCATGCGACGATCGCGCGCGGAGCAGGACGGCGACGAGGAGGCAGCCGACCTCGCTCTGCTGGTACGTACCATAACTAATGCAGGCGAAACGTGCGCGCGTAGGTACGCCCTCGTCCTCGAGCGAGGCGTCGTCGGAGCCGGTGCATGCGCCGCCCGACCCTGCGCCCATCGACGCGATGGGCGTGATTGAGCGGGTCGATATGATCAACTTTATGTGTCATCGGCACCTGAGTATTGGTCTGGGACCACGCATCAACTTTATTATTGGTCACAATGGTAGCGGAAAAAGCACGATCCTCACGGCCATCACCCTGGCTCTTGGTGGCAAGGCGCACACGACGAGTCGCGGCAACAATCTTCGCGACTTTATTCGCGAGGGCGCGTCCGCTGGCGAGGTGCGCGTACACCTGCGGAACTGTGGCGCAGATGCGTTTCGGCCAAACGTGTATGGCGACACTATCACGATCGAGCGACGGCTACACGCGGATGGCGGCGGCGCATGGAAGATCCGCGGCACGCACGGACGCGTCGTGTCGACCAAACGCGAGGAACTCGATGCGATTTGCGATCACGCCAACATTCAGGTCGACAATCCTATGAACATTCTGAGTCAGGACGCTGCACGCCAGTTTCTCGGCAGCTCGCAGGCCGAAGACAAGTACAGCTTTTTTTTGCGGGGCACGCAGCTGACGCAGTTGGCACAAGAGTACGAACTCATTCAAACCAACATTCAGCGTATGCGCCGGGCCATGACGCTCACGGAAGACACATTGCCCGACCTCGAGCGTGCCGCGCGCGATGCCAACGCCCAGTGGCAGGAAATTGAACAGACGCGCCGGGCCCAAGAAAAGCTCGACGCGCTCAAGGAGGAGCTCGTATGGAGTCAAGTCATTGCCAAAGAACGTGAGCTCGCTGCGGTGGCCGAACGGCTCGAACGCGCGCGTGCCAAGCTGGGCGCCCTCGAGCGGCGACGCGATGAAGAAGCGGCGCAGGCCGCGTCGTTGGACGACGTGGTCGCTGAGCTCGAGTTGCGCAGCCGCGAGAGCCACGAGCGCGAGGCGCAGCTCAAGGAGCAGCGCGCTCATGTCCTGGCACAGGTCAAGGAGCAGCGGGCCTCGCTTACAGCATGCCGTACCCAGGAGCGCGAGCTGAACGACCAGGCAGACCGTATCCAGCATACCCTGCGGCAGCTACAAGCCCAAATCGATGCCGAGGTCCGACGGCAGGCGCAGGACCGTCGCGCAGAGCGTGCCGCGCAAGAAACGCAACGTGATGCGCTCGTGCATGAGCGCTTGGACACGGAGCGCCGCCAGATTGCCTTGGAGCAGGCAGCCGAGGATCTCGTGCAGCAGCGCAGCGCCTCTCGCGCAGAGCGTGCGCGCCTTATGAGCGAGCGGCACATTCTCACGGAAAAAATCGCGCATCTGCACAGCTTTTTGCAGCGGTGCCGCGATGCGGAGCGAAATCGCATCACGGCGTTTGGCGGTCCTGACATGCCGCGCGTGATGGCTGCGATTGAGCGCGAAACGCTTTGGCGATCCAAGCCTATAGGCCCTCTGGGTCTGCACATCCAACTAAACGACCTGCTGTGGGCCCCCCTCATCGAGAGTGTGCTGGCCGACCCACTGAATGCGTTTGTCGTAAGTAACCACGATGATCGCGCTCGCCTCGCGCGCATTTTGCGCTCTTGCCGCGCCACAAACCAGATTATTACAGCCGCCAGCGATCCGTTCGATTACTCGAGTGGCGAGCCGGACGCATCGGTGTTGACGATACGGCGTGTGCTAGAGATGGATGAAATGATTGCGCGCGTGCTGATTGATGCCCAGCATATTGAGAAAAGTGCTCTCGTGCGCGAGCGCGCCGCAGGCGACGCGCTCGTCCGACAGCAGAAACGCAATGTACAGCAGTGCTTTTCTGCGGACTTGTTCAAGATCACGGGTGGCCCCAAAGGCAGCGCCACGCAAACCGTGACGCGATACCAAGGCGCGCCGCGCTTTGCCCGAGACTCTTCTGCTCAGCTCGCCGAGGCAGAGGCGTCTCTTTCCTCGTTGGAGCGCCAAGTGGCCGATCTGGACGCACAGCTTGCAGCGCTGGACGACCGTGAGCGCGTGTGGAACGAGGAGGAGCGCGCGCGCGCGCATGACATGGCGCAGCTGCGACAAACGATGCGTGACATTCGCCGACGCATCGCACAGATCGAGGATCAGCTGCGCGACGATGAGCCGGCCAATGTGGCAGCTTTAGAAGAGGCGCGAGCCGAGGCTGAAGAGGACATGCGGCGTGTGCGTGCGCGCTTCCAAGAAACCGAGGCGCAGAAAGAGGCCCTCGAAGCGGCCCTCGAAGCGCCGCTTGCCCAGAGTGCGGAGCTATTGGCACAGATCGACGTTGTTGAGTCGAACAAGCGCAAAGAGGAAGAGGCTCTCCAGGTCAAGTATACGGAGCGCGTACGCCTACAAAAGACCCAGGAGCATTGGGCGAATCAAATGCAAGCGCAGCAGAGCGTCATAGAGGAGGCACAAGGCAACGAGGCAGCGCTTGTGCGCCTCATCGATGTACGTCTTGCCACTAACACAGACATGGACCGTGACAGCCACCGAGTATTGTGCCCGTGTCGAAACGCAGCGCACGCCCGAAGCGCTCGAGCAGGTGCGTGTATCTACTGACTCAGCAAATCCAACTCATGGAGTCGCACATAGCTGCTGCGAGCCAACGCTCGGAGCCTTCTGTGGACGCCGTGGTGCGCGAGCTGCGCGCGCGGAATCGGGCCTTTCAGGAAGCCAAACAGCAGCTCGAAAACACGCGCGCCACGATTGCGTTGCTGGACCGCGCCATTCAGCTACGACTTGAAAAATGGCACTACTTCCGCCGGTTTGTGGCGGTGCGCGCTCGCGCCAACTTTGCGCTGCACCTGCAGAACCGTGGGTTCTCAGGCTCGCTACACTTTGACCACAATGCCCAGACACTCAAGCTTCGGGTACAAACGGGCGACAGTACACAGCCGCAGGACAAGGACCCCAAGGCATTATCGGGCGGCGAAAAATCGTTTGCGACCATTTGCCTGCTGCTCGCCTTGTGGGAGGCCATTGGGTGCCCGATCCGGTGCCTCGACGAATTTGACGTGTTTATGGACGCTGTGAACCGCAAAGTATCGATGAAGATGATGGTGCGTGAGCGCTACTCACACCAGATTGATGCAGCACGCGCCTCGGTGGGCGTGCAGTACATTCTCATCACGCCACAAAACATGGCCAACGTATCGCTGGGCCCGTACGTATCGCTACTAACGCAGTGATGTGCAGGTGCACCGGATGCAAGACCCCGAGCGCGGCGCTGGGACATGATTACATGCCGGACCCTTTCCACGAGCCGGTCGTGCGCTGTGCTTTGAGCTTGACGAGGTGCGTCAGCACATCGTTGGCTGGCGTGGGAATACCATACGCTCGGCCCAGTTCGCCCAGGTAGCCATTGATATACTCGACCTCGGTCCGCCCTCGCCGGCTGCGGACGTCCTGGTGCATGCTGCTCCAGTTGGCCGCGGTCGCACGCACCACATTTTCCACCTCGTGCAGCATCGATGCAGGCTGCAATGAGGCTTCGAGCAGCGGCAGCCCATCTGCATCGGTCTGCGTGAGCAAATCGGCCAGCGGCAGCGAGCTGAGGTGCGCCACATCCGCCTCGCTACTCGTCTGGGCCGCTTTGGCATCGCGTGCATGAGCCTCGAGCACCTGGCTCGCCTCTGTACACAGCGCACGGAAGAGTTCGAGTGCGGAGCTCGCACCAAATAGCTCGCCATTTTTACAGTCGACCAACGCGGTCGTCGGATTGATGCAGGCATTGACAATGAGCTTACGTAGCGCTCGCAGCTGAAACATGCGGATTCGCTCCCAGTGCACATCCAGGGGCAATCCGAGTAAAAGTGCAAGAGTCATGCGGAGCGACTGGGTCGGTAGTTTGTCGGGGATCGCCGCGAGATCGAGCTCGGGGTCCATGGTATTGGAGCTCGAGGGAAGCGGCCGCTCAGCCGCGCCGTGCATGCCTGGCACCACACCCAGGTACATGGCACCAAAACCTGCATGCACTGTGTGCAGCGGGCGCTTCAAGTAGCACCCATGCGTCGTGCTCGCCAGCACAAAGTGGGGACGGTCCTGTGGCTGTGGCCACAAGCGTTCGACCAATTGGTCCAACACACCCATACCATTTTGCAGTAGCACGATGGTGGTCGCAGGCGTCACACGTGCAGCCAGCGGTCGCAGCGCTGCGAGCGTAGCATCCGCCTTGGTCGTCACAATCAAGCTGTCGATCGGTGCAGGCGTCGTGCCTGGTGCCTCTTGCGGCACGCCATCGGCGTCCGGCACGAGGATGCGCGGTTGACTTGGGTCCACAGGGGATACGAGCTCCAGCTGAAAACCCCTTTCCGTCGTACATACCCCATCACGCTCTACACGAAGATGCAACGGCCCGGTCCCTTTCATCGGCCGGTCCCGCAAATGCAGCGTAAGTGTGGTGTGCGCGGGGTCGGGCAAGTACGGCGCCACATGCTGCGGAACGATCCAGCGCGACGCGCGCGAGCGCGAGACGGGAACTAGACGTTGACGCAAAGAGGCGCGCAGGTGCGTGGCCACCAGTGTGCCGAGCGCACCGACGCCAAGCACATGCACATGCATCGCCGTCGCTCACGGTCGGCCGTCGAAACGAAGGACGCCGACGACGCCTGCTGACTCAGCAGCGCCCGTCGTCGCTCCGCCCCCCACGATATGCGGCGCGGCAGCGGCGGGTGGGCGTGCGCTATGGCGCTCGTCCTACTCGTGCTAAGCTTTCTCCCATACTGCATGGGGACAGATGATCCCAGAAATATTGAGCATGCGATAGCTCGTACGCGTCGTGAGCGTGAAGAGCTCCAGGGCTACATGACCCACAACGCGACGCAGCAGGGCAACTGGAGTCTACCTGCCCTACCCCACGATGAGCGCCTCGATGCATGGTTGCGGTCCCAGGAAGAGATACATAAAGAACCACATGCTTTCTTTGCCAATGTGAGCGGCTTTTATGCAGGTCCTTTGACGACCGAAGAGGCACACCACGTCGACCAAGCGCAACAACGCGAGCGTGGCGCGCTCGTGTGGGTCGTGCCTGCGTCACCGCTCCAGGTCGATGTCTCTCTTGTGCAAGTCCCCGTGGAGGAGAGTCGCGTGGCGCGCTTGTGGGGCGAGTTGACGGTGCATACGCACGACACGTCCGGCGCACGAGCCGTGACCCAAGTGGACCTGGTCGGCGTGTACGTGCCCGATACGGGCCAAGTGTATATGGTCGGCATGCCACAGACCTCTCCACAGCCACTGGATATCCGAAACGTGCTCGGCATGTTGCCGAAGCACTCGGTATATCGCAACGATACCTACACGGCGTGTCTCGATGATCTGGACCACCGCCTGCAACACCTACAACAGATGCTCGATCAGGGCGTATCACCTCCGCCCCTTCCCACTTGGTCCCAAGCCGAGAACAACTGTTCCATGCAGCTATATACACAGCTGCAGCCCAGTGGATCCTTGGCCGACCAAGCGAGGCTCGATCTTGAGGAGCGCGAGCTGAACGCGCCCACGGGGCTCGTTCTGCCGCGCGCGCCACGCTTGTCCCTCGATTTGGCAGGCATATCGAGTGCATGTGGTCTCTACGTGTCTAGCCAAGCCATGACTGGCATTGCGCGCGCGCAGTTTTGGAACGATGCGCGATACTATGTTCTGGGCATGCTCGTGGTGCTCCTTGTGCAGCTAGGGCTCATGTCCAAAGAGTGCGAACGGACGCAAACACACAGTGACATTGCGCGCCTATCTGCCACGAGCCTATTCCTCCAGACCGTGTGGGACTCGTTCCTGAGTGTCGCCCACCTCGTCTTGGGCTTTTCGATGCCGGGGTGGCTTGGTCATGCCATGGTACGTCGGTCGACTTATTCAGCTTGCTATCGGCTTTATGGCGGGTGTACTCTCGATGGTGTTCGAGTATCGCCTTGCTGTCGTCGTCTTGCGACAGTACACGCAGGACCGCCGCGATACAGTGCCGCAACGTGCAGTGTCTGAGGCGGACGGGGAATCGGATTTGGACAGCGATATGGACGAGATGGACGGGCCTGCGTGGCGCTCTTACCTGTCCTTTGTGCGGCGGCGCATCAGCGTGGCGTGGCGCACTGGTCGGCGGAACATGCTCACGCTCATGGCTACCCTGGGTCTGCTAGTCGTCGTATTGTTTGTGCCCGACCTGTTTTCCATCCTGCTGATCCCTGTGCTCTTTTCCTACTGGCTTCCTCAGATTGTACACAATACGCGACGTCAATCCACGGGGCTGCGCACAAGTACCATTGTGGGCATGACACTGACGCGTTGCTACGTGCCGCTGTATCTTTTTCAGTACAAGTACAACCTGCTCCTGCTCCCCCCCTCGCCCTATGTATGGGGCCTGATCGGCCTCCTTGTGGTGCAAATGCTCGTACTCTTGGGGCAAACCCGCTGGGGGCCCCGATACTTCTTGCCTCACACGTGGCGGCGCTCGGAGCAGCAGTGGGATTGGCACCCGACACCCGCCGCCCTCGCGGCGCTACTCCAGCCCGATCAGGCAGGGACACAGGACCCTGCTTCGATCGATTTGGGTGTGTGCCCGATTTGCTTGATGCCCAACAAGGAACCTGCTGCCGCAGCGCTCCCCCCTCGTCAGCCGCGCTGGCGCAAGGCCAGCGTGCCTTGCGGCATTATGGTCAGTCCGGTATGTTTTTGTCCTACTGACGCTAGTGCCACCACATTTTCCACACGGCATGCCTGGTGTCGTGGATGGACATTAAACACATATGTCCTAGCTGCCGCGTGCCACTGCCCGAATACAACGGGGCATGATATACCCTTAGATAGGCGATGGCGGCCCCATCGATCCAGGTAGACCGTACGGTGGAAACATCATATTGCCGCTCGCATTGCCTGCCGACTGTTGATGCGTCGCATTTGTGTAGTAGGTACTGTTGGGCATCGGCATAACGCTCGGTGGACGTACAGCATTGCCTGCTGCACCACCACCGCGGCCTGTAGGATCGTTGTTCTGGTATTGGGGGCACGCATTGTTGGTTGACATGTGGCCAACCATACCACAGCGTCCACAACGCCGCTTTGTGTTGGTCTTGTTGGGGAGCTTTTTGTAACCACCAGAGAGCCCTTCAGCAGCCGCCTTGGCATTCTTGCGCTGCAGACGGCGGTCCTGGTTCTTGACGCGCGCCGCAATCTCTTCTTCGAGACGCTTCTTACGCAGTGCATCCAACGCCGCGTCACCTGTCGGTACAAGCGATTCCGTGACAATGCTCTGCTCCTCAATCTCCTGACGCTGCTTCACATAGGCGTTGATCACCGAGGGATCACGCACAATGTGCTTGTACCATACACCGTTGAACTGAGTTAGTAAAAGGACGTACCAAACGCTTTACCAGCAAAGGCTTGGTGGCCTTTTGCTCTTGCAGCTTTTCCTTGCGCTGCTCTTCGCGCCACAACTGCTCCTCCTTGGGCGTCACTTTGGGTGGCTCGGGGTTCGAGAGCGCAGCTAGTTGCGCCTTCCAGATTCGGTCAATCTCGGAGCGGTAGATGGCCTGCTGCTCTGCCACATTGTAGCGGTGCCCCGACTTGGCACGCGCCTCTGCTTCGGCCGCCAAACGCTCATCCACGTCCTCACCGGCGCGCAAGAAAATTTCCTTCATAGACACACGCACAAAGCTAAACGCTTCACCCCGCCCACTCGGATCGCCCTCGCCGTGGAGCTTTAGCATGGCTTTACCTTGCGTCGCATGCAAAAAGTTTTTGCTGGTGATCCATGGTGCCAAGAGCTGCTCAATTTCCAGCTTGCTTTCGTCGCCATCGTCCTCGGCACCCTCGGCCGTCTTGGTAAAGCCCGCGTCCATAAGGTGCCGCTGGCCCACCTGCATGCCTTCCACTAGGCAAATGTGCTCGGGCGTGAGCAGCTTTTGCAGCTCTGCCTCGTCAGGGATGGGCACATCAGGTTTGAGCCGCCAAAAGCCTTGGTGTACATCACCCGACTTGCGGTTATACACCATAAATTCTTTCAGTCGCTGCCGCATCTGTAGCTCGTTCTGATCCGGGAAATACTTCATGACGCGATGGATCTTGATGCGGTGCGCATGACTCTTTTCCACGAGCTTGTAGGTGATCATCTGCAGGCGGTATTTGATATTGTTCGTTACAAGCCGTGCATGAGGGCCAGGGATGGGGGTGGTGGGGTATGTCTGGCCTACCACAAAGAGGTTCGGAATGTCGCGCAAATAGTACTTGACATCCTTCTTGGTCGTACTGCGGATGAACAAAAAGTCATTCTGAGATGGTTTGTGCCGGAAAAGCGGCCCACGCGTCATGTTGTTGTAGAGCACCGGCTGCGTCTGCCCCGGCTCGACACTGCCAAACTTCATGAATGGCGACTCGTCTGTCGTATCCAACACAAACGCCTCACCTAGATCTGCGCGGGGAATGTAATCATCCTTGGCATCCTTTTTGCGATAGTAATTCACCAGTAGGCTGCCCATGCCAATGTTCGAGAGAAGCGGTGGATACTCTTCCGAGTACTCACATAGGATATAGTTGCTCGCGTCCTTGAGCGTTAGATCTCGGGTAGTGCGCAGCACCTCACTTGGGTCCTTGGACTTGCGCTCACCGTCTTTGGACTTGCGCGACGAGCGCACGCGCGAAAATGTAATGGGCATATTAGACGGGAACTGAATCCGGGGTCGATGCCAGGAGCGTGTCTCGTGCTTCGACAGACGCGTCTTGTAAAAAGGAAGCTGTAGCTTGATCGCAGGCCATGCGTGCCGCACAACGAGCTGCCCTAGCGTTTGACGCACGCGGTGCCGGTGCTCTTTGCTCAGCTCGTACATGCGGTCGTTGGACAGATTGAATGGATCCAGCTCGCCCACGTGCTTCGATTTGAGTAGGTTGGGCGGCGCATCCGCCCGTAGCAGGGACATTTGCTTCTCTGTCTGTGCCTTTTCGCTCTCCAGGATCATGTCGGCATCGTTCATATCCATAATCAAACGGTCAAACGGCCGGAAGGTGCTGTAAGGGTTCCATATAATGTTGCCAAACCAAGCTCCTTTGGAGAGCTCGGCATTCCGGGGGCGGCTGATATCTTGCAGTGTGGGATGTGGCGTAAAGGGAACCAGACTGTTCTCCTCCGGTGTCTGCGACAAAACAACGCGCTTCTCCCAGTCGTCTACCTCGACGTTGTTGATGTTCTCGGTAAGACGATGAGGTTCACGATCATGCACGTCGTCATCGAGGAGAACCTGGCAGGCAATGTGAGTCACAGTGTTTTGCTGGTCCCGCATAAATGGCCGCGCTAGCGAGGCCACCAAGGACGGCTCAGTTTTGTGCTCAACATAGCCTTTGGATGCCAGCTCTTGCTCTTCAGAAATGGAAGGATTAGCTTCGTGCGCAGGCTTGGTGCTTTTAGGCAACTTGCCGATCATCTTGCGCCGCTTTAGCGACCGGGTCCCAAACATTTCCGTAAAGTCCAAAATCTGCCCAGGCTGAAAGTCGGGGAACAACTTGAGGGCCTCGGACCGTGGGCTGAGTACAGGTTCGGGTGCCTTTTCGATGGATGGCACGCTGCTAGCCGGCTCGGGCGCCTGGACCGATACGGAAGCGGGGTTCTCTTCGTCGGCAAAGTCGTCGTCTTCGCCACGCACCTTGAAAGCGCCACCACGCAGAGGTCGGATGGATGTCGTGGACGATGCAGGCTGTTCTACCTTTTCATCCTCTTCCTCCATCTCCTCGATTCTGCCTTCGTCCTCTGCCTCGTCATCAAAGTCGTTGCGATAGATCTCGTCACGTTTCAGCGCTTGAGCCGACGCTGCCTTGTTGCTACCCAGACCAATGCGACTCAGATCAGAGTCCGCGTTGACAACACCCAGATCCTCGAGCAGTTGCCCCAGAGCAAGTCCGCCCAACTGGGAGACCGCGTCGTCATGCTCCGCGTCCATGGTCCCAAGGGTGGAGGAAGCGTGGCGGGGGACGGACGGTGCGATGGGTGGCACGTGGCTACTGCATGGGCAGCCGAAACAGCGCTATGGCATTGTTGTACGCGTGAGCGGCCAGTGTGGCGAGAGGCACGCCTTGAATGCCAGCCACTACAGCAGCGACCTCTCCGATCTGGCATGGTTCGCATCTCCCTTTCACGGCGGTAGTTGGCGTCCTCTTTTCAGGCTTGGTGCGGGGCGGCGAGTACAGGTCAGCCAGTGCCTGTTGTGCTTTCCTGAATGCCTCCAAGTACGGTGCCGACGCGTGAGTCGGACGAATGTCACACCATGGGGCATCTAGTGTTACGTAGCTCCACGCACCTGTCTCGAGCATGATCCTGTGTAGCGGAATCTGCTTGACCACTTCCAAATTTTCCTGCGTCTTGAGTGAGCAGCCATTCACACCAATGTACAGCCCGAGATCGAGCAGTTCTTTCAGCTCCTCCGCTGTACCTGTAAAGCTGTGCACAACGCCCACGCTTCCAGGGCTATCCGAATGGACGGCCTCGTCGGAATGACGTAACGAATGCAGGTACGGCTGCAAGATGTCCACAAAATCTCGGTGAGCGGCGCGCGAATGCAAGAACAGAGGGAGGCGAACCTCGGTCGCCATTTGAAGTTGACGTTCAAAGCAGCGCCTCTGCACATCCTTGGGCGCAAAGTGCAAGCGGTCATAGTCTGTATAAGTAGAATCGCGTACCCAAACCACACTCGCCTACGGCCACAATACGCTTATGCGCCTGAATCATTTGTTGCAGCTGCGACACATACGCTTGTGGGCCGCCATCAAAGTTTTCCATGTCGGTGCTGTGTGTCGGATGGCATCCAGCTGTGCAGAAAAAGGAAGGGCGCAACCCTGTTAGCTGCAGCACCGATGGAAGCTCCGCCAGGGTGCCAGCCGTAATGACTTGCGCCGCGACACCCGCCTGCTCCGCACGGTGAATGACTTGCTCAAGGTCATCTGCATAAGCACTAGTGCCTACCTTCATGCTTCTTCTTTCCATGATACTCGCCCCGAAACATGGGGTCGCCCAAATTCACCGCAATCTCGACATAGCGGGGCACGGCGGAGGAGGTGGCCATGGCGCGCCGAAACATACCCATTCTCCACTCCCCAGACGGCCATGCCGCACCAAATTGTGTTGGCCTTGGACTGCGTGTCACCGTGGTCGTACATTGCTTTTCATGTACTTCGGCGCTATACAGACAAGTGGCCTATTCATATCGAATGGCGTCCAGCCAGCTTGGCCTATGTGATGAAGTATGCAAATAATCAGCCTCCCGTGACCGTTCCGAATAAAGGCAAGCATATGCTCCGGCAACTGCAAAAGGCCGAACGCATGTATGGCGGTACGTACCTCGCGCTCACACAGTGACGTTACATATGCCCGCAGAGTTTCCATTCCAGACATTTCCTGCGGTCGGTCTCTTGCGTGCTATCCAGGAAAAGTACCCATCGCGACTCGAGTGCATGATCGAAACGTGCCTGCACGAAATTTGGCATGAAGGCCATCATATGCTGCTTCGCGAAGACTTGGCCATTCTCCTGCAAAAGCATTTTCGTGATGATGAGGCCACAGCCCTGCTAGACAGAGCCTTTTCGAAATCCATGCGACAGCTCTTGGCTCACGAAGCGCAAGCTCTCGTGGACCAAGGTGCTTTTGGGTTCCCTTGGATTATGGCCACTCGCGAGTGTGACCAAAAGAGCATGGCTATGTGAGTTATGGTCACTGACAATAGCTTTGGCGTGGAGCAACTCGAATACTTGGCCGCTTTCTTGCATGAGCCTTACCTGGGTCCGCTGGCCACGGGCGTTACTCCGCGGCTCTAATCTTCAAAAAATTCTGGTTGGAGACTACATACAAAGATTTAGTACAGTACGGACAAGGGGGGAAACGAAAGACACGCGTACTTGGAAGGGGGAGGAAGGGGTGAGGAGAGGGAGGGGGGGGGGAGTATAAAAAGGTACCTTGTTCTTCACCCAGAGGGGGACTCCAGGGGGGGACCCCTTTCCATTAAAAGCTCTGCGACACACTCTGGTAGCCATGCTTGTAGTTCAACGAGGCCGACATTTCGCCCTGACCGTGGCCCAGGATGCCTTGCGAACTAGGAGCCGTGGGAGCAGCATGGCGGCTAGCGCCACTTTGGCTAGCACTGCTGGGGGCAGAGCTGTGACCACCGCTGCTAGAGGCAGAGCTGCGGCTAGCACTGCTGGGGGCAGAGCTGTGACCACCGCTGCTAGAGGCAGAGCTGCGGCCAGCACTGCTAGAAGCAGAACTCTGACTAGCACTGCTAGGGGCATGGTGGCTAGCACTGCGTGTACCACTCTGGCTTCCTCCGTGGGTGCTGTGTTGGTTCTCGTATTGGGCATAGTACCTGCTCACCTGAGCAGGCGATAGACCAGTGTCGCCCAGGATGCCCTGCGCCAGCACCGCCATGGCATCGCTGCTTTGGCGGTGCGAACCGGACGAGTGAGTGCCAGCTCCACGAGAGCGCGTCATGCGGCCGCTCGAGGTCGTGGTCGGCTTGGCCGATGACGTGCTGTTGTGCGACTGAGTCGCATGGCCGGAACGGTGGTGAGAGGAGGATTTCGACGACGAAGGCTTCGACGAAGACGAGGCCACAGACGACGATGGCGAAGCCGATGCCGGAGACGACGAAGAGGACGACGACGATGATGTAGGCGAGGTACTCTTGCTGTGGCTCGACGAGCGGAAGCCTTCGAAAGGATCCATACCAGCAAACAGCGAGGCAGAGTTTGTCATACCCATCGAGCTGAGAGCCTCAGGAATTTGAGACTCGGACATGGTAGCCAGCGAGCTCAGCACACTCGAGTCCATACTCGTCTTACTCCCTCCCGTCGAGGATGCAGGCGCCGAGGTGGGCTTGGATGACGAGTTGCTGGCCGACGATGTCGGAGACGCCGACGAAGTCGAGTTACCATGGTGGTGGCTCGTGGCCGAGGCATGGTGGTTCGACTTGGTCTGGCTCGACGTGGAAGAGGGGTTGCCGCTGCTGGTTGCCGTGTTCGTCAAGTTACCACTACCCGTACCGCTTGCGTCCGCAGCAAAGGCACTGCTAACCTTGGAGTTGACCGTCGCAATGCGCGAGATAATGGGCTCCATATTGTCACCCGAGCGCTTCTCCATAGCCGACATGGTGGGCAGACCCGAGGCCAAGCTAGACACCTTGCTTTCCGATCCCGCCTTGGCTTTCGACAGGGCAGATGCGACATTCAACACAGGAGCTTGAGAGCCTGTGGCGGTAGCCGTGCTGTTTCCTGTCGAGTGCTGCGAGGGGTGGTGGTGGGAAGACTTGGACGCAGACTCACTAGGCGCAGTGTGGACCGACTTGCTCGCGTGTTTGCGGTTCGCACTCTTCTGGGGCGAGGCAGTCACCGACTCTGTGGCCTGAGTGCTCGGGGTGGTAGTCGCCGTAGGAATGCCGCTCTCTGTGTGGCGTTGCTTGCCACTAGCGGTCGACGAGCCCGTCGACTGGCTCGAGTCCGATGAATGCTCACCGTTCGAGTTCCTCATAGCATCCAGCAAGCCATTGGGCAACAGTGGCACATACGTCAAGCCGCCAATGTTCACGGGAGCCCCGAGCGGGCCGTGCAGAAACTGGATCGGAGCGTTCCCGCCGTCGGCAAGGTCTTGACCAGCTGATTCGGAGCCATCATTCTGCACCTGAGCATGCAAGGCGTTCGGTGAACTAGAGCGCACCGAGTCATCCATGACACTGGCCTCGCGAGTCATACCCGTCGAGAAGAGGTCCGAATTCAGCATCGCCTCAGGGGACTCCGAGTCGCCATGACGACGGGAAAGCGTCTCGTACTTGCTGTCACTGTCCTCGATAGTGAACTTGGGCGAGTTCTTCGTCGACTTTCCATCCGAGAACTGAACAAAGTACACCGTCGAATCCTTAGGGTGCTTTGGCGCCTCAGCTGTGAAGGTCGCATTGTTCGGGTTGGTGCCATCAATGTCCGAGACGAGCTTGGTCGACTTCTTGTGGCCGCTCTTGTCCACCGCGACGAGCGAAATGGACATGTGCTTCCACTTCTTCGAACCAGACACGTCAGGGTTCCACTGGAGGACCAGAGGCGCACCAGGACGCGTGGCAGGAGGAGCCAGTGGCTGAATACCAGTCTCATTCTTGCTCACGGGAGCCGCCGACGCCAGCAAGCTCGTGGCCGTCACAAGGGTAGGGAGTACAAAGTACTGCATAGGGAAGGTGAATGGGCAGAGTGTAAAGAGAGTGTGAGAGCAAGGTAGGTGGGAAGGTATGCGATCAACGCTAGTACCAGGGGTGACGGTTACCAGAACCGAGAGGGAGAGGGGTGGTAAGCCTTCTCCCTTCGGCTTTGCTTTAAATCCTTCGGAGCAGGGCCAGAGACCCTACAGACGCATGACGTGCTCCTGTGTAGAAGCTGGACCTGTAGAGGCAAGCGTCCGAATGGCCCAAAAATGGTAGTACATCTATCTACACCTGCATAGAAAAAAATGATTGGTAAAAAAATAGTGCGGGGTCTGTGCGCAAGCCATGGTCGTCCAACATCTACTCCTATGCCCTGGTTCCCCAGCTGCTCTATGATTCGCTAGGCCCGCACGAACAAGGCGCGATTGAATCAACTAGGTACTAGAAAATCTTACCAAAGCTTGACCGAGTCGCGAGATCTCACAGGTACCTTGAAGGAGAGCGCCACGTAGAAGTGCGGCTGTGTCGTCCTGAATGTGAGGGAGCTCTAACGATTGATCCACCTGGTTTAGGCGTCCCTTGATTCGCTCGTCAAGAATGAGTGTGAAGAGAAGTGACTCTATAGCTTGCGTAGGTAGTTGGAGTTCCTGTATGTCAGACGCTGGTACGCACTTGGGCAAGCCGATCAAATCGGACCGTACGATAAGACTTGACATACTCCTGTATGAACTGGACACGCAGCTCATGCAGTACGTCGGCTAAGTGTACACGAATGAGGTCGTCTTGCACCAGCGTTCCTCGATACTTTTTTAGAATGGATTCCGCTTTTTGAATATCGTGCGATTCACAGGCATCCAGCAAAGCTACCAGTGGTGCCATTTCTGCGTCGTCTTTGTAAGGCTTGGTTTCTTGTGAATCAAAGGGGTTGATTCCACTGCCCATAAGTATATGAGTGAGCACGAGATATTTGAGTATGACCACTCGTTGAGAGCTTCCTGCCTCGTCGTAGTTGTTGAACGCCTGGAAAAAGTCAATCTGGGCCGCTGGCCAATTTCCTGTCGTGAATAGAATGATCGTACTTTCGGACATGTGCATCTTACCGCCATATTCGCGGATGATAGCGATCGTGCATGGATGTGGAATGGCATTTTCGATACCTAGTGCTGCCTCATAGGTGTTCTGAGGTGAGCTTGGGAGCATACCTTGACCATGTCGGTGTTGCCTCTTTTCTCGTACATCTGGATTTCCATCGATAACAACTCCAGCATCGTAGTTCCCTGCCCTTGAGCATCAAGCTTCCAATCTTCAAATTCGCATTCTCGCAGACTTTGAAGCGTCTAGGTGTAAGCTCACAGACCTACCTTTTCAAGTCGAGACAACTCACATCGTGAAAGCCAAGTACGAGCAAGCTTGAGTTTGAGCTTGATTTTCATGCCATTGTAAAGTGAAGTGGGAGCCAGCTCCCTGGGCGCATCATAAAAAGACTGCAAATGGTCAGGCGACACAGCGGAGGAAGCGGTCGCATAATCCAGGATGGAGTTGATAGATTTTTCGCTGTTGTCAAGCACATGGCACGTACGCATAGTTTTGTGAGATGAACGATTTCATGTACTCAAACATGCGCTTATACGTTTCGAGTGCCTGTTCAGGTTGGTCTGAAACAAAGTATATTTTGGTCTGCTGCTTGAGTGACTTGAAACCCCTGAACATTAGCTGCTATGACATACCATTCGGTCTTTGAAACATCCTCATTGATAATATCCTGAAATTCAGAGATGGCCTTTTGCGGATGAGCGCCCTTGATTTCTGGATTAGATCCCTGAACGTACCCTTGGCGTTGTAGTACTTGTTCTCCATGACTACATCTGCATCCTCGTCTTCCTCGTCTTCGTACTCAAAGTCATAGTCCTGTATAAGAGAATATTCACATACCTCCTCATCCTCTAAAGCATCTTCCATCATAAACTAATTGTCAGAGCGCCCTCCCTTACCTCTTCATCCGACATGATGCCACCCGTGTGGAGTTCACGCGTGCCTGGAGCATAGACGTGCGCGCTGCTGCTACGAGGATTTATGCAGCTGACACGCTTATTCGGGCCGCCCACCACGGCTTCCGCCGAATTCGCACATCCTTGATCGACGTCCCGATGGCTCCGACCGTACGTGGATGCTAGCATGTTGAGCTAATTTTTACAGGAGAAACTATCAGTGTATCCAGAACCTGACCAGCCGACCTTTGTTGTTGAGACTACTACCGAGCTTGAGCGCCAAATTTCCAAACTCCGTCAAACGGTGCAGAAATACACGGGAGCGGCATTCCGGTCCGTTCGTTCGGGCGTCGACTCGGTGGTGGACGTGGAGAACCGCGTAGAGAGTAAGTTGGAATGGCTCACATAAGATCGCATGTCCAAGCTGGTGTCTGACAAGGAGACGCTCACACCCAACGGTCTCTATGTGGGTGTAGCTACGCTGGCCAGCATGGTCTTTACTCGCTACCGTACGTATTTGTTTCTCATTCTAGGCTCTTTCCCCATTCGCTGGTTTGTCCCCCCTGTGGTGTTTGCTGCTTCCATGAAGTACTTCCTGCCCCTAACCTCGGACAACCTGTGCGAGTACTATGAAGAGAAGGAGCAGCGTTTCGCTCCTCAATTCAGTGAGGCTCGGCGCAGCCAGTGGCAAAAGTTGCAGCAATACTGGTACACAGGCGTCGACCACCTCAAGATGACTGGCGACAAGGTCGGTTCCTTGTTCTCCGCCGGTGTGAAGGATATGGAAAAGTCGACGGGGTTAAAGATCGCCACGCTGCTTCCGCAAGAAGCCAAGACTCTGCAGGAAAAGGTAGCCACGCCTGAGAATTCGGCTAAGAAGCTCATTTAGGTATACTATAATATACATACAGTGACCCTCAGTGGCTAGGTCCATGGCGTTTGGCCTGTGTATTCGCCAAGAGTCGGTCCGCTAAAGATTGGCCTGCTTTTGAAAGGCCTTGGGTATGCTTCTGTGGCTTTGTTTGGGCGGTAGAGCCGAGCTTTTGTAGACGCTTTGCCTCTTGCGCTTGACGCCAAGTGCGACGGATATCAGGGGTCGCAAAGCCTGGCTCACTCGAGCTAGGTGATGCCAGAAATTGATCCGGGTCCCAACCTATGCGTTTCTTCAATTCGGCATCCTGCAGCTCACGTCGGAGTTTGGCACGTTTTTCTCGGCGAAAGCGCTTTCGCATCTGTGCATTTTTGGCGAAGGGATCTGCCCACTGTTCAGCAGAGCGCTGTTCCAGCTCGATTACGCGATCTTGGTGAGCCATCGCTTGTTTTTTGCGGTTCTTCTCTTGCTCCAGCAGCGTGAAAGCATCCGACGGCTCCTCGCTGGGAGATGCTACGTTAGTTTGGCAAACACACCAACACCGTATACGTGGTCATCCTCCGTCGGTACCCAATCCATGACTCGTTTTTTTGCACCTGCTTGCACAACATACTGTGAATTCTTATGTGAGAAGCATCAGGTTACGAACCTGTGGGTCTGTGCGGATCTCAAAGGATGCTTGGCAATGGGGGCATTTGCACGAAAAAGACCAGATAGGCGTCGAGTAGTACTGGTCGACTATCCTCTTATTAGCATTGAATCGAACTCCTTGTGCGATATGAGTATGGCATGTGCCACTTTTGTCAACGGGAGAGGTACATACCACCAGATATGAAACGGAAGCTCGACTGGGGTGAGTATCTAGGCACGTACATCGGACCACCCTGGAGGAAGATGAGCCTGCATGGCGTTGTTTTCTAGCTCGATGTATTTCTTCACGTTCCGCATCCTCATTGCGTGGGCGATAGCGCCCCACTGTACATCAGCTGACCGCCTATCCACCCACTGCCAAAGTCCTGCATGACGCTGCTGGGACAGGGCCGTGACAGCCTCCACTTTCCTATGACGGCAGCTGCTGCTGGCAATAGTCCCAGTACTTGGCGCGAGCCGGGTCCAAGTTCCGTAGTCGTAACAAAAGCTTTATGAGTCAAAGAAACGTACAAGTTCAGCAGTAGACAAGTCTTTTTTATCACCGCAAAGGATACGCTCTAAGCACGAGTCAAAGAGCCACTCGAGTGCATAAGGGGACGTCTGATGAGCTTGATCTTCCTCTGGATGTTCAATGGCGTGCGTATGGTCCATACTTCGAACAAATTGTGCGACATGAGAGTCCATATCACAAAGTGGGCGGTTTGGTGGAAGAGATTGGTGAAGGCTGCCTATGAGCATGAGCCGAACGTACCCTCTGAGATAATTCCAAGGACTGGCATTGTTCGGTGCCATGGACACAATGTTAAGGGCATAGGCGATTTCTTGGTCACGCTGTTTCTCTAGGGCTGGGTCCAACTGGTCCTTGGATTGTAGCGCTCGTCCAAAAATACAGAACCATCGGTGGTTAAATGCACTGTTGTTACGGATATCGCGACGAATCATCGTATCCGTGTAACTGAGCTCAGCATCCCAAAGATGAGGAAATTGTGCTGCACCAGGTAAATGTAGATCTTGGTTCTCGCCCATTCCACCAAAAAATGCCAAAACCCATTGTCTGTATGCCCAGGTATGGTAGTTTTTTGGGTCCACATCCAGCGTGGCCGCGACAAAGTCCATTTCTTGTGAGGGATCACCGAGCATCGATACAATCAATTTTCGATGTTGCCTAGAGTTCATGAGCATAGATATACGTACCATACTTGATAGTTTTTCATATTTTCACGGGCGAAATCGTTCATGAAGCCGATTTCCTCTTGGAGCAAGGTATTATCTTGGCTGTTTTCCGTGATCTTGATCAAGACCGACGCACGGTACTGCCAGATGGTATAGTTAGCCGGGTTGATCTGCACCAGGTACTTGGTTAGAATCAAAGAGCGTTCTGAAGCTTCGACCTCTCCTCCATGAAGTTTGTTGAGTGCCCGAAACAAGTCCATGGCCTTGGAGTCTAGCGTGAGTGAGATACCACGTACAATCCGGATCGTATAAAATTGGGCAAAGTGGATCTGGGCCATCGTCCTGTGGCACAGGTAGCAAGTCTGACCACATTTGCGCGTCCGGATCAAATTCGCTCATGTCGTCTGACCAGTCGGACTCTGTTGCAGGAATTTCCTTCACAGTGACCATGTCGCAGGGTTCTTAAGCGAGTTCCATACAATGTGGAGAAACAAAGAAGCACGACGCATGCATAAGCTGAAAGAACGCGATCGATGTCGATTGGTAGATAGCAGCTTCCAGCCCCTTTTGCGCCTTGTACAAAAAGAGAGAGAGTAGTATCGCTTGCTTTGCCCAAAAAAATGTTCCATGTCATATCCTGCGCATAGTCCAAGGCTACGCACAGACATTCATCTTGGTTGTGCCTGTATCATTCTGTAAGCCACGAGGATGGTCGTAAAGGTGTCGAAGAGCTACGTAGAACGTACAAGTACGAGTATAGTGCCGTCAAACACCAAGAAACCACACACTTTCTTTTATGTCACCCAAGGAGGGTCATGTTGCTACAAAACATGTCAGGGATTGGCAAGAGACTATTCAGCATACTGCTTTCGAATCTATGCCCTAAAAGTAACATGGGTATTCGATCGAGCAAGATCATAGAAGCAGTACCAGCGACGTCCCGATCGGTGCAATAATGAACAGCAAAAAAGGAATCGCAGTCTTCAACCCACTGCTGAGGAAAAGAATAGGGAAAATGTTCTGGTACTTGCCCTCTCCATTCGTGCCAGAGAGAGGACGGAATCCAGCCATTTTGTCAGGATCGTTGGTGTTTAGGTCGGCGCAAACAGGAATAAGGCAAGCGTCTTTGGCATCGACCTTGGCCTGGATGCGATACCAGCACGACGTAGTCTTTTCTCCCGTGCAGCAAGAAGTCACAATCGAATCGGTCCAGCTAGCCTGCTGGTTTCCGTCCAAGTCATTTCCCATAACGCAAGTGCCCTGAGCCGTGTCCGCCGAAATGGTGGCAGTAGCACCCTGAGAAGCTGAGCCTGTATGTTCAATCTGGTTAGAGGCAGTAGAAGTGGGTGCATTAGAGCCCCCTGAACTTGGAGGTGCGGAAGTGACGTTAGCGGCACGCGGCATGAGCGGCGCGTTGGGGTTTTCACTAGTGTTAATCCCATCGTCAAAACATACAGATCACCCAGCATCTGCGCGGACGCAAAGCCCCAAAGCAGCGCCGAAAAACACAAAGCAATGATGCACAAACGCATAAGTATCTTTATAAAGTAGAGAAAGACACGAATGACCCTAACCTTGCGTCGCTAGGCCGTTCGGACGGCGTCGGCTATGTGGTCGGTGGATGAAGGGGGGGGGGGATTGGCAGACCACGTGAAGACCGATGCACGCAAGGCGCCCCTACCGAAAAATGTGGGGTAATGCAAAATACGATTGGCTCGTCGATCAATTTGTAGGCTCGTCCACCAGACGCGTCATGGCCGCGACGAGATCAGCTATCAAATCGTCCACGTCCTCGAGACCCACGGAAATGCGCACGACGCGCGGGTCCAAGCCAGGTGAAGAAACAGCGCGCTGTTCAATCAAAGATTCCACGCCACCTAGAGACGTCGCAGGCTAAAGTCAGTCGAACAAGGGTATACGTACAATAAAGTAGGTCAAGTAGTGGGACAAGTACTTGGCAAACTTCTCGTTGGACATTAGCAGACCAAAGGTAGGAGAGCCGCCATGCGGAAGTTGATGACGTGGGTCAAATGCATGGTTCTCTTTGGCAGTGTCATCCAGCTCTTCGTCGAACGGTGCACGAGGCTGTAGCGACGAATGCCAAACTTGCTTCACAACGCTGCCATTGGTAATCTTGGTTGGCACAGAAGAGTCTGCTTGTTTAGACGGTGTAAGGCTGTGTAGGAATTGAACCAGCTTCGTGGCCGTCTCAGTCTGGCGAAGGACACGAAGTGGCATAGTGCGAAGGGAGCGAAGAAGGAGATACGTCTCAAGGTTACCAGGTACACGACCATTTACCGAGCGTTCTTCCCATAAAACCTTGAACTGATCATACTCTTTCAACGCCAACACACCCATGAGAAGATCCGAGTGTCCTCCAAAGTACTTTGTGGCAGAGTGCATGACCATGTCTGCTCCATGCCGGAATGGATCCTGAAGAGGAGGTGGTGCAAGAGTAGCATCCACCACCAAGTAGCCTTTGGCCGCATGTGCGCGCTTAGCGTAATGCTCCAGGTCTCTGGCCTCACCTGTGGGATTCAGAGGGCATTCTAGCCAGACCATCATCGTTCCATGGCGCAAAGTCGAGGATCCATTAGCTGGCACGCCCTTCGGTGTGGGGTACTCTTCATCGAGATCGATGACCTGAACGTTTCTTCCAGCGCAGTACTTTTGGATCACTGCATGCACACCAAAATAGCCCCTTCGTATCGCAATCACCGATGGCAGGTAAAAATCGAGGGCTGACGCGGCGGCCGACAATCCCGAAGAGTAAAGAAGTGCATGCCCATTCATCATTTGGCTGATGACCTTTTCGGCTCGAATACGCGTTTCCTGCGTGTATCGAGAGTATACATGCAGCGACGGATTATCAGGGTGCTCCATGCCATGGGTATTTTTGGCCAGCTCGCTATCAGGATGAGGGTGACGAAAAGTCGTGCTCATAGAAATAGAAGGCGCAGCAGGATGCGTCGGTTGCTCCTCATGGTTTGGCTGATCTGCATGGATCGCCACAGTATGCAGTTGGGGCTTGGGTAGCGAGTTGGTCATAGTAGCGGGGCACAACGAGTCACACAGACCACCTTTTTATCTGACTAAGCATTCGACCACGCTGCGCTCGAGGCGTGCCATTGTCGTACCAGCGCGAACGGACCTCATCATGGGACAGATCATTTCAGCGTTTCTACCCCCGTTCCTCCGACCTGTACGTGCTGAACCTAACCATAGCACTTTCATGCGATTTTCGACAATCCAGTGAACCTGTTTCTGCTGACGCTTCTAGCTCCAGTTGCCTACTACCTCTTCGTAATCCCCGAGGCGACGTCGGAGCTGAGTATGCCGTCAGTGAAAGACGCCAAGAATTTACACTATAATTCTCAGTATTCAACACTCCCGTCATCACATCCCGAGTCTACAGAATGGACAAGGTATACTCCTCGAACTCTAGCACTCCATGATGGAACGACACCTGAGGAAGAAGGGAAAGAACCTCGTATTCTTCTCGCTATCAATGGGAACGTCTTTGATGTATCAAAAGGCAAAAACTTTTATGGCCCCAAGGGCCCCTACGGCAACTTTGCCGGCCGCGACGCCTCTCGTGGCATGGCCAAGCAGTCCTTTGCCCTGGGTGCGTACATCCCGCTAACACAAGAAATGCTCACCCCTCTGGACCAGCCGATTGACACATTATCAGATCTTACCGATGCTGAAAGGAAAAATATGGCTGAATGGGAGGCCCACTTTGCAAGCAAGTACCCCATCGTGGGTGAGCTAGTCAATGAGGACGCGACATAGAAAGGTGGAGGTTGTTCTACGCCCAGGCCCATGAATGTGCTACGGCCTGGACGAGGTGTGCGTGTGGTGCATGGGGCAGCGCGTAGATGGTACGTGCGGCGTGCATCCGAGCAGCTTTTTCGTGATGCCGAGAAAGAGGAGAGTGTTGCACAGCAGAATCGGAACAAAATGCCCAACATAGATGATCCTATATGGACAGGGGAAGAGCGACTCGAAGATGCCGTGCTACGAATGCTCATGGACAAGTACAAACCTCTGCGATCAGGCACCCCTGGTACTGCACCTGTGAAGGAAAAGCTTCAAAAAGTACAGAAACCCACTGAACTCCCACTCTCATCCCGTCAAGATTCACCCAAGCCTTCCAAGCCATTCACGCCAGAAGGTCAGCCTTGGAACGCTGTCTTTGTCACACCGACGCATGCACGAACTGATTCACCCAAGGTCTACCGTGGTCGTTACTTGAACTTGGAGCCGCCCAAGTCAGACATGGCCAAGAAGCTGAATAGCATAGGACTCTCTCCGTCCCAACTTCCTGTGGCGAACCGGAGTGCCATGACCCAGGTGCGACAGTCTCTTAGCCGTGCAGTAGAGAGCGAGCGCCTCGAGCATGCTATTCAAGTAAAACTAAATCATACTGGCAAAGGCAGTGTCACGGCAGAGAGCGAGCAACAGCATCGTCCGCTCATTGCTATGGCGGGTGCTGTGAAAGGTATTGCAGGGTTAGCCGAGCAAAAGATCGAAGAAGCAAAGCGCCGTGGTGTTTTTGAACGCAACTCTCTGCGGGGCAAGCCTTTGACAGCCGAACATTACGAAGGGAATCCTCACCTCGGACGCGAAGAGTTTTTTCTGAACCGCATAGTCCAGCGCCAAGGCTCTCGGCCGCCATGGGTTGAGCTACATGTGGAAGTGAAAACAGAAGAAATGTCCTTGCGGCAGCAGATCCAACATGCGTGGCTATGTCGCGCGCTGATGCAGCTGGATGCATCCAATGTCTGGCGCCAGATGCACCCTGTCGCCGTGGAATGGGGCCGAGTGGATCCTCAAACAGACCGGCCCACCTTTCGCGTACCGGAGAGCGAAGATGCTGGTCAGAAACGACTCCTTACCTGGGCTCAGGAATTTCGCGATCCCGAGTGGGTGCGGCGTGAGGCTTCCTTTCATGCCGAGGCCGTCCACCAACTGAACCAGGTGATCCGGCGTTACAACCAGCTGGCACCCTATACCGCACGAAAAAGACTATACACCAGGGAATCATTTCTCCAATCGACATTGGAGCTCGCGTATCCCTTTTTAGTTGAGGCCATCAGCGCACGCGTGCGTGGCCTTCGGACAAGCGTCTCTCGCGCTCCAGAGACGCCCAAGCGCGCGCCTTTCTATGCACGCTGGTCCCACTGGTTCCCTTTTACATGATGATGCACTGCGTTTGAGCCGGCATATACATACCTCTTGTTCATTACCCGTAGCTTGTTGAGCGATATCACGCGTGAAGGGAGCAGAGCCGTCGCCTGATGGCCCGCGCAGATCCACAATGACCATGCCTTTATTTTGCTGATCCACATGGGCAGCAATGCCATACTTGCGCAGCAAGTCCTCGACCGCCGGTTTGATATGGGCCACATGGTCCCGTGAATGCATCCCTTTGCCCACAATCAGTTTGAGCTGCGGATAATTTTGCGCTTGTGCCTTCTGAATCGCCTCTTCCGTCTTGGCCAAGGCTTCTTTCACATACAGACCATGAAGATCCACCGTATCGGGAGGGCTGTCGGCGTTGTTGGCAGCAAAGATCCACATACGAGCTTGTTCGTTCAGTTGCTCCATGTTTCTCTTGTGCATGTTGCCCTCGTCGCTCAGTTGCTTAGCCCGAGCACCATCACCTTGCGCATACGCTTGCTTGGATGCCGCAAAGGCATTGGCCATCTTGTCGCCCTCCGACCGGGCTTTGTTGCGCAACTCCTTGTACTGAGGATTCTGTGCATTCACGTTATTGTCGTCGAACCTATGGATATCATCCGTCCCCAGGATCTGCGCAGAGTTGGCTGAGGGACCACCAGGCGCTTCGTTGCCTGGCTGATACCCTTGGGGGTACGCATTGTAAGCGTTGGGCGCCCATGGCCCACCTGATGTCGGCGGAGGATAGTTGGGAGGCTGGGGCGGCGGGGCGGCCTGGGTCGAGTTTTTACCACGCCGACGAAACTTTTTTAGGATGAACCCAACGAGCAGAGCCTGGAATGAGTATCGACATACGAACCCGCAGGACGGATCGCAAGAGTGTCACTAAAAAGTGAACCACGCCGTCCATGATGGGTCTGGTTGCAAAAAAGCGAGGTGGAGAAGATTACAAAGGGCCTACCTGCACGGTCTGTGCCCGCACTCGCGACTGGGCCTTGTTGCGACGCTTCATGGCCATTTTCCAATTCGTTTTGCCTCCGTGCTTCAGTCGGATGAGGGCGCGCTGCACGGCGCCCTGTGTAATATCAGGCGGCACCATAGCTTCGGTATTCCCACCTTGACTCAGCGACCGTTGTAGCAACGCTCGGGATCTGGCGGTAGCAGGCATGGCACGCCAGCGAGCTGAGCGCCAGAACCACTTGGGCGAGCGCTGGTGAGACTGGCATAGTTTGGTCATGAATGTCTCGGCCGCATGTATGGCATGCAAAAAGTCCTCACTGGCGAGGACTTTGCGTTTAAAATAGGGCGAGGAGGTAGGCAAGCCCGCTGCATAGTCCTTCCAGAATCCTGGATTGCGAGTGATGTAATGGCCCACCCACTGTGTCCCCTCTTTGCTGAGTCTCAAGTAGGCGCCATCCCATGATCCTAGTATGTACAAGCTAGAACCGCAGTCCACCCAAGCAAATGACGTCCATTTTTCCAGGGAGGCAGCCGCATTCGCACTCATCGCGCGTTGAAGTTCACGAGGATCGTCAATATCAACAAAGCTCACATCCGTGGGCGCATCCAAAAAGGATGTAGGGCTGGACGACGTGGCCGACGATCCGCGAGTGGGCAGCAGGGGCAACTCGGACGGCCGGTCTGAATCCACTAGGAAATCAACGCGTTCCTCGAGACCATAGAGCGTGGGTGAGCAGACAAGCTCATTTTGCGTATTTCCGACCACGTCCATAATTAGGCAGTCTTTTTTCTCGGGCGCCAGTCGCATACCGCGCCCCAGCATCTGTGCATACAAATTACGAGATTTGGTAGGTCGGAGTAACAAGACGCAGTCAATGTGGGGGATATCGGCACCTTCCGTTAAGATCGCTGCTGTAAATAGGATGTACAAACCACAATTGACCAGCACGGGGAATTCACGCCGCCGAAATGCAGCCAGAACTTGCTCGCGCTCCGACGGGGGCATGGCAGAATGGACAGCCCGGGCATCCACACCGCGCGTTTGAAACTCTTGTACCACGGCCGAGATGTGCTGAATATCAACAGCAAACACCAGCGTAGACACTCGATTTTTCCATGCAACGTCAATCCAACTGCGTACGACCAGCGAGGTAATGTCGGGCTGATTCACCACCTTGGCGAGCGACGAGGTCACATAATCGGAGGGCGTCAACGCCACTTGGCTGAGATCGAATCCCCCGCGAATAAGCGTAAATCGTATAGGACAAAGCCTGTCAGGTCAGAGGGATATACTTGCCATTGCTCGTCAATCATGTCCAAAAAATCCTTGTGAAAAACAATTTCCTCGAATACATGGCCTAACGATACGCCATCGTGCCGAGAAAACGTGGCAGAAAACCCAAAAACAGGAACCCTTGGTTTTTCCTCATGCATAGATGGCCTTCGACGAGCACTCTGGACATCAGCATGAAAATGAGACAGCACGGCCAGGTAGGACGGTGACGTGGCATGGTGAGCTTCGTCAACGATCACGCACTTGAAGCGGCTTGGATCGAACTTGGCAAGTCTTTCTGGCTGGTGCAAAGTTTGCACTGTGGCCACAGTCACGTCTGCCTGACCTGTTGCGACGCACTTGCCGCCCTGCTCGATCTCCACGCGCCAATGAGGAAACATGCCTCGGGCACGATCAGCCGCCTGCTGGGCCAGTGTGATTCCATTCACAAGAACGAGTGCTTGTGTTGCTTGATCTTTGGACGCCTTGATTCGGGATATGAGTTCAGTGAATATGGTGGTTTTACCACTGCCAGTGGGACACGAGACGCCCATGCGCGTGCAGCCCCGTTCCAAGGCCTGAAGGCATGCTTCTACACACTCTTTCTGGTAGGGACGAAGGACGACTCTGTCTGAAAGCCAGCGAGCGCCCAAAGCTGCCCGCCAAGCAAACGTGCGGCGCAGCGCCAACGACACCGCAGCGCCGGGCCGCCACAGCATGCGGGCGACAAGCCAAGGCCTCCACACAGCGAGGTGCAACGTGCGTCGCACTCTCATCGTCGATGGCCTCACGAGCAGCCACGCATGCGGGTACTTGGTACTCGGCCCAGCGTACGTGTTATTTACTTAGTGTAGCGGAGGAACTCTGTCGAATACTAAGCCATTGGCTTGCCACAGCGGCGCAAGAATCACCGTCGTCCGACACGCCGACTGTGGCGCAACACCCGTTGCCGCACGGGTGCAAGGCCATTATTGCACCGTACGCACCCATGCTAACTTTGCAAGTCATGCTGGCTACCGATTTTCAGGACCTACTTCAGCGTGGGCGTATCAATGTATCGATCCCGCTAGCATGTACGTGGCGGCGCCTGACACCAGACGTCGTGTGTTTGTTCTTGGACCTTCGCACCATGTTTATTTAGAAGGCTGCGCATTAACACCGTTTCACGCACTAGAGACCCCGTTGGGGAATCTCTCTGTGGATATGCAAGGTGGGTAGTTTGTGGCTGACTGGAACAGTGAACCATGCACTGGCCCAATCCCCATTGTTTCGAACCATTTCACCTGAAGTGGATGAACATGAGCATAGCTTGGAGATGCATTATTCATATATCCGGCATGTATGGAACAAGTATGTGCGAAATACTCACAAAAGCTTGGATGTTCGTGTTGTACCTCTTCTTGTGGGTTCGTTAAGTCCTCGTATGGCAGAACAGTACGCACGGATATTGGAACCATACGCGGCCGATCCCGCCACCATGTTTGTTGTATCCAGTGATTTCTGTCATTGGGGTATACGCTTTCGGTATACGCGTTACCAAGGCGGGCCTTCTGAAGAGCCTGTTATGTTGGACACACTCACGCCTCCAGACGTGCTTTCCAAGCAACCAATTTATGCTTCCATCACGGATCTAGACAGTGAGGCCATGTCTATCCTCTCGTTCTCTTACAACACAGCAGCGATGGCGGGTCAGAATTTCCGCGAATATATAAGGCGAACCCGCAATACCATATGCGGCAAGTACCCGATTTTATTACTTTTGAGCTTAATGTCTTTGCTGGAGAAGCATGAGCAGTGCCATGAGTGTCGCTTTACTTATTATGCGGTATGTGTAGCCACCTGACGCGACAGCAAAGCAGTCCCTGCCACAAGGTGCACGACAGTTCCGTATCATACGCTGCAGCGTATGTACAGTCTGTCGATGAAGAAATTCATACGTCAAGCAGTTCTCTCAGCGCCTAGGTTGAATCCCATTTGCCTGATACGTGGATGAACCACCGCCCCTGGAATATCAGGGGCCTGGTCCCTGGCGCTGCAATAGCCACACTTCTCCATCAATTTACTAATTATACATAGCCTCCAGAGGGCTTGATCTGATTCGCTCAACAGAGTTTGGCAACAGAAAGCCCAAAATGAAGGTAAAGGCGAAGAGCCAACCACCGCTGCTAGATTAGGGGGACCTTGGTCGAACAAAGTGGACAGCGAAAACAACAGTTACCTCTCGTCCGTTGGGCGGCTCACGGCAAATGTATTGCCACTTAACTTTAGGTACAATATTTCTGTATCTAAGTCTCTGCGTTTGTGATGTTCTGGCACAGGCATCCATGGCAGAGCAGCAATTTGTGGCCGAGCTAGGTCGTCAGGACCCGGTAGCAGCAGCCAAGCAAGTGATGAAGTTCAAAGGCATTCTGGATGAGTTTCAATTGCCATGGTATTTCACTGACTATGTGCCTGGGACAGGTGATGATCAACAGGTTCCCTGGGCTCGTGGAGCCTTGTTCAACCGCAATCCGCTGGCTCTGGGCATTTACGAAACGGGCTATGTCTCCATTCCGCACGACTTTGGAAATTTTGTGCTGAATCGGACGACAGTTCTGGCCAAAAAGGAAGATGCTAAAGCTGTTGTGCCTTTTTATATCATGAAAAACTACAATGCTACGAAGATCAAGCGTGTGGTCATTGTAATCCCTGGCCAATGGCGCAACTCTTGGGCCTACATAAATTTGATGGGCAACGCGCTGAATGTCGCCAAAAAGTACCCTGAATTGGGCGTTAAAAGCCATTCCGTTTTGCTCTTGTCCCCTGTTTTCTTCAATCAGATGGACCGTTCTAGGGGCTCGGTGAAGGACAACGAAATCAATTTTGAAAATGGCGTTTGGGCAAGTGCTGGATCAGTTCAAGATCCAAAGGAGTTTCGCAACATTAGCTCCTTTGACGTTCTTGATTTTGTGGTGGATATGGTGATGGACAAGAGGCAGTTTCCAAACGTTGAAACGGTAGTCATTGCCGGTCACTCGATGGGTGGCCAAATGGCCCTCCATTACGCGGTAGGCAAAAAGCCCATGCCGTACGATGACCGGATCCGCTACTGGGTGGGCGACCCAGGCGCCTACACGTACATGAGCAGTTCGCGCCCCTTTTCCACGAAGAACTGTAACTCTTACAACGAATGGCCTTACTCCGTGACAAACGTGTCCACACTACCTTCTTACATGAAGAAACATGCTGGGCCTGATGGTAGTGACCTTGTGAAGCGGTTCCGCAGCAGAAAGGTTCATTTTGCTGTTGCCGAGAATGACAATGGCCAGGGCGTCGACAATTGTCAAGCAAACACACAAGGGCCGACCCGTATCGCACGTGCTAGTGAATGGATTATCGCGCAGGGCAATAGCTCGGAAGGTTGGCCGTCCCATCACGCGGTCGATTATATGCCGGGCATTTCTCATCAAGACTACCCCGCCATGGCGTACTACTTCAGCCTCAAGCACATATTTAGCAGCACTTAGTGTATATATTAGAGAGACTCGGAGAGTTTCTATTGCCATCAATGTAGCATGTCTTTACTATACATTCGAAAATGGACACAGAACATCGTGCATTCCTCTTGGACTGAGCGGAGTAGGCAACGTGCTCGCACGAGCTTGGCCAGCCGGAAGCGGACGATGCAGTGCACATGATTGGCACGTGTCAGGTGATCGGTGTCCACCACGTGGGGTAATGGCAGGGTCTGCGAAACCGTATAGATTTGCCTAATTAACGAAAATATAGCCAGGTCGGATAAATTATGCTCGACGGCTCCACTTCCAACCGGAACAAGTACTCCTTATAAGAGACTGTTGTAGCTCTTGCCATGAGTATGAAATGGTACTTAGTTCTAATGACTAGCCTTTTATGTCAATCTTTGCGCATACATGGTGTTCTGGCGCAGGCGGAGATGGCCGAACAGTATTACGTTGCGGAGCTAGGGCGCCAAGACCCAGTGAGTGCTGCCAAGCAGGTGCTCAAATTTGATCACATTTTGGACCCTGATGAAGGCTTATGGTACAAAAACGATATTGTGCAAGGCACAGGAAATAATAAGCAAGTTCCTTGGTCTCGAGGTGCTTGGTTCAATTTGAATCCGATTGCCACTGGTACTTTTGAAACAGGGTACTCTAGCATCCCTCAAGAGTTCAACTACTTTTTCTTGAACCGTACGACTGTCATTGATAAGAAAAATGGATCTGAAGCCATCTTGCCTTTCTATACGATGAAATCCTACAATGCTAGTGATATTGAGCGCGTGGTGATTATGCTACCCGGTCAGTGGCGCAATTCCTGGGTGCATGCCAATATTCTGGGCAATGCATACAATATCGCTCGGAAATACGAGGAGCTCAATGTGAAAAAGGACAGCGTCCTGATCATGTCACCCATGTTTTTCAACCAATTGGACCGAAACCGTGGAGTTGTCAAAGATAACGAGATCAGCTTCAAAGATGCCGGTTGGTCGGCTGGTGGTACAGTGCGTCAGCCGAGTGAGTTTAAGCACCTGAGTTCCTTTGACGTGCTCGACTTTATGATTGACATGGTGATGGACAAGAGCCAATTCCCCAATGTCAAGACTGTGGTTGTCGCAGGACACTCTATGGGCGCACAGATGGCCTTCCGTTACGCAGCTGTGAGAAAACCTACGTCCTATGATGATCAGATTACCTACTGGGTTGCCGACCCAGGCGCGTATACGTACTCGAGCGATTCACGCCCCTTTCCTACCAAGGACTGTGACTCCTACAACGATTGGCCTTTCTCGATTAGGAACGTCTCCAGTCTCCCTAAGTATGCCAGTGGGCATGCAGGAACCAATGGCAGCAACTTGATAAAGTTGTTCCGCGGCAGGAAGATTCATTTCGCCATTGCTGAAAATGACAACGGTAAGGGCGTACAAAATTGTGCGGCCGAAACGCAGGGCCCTAATCGTATCGCGCGTGGCAGTGAATGGATTATCGCGCAGGGCAATAGCTCAGGAGGTTGGCCGTCGCAGCACACGGTCGATTATATGCCGGGCATTTCTCATCAAGACTACCCCGCCATGGCGTACTACTTCAGCCTCAAGCACATATTTAGTAGCACGTAGGAGATACTTTGGTTTGTACTATTATGGATGGCTTTTCGACATGCTGGGAAAGCGCAAGTTTGGCAGCTTGCTTTGGGAAGCCTTGGTTGATTAGTCGCAGATTTCCGCATGCGACGTGCATCGAAGAGCTACAAGGCACAACAAGACGACAGGATGCATTGAATCCTCTAGTAGCGAGCCTGCATTGTAACTGAATGACCTAGACTGCATAAGGCCGTCCCTGCAAAACCTACGGCATCCACGAGGGATGCGTCTCATCGCGACGGCGTTTCATCTCCGAAAGGCTGGCCCGCAGAGTGCGAATTGCCTCATCGCCTACACGGTCAGTCAGTAAAACGTACCCGTCAACAGTTCATTTTTATAGACAGCCTGAACTTGTGATACATCCCGTCCCTCGGCAATGTCCTTATCAATGCCTTCGATGAATCGGCTAGAGAACAAGACCTCGGTCGACAGGGCAATGTAGCGACGGTTCTCTTCCACGCCTTCATAGTACGGGCGAACATGAACATTGCCCCAATCAATCATGCGACCAAGACCCGCGCTAGACTCTTCCGATGTCTCTGATGGAGCATGATCGCACTCCCACTGTTCGCAAGAATGCCAGTCAGCGTGCTCGATCAGTTGCTCTGCGCGATGTTCAAAGACAGCCTGCATCTGAGACTGCTGCGCCATCAAGTCCACAATCCGTGCGTCCGATGTCTCGGTGGATGCTTTGGAGTGGGGATCCAGTGTAGAAGGGGCAATAGGAATGTGCGGATTAAAGTCGACCATGTCCAAATCGAGCCAAGAAGCCTCGCCTTTAAACATCCAGCTGTCTTTTTCATCGCAGCGCAAGGCATAAGACAACAAACCCTCGTCCCATGCTCCAAGGGCTACAGTGGCCTCGCGGTCCTTTTCTCCGTGTGCATCATAGTGAAATTGAACCAAGTGGATAGGAAGCATCACTGGATAGCAGGCAAGCATGTCAAACTCGAGAGAATCCCAGTCAAACCGAAGATTGGCTTGTGAGTCACCACTTTTGGCTTCGTTCAAGTTGGCCACTTGAATCTCCACACCGGGCAAAATGGTGAAGCGACGGTTGATGTGCAGCGCGGGACCCTCGGAAAGCATGTCTACGATAGAGTTTCGTAGATCAGCTTTCTTGAACAGATGTGGCAAGCTCAAAGGGGAGATGTTGAATGGAAGGATGTGAATGCCCCCTTTCATGCTCACATCCGGCTCCATGTGACGCACACGAGAAAAGGGTCGATAGAGCATGGGCATATCAGACGGTGTGATCACAGAGCCTTCAAAAGATGGTGTATCGGCCGTGCGAGGAGGTGGTGCACGGATAGGAAGGGTATCCATGGGCTTCCACGAGTTGCCCGGGAACGCGGAGCTGGTAGAAATAAACCGTGCCTCCGCCTCGCCATTGTCGCCGCGGCAGGCAACACGGCACATGGCATCGACCACCCAGATAGGGTAATACATTGCGCGATTAGATACATGTCTCATGACAGATTCTTCTGAATCGGTCATCCAGCCAAAGCCGAATGCCTGAGACATGGCGAATCCAACGCCGCCCCAACGCCCTTTGATGGTGGGAAGGAGTTGCTCTAGAGCAGCAAGACGCGCACGATACACGGCATCATCAGAACCTATCTTGAAATCGAGCGCAGATACTTTCATTGAATGTGATCTGCTCAGGCATGAGGTACTAAAGCAGCGCGATGTGCCTGAAAAACACGCGCGCAGCATGATTGCAACAAGGAGCTGGGAGGGACCATGCACGGCAGCAAGACACATGTCACGTGAGCAGCACGGACCAGCAAATAGTGTCTCACGTGAGTGGATCCGAGTGGGTCCCAATCCGGGGGACCAGTCAGGGGCCACCTGCAGCCCTGAAAGCAAGGGGCGAGATAACCATGGGTCTATGCAATATTCTGCGTAGCACTTAGAAAACGCGTTTTTGCTCACGTTGTGCGCGCTAAAAGACAAGCGACCTAGCAACCTGCAGCTACTTCGTGGCGAAACGGTCCAGCATGAAAAGGTGCGGTGTCGTAGCCGCTAGTCTCCTCTGTGCATGTCTGTTTCTACAGGGAGTTGAGGCACAAGCTTCTACCGCAGAACAATATTACGTTGCGGAGCTAGGTCGTCAAGATCCCGTGGGTGCAGCTAAAGAGGTGCTGAAATTTGATGGTATCTTTGACCCGAACGAAGGCCTATGGTACAGTAACGATTTGGTGAGCGGTACCGGAGATGATAGCCAGGTTCCTTGGGCGCGAGGTGCTTGGTTTAATCCAAACCCATTCGCTTTGGGGTTTTACGTGTCTGGCTACTTTTCGGTCCCGCAAGAGTTTGGCAATTTTGTGCTGAACCGATCGGCCGTGTTTTCAAGACAGGGCGATGCTGAAGCGATCGCCCCATTTTATACAACTAAATCGTACCATGCAAAGAAAATTGAACGTGCAGTCATTGTGCTCGCCGGTCAATGGCGTGATTCTTGGGAATATATCAATCTTATGGACAATGCTTACAATGTCGCCCAGAAATACGAAGAGCTCAATGTGAAGAAGGACACGGTCCTTTCGCTCTCGCCCATGTTTTTTAACCAAATGGACCGAGGCAGAGGTTCAGTAAAAGACAAGGAAATCAGCTTCGAAGATGCCGGGTGGTCCTCAGGTGGTACAGTACGTGAGCCGAGTGCGTTTAAGAACCTAAGCTCTTTTGATGTGCTCGACTATTTGGTCGACATGGTCATGAACAAGAGCCGATTCCCGAATCTCAAGACGGTGGTCATTGCAGGACACTCGATGGGTGGCCAAATGGCCCTTCATTACGCGGTAGGCAAAAAGCCCATGCCGTACGATGACCGGATCCGCTACTGGGTGGGTGACCCAGGCGCCTACACGTACATGAGCAGTTCGCGCCCCTTTTCCACGAAGAACTGCGACACCTTTGACGATTGGCCCTACTCAGTTAGGAACGTGTCCACAATGCCGTCCTACGTGCAAGGTCACGCTGGGATCAATGGCAGCAACTTGGTAAAGTTGTTCCGCAGCAGAAACATTCACTTTGCCATTGCCGAGAACGATAATGGTGCGGGCGTTGAAAGCTGTGAGGCAGCTACACAAGGACCAAATCGCATCGCGCGTGGAAGTGAATGGATCATCGCGCAAGGCAATAGCTCCGAAGGTTGGCCGTCTCATCACACGGTCGATTATATGCCGGAGATTTCACATCAAGACTACCCCGCTATGGCGTACTACTTTAGTCTCAAGCACATTTTTTCTGACAATTGAAACCTCCGCAAGATAGATTGTATATGCACAGGTATAGAATTTAAGATTCATCTTCCTCCGAGTCCTCGCTGTCCCAAGGGCCTGGGGCATGCAGAGGCTCTACAATCAGGTTGGCACGGGGACCAAAGCCATCCAGCTGCTCCAGTGGCATGCCCAGTGAGTCTTTATGAGGCAGCACACGACGGGGGTACGTCTGAACAAGCGTAAAAGGAAAGGCATGTTGGTATCCCTCCGGCGCACACACAGGTGGCTCGTCCACTTGTGCATCAATGGTATCCACATAGGCATACAGCTGCTCCAGCGTGTCAGAGGGGCGAAAACTACGCTGCAAGTTCCGGCCATCAGGCAGCTTGATGGAAACGCGAATGGCAGTACCACCTTGGCCCATAGGCTCTCGCGGGACGAGATGGGCTTGAGCCCACATACGCCACGCGGCCAATTGCTGTTGCTGCTGGGCTCGATGGGCCTCCATCGCCGCAGCGGAATGTGCCTCGGTAGTTCGGCGCTGCTCTTCAGCACGAAGCTGGAGAATGCGCTCTTGGTCACGACGACTTGACTCGGCATACGCACGATCCTGCTCAGCTCGTAGCTCACGCTCCATCACACGCTGGCGCTGCTGACCTCGAAGCTGGCCCAAGTATGACTGGGTTCGTGGGAGCAGCACGTCCTGAATATGCGCGCAGATTGCAGAGGCGGATAGGACAGACTGGGGTGATCCTTCGATGCGCGACAAGACAGCTGGATGTGGAACAACTGTGCCGCGCGAGCGGGAGCGGCGCGGCTGGAGCGCAATGAAGGCCACAAAAGGAAACGTACTGGCCTCCAGTAGTGTCGCAACCTGAAATCCTTCGCGACTTTGGACATCATTCCCCCACACAAGAAAGTCACTCGATTGCAGCATGCGCACCAAGGATGGATGCGTCAGTACATGCTGGCGGAAGAGCTCTTGGTCGCCATGTACCTGGCTTGTGAGTACGACCACGAGAATCTTGATATGCTTTTTTGCTGCAGACAGTGCTTCCGAGTAGCTGCATGCTAGGAAAGGAGGAAGCGGGGTCCGATCAGACGCAATCGCATCCAGACTCACAGAACCGGTTGTGTCGCGCTCCAACGCATCGATCCATTGCTGCGCTGAAATAGCAGGTTCCTCCGCAAAGCGGCTAGTCGAACGGTTTCCTGGCGTGGATCCTGGCGGCCGCACAAGGCGCAAAAATCGCAGGACGTGGAGAAGCAACGTCCCTACCGCTGAGAAAGGCCAAGATCCCAGCCACCACAGCGTCATGAACCACGGCTGGTCCCATAGCATCATGAAAAGATGCTGTATCGGACCATGTTCCGGTGCATTTCCGCGTGATTCAGGGGTCGATACAGGAACACTTGCTGTCGGCTGCGCGGTCCGAGCTGATTCGGACGAGACACGATGCTCGGCAGAGTGCGCGTCAAAGATAGCGTGAGCTGCCGCAGACACATTGCCGCCTTCTACCTCAAGGATCATCCTCAAAACATCCTCGTCAGGTAGTTGATCCTCGCGGAGGCCCTGCCGGAGCAGCTCGTCCCGAAGCACGACGATCGGATCAGTGGACATGAGGATCGTGGCGTGTAGCCACTCGACCCTCCACATGCCCGGCCTGTCGTGCTAGTCTCTACCAACGTCTACTAGTCCCTCTTTCCGGCGCTCTGGATGGTCGAGAGACCATTATCTCTAGAAGGGTCCCAGAAGGATTGCATATTATCATATCCCTTTGAATAAAGACCCGCCGATGGGGAAGCGCTGTGGATCGACTGTAGACGCTCCACGAACGACACGCGGTTCATATGCTCCACTCGGCGCAGGGCCAAATTTTCCTCGCTATTCTCCCACAAGTACTTTTGGAGAATATAGCGTAGGCACAGTTGCACCACGCCAAATACTTGATCGCAAAGTACAGCACACAAAAAGGCGCCGGCAAGCGCGCCTCCAGGTCCGTCCATAGGCTTAAGGCGAGAGGCGAGGTTGGCCATGGTGGATCCAGGAGCGCTGTCGGTTGGGTGGGTCTCGAACAAATACACGAGCGACGCATTGGTAAAGACACCCAAGCGCAGTGTGACCATCATGACATTGAGCCAGCTACCGATCGACTCGCCTCGCAGCGGAATAGGTCGGCGCATATTGACGATCAACTTGACCGTATCGGAGCGGAGTTCGAAAAAGTTGTTGATGAACCCAATGGTGGAGGCCAATGGCCAAATGACCGACCACAAAACGATGCTACCGAATTGTGTCGCCATCTCGGCATAGTCCACAAAAGGATCGTATACGGGCAGCTTAAACTCGGACTGGACACGCGCCAGGAAAGATGCATCGTCGTCTTGTGTCGCTGGAGGAGAGCTGGACGAGGGTTTTGTCCGACGCGTAAATTGCTGGTGCCACCGAGTAAGAAGACGCAAGCCAATGGGAACAAGTACTTCCGAGACCGTGTTCATGATTTGCCCCGAGACGCACAGGGCAAATAGCTGTGAATGCAGACGCTGCGGACTGATTTTAAATTGCAACTTCTTGGGCATGATAAACTGATTCTGACCAGAAAAGAAACGGAAAATCTTCTTCAGGTAACCACAGTAGAACAGTTCAAGAATGATCCGCTCTCCAAACGGAATGTACACATAGGCCATGAGCACAAGGCCTGCATAGGTTACGAGGCTTTGCATGCCAAACAGTTTCAGCGTCAAGCTGCCATTGTATGCGCGCATTGTGGGATGGTTCTCCCATTTGGTCAAGAGCTTGGCCGTGGCCGTCCACGCCATCATGATCAGGGGAATGCACGTCGAGTACAGCATGGTGGGCACAAGCGGTACAAAGTTCTTGCCTGGTCCATCGTATACCTCGGCCGTGATCACTTCAGCTAGGAAATTGAGCGTCAGGATGGTCAGTAATATCAAGATGAAGCCAAGTATAATAGGAAGCGCCGCAACGATACGCAGTTCACGGCGCCACTCCTCAAATACTTCTGTTTTCTCCCCCGTGATTTTGTCTTTATCAATGGCCGAGGGCTGGAATGAGGCGTTCCGCAGCGCACGCCTTTTCACGCCCGTCATGCCCCAGCGAACCGCAAGAACGCGTTCGCGGATTTTCCAAATCTCGAGAAAAACAGTCGCCCATACCATCAGCAGAATGGCATACATGGCATGGAATGGCTGCCCACAGGCCCAGAAAACCAGTCCCAAGGCCCCGGCCGGTGCTAGCGCCTTGAGATAGTAGTTCAAAAAGGCAAAGTACAGGGCAATCTGCTCTCCCATATGGTCACGCAAGTTGGCAATGTCCTCGTCACTGATGCCCGAAAGGAGGGTCGCTAGCGATACATTGGACCATGCCTGGATCCATGCTCGATCAAATTGGACATCGTGTAGCGGCATCATATCCGTGACATGCGGAAAATCGGCACACCGAATGCGCACACCGGCACCTTGCACCTCGCTAGTCCTGGCCGACTCGGCTGTGGGGCCTATCACAAGGAGATACGTGTAGCGAAGGCGCTCTGCGGGGCTCAGAGGCGCATTGGCATTGAGACACTGGGAAGCACCCACGCCTAGCACCAAGTCATGTACACTTGATAAGAAAATGAGACGTACCGTTCGTGCCATCGTGTTTTTTGGAGCACATCGTTGCTGGCCCGTACGAAAATCAGCACATTACCACTCTCATCCGGCGCAGCGCGAGTGGTGCACTGCAAAGGCACACTCCGCAAGCGCTCCAACAAGCGCTCCAGCTCCGAGGCGCGCTTCTCTACCACGGCCGCAGGCGTCCGCGTTTTGGAATTGGCCGAAGTGGGGATTCCCTCAAATTTGATCACAAACTCTGCATTCGTTTCCTGTGAATCCATAGGAACCCCTTCACTCTTCATGACGCAGTATGATAGGGCACCAGCCGCCAAGTAAGGAATCGTGTCGGGATCGAGACAAACTACAGACTACAAAATGTGGAGTGCGATCGGGCCACTTACTCGAGCATCCAAACCGGTGGCGCAGGTTTGGGTAGGGAATCGGAGCTAGAGCCCGTCTCAGAGGAGGCACGTTCGTCGATGACTGGCACTTCTTTTGGTTCTGAAGAAGTAGGTTGTGCCTCTGTGTCCTCTTCGGCGTGCATATGGCCATGGGGATGCAATACCAAATCTGGTGGTTGTTGGCCGTCCTTGACTCGAGAAAAGGGCTTGTGCTCCGGGATATAGTGATTCAGCTCTCCCGCTTCAAGTGGCTCACTGATATTGTGCGGATTCTGCGTCTCCTTGTCCGCTTGCATGAAATAATCGCTCAAAATTTTCAAAATCCGCTTCCTCTTTGGGCGTCCGTCTGTGCTCTGAGTCGTCCGAGATATGGTGAGAGTGCGCGTGTGTCGAACAACATGAGGTCCGAAGTAGATAAGTGGAATCGTCACACCGTGAGTAACGACCGAGGAAAATACACAAAACAGTACCACAGGAGTGATCGTACGACGCAAATGCTCACGCGTGTGATCGTTCGGTACCGCACGCAGGGCCACCTCGATATAGTATACAGCACCGACACCAATAGGACCAAACCATCCCACAAAAGCACTCTCTTGCCAGGATTTTAGCACGGGCGTGATTTTGTATGCGCTCATCACCCAGGGTATACGGCGCAGGAGAATTACCGTAATACCCAGCACCACGACGCGCCATCCGCTAAGACCGAGGTCCTCGTTGCTGAAATCTTGCCAAGGAATGATCATGCCAATATACATGAAGATGGCCGCATTCAGTAACATGTCGATGATTTCCTGAAAGTCGGTTTCTTCCTGCCTCAGCCGGAACCAGTCGTCCCAGGTGAAAGAATTGCCAGCCACGAAGCAAGCCAGAATATCGTCCGTACCAAAAAGACCTGCCGTACCCACAGTGAATAGAGCTAATCCAAAGCCATAGCTGAAAAAGTTGGACATGTCAATCAAGTTGTGGGTCGCTGCCCAACGAAGAACCTTGCGGGCAATGTATCCAAGCAGCGCACCATACACGCAAGATAAGAGAATATCATAAATGATGATCCCATAGAACCAGCGCCATACTTCCTGACCAATAGACTCCCCCAAGTCACTGGACCGACGTGCAATCAGCAACACGGCCATATACAGAAAAGGGAACCCAAGGCCGTCATTGGCACCACTCTCAGCCAAGATGATGTGGCGAACATGTTCTTCCACATGCTCCTCTGCAAATCGACCGGATGTGATGGAGTTCGCCAGGACAGGGTCGGTCGGCGTAACACAGGAAGAGATGCAGAGCGCCTCCAAAAAGGTGAGGTCCTTGACCAAACCCCAGACAAGAAGTGCTGTGATAAACCAAGCGGTTGTCATGATCAAAAATAGCAGAACAGATAGGCTCTTCCACTCTTTCTTCAGATACTTTTCTGGGAGCGAGATACCCGTGAACAGCACCTGTACCGCTATCACCAGCCGACAGACTTCGTACGTGACATCGTTCACAGTGTCAGAATCACTCCAAGAAAATGGGTCAACCCAGTTCAGAACATGTGGGCCAATAATAATCCCGATTGTCACGGCCAAGAGTGGTTCCGATATATAAAGACGTTCACGCACGACATAGCTAAACAAACCATAAATAACCACGAATCCACCCATAATTGAGAAAGACTTTGAGACTTGTGATATATCCGTTTCCACCACTTGAATCATGATGAAGGCTAGCCGCTAACGGCACGGCGAAACCGGACGTTAGCCAAACACTGCAAAATGAATTACGACGGCAGATACGTTGTGCCTACAGATTTTTCTTCAAGTCTCACCGTTGCAAGAAATTTCTGACTAAAAAAAAGTATGTATCGCGCCCTGCAGGGCGCTGCCGTTTGACATCGCCAAAGAGAGGCAGGGAAGCGGATTGATCTTCTCACCGAATGAAGACCCACAGCCGTAGGATTATCGCGCTGGAGCCCAAATAGATGAGTTGTAGACTGACTCTAACGTAGCGGATGACAATGGGAATAGGATATATTTTGTCTAGCGCAAAGCCCACCTGCATTAGCTCCTAGTACGCACATGTGTACGGGAAAAAGTTCCGACGGAAACCCAAGCTGTACTTCTGTCCGTACAATGGTTAGTCCTGCTTCCTGGAAAAGGCGTTCATACACGCGCCGCGAGCGGGTGACAGAGTAGTCCTCGTCGTCATACCAAGTCGCCTCGGTACCATCCTCAGGATCACGGCATACATTTTCTTTCACAAAAATCACACCACCTGGCCAGCCCATGGACTCTTCATCAGCGTGAAGAGGTGGCCGAAGCACCTTTTTGGAAGCACGTAAAAAGGATACCAGATCGCTTTCAGACAAGTGTTGTAAGCACCATTGACACAAGATAATATCGTAGATTAGTGGTGCAGGGGGGAGAAGAACCGGCTTTTCCATGTATGTAGGGGGGATAAATTCCTTGGTAGAAGAACTGGAGGACGGATCTGCAACATCAAAGTCTTGCAGAGTTGAAATATGAAAGTGCACGGCCTTTTGTGCATAAAAGGGAGAGTTGACTTCCGAATTCTTCATAGGAGCCCAGGTAGATGAACATCTTTTCGCCTCGTGCAGAAATTTCGCGACCGGCTCGACCAGATGCACTTCGTCGACCAGAGGCAAAAGGACATCCGCTGTGACACGGCCAACACCCGCACCACAGTCAAGCGCGCGTGTCACAGTCTTTCCCTTACCGCCGCGTTGCTGGAGTCGAGTTTGTAGCCAGGACTGGGGGGATCCATTGTAGGCTGCAGGAGGTGTCGCACTCAGATGGGGCAACGTTCGCAAAAGGAATACGCGTGACCCAATGGCATCAATGCGGGGAAGTGTACCATTTCCATAGCCACCCAGTACCCCATCTACAGTTGCGGGGACACCTTCCCAGTACTCGACTCCTTTGGCTACGTTCGGCGTGGGATGCACTTGCCGAATCATGTAGACAAACGAAGAACTCGGGGATTTTTTTCGGTTAGTGCACCGGCTCGTGCCAGGTGGAGGAACTACGGGACCCGTTAGGTTTGCGTTAGATGGAGAAATTCGCGCACATACGCGTTAAACTTGTCGGGGAATTGAAGATGGATGGCATGACCAGTGTTTGGCCATACATGGAAGTCAGCTTTGTCCATAACTCGATGCATGTAGTGCGAGTGGCGGGCAGATACAAGATTGTCCCAATCACCCGTTGACACTGAGATTTTGGGTACATTTTCCTGGATAGCTTTCAGGGCCGATTCCGGAACGTGGTGCGTCAGACAGGCGACCATTTGGCTCACAGGCCCATGCAGGGTAGGTTGTAAAGTGAAAGATTGTCTCCACCGGAAAATGTCTCGCATGACCTCGCCATTGGTACGGCCTGCAGGATCGTGCGGGTGCTTCTCCTGTTGCCAATCCTTGGGGAACAGAATATCCACTACACGGTTCACACGAGCCTCTAGGTGCACCACGCCGACAAGCGACTCGCCCAAACCCTTGCAGATAGCCATAAGGCCATTCAATGGTGGAAGATTTCCTCTTTCACCCGCTGATGTGCTAAGCAGCATGAGCGAAATGAGACGACTAGGCTGTTGGCGCGCCATTTCCAGTGCAATCATGCCGCCCATAGACACACCCACCAAGTTCACAGTGCGATCTTCTTTCCATCCAATGTGATCCATAACCTCAAATACATCCAAGGCCATCTCAGACGTAGTATAGCGCTGTACGGGCGCTTCCGTATTGCCAAAACCGCGGTTGTCGAGCACCAGCACTGAACAGGCGGGGTCGCTCCCAAATTCCTCAACCTGATCGAGCCAGCTGGCACACGAGTTGCTCAGTCCCATGACAAATGCGATGCGATTCGGACCCGTTCCATGAAGCTCGTAGTACATGTTGAAGCCGGGCTCGTCTTGGGCATGCGTCGGCCCCACACGGCTCTGAGCAATTCGGATAGGGCCCTTGCTGGTCAGGGTCCCAGGATTAAACACACTGGGCTTGTAAGTCAGCCCAGCTGCTTCTCGCGCATGTTCTAGAAGGTGAAGCGTAGCACCTTTGTAGGCAGCTCCAAAAGGCGGAGCAGAGAAGCTCAATGGCATACGTTCGGAAGCACCCTCCGAAGCCTCCACAGTTGCCGGGTCTGTGCCGTGCCGCTGGCGATCTTGCCACGCGAGAAATGGGTCCATGCGCGCGCTGGATCGTCAGTGATGCCGTTCAAGCTGCACTTCAGGCTGGACGTGCAGTTGTGGCCCTAGAGTCTACCATTATCACGCATGGGCTTCCGCGTCCCATCAACTATGAAATGGCCCTAGCAGCGGAGGAGCAGATTCGCAGTCGAGGCGCCGAGCCAGCTTCAATCGCCTTACTGGACGGGCGTGTGCACATTGGACTCTCACGGAAGGAACTAGCACGGATCGCCGATAGCGATCCATCGCGCACAGTCAAAGTGAGCAGAGGTGGACTAGCACATGTGATGGCCAAGGGCAAAGGCTGGGTGGGTGGTACCACTGTGAGCGGAACCATGGCCATTGCCCATCGTGCGGGCATCAAAATTTTCGCGACAGGAGGGATCGGAGGTGTCCATCGTGGCGCAGAGTCATGTATGTGTTCGATCTAACAAAAAGCTATGGATGTATCTGCCGATCTCACAGAACTGGGGCGAACTCGCGTAGCGGTGTTTTGCTCCGGCGCCAAATCCATCCTAGATATTCCCCGCACGCTGGAATACCTCGAGACACAGGGTGTGCCTGTACTAACCTTTCATCGAGAAGGCCAGTTCCCGTGCTTCTACACGGCTGCGTCGGGCTGCCGCGTGCCCACAGTCGCAAGCATGGAAGCAGCCGCTCGTGTTATAGCCCGCAATGAAGAGCTGGGGCTAGAAAACGGACTGGTCTTTGGTGTTCCCATCCCCCCCGAGTTTGAGGCCGAGGGGGGAAAAATTCAGCAAGCCGTGGAGCAAGCAGTGCAAGAAAGCAAAGAGCTTGGCATTGATCGACAGGGCAAATTGGCCACGCCTTGGTTGCTAAAGCGTGTGAGCCAGCTAGCTAAACATTCTGTCAAGAGCAATTTGGGCCTAGTTTTGAACAATGCACGCCATGCGGCCGAATGTGCTGTGGCACTTTCGGGGCCTGCTCTTTCGCAGGTAGCCCATGAGACCACGCGACCACCCAAGGTAAGTGCCACATTCTTAACCCACAGATCATGATTTTTGGGTGTGCAGCAATGGATATGACATCACAACAGCGTTTGGAAGCTCCTCATTCTACCGCACCTGGGACTGTTCGTCTATCAGCGGGAGGTGTGGCTCTTAACGTTGCAAGATCGGCGCATTCCATGCTCCCTACAGAAACAGACGTACTTCTTTGTGCGCCTTACGGTACGGACGTGCTGGGGAGAACACTTGTTGGAGAAATACAGCGTGTGGGACTGCGTACAGATGCTCTCATTCCATCGGATAAAACGGCTGTGTGCAATTTGCTCCTCAATGCAACGGGAGAGCTCGTGACGGGCACAGCGGACATGGACGTGGTGGAAAGGGCCATGACACCCGACCTTGTATCCAAGTACATGAAGCGATATTCGCCACCGATTGTATGCGTGGATGCGAATATGCGGTCAGAATCACTGGCTGCCCTGCTGGATGCCTCGGTCTCAGCTCGATCCACGGTACTGTTCGAGCCTACTTCTGTGCAAAAGTGTCGGCGACTGGTCGAGGCCGTGGCCATGCAATCAGACCCAAGGCGTGTGCATATCATCACGCCCAATCAATATGAACTCAGCTATATGGCCAAATGTGTGCGTGAATTGATCCCGAATGTGCCACAGCCCTCGTTGAGCATTGTCCACAGTCTAGCAACAAGGTGGGGGCTATCACCAGCATGGCTCCATGATGCGCTAATAACTTCTGTATTGGCACACACGCAGTTCGTCAAGCTGGGGCCTCATGGCGTTTTGGTGGTAACACATGCACAATCGGAAGAAAACCCGCATATGGTCCATATGCCGGCCGAATCTCTCAACCCGGAGCAAGCCATGAACAGCACGGGCGCTGGTGATTCTTTCACCGGTGCAGTCCTGGCTGGGATGACAAAACTACCCAACGACCTTTTGCATTGGACACTATCGGATGTGCTCGATCTGGCAAATGCAGGACAACAGGCGGCGCGACGCACGCTCTACAGCCCCGACGCGGTGGCTGGGTTCAGGGACTGAGGGTGAGCTGTCACGTGTTTTAGGACCACGCTGGTCTCAGTGGCGTCCGCGCTCCTTCGACCTGCCTGTGATCATGAGTTCTCGGTTCACACGGTTCTTTATCCTAGCTCTTTTATTGTTGATAATTCCCTCGTTCATCTATCTTTCCCATACGCGAGTTACCCTGGTGCGTGATCCTCAGACCGGAGAATGGATGGTAGGTGGTATTCCCCAATCCAGGCAAGGGTATGAGCCGGAATGGGTCAAAGGGCCCTCCTCAACACCATTTTTTGATATGGGAGGATGGGGAAAGATCATCAAAAGTATGCCCAACGCTGCAACAGTGGCAGAACAGCCTAGCCCACCGCCCCGTCTGCAGCCAGTGGCAGAGCGTCCTGTAGAGGGCGCATACGCACCGGAGATGACGAATGCTACAGCCAAGTATGTATCATTTATTGACAATCAGGGCTGAATTGGGGCGCTCAACATGGCGTTTTCTTCACACGATGATGGCGCGGTTCCCCGAGAATCCTACCAAAGAGCAGAGCGAAAATTTGCGCCAGTTTATCCATTTATTCTCCTTACTATACCCCTGTGGCGATTGTGCAGCGCATTTCCAGCAAATGCTGAAGGAGTGGCCACCACAAGTGCTGTCACGAAAAAATGCAGAACTGTGGCTATGTAATTTGCACAACAAGGTGAATGTACGCCTGAAGAAGCCCGAATTCGATTGCACCAAACTGAATGGGACCTACGATTGCGGATGCGGACCTGAAGGAGCAGAGGATAGACTCTCCGTCAACCCATTGGAAGCGACGGGCAGTGTAACTATACTGCCCATTGGTATTGCGTAGTGCGCACGGATCCTTTTTCTTCCAGAACAGCGAAGCATGACTGGCCAAGGCCCTGGGCGTCTTGCCCCACAGATGCGCAATGCACGGAGCAATGACACTAAGGTTACGTAATGGACACGTAGATTGGCCCGTGCTTGGGAACGTGACAGGGACCGCGGACAATCACGCATACCTGGCTGCTCGGGAAGATTATTTTAGACTCACGAGCCAAGGCAGTACTCTTGACACTAAACCACTATCATCATGGATATGCTCAACAATTTGACAGGCGGCAAGGGTATGTTGATAAACAGGAAAGAGGTGCTAACGCTTCACAGCCGGCAACATTCTCAACAAGGTGTCGGATAAGTTCGGTCAAAACTCGGGCAACCAGGACAGTTACGGTTCCGGTACCCAGGGTGGCTATGGTGGCTCTACCAACTATTCTTCAGGCAATCAAGGTGGCTACGGCGGCTCTGACAACTTTGGCTCTGCCAACCAAGGTAGCTACGGTGGTTCGAACAACTTTGGGTCCAGCAACCAGGGTGGCTACGGTGGCTCTGACAGTTATGGCTCAGGTCGTCAACATGCTGGTCAGCATGGCTCTGGTCTTGGTGGTTTGGGCTTTAGCAACTACGGTTCTAACAACCAGGACAGCTATGGAAGCTCTACCAACTATGGCTCCAGCAACCAGGGCGGCTACGGTGGCTCGGACAGCTTTGGCTCTAGCAACCAGGGCGGCTATGGCGGTTCCGACAAGTTTGGCTCTAGCAACCAAGGTGGCTTTGGCGGTTCCGACAAGTATGGTTCTAGCAACCAAGGCAGCTTTGGCAGTTCCGACAAGTATGGCTCCAGCAACCAAGGCGGCTTTGACGGCTCAGACAAGTATGGCTCTGGCAACCAAGGCGGCTACGGTGGCTCTAATAGCTATGGCTCTAGCAGCCAAGGTGGCTACGGTGGCTCGACCAACCACAGCTCGAACAGCCAGGGCGGCTACGGTGGCTCGGACAGCTATCTCTCTGGCAACCAAGGCAGCTTTGGCGGTTCAGACAAGTATGACTCTGGCAACCAAGGCGGCTACGGTGGCTCTACCAACTATGGCTCCAGCAACCAAGGTGGTTACGGCGGCTCTGACAGCTTTGGCTCCGGTCGCCAGCCCGCCGGTTACCATGGCTCTAGTCTCGGCGGTATGGGCTCCAACAACTACGGAGGCGGTAGCCAGGGTGGTTACGGTGCTTCTGGATATGGCGGCAGCCAGTCCGGCTATGGCGGCAGCGGCTACTAAATATAAGTAGGCTTGTGCCTTTCATTGGTAAGATCTAGTGTACAAACGATGAACTAGATGGTAAGCATTGTTTCCTTGATTGTACATATTATGTCGTGTGGTGAATCTGTCGTTAGAAATACAACATACAGCCGGTGCCACATGGAGGAGCCATTCATGACAAGTCTGTATAAAAGGATCGCCGCCTGCATCGATGGGACCATCGGGATTCCAAATCCAAAAATGGTTTCCTCCGTGGTAGATAGGGGAAAGAGTGTGTTCATAATCCTTGTTGGATGAATCGTCCTTCAACGATACATCTTCAGGTTCCTGAAAGTTGTCGGTATATGGCAGCGTGAATTCGGTCTCGAGTCCTTCGTCTTCGTCGTCATCCAGAGAGAATCGGGAGCCTCTCACTGGTGCTCGAACAATGGGCGCCGGGGCGCTTGACTTGGCTATCGGGTGAGAAGCTGGCGATCTGTTGGACACGCAGCTGTGAGTGTCCCTTTGAAAGAAGGAAATCTTATAATTTTTGGGCAAAGATATTTTTTTTCCATGAAGATAGCGGCCACGGAAAGATGCGCTGGACTCCTCCTCTGTCATGGGATCAAAATCAAGGCCTATGCCTGGATGATCCGCAGATCGCATGATAAAGTAATTGTCCACAGCCGCGGGACCATTGTATTCGATGCTGAAAGGCATGAGATGCGGTATTATATGTTTGTCGCCCGGATCCAACGGCTCCGATATGTCCAAGAGGAGACTGGGCGGCAAGACAGTACCTCGATCCATCATGAAGAAGGCGGAGGGTGGAGGGAATTCGCCCATGTGGCCCTACGAAAGCGGCTACAATTCATCATGAACGAGAGGAGCATCTTCTTCCTGCTCCGAGCCTGGGAAGGCATGTAGCTCTTGCGATGCCTCATGCTCACCTGAGAAAAAGAACTCATTTTTGTTAAGAAGTTCATTCAGAGCATCCTTCACATTTTGCGGAAAGTCAAGGTTATCCACCCAGGAATACACATCCGAGTCTGGCTCTTGCTGGGGCACAGACGTGCCGGCTTCTGGTTCGAGCACACTGGCCTGATCGCTCATATCATACGATGCTTCCTGATCAAATTCATTCGGTGAGAGATGTGCAAGTTTAGCATCAATCGCTTCCATGTAGGACAGGCGATGCTCTTCCTCGTCCGGAACGATCAATCGACAGGTCACCATATTCGGCTTCTCTTCGGTATCAACGTTAAATGCAGGGTCTTTACACATGGTAGGGCTTTGAATCACAGCCACATATTCACACGTCATGACTTCAGTTAACATTGTCAAAGCTGCAGTGCTGCCACAGTGGTACTGTCATTAGCCAACTTGAACGTACTCGTATCGTTGTCTGCCTCGGTTTGCCGTTCAAATCACAAATACTGCCGTTTTTTATTACCTGTTGGATATAAAATTTGGAATGAGTGTGAAGAGGGCCCGTCGGGGCATGGGGATCTGTTTTGACAGGCCCGAGCATAGGCATGAGCTGAGACATTTGTCGAGAACCTCCATTGACCGACTCATTGGACCATCTTCCCAGCATATAATAATCTTGAAATAGGCTTATTGGCCCATCAGGCTCAGCGAAAAACGGAAAGTATCCTTTGTTGTCATAGATGTACATCGCATGGTCTGCAGGGGCCTGCAGAATGTTCCTTCCGTAGTACACCAAATTTAAGAAGTAGCCGTTTTGTTTGTACAAGACCTGCTCAAATAGTTCGTCGAGCAGTCGTTCTCCCCGCTCGAGGATCGTGGAAACCTCCTCCTCCGACAATTTTCTAGAGACATTTTCTGTTTTTTCATTTACATCAGGAAATCTGCAAAGGTACGTTTCATTTTCAGTAATACGAAATGGCTTGTATGTAGCACCAGGCTGCCAGAAGGAGCTGTTATCATGCTGCGATGCTGCGAGGTTGAGGTGCTGAAGCGCTTCTGAAAAAGTCACAGTTTGATTGTCGAACATGATATCAAATAAGTCCTTTGAATTTTGATCGTACATGCTTGAGCTTGCTTGGCTTACTGCACAGAAGGAGACGAGAACGAGCACCAGCCTCCAGGGCCATGGCATCGTGTCGGGTCGTCGTTCAAGTGGAGGGCACAAGACGTGAGCGCTGTCACTATAGGTGTCTACCGATTCTCCGTCTCACCAAAGCTGGTGCTTGTGTGCAAGGACGAACTTGCAGTAAAGTTGTTGCTTTGCAATTGAGTTGCTGCATCTCCATAATAGACGCCATGATGTGGCATTGTGCCATAGCCAGGGAAAGGCATGTAAGGATGATGTGTGGTTGACGTCGTCCGAGTTTCTGTCCGAAATAGATAACCGGCCAGGGTGCCTAGTCCCAACGCCGTCAGTGCACGAGTGATGGGAGAGCTGAATCGTCTTGTATTATATTTTGTGTAGGGCGGCGGCTCATCTGAATCTGTCGCGATGGTCGCATCTGGCTCGGTTTCGGAGCCCAGACAGTGGTGGAAGAACGACAGAAGAATAAACGCGAAAAGCGTCCAAAAGCCGATAGAGAACAAGATCGACTCCAATCCTCCGCTCATTTTCGTAGATGTAGGCAGTAATTCGAATTGGACAGCGCAAGACCCTTTCAAGATATAGGGATCTTCGCTGCTATCCCATCCTTCGCAAGACACTTGCACATCACCCAGTTGCGCCCAAACAGGCAGTTGTGCCTCGCACTTCCATTGAGAATCGCCCCGGTTTTGGCATTGCACCATACGAGGTGTGAATTTGGAGCAAAGTTTTCCTGTGCATGTCAGCTGTGGCACAGGGTCCAAGCGTCGCGCAGTGGTCATTTGCCCCAGATGGCATGTAATTGTCTTCACGTCATCCAACAAAATTCTTTGCGAATCAGAAGCAAGCTTTCCTTGCGAAGAGAGCACAAGGCAGGCCAAGCCCCACAACGAAGCGCGCCTTAGCTGCATGGCACCGCTGAATCTGTCAGACCGCTCGGAAGAACCTCTTGCCACCTCCACGTGGCACGAGCACAGACCTCCCTTTCGCCCCCATAGATCTTGGCCACTTGCCATCATGAGTGACAATAGCATGGAATCCACGTCAGTTCCGGAGCGTCTCCATATCCAAGCCAAGAACCTAGCTGCGTACGTGTGGTAACATACTAACTTGCAGGAAATACAAGCAAAACCTGGAAAGCTACGAGCGCAACACAGGGCATAAGCATCCACTTGCCCAGCCTGAGCCTCAAGACCCCAACGATGTTAAGCAGGAAGCGCAGCAGAATGCTCCGCTACAGTTTCCTGAAAAGCACAATGAACTTTAAATTACCGTTGCCATTTCGTCTCTCTCTCTGGTAGAGCACCTTGAACGATATCCTAGATAGTAGGAGCATCATACTTTCGGGGCCCTCTTTTCCGTAAAGCCTCGCTTAACGGCCACGACATACAGTGCGGGGGTTCCTGAGTGGGGGGCGACGGGGGGCCATGGGTTCATGGGGCCCCTATCTTTTCTCCTCCACCCTATGCTGAGGGGTCGCCCGACGCTTCCTCTCGTCCGACATTTTTCCGTAACACGATCGCTGCTACGCATGTCATCTAGGAAGAGTGAAAAAGAATGGCGTGCTATCTTGAGTCCTGAACAATTCCGCATCTTGCGCCAGAAGGGAACGGAGCGTGCAGGCACCGGCAAATACAATAAGCACTACGAGCCAGGCGTGTATCACTGTGCTGGTTGTGGCACACCCCTGTACAAGAGCACCACAAAATTTGACAGTGGATGCGGCTGGCCTGCCTTTTTTGAAGCAGTTCCAGGAGCTATTGATCGGCATGATGACTTTTCGTTCGGCATGGTACGTACGGTGGTATGACTGACATGTAGCGGCGAACAGAGATTACATGCAAGAACTGTGGCGGACATCTCGGTCATGTTTTCTATGGGGAAGGATTTCCAACACCCACCAATGAGCGACATTGCGTCAACTCTATCTCGCTCTCATTGTACGTATAAGGATCTCACGACTAGTGAACACGCATCAAAGCAGTAGGTATATACAATAGGTATGGGTCAGGCTACATCCGCGGGACGGGCCTCCGTCACATCATGAGGCACCATAGCCATGACCTGCTCACGGATCTGGTGGGTAATGGGACTGTCATCACTCAACAGCCCCTCGCCCGTACTGCCGTTCCGACACAGTTCGCGCAGCAGCTGATCGAGGAAAGGCTGTTGATCGAGAGCGTGCATGAGATCGCTGTGTCGCAAACGCGCATCGCGATAGACCATGCGATCTACCTCTGCCATCACATGGCCCTTAAGAAAGGCCTCGGCCTCGGCACGAAAAGCTGCATGCTGCTCACTTTGCAAAAACGCCTGGAACAGCGACTTTCGAATTTGGTCAAAGTGACCCTGACGCTTAAACTCATCGACGAGAGTCTCGGGTCGTACCAGTGTGGATTCGAATTGATTCATTCTACTGTTAGCTGCTCCCTAGCAAAAGGATCAGAAACCGATGAATCCTCAACGGCGCACACCACAACCCCATAACGCAATTGTACACGAGCGTCGAGGCTGACTTGCGTCAGGATGTGCACCGGTTTGGTCCGCCCATCGGAAAAAGTTCATCCTTGCAAAAAAGGATGGGATACGTACAAGTCTGCGTGTAAGCCTGCTCCAAAACGCAAGGGAGGGTGTCAGACAAGGCTGAAACTGATAACTAAGAATATGTCTCCATGTTTAAATGCAGAGTAATTCTAGAGCTTGGTTCTTAGGGCTCATCAGGGAGGGGAAAGGGGGATACTTACTCAGTCCTATACCGCCACGGCCATGGCCGCACGAAGAAAACAAGACGGGCGGCGCTGGCCCCTATGTCCACGTGACCTGACAGGGGACCTGCCCCGTCAGCCAGCGGATACTGCTAGGGCCTCGTGCGCACTTCCATCATGGACACTTGGCAGTCCCCGCTGTCGAGTCGCTATGCGAGCAAAGAGATGTCGAATTTGTTCTCCAATGCTGTATGTACTGCATCATAACATATGAGACTCGTTTCGGCACTTGGCGTCAGCTCTGGCTCAATCTCGCTATTGCTGAGAAGGAGCTAGGTCTCCCCATTCCTGATGAGGCAATTGAGCAGATGCGCGCAAACTTGGTACGCTCCCATCTTTCACACAGACACTCGATGAGGCACAGATGAAGATTGCCGCGGAGGAAGAGAAGCGCCGTCGTCACGATGTTATGGCGCACGTCCATACGTTTGGTACCGTGGCGCCGGCGGCAGCAGCCTTTATTCACCTGGGCGCTACGTCGTGCTATGTCACGGACAATGCTGACCTGATTTTCCTGCGAAAGGGTCTGGACCTGCTTCTCCCGAAGCTGGCGCTGGTGATTCACCGACTGGCTACATTTGCGGAAAAGTACCGGGACCTTCCTACGCTCGGCTTTACCCATATGCAGCCTGCCCAGCTCACCACTGTCGGCAAGCGTGCGACGTTGTGGATTCAGGAACTGCTTTGGGATCTGCGGAATATCAAACGCAGTCGCGATGATCTCGGCTTCCGTGGCGTCAAAGGCACCACCGGCACCCAGGCCAGCTTCCTGCAACTCTTTGACGGTGACCACGACAAGGTCGAGGCGCTCGATGAGCGTGTGACGCAGCTCTTCGATTTCCCGTATGCCATGCCTGTCACGGGCCAGACGTACTCGCGCAAAGTGGACATTGACGTGCTATCGACCCTGGCATCGTTTTCGGCCTCGGCCCTGAAGATGGCCACGGACATTCGTCTCTTGTGCCACCTAAAGGAGATCGAAGAGCCTTTCGAGAAGGATCAAATCGGCTCGAGCGCGATGGCGTACAAGCGCAACCCCATGCGTTCCGAGCGTGTGTGTGCACTGGCTCGCTGGCTGGGCAACACGCTGAACAATGCTCGTGAAACGGCCGGTGGGCAGTGGATGGAGCGCACCTTGGACGACAGTGCCAACCGCCGTCTATCCATTCCCGAGGCCTTTTTGACGGCGGATGTGATTCTCACGCTGCTGCAGAACATCAGCGAGGGCCTAGTGGTGTATCCTGCCATCATTGCGCGCCACATTTCTGCCGAGCTGCCATTCATGGCCACCGAGAACATTATCATGGCCATGGTGCGCAGTGGTGGTGACCGCCAGGAATGCCATGAAAAGATCCGTGTCCTTTCGCACCAGGCGGCGCGCGTGGTGAAGGAAGAAGGTGGCGAGAACGATCTGATCGAGCGGGTGCGCCAAGACCCCTACTTTGCGCCCATCGTGAGCCAGCTCGACAAGCTGCTCGACCCTGCCAGCTTCACAGGTCGTGCAACGCAGCAGGTCGACAGCTTCCTCGCCAAATGGGTGCGCCCGGCGCTGGAGCCGTACGCGGCCTCCTTTGCTAGTGCGGGCAAGGCAGAGCTCTCTGTTTAGTCACCAATAGTCAGGACTACGGGGCTGGACGCACCGCTGTGCAGCAGAAGCACGCGCACACACATCCAGCCATGCTTGCATGCGTTGTCGGCTCACGGCACTGCCTACATTCACCGTAGGTACAACGCGTACGGGATGGAGGGTCAGGAGAAAAGACAAGAGTTCGTAAAACGAAGAGTGCTCCGAGTAGGGCATATTGACGATTCGTACAGCGGCTGTGCTGGGCGTCATGCTAGTGAGCGCACTTGCCCGAAAGTCGGGGGGACGACTGGCCTGCAATAGCGCGTCCATCTGCCGTGTAGGGGCAAGAGACGCTTGGGTGCGCTGGAACGTCCAACCTGTGGGTCGAAATGCCGTGGTCTGCGTGATGCGCATGCCTCGCTTCTGGAGAGCCTGTACATACGATGCGACGGCCTCGTGCGAGATCCACTGTAATGACACCACATGCACACGCGCTTCAAGTGGCTGGCGAGTGAGCATGCGGTGCAGCTCAGCATCGTCAAGTTCCAGCAGGATCTCATGCCGATGAGTCTGCGCACAGTATACGGACGTGTGCAGGCTGCGTGCGAGCTGCTTCACGAGGCGTTCCTTGCCGAGAGAGTAGGTCCCCACAATCACCAGCGGCGCCTGTGGCTCGCACTCAGTCGGGCCGTGCCATAAATCAGCGAGCGTCGGGCGCCGAGGCGGACGTAGCAGCACGTCCACACACGCCTCGATGACTTGGGCTTGAGGGGGGAAATTGTACTGTGGATGGAGATAGGTCGTGTCCAAGTACACAATGTCCACTTGCTTTTTCAGCGCAGGATGAGCGGTCTGTGCGGGACAGGCGCGAAAGTCGCCACAATGCAGGTACCGCACCTCCTGCGACGCAGCAGGTCCATTTCGGATAGTCGGCACCGTCCGTGGGCCTTCGAAAAGAAAGAGGCAAGCGCCCGGACAGTGGTTCGCATCTATGCATGTTACACGCACGCCACCTGTTCGCGGAACGAGTTGCGGCACATTCATAGGAAGAGGGCAAAGCCACTCGCGCGCGACCTTGAGTCGCTTGTGTACCAAACGCGCCGTTTCCTCGGAGCAGTAAATGGGACCGTGCTCCCAGCGAGACGAGAGGCCGGCATAATGATCGGAATGAAAATGCGTCAAAAAGTAGCCTTCACAGCCATCAATGCGCCCGTAACGAAAGGCATCCACGCTGAGTGGCATGCCTTCGAGCATCTTGTAGAAAGGTACACGTTTCTTGGCAGCTTTTGTGGGCCGCTCAGGCAAGATGGCGGCCCATTTGGATGTCAAAACGGTGCGCGATTCTTTGGTATGTACTGCGAATGCACTCTCCTCTGCCTTGTCGTCGTGGGTCGGCGCAGGCGAGGCGTCCAAGCAGGCATTCACATGCCGATCAATATCGGAAGACGCGTAGGATCGCTGGCACAAGGGACAGGGAAAGAGCAGTAAGCTTGCCTCAGTAGCCTGGAGAATTTGGTCTGCCTCTTCTTCCGCGTTGCGAGGCGCCAGCTCGGCACAGGGGTGGGGCGACGCCTCTCTGTGTCGCTTCGCGGCCCTCGTCATGCATGGCGCTCGGAGCCTCCACTGTTGGCCCGTCGCGTCCGCCGCCGGCGGGATGGCGACCAACTATTGGGCGTCGTCGCAGTGCCAGCGCTGGGTTCTGCGGCGTGCCGATATTGAAGCGGCTCGTGATGAGGATCGCAGATACGTGGATCCCTTGGAGCTGGAAGGCGTCAGCGTATGGTGCATCAACAGTACGTCGGACCGACCTGACGCACAGCCATGACCCTGCTGGGCCAACGCCTGCAAACGCGTCAGCGCGTTATTGCGACAGGTATTGTGTACTTTCAGCGCTTTTATACCAAGAATGCCTATGCTAGCACCGATCCGATCCTTGTGCTCGTGACGTGCCTATACTTGGCCAGCAAGGTCGAGGAGGCGCCTGTGCGTATCCGGGTCCTGTGCGCGGAGGCGAGCCGCATGATGCAGGAGCTCGGCTACCACGAGTTTCCCAACCACATCCCAGCCATAGCTGAGATGGAGTTTTTCTTGTTGGAGGAGCTGGAGTTTGACCTTGTGGTGTTTCACCCGTACGATACCCTGTCGGCCTTGTGTCGCGCCTGCGTCGACTGTATGACGGCCCGCACCGCGCAAAAAGCCGAGATACACGCCGCGCTGCTCCAGATAAGCTGGACCGTGGTCAACGATATGTACCGGACGAGTTTACCACTCGAGCACCCGCCGTACTTGTTGGCCGTGGCAGCGCTGTACCTGGCCCTCGTGGCCGTGCCGCCAATGGCCGAGGAAGTGCAAGTCTTGGTGGAAGGAGAAACGCGTAATGGTTCCACTCTACTAGATGTTTTGTCCGGCATGAATGTGTCCTTGCCTATGGTCGTTGACATTGTGCAGGACATGCTGTCTCGCTACGACTTGTGGCGTCGACTGACACACAACTCGCGTGAAGGACTGGCTATGCTACATGATCATGCGGCCATGTTTAAACGGCTCTATCATATGCGCAAGGAACACTGCCAGTCATTGATCGATACCGCTCTTGGACAAGACGACACCGCCGAGCGCGACTTGCGCACGTACGGACCGACAACGTAGCACTAGCGCCGGTCCTGCACGTGGCGCGTTACACCTCCACCTCGATCATGGAACCGACGATGGAAACGGTCGGCCAGCATTGCCAAGGTCCTCTCGGTAGGTGGCTGGGCTAACGTAGCCACATTCCAGCGCTGTATTCTGGCCAACAAAGGAAACCCATCTGCGTGCGCGCAGGTGCAGCAGGAGCTGGCGGACTGTGCAGCTCAGGCCGTGCCTCTTCTAAAGACGATGAAAGAGCAATGTGGCCGTCAGGTCCGCGCGTACGACGAATGCCTTGCCAAATACAGGTATTCATCCGACGAGGAATTGACGGAAAAGTGTGTCGGTAAACTGCAGGCCCTGGCTGCATGCACGGAGATGGTCAAAAGGCAGGCCGATCAGAGCGGCAGCACCGTGCCCTAAATCGCCAAGCCGCCAAGGCCTAGACGCGCTAGCAATTGTGACAAGAAAGGCTTGGCCGATCGAACCGGCTTACTAGGCGGCATTCGTGGCGCACGGGCCCTCGTCATAGCAGACCGCGCATGGTATAGCGCGACGCCCCCTAGGCCCCAGAGCATACCCTGCCAGATGGGCGAGATGATCTGTTCCCAAAACAACTGCGAGAGAAGTGGCCGCCTAAGTAAGTAATATAGGTACGCACCAAGCAATATGCACCACACGCTCCCACGCCGTGTACGGCGTACCTTGCTGGTCAGCGGCTTTTTCGTTGTCCAGGAAAACGTGGCTGCGTAAATTCGCAAGAAAGAATTGCTCCAGACGCATATCAGGCAGAGCCGTCAGTCCCTCGTGGGCGCCCGAGCTCGTGCCGGACGCCACACTCATCGTGGCCGCCCAGCCAGGCCAGAGCGCTTGCCGGGGCGTGGACGCTCTGCTGACTAAGCCTCTACGTGCACGCAGGCGCCGCGCCCTTGCCCCCTGGTCCCCTGCGCGTCTGTCGGTCTAGCTAGGGACCACTGAGGGCATGCCGTTGGCTGCCGCACTGGATGCGCTCATCGAAACGCATCTTGTACAGACGCAGCGCGCTATGGAAGAGCTACTGGAGCGCGTGTACGTTATGGGTACTCACATAGCACCTACGCCCTCGCCAACGAGGCCGATGCGGCTAGTGTGTATGCGGCACTCGTCGGGGCCGAAAAGCAACTCGAGTCGCTCAAGCAATTTCTCGTCAGTTCGGGGCTAGGAGGTCTCCCTGTTAACCAGGAGGGTGAGCTCACGCGCGACGAGATGGTAGCAACCTCTCGGCGCCTGTTTGAGCAACGCGCACGCATGAGCGAGGCGACCGCACTCGTATCCAGTATCTTTTCGCCTCTCTAAGGCACATGCTTCCATGCCACTACCGTATCGGGCTCCAGCTCGAGCAAGTCAACAGGCTGCCAGACAGGCTGCGTCATCCACGACGTCGTATACCCATAGCCCTGCTCGCCCACAAGGACGGGCGAGACAGTCACAATCACCACATCCGGCACGACCTGACTTTGCAGTAGACCGTCAATCACGCCTGCGCCACCCTCGACCATGAGCGCACGGACACCCTCGGCTGCGAGAGCGTCGATAATTGCTTCCCATGCCAGTACCGCGCCATGCCGCGGCAGAATGCGTACGTGGGCGCCAGCCGCCTCGAGCGCACGGCGCCGTTCGTTCCAAGCCTCTTTGTCACACAGCGGCGCTGCTGCCAAAACAAGTGGTCGCAAAGACTCAGCGACCTGCCAAAGTCGACAGGAAGGCGGCGTACGTAGGCTGCTGTCTAGCACCACAGGTCGGGGCGAGGGGCCATCGTAACCATCGATACGCACTGTTTGTGAGTAGTCACACCTACCGTTGAGGCGGGGGTTGTCCGCTAGCATCGTGCCAACGCCTACAAGGATGGCATCGTGCGCAGCGCGCAGCCGATGCGTCATGTGCATGCTCGCAGGCCCACTCAGTCGAAGCGGCTGCTTGTGCGCACCAGCAATCTTGCCATCGCGCGATTGTGCATACGTGAGCGTGATCCAGGGGCGCCCGTCGCTACGTGTGCATGGCCGATGCGCCGCGAGAAAGGCGTCCATCTATGGCCGGCCTCGACGTTGGCCTAGTGGAGGCAGAAACGCCGCGGATGGGAAGCGACGCGCGTTGGCGATGTTGACGACGCTGTATGTGGTGCGACATGCCCACCGCATGAGCCACGGCACTTTTCGTGCTCTCTCGGATGTTGTGCGCGATCCACCACTGACGGCACGAGGCGAGGAGCAGTTGGGCCCTCTCGCTCACTTCTTTGCAGAGATGCCGGCGAACGAGCAACCACAGCTCTTGGTGTGCTCGCCCTACACGCGATGCCTGCGCACGGCCATGCCGATCGCCGAGGCGCTGCCGCATGTGCCACTCGTCGTGGAGCCTGGTTTGGCCGAGTGGTTCGCGCCCGTGTGGCCTGAATCCAGTGGTCGGCACCCTAGCCCCCGCGCCGCGGAGCATGTGGCGCCCTTGTTTCCTCGCGTGGATACTCGGTGGACACCGCTCTTGTACCCGGATCCCATGGGCGAGAGCTTGCCCCAAGTTCATGCACGTATGAAGGAGCTCTCCCGCCGCATCGCCGAGCGATGCAAGGCGTGGCAAGTCGAGCGTGTTGCATGTATAACGCACGCGGCACCGGCTATTGCGCTAGGACGAATGCTCCAGACCAACGGTACGTTTGAGGATGTAGCGCACCTCGAGGTCCGCGCGGCTACAGCGAGTGTGAGCAAGTATGTGAAGGAGGGGGACGTGTGGCGCATCGTGTACAATGGCGCCACGGATTTCCTGCCCAACGGCGAAGAACGAGCATGGGACTTTTCGTTCGTTCCTAGCAACAATACGGAACCGGGCATGGGTCCCGAGTGGCACGATCCGTACGAGCCTCACGATGCATCGCTGTTGTATCGTGCCAAACTATAATCTACCTAGGCCAAGGGAGTCGCGACGGCGTAGCAGCAGCCCATGGACAGGGGCAGGCCGGCTCCGGCGTCGGCTTGTCCAGCATGGCGAGGGCCTCCGATACAGCTGCCGTGCGTACGAGAACACCAGGGCGATCGGAATGAGACGCCGGCGTCTCTGCGCCCGAATGGGGTGTGCCTTTGACCGAATCGCGAGCAATGACCTCGGCGAGCATATCGAGGCCGGCGCGATTTTTGGGAAAGTTGGGGTGGCGCTGAAGGCGCTGAAAAGCCGATGGTACGCTCTCGCACGCCGACGAGTCACGCGCGGCTGAGATGGGGCGATGCGCCGTACGCGTCACGGTATGGCAGAATTGCTGCAGCTGGGGATCCGATTGGCACGCGCCGCATGTCTGTGGGTCGCCGGTACAGGTGCGTGACACAGGCCGCGTAGTCCATAGGTGGGCAGGCGAATGTCCCGGGAGGGGCGTGCGCTGACGGATGCGCGCGTAGCCGGTGGGGTGTACTGTCGGTGAGGTCGCAGGCGGCCGGGGTATCGAGCCTGTTGAGTCCACCGTATACCACAGGCGTTTCGGCATGATGCGCGCGGGCAGCGCAACGGCGGAGGACCCCGTCGTCGCCTTTGTTGTCGTTGTCGTTGTTGTTGTTGTGGTCGTCGTCGTCGTAGGCTGCGTACCCGATGAGGGCCGGCTCGCCTCGTCCATCGACAAGGGAGCATGGCCCCGACATACACATAGGCTTTTGCCAGGACAAAAGATGCAATCGACGTCGATCTCTTCGTCCGCCTCATCCGCCGGCGGATGCGGCAAAGGGAGAGACGAAGCAATGTTGAGCGACGATGATGCAAGGTCCATCATACTCTTGGATGGTGAGCTAGGGGCGAGGGAGGGCGTAGCGCGCGCATCGAGGGGCTTGGTGGTAGAGAGGTCGCGCGGTGCTGTGCGGGCCTCGTCTTTGTAGCTCTTTCGGAATGCCTCGAGCTCTTGAGTCAGCTTCTGGCACTGGCTCGCGAGTCGCACATTCTCTTCGCGGAGCGCGTCTGCTTCCTGGCGGTACTGGAGCGCAAGCTGTTGCATCTGTACATTGGCCTCGATTTCACGAGCCTCAAACTGTGCGACCTTTTCTTGTAGCTCCATCACGTATGCATTCTTGCGCTCGCGAAAGGCACGTTGGGAAGCGCGATTTTGTGCTTTGCGCTTCGTCACCGGCACAGTCGTGGAGAGCTTACGGCCGGGCTTGCCACGCGAGGGGAGAACCCATTCCTTGCTGGGCTGGACAATATCCAAGGTGTCTGACATGGCCAGCGCACCTTCGACACGCGAGGTAGCCACGCTCATGCGGACAAGAGCCAGAGCGTGGCGACCAGGCCGCCACCGTCGGAGACTGGAGACATCAGATAACGCAGTGTGCACGTGATGCAAAACTCGTCGGATCGCTACAGCGTCGCGAGCGGTATGAGCGACGAGGGCGAGCCGAGTGACTGGGCGCTCTTTGATGAGCCGGCCGACTTTCGGCCGCCCACGCCGCCACCGACGCAAGTCATGCATATCATGAAAAATGGCTCGCTGGTGCATCTTCGGCTCGTTGGCTCACATCCCCTCTGGGGCCACTATTTGTGGAATGCGGCCCCGACGCTCACGCAGTACCTCGAGGAGCACCGCGCGTGTGTGGCCGACAAGAACGTACTGGAGCTTGGTGCAGCCTCGGGACTCCCATCGATTGTATGCGACAAGCTTGGCGCCCGGCGCGTCGTATCGACCGACTACCCCGACCCTAGCTTGATGCAGAATCTCGCGCACAACCTCGAGCAGAACGGGTGCGAGGCACCACGTACGGTCGCACAGGGCTATATTTGGGGCGCCGATGTAGCACCGCTACTCGCGCATGCGCCCGAGGGCTTTGACTTGATCCTCATGTCCGATCTGATCTTTAACCATCGGGCACATCCCGCCTTGCTCGACACGGTCGATCGGTGCCTCGCGAAACGCCCCGGTGCTCAGGTGCTCGTGTTCTTTAGCCACCACCGCCCCCACCTAGCCGACAAAGATCTAGCCTTTTTTCCATTGGCCGCGGAACGACACTATATGTATACCAAGCTCAAGGAGTGGGTTCTTTCGGTACGTGTCTACCCACTCACGCAGCCCATGTTCCCAGAGGATCCAGGCGATGCCCGAGTGCGTGCTACTGTGCACGGTTTTGTGATAGAGCGTCAGACGTCCGAGTGAATGCGCGTCGTGCGCGCATCGTCCTTCGCTGCGAGGTCGCGCCGCAGGCGCAAGAGGGCTTCGCCGGCCGCCGCGCGCTCGCCCAAGTCGTCGGGGCTCTGCTTGGCGCGTGCTGTGCCACGCACGCTGAGTTTGGCAATGGCGTTGGTCAAGTCGCGCGTGCTCGGCAGCACACTCGGCGCAGAGGCGTCGGTAGGTGGCACCTCGTCGGTAGGTGCACCTTCTTGCGGCACATCGTTCGGCTTGTCAACGCGATCGGTGGCGGGAAAAGGATACTCGCCCGGCGGAACCGATGTGCGCTGTGAGCCCACGGGCGGGAGCGCATCGCGGTTCGCCGCCATGCGCGATACAGAGCCCGTGCGTGCGCGAGGCCCCATGGGTTGCTGCGACCAGTGGGGTGTGGGCGGTAGCGTCATGCCCGTGCCAGCCGGCGCAAACCCACCCATGCCGGGCGGAGGAGCATAGGTAGCCAGGCCTGTGGATGGATCGACAGAGGCGCCAGGCGTCGCGTTCACGTAGGGATGCACACCCGGCGTAAATGTCACGCCAGGACTCATCATATAGGGGTATATGGGCGGTGTCTCCAGTACTGAACGCATAAGAAAGCTGGGCATGCCGGGCGTCAGTGGCACGCCGGGTGTCAAGGTCGGGAGAGGCGGCAGCGTAAGCGGCGGGAGGGCAATTCGTCCAGGATGCGGCACGCCGGCGGGCTGCGTCAGGTCCGGTGCGGGGGCACTCCATGCATCGCCATCGTGCATGTCATGCGATAGAGGCGCCGCACTGGGTGCATGTGCGTGCATCGTAGGGCCAGCTAGCTGGAAGGCGGACGTGTACTGCGACGGATCTGTTGGAATCCCCGGTACAGACGGCCCATAGTGCGCATGCCGATCAAAGTGGACCTTGAGCGTGCGTCCGCTGTACTCGTATCCGTGATACAGGCGCACCGCCGTCTGGGCATCTTCGGGCGACGCAAAGAGTACGGTGCCAAAGCCACGACTGCGTCCCTCGGCATTCAGCGCAACATCCGCGCGCTGAATGTTGCCTGCAGCGCGGAACAAGTCTTTTAGGTCCTGCCATTGGCAGTGGAACGGGAGGTTGCCCACAAAGAGCACACGTCCCGGGTACGGCAAAGGTGCTGTGGGGGGGCAGACATCGCTCGAGGGTCGTGAGAGGCCCGAGGAAGCATCCGTGGAACCAGTCTCATCGCTAGGCACACCATGCGCAAGATTCGAGGACCGAAAACCAAGGGTGTCGGCGCCGTCGGACGGCAGGCGCCCCGTCATCCGCTCGTTGGGCGTGACGAGCTCGTGATCGAGTGCCACATCGAGGATGCGCCCATGCCACGTGTATCCATGAAGCGTATCAATCGCACGGTGTGCATCCGACTGCGTCGCAAAGAGCACTGTACCAACGCAGGAGCCTAGGCAGGGCTCCTGGGAGGGCGGGTGCACATCGGCACGGAGCACGGTACCGGCACGGCGAAAGAGGTCTTTGACATCCTGCCAACGTACATGGGGAGGCAGGTTGTGGACAACAAGCTGCGTGCGTTCGTCGCCAGCAGCATGAGCACCAGCAGCGGCGCCATGGAGTGTCACACGTGAGGCGTCGTCCTGGTCCTCACGTCGCGTGCGACGAGGCAAATAGGGCGAATGGGAGCGCGAAACAGAGTCACGCATCAAATGAATCGGCGATGTGTGGCCGTTCGTCAAATCGCGGGGGTCGGGCCTGGGGAGCAGCGAGCCACTGCGGATGTCGGCGGCCGAGAGTGGCCGAGGCGGCAGGCCCATCGGCTCAGCACCGCCATCCGATGGGAGGAGCAGCATGGCATGCGAAGTTGGCGCAGAAAATTTCGTTTTGACCGGATCAAACACATGCAATGGAACGGAGCTGTGGCCAGCCGCGGCTGCCATGAGCGGATCACTGGGCCGGCGCATCGCAGCGTTCGCCAGTGCGTTCGCCGCGCCGTCCAGGGACTCGGCGCGCTCCATGCGGAGGATACGGGCCGTAGATGCAGACTTTAGCTTGTCTTCTGTTTGCGCATGAAGGGTCGCGGAGGATGCGGGGGTATCCTGCATGGGCATAGGCGCCATGACACGATCGCACCAACGACAGTCCCTACTGCCCCGCTGCTTGGCGCGGCGGGCACGTCACGCTGTGACGTTAGATCACGTGACAGACGCTGTCTTCCTAGACGGCCGTCCGCGCTGGCGCTCGCGACGACGATGAGGCGGACGCTGCTCGCGCAAGGGGGGCGGGCCGCTCGCGCGGCTACAGGCGCATCATTGCACCCCAAGGTGCGGCATGAGTCCACGCAAGTCATTCCGCGCAAGACGGTACCGTCCGCGATGCAGCGGGCGCTACCGATCCTCTTCACGAAATGGGACCTCGACAAGTTTCCTCGCTTGCTCCAGTCGCGCGACCGCGTGCTGGATGGCCCTACACACCACGTCAAGCCGGACGCTGTGAGTCCTTATGGTGGTAGTGTGACATTGTACAACGAGGAGGACCAGCGCCACTTTGCCACGCCACCACCCGCCATCCAAACGATCATGCAAGCGGGCGGCGGCGGCGGTGAGGAAGTCAACTCGGAGAGCTACCTGAGCTCTGTCACGCCGCTCACTGCAAGCGAAGTACAGTCGCTGCACCGCTACAATATCCAACTAAAGCGCGTAGTCAATATGACCGGCAAGGGCCGTGTGGCTAGCTGGTATGCACTGGTCGTGGCTGGCAACGGCCGGGGCCTGGTCGGCTACGGCGAGGGCAAAGACGCGAATGCAGGTCGCGCTAACAAAAAGGCGTTCCATGCCGCCGTAAAAAACATGGACCTGGTGTCGGTGCACCGCTCCAAGAGTGGTGCCAACACCGTCGAGACACCGGTCGAGGGCCAATGGGGCGCCACACGCGTGGCAATCCGGCCCCGTCCTGCGGGCTTTGGTCTGCGGGTGCCTAATGTGATCCACCCGATTGCGCGTGCTGCCGGCTTTACGGATTTGAGTGCCGCCGTGTACGGCTCGTCCAATGCCATGAATGTCGTAAAAGCCACTCTACAAGTGCTATGGGGCGGCAGTGCACCCATCGGTATGGGCGGCGGCATCCGCGGCCCCATGCGCCGTGACAACCGCGGCCAGGGTGCGCGCTCGCGCCGCGACATGGAACTGAGTCGCGGCCGGCGGCTGGAGGAACTGGATGTGTAGATCATAGACCCGTTTCGGAGCGCCAAGCGCGATGCAGCATATCCACACAGGCAGCAAAACGCCCTTCGACCACGGGCTTTTGCGTGGTACCGGCGAGGGGCTGCAACTGTTTGGCCTCGTCCAGACCTAAACTCAGGCGTACCACCGCCAGATACTCGGCGGCCGTATGGGGCGGCGGCGTGGGAAGCGATGCCAGCCACTGCTCTGGCTCCTTGGTAAGGAGCTCCCATAGGCGCTTGCTGCGCTCCAAGTCGATGCGCCGCGGCTCGTCGACAATGTTCTTGAGGTTTTGCTGCACGCTCAAAATGTTGCGCAGCATTTTGGTGACGCCAAAGCGGTTGATCGCAGGCAATCGTGTGACCGCTTGGGTTAGCACAGCGTCCATGAGCACATCCAGACCGTCAAACACAAACGCGTGGTGCTCAGGCAACATGCTCTCTTTGAAGATTTCGTGGCACGCCGCCAGCTCCGTATTTAGGTCCACAATGTGCACGTCCGGCTCCATGTTGTGCACATCGGTCACATAGCTGCCTTGCAGCGCCTGCGCCAGAGCCTGCAGCGCCTTGAGCCGCAGCTCCACACGCAACGTCATGAGGACCGTGTGCGCCAAGGTCGTATACATGCGCGGCACGTCTGCCCAGGTACTCGCGAGCGTCGGCGTCGCAGGCAGCGGCAGATCCTTTTCCTCGTCACTTGAATCGCCGATGCGGAATTGTTGCAGATGCGTGCTGAGCCAGTGCAAACTGTGTTGCAGCGCGCCCAGGGCCAAAAAGCACTTGCGCGAGGTAATCAGATCACTGCGTCGGATCTCGTAGGCTTCGGCGAGGCGCAATTCGTTGCGCGCCTCGGCCCGCTGTACATCGCCGGCTCGCGCACTGCCGGGCGATGCTTCCAGGGCCGCCGCTAAGCACGCGTACATCTCAGGTCGCTGCACCCATACTGCACTCAAACGGTACGGACCGCCCAGGACTTGTGCATCCTCCGCCACGAGTGCCTTGTACCGCGCATTGCATGCCACATAGAAGGCCAAGAAGGCCAAAATGATCAAGCGCGTGTACGACGCTTGTTCAAAGGGTGCCGCTTGCATCATCGAGTACAGGCTGTCCACCAATGAGACGAGCTGCACGGCACTGCGTACCACCGGTCGCGCAGCACGTACACGCGCACCAGGCTCGGCATGAAAGGCATCGTGCGCATGCGACAGGGCTTGCACAAGGGCCTGCACTTGGTCGCCGAGGAGTGGGAGGAAGCGCTCCTGCACAAACGCTTGTAGGAACAAGGCAAAGTCGCCGCCCGTTGCCACATCGTGGGGCAGCACCTGTGCTACGCGTCGCACAAAGGCGAGCGTCGGCGGAATGAGCACAGACACGGTAAAGGTAAAGGGTGCCACAAGGCGTCGGTGTCCTGTGCCCAGGTACTCATCGCCTCGGGTGCGGGGCTCTAGCACCGCCTGCTGCGCCACATCTTGGCCGACGAGCCCGGGAACATTGGCATGGAGCGCCGCATTTACCACATCGGCGGCCGTCTTGATCGCGGCACTGGGTCGCGCAGGCGCACGAAGACGGAACAGCGTCGTGCGCTCTCGCTCGTATCGAGACGCACGTAGCACCACATCCAAGGGCACCACAGACTGCGTTGTCGGCACTCGCTCCGCGTCATCAGCGAGGTAGTCGCTCAACAGCGCCTGCACCTCGTGCTGCACAGCGTCCCATACACGAGCCAGCGCCGCAGTACCTGTCTCGACACTGGCGCGGTCCGCAGCGTGTCCATCGTCAGGGTTCGCACGCGCAATCAGCACGCTGGCCACCTCTTGGACGGCGCGGTGCGCACATAGCACGGCCTCGAGTTTGGAGAAAAGTGTCCAGAAAAAGTCGCGCATCGTCTCCATGTCGTGCTGCAGCGCCACGAGTTCGGTGCTTGGATGTATGCGGGGCGGTGGCGCACCCCGTAGCGAGAACGAGCGCCGCGGATGCCCGTCGTCCAGCACCGAGTGTGTGGCATGTGGCGCCAGTAGCACCGCTTCGGCACGTACGGTCGCCGTCCCGCTCGTTCGCACCTCGTGCCATGCCTCCATATCCTCGAGGGTTGCATCCACCAGCTGATACAGCTCCATAGGAACGAGCTGTGCGACCGTGTCGAGTGCATAGCCCAACTTTCCGAGCTGCGCGAGCGACTCGAGCAGCAGACTCATATACACAAAGCTGTCCTCTTCGCGGCTCGCAGCAGAGGCAGGGTCTGTAGCCTCCAAAGGCGCATCTGCGGCCGCTTCCTCCGCGCGCCGAATCTCGGGCTCGTGGCGTTCAGGGTCCTGATAGGGGATGCGCGCACGCACCGAGCTCAAGAAAGGCAACAGCTTGGATGTTCCGCCACTGTCAGACTCGTCCGCACCGAGCACCACATCGGGTAAATCGTCTTGGCCTGGCACATAGGCGCGCCAGCGCGTTTCACACCAATAGTTTTTGAGGTACAGGTGGCTCTGCAACTCTTCGATCAAAATATCGAGGAGTGCACGCTCCTGGGTGCGAAGGTATGCACGCAAATCGGCCGTGGCACCCAGCTCGGCCAAATCACTGCGCTGGATCATGCGCAGCGAACGCATGAGCAACTGCGTCGCCTCGAGGAATCGCTTGGCCGTCATGAGCGATTCGAGTTCGTCCGGTACACTACGCAGCTGCTCAAGCAGTCCAAGCACCCGCATGGCCTCTTTGACACTTTCAAGTCGGTGCCACATTTGCTCAAAGTCGGCTCGGCGCGCACCCAGCGCATCGCGTGCACCCTTGAGCTTCCGTCGTGCCGCTGCCATACCATCTTGTGATGTGCCGAGCGTTGATATCATGCCATGGTGCAAAGTGATGGCCGTAGCAAACGAGTCGTAGTGGTCGTCCAGCGTACCTTGCAACGACGACTCGATCAGCGAAGCAAGCGATGCAAACTCGCCTGCATGCGCATGCAGTGATCCTGTAGGTAGTAGTGCAAGCGATAGGCGTACGGGATTAAACTCGGCATCCAGGAGAAAGCCCCATTCCCGCGTGAGCTTGCGCAGTACCGCTTGCAAAAGGCGGAATCGCTCTTCGTCGTTGACATCCACATACGATTGCACGGCGCGACTCGCTTGTGGCTCCATGCGAAGAAGAACATGAGAGCCACGCCTCTCACGCTCTGCCTGCCGTAGCAGGCGCAGCTTTTGTTGCTGTCGCGCATCCACCAAGGCCCGCTCTTGAGTGAGAGAGCCTAAGCGCTTGGCTGGGGGAATGGGCACAGGTGCCTGCACAGGCACGATGCGAGTCGGTCGTAATCGGTCTCGAACACCGCTGCTATGCGTCGTAGGGTGCGGCGCAGGCGTACTCGCTGGTACCTCTTCCTCCGGCTCAGTCAGAGGCACAGGCGGCAAAGGCGACGCACGCTCCAGCGGATGTTCGTCGCCGGCGGGCGGTGGTGCCACGCGCGCAGTAGCAGGGCGGCTGACCGGTGCATTCGGCTCCACGGGTGCCGGCGCCGGGCGGGATGCTGTTGACACTGGCGCCATCGAGGCAGGCGACGGCCTAGGAGCGGGGGGCGGCGCTTCAGGCTCCGGGTCATCCGGTGGTAAGGGGATAGGAGGAGCATGTCCCATCGGTATGAGGGGTGCCGCTGCTGCTCCTGGTGCATAGACCTCGTTTGGCGAAGGAGCGGGCGCGTACAAAGAGCTGGGCGACGCGAATCGGCCGCTCTCGGCCCCGGACGCACCGCTGACAACGCCACCCATAGAATGCCCTGGCCCCGGGAATGCATTGTGGCCGGGTATGACAATGGGACCATTCGTAACTCCAGCACCCGTGCCTAGCTGTGTATTTTCATGGCGGATGACCGGGCGCTGCTTCCTGGAGCTAGCCGCCCGCCTCATCGCGCGTCACGGACCGATCGGCGGCTCAGCGCGGCGCACGTCGACGGTAGGCTCGGCCGATGTCCCTCCACCCACACGCACAGTCCACCCTTCCATCGTCGTTGGTCGGCGATGGGTGCGGCCGTGCGGCCCAATTTCCCAGCGGCGCTAGCGCTGCAGCCGAGTGCACCGCGGTCAGGAGACGGTGGCGATGCATGGTGTCATGATAGTGTGGAGGATATCGACACGTATGGGATTGCCGGGCGGATTTGGTACGTCATTTCGACTCACCATAGGGAGTCGGCCTACCTGATGCTGGCGTACCTGACCAATAGCGGCACTTGGGACCCACCCCGTACATTGCTACAAGGGCCTGTATCTGTGATTGAGCTGGGCGCAGGTGTCGGTACAGCGGGCCTTGCTACAGCCCAGGCCCTGGACCAGCGCGGCATTCATAGCACGGTGGTGCTGACCGATCTGCCGGACGTGTGCCCGTTGTTGGAGCGCAATGCGAGCAGTTGCGCATGTACACATGTTGATACTTTTGTTCAATCCTTGCCATGGGGCGATCGTGCCTCGGCGCAGGCCGTCTTGCGCAACAGGAGGCCACCCACGCATATTTTGTGCTCCGACTTGATTTACTTTCCCGAGCTTCTCGCGCCTTTGTTGCGCACGCTGATCGATCTAACCGATAGCGCGCCGACCGCTGAAGTGCTACTGTCTTACAAAATTCGCTCCTTGACCAAAGAGCAGCCATTTTGGTGCGGCTTTTGCGCCTGGTTCGAGCTCGTACTCGTCGACTATGCGCGCGAACCACGTGCAGCGAAGCAGCCCTTTGGTACGCAGGCCTGCCATTTCGGGGCGTACCCTCCGCCCTGTACACCAGACGGTCAGCTTTTGGATGATTACTTTCTCTTTGTGGCGCACCGCCGGCCAGAGAGCCTTGCATGGGAGCCGCCCACGAGCGATGCCGCTCTGCTCCAAGGGCAGTATGTATGTGATGGGCAAACGAAAACGGCACCTACGACGGGCACCTTTGAATGGCTGCTCCTCAGTCGTGCTACCGAGGACGTTCATCTACACTAGGTATATCGTGATTGCTTGTCAGGCGGCGCTCGCGTATCAGAAAAAGGTGCGGAGCGCTTGGCGTTCATCACGGGAGGCGCACCCGGCGGTGGCGCGCCGCTGGCACACGCCTGGAAAAAGAGCATCTGCTGGAATTGCAGCTGCATCTGCGCCTGCATGCGCATAGGTGGCGGTAAATGAGGGTTTTGTAGCAACGTGACCAGCTGCTGCACAAAGCCGGGGTGGAAGCCACTGGGGGGGACCGGCGGCATGGCCGGAGCCGCTGGTGCGGCCGGGGTATCAGACGACGGGGGAGGTGCGGGTGTACTCTCTTTTGGAGCCTCTTTCGATGGCTCGGGCGGCTTTTCTGACACGGTGCCGGCCGCCGCAAACTCGGATACGGCCGCCTGTTGGGCTGCTTCATCGTCCACACCGGTACCTTGCTCCAAGGCTTCTTCGCTGCGCTCAATCGCTTTATCGACATACTCGCGCACGAGCTTGCGCTTGACGTCGTCAATCTTGAGCATCTCGAGGTCAGGAATGCGCTTCTCGCACTCGGGACACACAAAATCATGTTCAAATAGGTGGGTCTGTACACACTCTTCACAGAAAGACGTCTGGCAGCAGTCCGTCTTGACAGCTTCGCGCAAAAGCTTGGAGCAGAGCGGACACGCCAGAGAAGGATCAGAGGGAACAGACTGATATACATCGGTTTTCGAAAGGGGTCGAGAACGTGCGCGGCTACGTTGCCACGAGCTAGCATCCGGTGTGGCAATCACGTACGAGCCATCGGCCGCCACCATGACGCCTGACATGGTCTCGGCCGTCGATTGCTCGACTGTGCGCAACATGCTCTTGGGTATACCAGTTGTCCGCTTAAAGCGACGATTGTCGTACTCGGGGTTGTCGTTCGTGGGGCAGTCCTGAATCCAGTGCCCTTTCTGCCCACACCGATAGCAAATAAAGCCCGGCGGTGGCGGCGGTCGCTCAACGGCTGGTGCTGCATACCCACCGCGACCCGGTGGTGGTCCACGCCGAGGCATGCCACTGCGCTCGCGGTATGTTGCATACGCCATGCGTTCCTGGGTCTCTTGCCACTGCTCGCTAGATGCCTGGAACATGGCGGCAATTTTGGACGCCTCGTCCTGCTGATTATCAATGGCCGACGACGCAATGGGTGCAGGATTCGTAGTTTCTTCACTCCCGTCAAATCGTTTGGACATGGGACCACGGTACGGTGTGCTCATACTCGTGCCTCCTCCCGCCGGCGTGGGAGGCGGTGCCTCTTGGGAGGGGCCACCCACGCCTGCCTGGAGATCGGCCACGTAAATTTGTGCTGTGCCTCTCCCCGGCTTGGACGGAGGCAGGCGCCGTACAGTGACATGCGACGCGCGGGGAATCGTGGCATTGTCGTCCTTGTATTCCTCGTCCGTATCGGCGTCGTACACGGCCAAGTCAAAGTCGGTTCCTTTTCCCATTTTATTTTGCAGAATAATTTCGCGCTTGAGCTCCCATACGCTGATGGCAGTGCCGTCGAACGTGAGCCGTTGCGGCTCGCGCTGCGAACGGAACTTGTAGTACACCGACGACGTCGCCATCGTGGGGCCGAGCAGCGGTTCCACGGCACGCGACGGTGGTTTTGTCACGTGATGATGGCCGGGTGACAGCGTCGGGCGCCGCCTTTTTTGTTCGTTGCCTTTGGCTCCATGTAGGTCCATGGGTGCCTCTTCCCCCTCGTGGGAAGCCAAACTTTCTTCGCAACCAATCTCTTATGAGTATGTATCCTATCCATTCAGGATGCTCGGATGAAACTTTTTTCGCAAAAGTGGGAATCTCTCCTATCTTTCGTGAGGATACAAGTTCTTTTGCTCCTGATGCCTCTGTTGTTCCTGGGCAGGCTAACTTCAGGGATCTCGACCGCATTGTTTTTCAGTATCTATTAATTCACGGGCATGAAGAGGCGGCGGAGCACCTGGCTCGCGATGCTGCGATCCGCATGCCCCGCCATCGGCACAATATGCGGGTCCGCTCGCAGGTGCGCGAGGCCCTGTTGCACGGTGATGTGGACCGCGCCATACACATCATCATTGATGTGGATCCCGAGGTACGTGCGATGACGGGCGAAAGGACGAGTCTTTTCATGCACCACGCTGAGCTTTGCGATGCGGATTCTAAACCTAATCACCATCTTTCGACTGATCGCCCGTCTCACGCATGGAACACACTAACAGCAGATTCTGGACACGTCGCCCGTTCTTTTCTTTGAGTTGAAGAGGCTCCGTATGGTGGAACTCCTTCGTCAGCAGCAGCTAGACGAGGCTTTGGCATTTGCCACTGAGCATTTAGCACCGTTGGCGGAAGAGTACCCAGTGCTCCTGGACGAGCTCGAGAAGAGCATGTCTCTCTGCCTGTTTGATATGCACATGCCCCTTCCAGACCGCGCCCCGGCCTATGCACACCAGTGGCAGGATCCGATGCACCGCTTGTATGTGGCCGAAGATGTAAATATGGCGCTGCTGGCGGCGCAGGGCGAGCCTGCTGAAGCGAAACTATCCACCTTGTTACAGTACGCCCAGTGGGGAGATGCCTTGGTGGGACCGGGCGGCCTCGGACAGCTGGATGGCTGGCCCACCTTGTCGTTCCAAGGCGCTTGGCCGCACGTACCGAGGGACGAGCCCCCGGCCGTATAGACCGTCTGTAGTGGAGGCCATGCCATGCGACGGCGCTGGGACGTGCGTTGCCACCATGCCCTTGCCGGTACCGGCCGTTCTAAAGGAGCTAGCGTCATTCCTACAGCGCGCCAAGGAAGTCGAGCATGTTGATCCTGTGATGACATATTGGTGTAGGTGCAAAATCTCATACCAGGCAAATATTATGCGGCGCATATCGGCATCACAAAAGGAACAGGCAATGCCGAGGCCCAAACCTTTCTGCTCTCACTGATGGACGAGCTCGAGCAGGTGCGTTGCACAATCCATTGACCTAGCTCAAAGCAACATTGAGCGACAGAGACGCTGTCACGAACGATACGGTGGGTCAGACCTACATCGAAAACTTTGCGCTCCAAATTTTCCTAGGCGCGGACAATGAAGACCGAGAGGGTAAAGCGACACTGTACGCTGCCATTGTCTGATCCCAGTGCCACAGCACAGTCATTTCTGGCAGCCTCGAAATTCCTAGAGGTATTGCAGGTGTTTGGACCTTTGGAGCCCGAGGTACGTGCCCTGGGCTTATGCAGATGCAAACCAAAATCAAGTATGCCAAATGGAAGGGCGCGCAGATCTGGAAAGCCCTGCGCCAAGGCACTACACCGACACCCGGGCCAGATAAGGCGACGATGACCCCCGAGGAGACCCTGCAGCAGTTGTCCACACCGGAACAAGGAGGTCAGGACACCGCAGATGCACCCAAGGAGGAACCTGGTCCCTTTGCAGCATCACCGACAACAACAAGAGACGAGACGGGCCACTCGTCGGCGCATGAACGGCCGCAGGTGCCAAGCCATACCAATGTGGCCCCAGTCCATGTCATAAAGGCAAGCACCAAAGGCGAAGCGCCCCATGGTGCAGGAGAGCCCCGCGCTCCTACCGCCGACACGGAACGCAGCACTCCCGAGCCTGTCACAGAGTCGGGACTATCGGTGGGCCAGATTTCGCATATCCAGAAACTGTGTCGTTGGGCTTCTAGTGCATTGGACTATGAAGATGTCGAGACAGCGCGCACACAACTGCAACATGCCCTCGCGCTGCTGGACGGCGCCGCACGTAACTAGCTCCGTAGGGGCGCACGAGCCACGTGTGTCCATAGCACGTGATGCGTCCCGGGCATGGCGGACCAGCTGGCAGGCGCCAAGGCTCGGTTCCCAACGTGCCGTGACAGTGCAACAAACGATGATTGCCAAGGCATCTGTGAACGTGTTCCGTGGGTTCCAGCGTGCTGGTATGTATTTTTTTGTTTGTAGTTCTAACATCCTAGCTGGCTCGCGTGGCCTGTCGACGACGATGATGCGCCGCAGCTACGAGGACACCATTAAAAACATTTACGTGCAGAAGGACTCGCCTATCATCTGCCAGGGCTTCACCGGAAAGACGGGTACCTTCCACTGCCAGCAGACCCTGGACTATGGCACGAACCTTGTGGGTGGTGTCTCGCCCAAGAAGGCTGGCCAGACCCACCTTGGTCTGCCCGTGTTCGGCTCGGTGCAGGAGGCGGTCGACAAGACCAAGCCGGCTGCGTCGGTGATCTATGTTCCCCCGGCGGGCGCTGCGGATGCCATCATCGAGGCCGTGGAGGCAGAGGTTCCTCTGATTGTGGCCATCACGGAGGGTATTCCCCAGAAGGATGAGATCCGCGTGGCCAACGTGCTCAAGCAGCAGAGCAAGTCGCGTCTGATCGGTCCTAACTGCCCTGGTGTGATTAACCCGGCGGGCTGCAAGATCGGTATCATGCCTGGCCACATTCACAAGCCCGGCAAGATCGGTATCGTGTCGCGCTCGGGTACCCTCACGTACGAGGCAGTCAACCAGACCACCCGTGTTGGTCTCGGTCAGTCGCTCTGTGTCGGTATCGGTGGTGACCCCTACCCCGGCTCGACTACAGTGGACCTGGTGAAGCTGTTCCTCGATGACCCTCACTCGGAGGGTCTGGTCATTATTGGTGAGATTGGAGGCAGCATGGAAGAGGATGCGGCTGAGTACCTGGAAAAGTACAACCTCTCGCGACCTGACCCCAAGCCCGTCGTGGCCTTTATTGCGGGTCGTACGGCGCCTCCGGGCCGCCGTATGGGTCACGCTGGTGCCATCATTAGCGGTGGCAAGGGTGGTGCGGACTCCAAGGTCAGCGCGCTCGAGAAGGCGGGCGCCGTTGTGGCCGACAGTCCCGCCAAGATTGGTGAGCTTATGCTGGAGGCTATGAAGAAGGCTGGCAAGGCCTAAGTTGGCGAGGTAGGCACGTAGAATTACTCGATCCGCTGGAACTGTGTGGGATCGTTGTTGTAAGCAATTTCGTCCAGCGCCACGATGCAGCTCTCCCGTACCACGCGCGGCGCAGACTCGTCGTTAGCATACTCGCGAAGCACATCCATCACCTCGGAAGCTGTACTCTGTCCGCTCTCCTCTAGAACGGCACCGAGGGCTTCGGCCGCCTCGTGTCGCACCATTTCATGTTCGCTGCTGTCTTTGAGCACACGCGACATGGCGGGTATGCAGGCAGGGTGACACAATTCACCAAACACAAAGCAAATTTCGTGACGGAATAGGGCGCTCTTGTCGGCGAGTGCATCGACAAGCGCCTGCACAGCGGGCACTTGCGCATCTGTACCGCCCTGCTGCACAGTATTGCGCAGAGCGAACATGGCACGGTAGCGCTCAAAGAGGGAAAGCGACGGGTCGAGCAGCACCGCGCGGAAATGAGGGACGTTTTCTAGCGTGTAAATCGACGACGTCTTGGCATCATCGTGCGGCACATGCACAATCGCCGGGGCTGGGTCAATGGGCGCAGTGGCTCGAGCGGCGGCAGCGATGGCATCGCCATGTTCCTGGTCGCGCTGTGCCTGCAACGCACGCTCCTCGCGACCGGCATCGGAGTTGTCGAGCTCAATTTTGTGAATGGCCAGGTGGCAAGTCTCACGGATAGCCACATCAGGGTCATCATAAACGTATTTGCGCAGGATCGGCAAGGCCTGTGGACTGGAAATGGCGCCCATGGCTTCAGCTGCTTCGTGGCGCACCATGCAGTGTTGATGCGGGTCGTTCAGAACATTTTCTAGATAAGCGAGAGCACGGGTGTCCTTCAGCTGGCCCAGAACATAGGCCATCTCGTGCTTGAGCAGGGCCGAGTCATCGGTAAAGCCCTTGGCAATGATGTCGATCACGCGCTCGCACTTGTCGTGCGACAAGGCAGCTAGGCCCTTGAGCGTAAACAGTGCACGAAAGCGCACATCAAGCTTTACTTGTCCCGATACATTGAGCAAAACGGCCTCCAACTCGTTAAGATCAGGCAGCATCGCAACAGACCTCCGCCTGGTAGGCACTCCGTCGTCCGCTGCCCTGAAAGCAGGTCGTTACCGCTGACAAAGCATCAAAAAAATCCTGGTTTTACCGTACGGGCGAGCCACACGCCCCCCTTTCTTGACCATTGGCAGCATGGCACGCACGAAACGAGCCAAGGTGGTCTCGTTGACGCAGACGAAAGCCAAAACTCGTGAGCACAAGGAGAATATCATTGAAAATGTCCGCGAAGCAGCTAACCAATACTCGTACATTTGGGTGTTTGCCGTGAGCAATATGCGGAATGCCTACCTCTCTGAGGTGCGCTCTCTCTGGAAAGGCTCGAAAATCTTCTTTGGAAAGTTGCGTGTCATTGCCAAGGCTTTGGGAGAGACCCCAGAAGAGGAGATTCGCCCGGGCATTGGCAAGATTGCACAACGCCTCCGTGGCAATGTTGGTTTGCTGATGACCGACTCACCACCGGCCGAGGTGCTTGACTGGTGCAGCGACTACCGCCGTATGGACTATGCCCGCATGGGCAACCGCGCCACCGAAACGGTCATACTGCCGGCGGGACCCGTTCATTGCCGCACGGATCCGCCCGAGACGCTTCCGCATAGCATTGAGCCCCAACTACGTGCCTTGGGAATGCCCACGCAGCTGAAGATGGGTGTGCCTACCCTACTGGAGGAGTTTACCGTGTGCAAAAAGGGCGACAAGCTCACTGCCGAAAGGGCCCAGATCCTGAAGCACTTGATTATACAAATGGCCCACTTCCGCCTGATTCCCTTGGTGTACTGGTCCGCTGTGGGTGCACCAGGCGAGGACGGCGAAGGCGCTGTGGTCGACGTGCCCTTGTCCGACGAAGATCGCGAATTGGTCGATGCATCCAATGCGATTCTCCAGCCCAAGGGAAGCCGCACGACAGAGAAGCATATGGACGAGGATGAAGAGGAGGACGAGGACGACATGGAGGAACCCAATGAGCTCGATGCGATCGAGGCCCGTGACAAGGCGATGATGCTCCCGGAGGGCATAAAGCTATAGATGTATTCGTACGTGACTACCTGTCAGGCAATTCCCCGCGGCGGCGATCCAAGTGGACCCTTCGGCTCATGGGCGAGCGCGAATGAGGGATATCAATGTAGAAACGATGGTACTGGTACACACCTTGTTCGTCCTTGATGAGTTCCACGTGCACTTCGCCCTCGGTAAACGTTCCAGGTTCATGACGGAGTCCAGAGGCAAAGTCAAGCTTAGACATGCCAAAAGCCTCGTTTGTGCTGCCAATGACTTGGCCCATGCCCTTGACAAACCCACGAAGTTTTCGCGTAATCCACCAAGGCTGCACAGGTTCCACCTGCTGCTCATCTTTGCCGGTTGACGAGGATGTGGGCGTCGTCGTGTCCGGACTCGCCGATTGCTGCCACAAATCATACACATTCTCGTATGCTTCATAGGCCTTAAGTTGAAGCCATTTCGCACCAACCAAAACGCCCGAGCGGAGATGCTGCCAATAGCTCAAAGGACGATCTTTATCCTGCCCCTCCATGAAGAAGTGCAGCACCAGTTTTTCGGCACCCGTCCGCGGGTCCACGAACCGCATCGAGTGCACCGTCTGCGACGGTCGGTGGGGATGTGAAGGGGGATTCAAGGGAGAGTAGTCTCCATGAGTTTCTGTCAAGGACGTTTGGAAACGATAAGGCTCTAACAGGTATTCGTGGACCTTGTCACTTTTTTGGATATACTTGCACGCTTCATTGTAAATGACAGTGGGACTGTTGCGTGCAAAGAGCTCCGTGGATACAGTGTAGGCAATAAGCAGTGTGATCAGAGCACCAGCACCCACCAGGATAAAGCGGTACGTGCCTACTGTAACGCGAGCCACTTTCTGGCGGCCACTAATATCTTGCCACTTTTTCCCCAGACCCACCCATTTGTCAATCTTGCTGGTGCCAACTCTTGACCCCTGCTGGAGAGCTTCACCAGCGAGTCCGAGTGGTACTTCGCTCTGTAGAGCTTTCGTTTTAATATTTGCCTTGCGCAATAGGCGCAAAAGTTCCGCCTGTTCCTTGGACAAATTCTCACGTGGGTTTGGGTGAGGTTCCGTTGCATAACTGCGAGTGATCTTGGAACAGAACGGCTCCAGTAGGATACGGCCATGACTCCATCTTGTATGTCTTAAACTCGTTGCATGAAGGACGCGTGGTAGCGACATCATATCAGCACTGGTCTAAGAAGACGAGGCCGAAGCAGGGGTGCCATGCGAGTCGTACAGTCACGTGGCATGGCCCGAGCACGATAGGGATACGGCACGACAAGGACAGGGGACACAATGCGTGGGTATCCGCGAGCAGCGCCCCCATGTTCGGAACAGCATGGGTTGGAAGCAACGCGTTTTCTTAACTTCTTCGCAAGTATACGTGTGTAAAAATTGCAAGACACATTTAACCACGAAAGAAGATGTCATTAGCAAAGTATGTAAAGCTACGACTGACTCGCATCAGGACTTTAATGGTCAACTCGGACAGGCCAACCTAGTGAACCAGGTTTTTAATTTGGAGGAGGGAGAATTGGAAGAACGCCAAATGCGTACGGGCAAGCATGTTGTGCGCGACGTATACTGCTCACGCTGCCGCACCTATGTCGGCTGGAAATATGTGTGTATGCGCATCTGACTCGCGCAGTGCCAAGCGTTTGTGTCTACAGAAAAGTACAAGGAGGGCAAGTTTATCGTAGAGTCAGCGCATTCGGTCGAGTTGTAACTTGATAGGCGAAAAGCTGACAGGTTCAATGGGCATCGTTATCGATTCGAACAGAGCCGCTCGTGCGTGCTCATTCCTCCCTGTACGGCGCTAAGATCAATCAAAAAACACCAGGGTAGGGTCACTGCCCAGGCTCTACTACGATTGGCACATGTCCGGGCTCCACCGGAAGGGTAGATCTGACAGGCAACGATCCGCTACACTCAAAACGATGCAACCCTTGTTGGCTAAAATCCCATCAAATGAAGATGGCCTCTATGCACAATTCGACCAATACCTGGGAGGGATGGAGGAGGCTGTGTGTACAAAGTGATATGTGTTAGCGTAAGCGTATGCAAGTTGTATCCCGTGCATGTGACATATGCCGAGACTGGGCCGTTTCACATAATGCAGGGGGCACAGCCCAAGAAACACAGGCCGGCGGCTGTATGGGTCACGGCTTGGGCTGGGCTGTAGTAATATAGCCAGAGGCGATTCAAATAACACTTCCTCACCCCCCTCCCACTCTTGCCAGAGCGCTAGTCGCCTGCTCCTCCCTCAAACCTCCTTTTTAACGCGTACTTGAAACCGATATCAAGAATGTCTCGTTTTGTGAAGTTTGCTCTTTTCGCCTTTCTGGCTCTGACCGCCTTCTTTGCTGTTGTTCGTGCTGAAGAGAAGTACTACGACGATGAAGGCAAGGAGATTGATTTCTACGACTCGAAGGTCGGTGATGAAATCTTCGAGGAAGAGCACCACGAAAAGCGCATGCTCAACATCCGTGGAAAGTCGAGCTTCGGTGTCAACAAGCGTAACTCGAAGAAGCATGGCGAGGAGCTTTTCACTCACGGTCCCGATGAGAAAGAGACCCTGTGGGTGGATGGTATCAAGATCACCTGGTACGCTTCGAATGACCTGAAGGACCCTGCGTGCGGCAACGGCAAGTGGGACCCCACCAACGGCAACCACATTGGTGCTGTCGTCAAGGGTTGGGAGCATGGTCCTAGCTGTGGCGACTTTATCCGTCTCTGCAACCCCAAGATCTCTCGCTGCGTTCGCGTCCGTATCGTCGACCAGTGTGAGGGATGCAAGAACAACCACGTTGACCTGACAAAGAGTGCTTTCAAGCGTCTGGCCACGACGGGTACTCTTGACGAGGGTGTGACGACCGGTCTGACCATGTGGACTAGCCAAAAGCCTAACCCCTGGGATCTGGCGCTCTTTGGTCCTTTCAAGTTGAAGTAATTTCATCACTTGGATGGATGAAGCTGTCAATGATACCAATGACAAGCCTTTGTGCCTGGTGCATGACTTGTGGGCTATCCTGTTTGATTACGACTTCACTTCTTTTGTTCTTGACACTGCTGTGCAGTGGCAAGCACCCCTTTCAGGCAGTTGAACCTATGGTTCCTTTTATTCTTTTACGATGAGGGTCTACGCATAGCATTAGCAGGTACTAGTGTATCTTGTAGAGACTATTTTTTTAGGAATTGTTTGCTATAAACGACAATCCAAAAACTTGTGGATGGCGGCAACAGGCTAGATGCTATCGATCGTAGCGGAGTATTTAGGAAGCGGTGGCCTGGACATGTCCCGTGTTACCTAAGTGGAGGACTCGGACGCAGCCGCATCTCGGCTCCGAATGGCCGTGTAGGCACTGGTCTTGTGTCATTGATCTTGTGCCTACTCTGCCGTGACCATGTCGTTTTCATTGAAAGGGAGATTTAATGCTAATCAGTCGGGGGGGCAGGATGGTACGAACACGCAGCAGTCAAAGGGGGGCAGGCAACGCAGTGTGTCTGGTGCCTCGACCCTTGGCCAAGCCGCGTCCTCTTCGATACCTCCCTCAGGCTCTTCATCAAAACTAGACTTGTCCAATGTCAAGTCATTTTCAAAGTCGCGTGGTCCGATGAAGGTCTCGCCCCTTAATATGCAGCTGCAGAGCTCTCGAATGTCGGGCCCTGCTACACCGCTGACTGCGACGCTTGACTCGCCGATCGGTGTGCCAGGAAATGTTGTGATGCCACCGTCTTTCTCCGCCTATGGATGGACTCCCACAGAATGGTCTCGCTGGGGCACCGACAAAGGACGATCTATCCATATGAGTAAGAAAAAGTCGGTGCTGCTGGGTATGGAGAACTTTGGCAATACCTGTTACGCAAACTCGGTGCTACAGGCTCTATATCACTGTCGACCCTTCCGAGATGTATTGATGGAACCTGAAGAAGATTCAACGGAACGCCTGAATCCCGCATCGGTTCCCTCCTCGGGCTCCATGAAGTATGCGTTGACGAACCTATTCCATTCTATGGCATTGACAGCAGCACGCCTGGCAGCCAATCCGCGGAATGGCCACATTAAAAAATTTTATGTGCCATCAGAAGGACGAACGGCAGCCGTGATTAGTGAGAGTGTCAATCGAAAAGCTCTCGAGGCCTTCTTGGGTTCTCTGAGGAAGTGCAGCGACCTTTTCGACAGTACCATGCACCACGACGCACACGAGTTTCTCAACTTTCTTCTTAATCAAGTGGATGAAGATGTGTCGAAGAAACAAGCGGAGAAGAGAGATGGCACAACAGTGGACCCTGCTTGTGAGCCGAACAAGAGCTTTGTCAATCGACTCTTCCAGGGCGTGTTGACCAACGAGACGCGTTGTTTGTCTTGCGAGACCATCACCAACCGTGATGAGGAATTCTTGGACTTGTCCATCAACGTTGCTCCGTATACGTCCGTCTCATCATGCTTGCGGATCTTTTCTGACAGCGAGATGCTGGCTGGCCGGAACAAGTTTTTCTGTGACTCTTGCTCCAGTTTGCAAGAGGCTGAGAAGCGCATGAAAATTAAGTCATCACCCCAAATTCTAGCCTTGCACCTGAAGCGCTTCCGCTACGATGAGAACTTGAATGCCTATATTAAGCACGCATGTCGTGTGGTTTTCCCACTGGACCTCCGCCTGTTCAACTCGTCGGATGAAAGCAGTAACCCTGACCGTTTGTATGAGTTGGTCGCTATTGTAATCCATGTGGGTTCAGGAGTGCATCAAGGTCACTATGTGTCGATCGTAAAGATTGGCTCACGTTGGGCGCTGTTCGATGATGAAGATGTGCAGTTCATTTCCGAGTCGGAGATTTCCCAGTACTACGGTGATGCACCAGAAGTCGGCAGCGCGTATGTGTTGTTCTATCAGACTGTTTCGAAGGATAGACCGGAGCGTGATCGTCAAGAAATGGCGACGCCAGGGACGCCGCAGTCGGATGTACCGTTGTCGGCCAAGTCCCCCAACTTCCGTGCTCCCCCCTCTTCGTTGCGCAGAGCTTCGGCATCGTATGGTGTCTTCGCCTCATCGCCTTTGTCGCCCGCGCGTACTGCTTTCCAGTCGCCTGCAGCCAAAGGAAGTCTAGGTACCTCTGTCGGATCGCCTCTCCAAAAGTCCATGTCGCCACTGACTATTCATGAGGTAACAGCCTCGACATTAGACGCCGATCCCAAAGCAGAGCCTGTGCCATCGTCTCAGCCAGAGAAACCAGAACAAGTTGCGCCCTCTGTGTCTGCAGCGCCCGTGGCAAACATGCCCGTGGCTGAAACTTCTGCACCAGAGGCGGCATCCCAGCCAACTGCGACTCCTGGCACCCAGTCGATCGTTTCCCCGACCAAGACGGATAGTCACGAGAAGGACGTGTCTCAGGCGCCTCAGTCAACAGAAGGGCGTGGTGCGGCCCCGGTAGTGATACCTGTTGCTTCAGCGGCCACACGAAAGGATCCCGAAGTGTCTACACCAGCACTGGCCTCGAATGAGCAGCCAGTGGTGGATCCAGCTGGTGCTATGTCTTCAATACCATTGCCCGAAGCGCCTATGGCGCTCCCGTCGTATCTACAAGCGAGTGGGCCTATAAACAAGGAGAGGCAAGCGTCTAACGAAGCGCCCCCTCTCCCTGTGGCGGGCGACCTAGAGGTGATCACAGTGGGCGTACAAAGGCCCAAGGAGACGCAACAGCCGCCCAAAGAAGTGCAACAGCCAGTCGAAGAAGTGCAGCAGCCACCCGTTCAAGTGCAGCAGCCACCCAAGGAGACGCTGGACTTGCATGAATCATCGCTTCCTCGCTCTATTTCTGCGTTGAACATGTCGGCGGCGACACTTCCCTGGCTGCAAAATGCTTCAGTGTCATCCACTTCCTCAACAGGCTCACTGCAGGAGAGGCCGGCTCCCAAGGTTACTTTGTACGAGCCAGGCATGGATGCCAAGGGTCTGTCACCCCCTTTGCAAGAAAAAGGAGGTCCACCCGCGACATCGACCCAGCCCATTGCAAAGCCTGCTTTTTCTGAACAAGCACCGCCTACGCCCAACGAGAGTGCTCCGCCCACTTCGAATGGCCGACGACGACCGCTTTCCATGCTCGCTGCTCTTCCAATTCGATTGGGCTCGTCCAATTCATCGTCGACGCAGAGTAGTGCTGCGACAGAGTTCCCTGCCTCGATGCAGACCAGCCCCCCACCGTTGAATCAGCTCAACCTGCCAACACCGCCCATGACCCCTCTTCATACTACACACCCTCATTATGTCCAGCCTGGCGCTCGAGCAGCCACGCATGGAAATGGGCCAGTGCCTTCTGACGAAGCAGCACCTCATGAGCCAATTTCACAGCGGCGTCACAGTATCATCCGTTCCTCTATGGCATTTTCGCCGTCCATGTCATCCATTCGAGAAATGCCCGCGCCTACCTCTTCTTCGACAGGGGTGGTGGCAGGCGCTGCTCCCACGTCTGTGCCTAACTCGGCTACAACCTCCACAGGACCTAAGGCTCCATCGCCTGATACTTTGCAAGCGTCGACGTCCACGTCGTCCAAGGACGCGACGGTGTCCAAGCGCACGTCTTGGTTTGGTCGCTCTAAGGTTGGTCGCTTTTTGTCGTAACAGGTAGTCCTACAACGTTACAAAGGTGGAGGTAGGCATTGGAAAAAAAGGTCCAATTGGGGCTATATGGTCCACACGCTGGCACGTGTGGCATCGTCAATCGTACCATCCTTCGTGAGCAATGCTTGTCGTTTCAGCATGACCGCGCGAGCGCGCTCCCGCATGGCAGCAGTCTCTTCCTCGCGTTTGAGGCGCTCAGCCTGCCTCGAGTTGGACGCAGAAGGATCCTTGCGACTCTTACTTCCGGACCCCCGAGATGCCTGGGGCGACAGGGACCGTGGTTGCGTGGGAGAAGAATTTGTGCTGGTTCTGTGTATGTCGTTGTCATGATAGGAAGCAGGTTCAGATGAGCAGGTTGACTTTCGGTCTTCCGAGTCGGGAACATGTGTGGATGTCGAGGGTGAGCCGTGTCGTTGTCGTAACCACAAGATGGGCGAAGAGGTGCGAGATGGGTGCATTTTGTGAAAGTTTTTAAAGCTGAATCGGGATTGTATGAATTGGAAGCCATCACTGAATTTGTTGGAATTCGTACATGTCTCTTCATGGTCGGGACTTTTAAGCGAGCTGGAGCTGGTACTGGTGAAATATTCCACCGGTCCTTCTTCCGAGGTGGTCAAAGAAAGCTCGTCCACTGGCTTGAAATGTTCATTGGACTCCAAGCTCAAAGCAGGGCTAACCTTTTCTGGCGGGCTTTGGTCGATAGGCACCTCAGGCTCCGCTATCTTCTCCGGCATCATACACCGGATAGGCTGCAGTTGGGCCATTTGTTCGGTAAAAAAGGGGTGTTTCAAGCAATCGTGCAAAGTAGCGCGGATACGTGGGTCATAGCGTAGCATAGTCGACAACAAATCCACGAGCATAGGATACGAGTCCGATAACAAGAGCGGCTCCAAAGGCACAGGGGGCCATTCGGGAAGCTTGATATGTAGGCGCTCCGCCAGCGCCTGTGCCTCTTCCCAGGCTCCGCCTCCGTAATGAAGGTGATCGTTTTGATCCAAAGGCAGCAGCGCCACTATGGGCGACCCAAGAATCCGGACAATGCAGTGCAGTTGGTCCAGCTCATTCGCGCCGGCGAACAAAGGCTCTAGTGTCATCATTTCCGCAGTAATGGCAGCCAGGGCCCATACATCGATAGGTGCCGAGTAATGACCCGAGCGCAAGAGTACTTCGGGCGCGCGGTACCATCGCGTTGCAATATAACCTGTGTAAGGCGCTTGACTCTTAATTTTGCGGGCCAGACCAAAGTCAGCCACCTTGGCAAGCACGAGGACATCTTGTCGAGTGGCACTGGAGCCTGGCACGGGATACTCGCCCAAGCCTAGCGTCGTGATAAGCACGTTTTCTGGTTTCATGTCGCGATGGAAGAATCCATGCGCGTGTACGTGCGCAATACCTTGAAACATTTGCTCTGCGATGGATGCAACGAGGCCTGGCGCTATCGGAAGGCCTTTGCGTGACTTGATCAACTGGTACAGATTCCCTTCCATGCACTCAAAGACAATGTGCAGCAGGTGCTGCTCTCGAAACACATCGTACAAGGCAATCGTATGGGGGTGCGAGGGTATGCTGCGTAGCGCGCGCAGCTCATTGAGCCGCACATTGCCCCGCGTCTGGACCATAGAGAAGCGGCCACGCTTGATGGCCACGATCCGTTTTCCAACAAAGGCCGGGCGGGTATAGGAATGCTGCATGGCGGGGACCATTGCGCCACTGGGCAAGGGGCTGTGCCAGTCTGCGATGTACACATCACCAAAGGCACCGCTCCCTGCGCGCCGAATGGGCGTGTACTGGCGAGGGGCATCGAGGTTGTCCAAATGTAGCAGATCTGGACAAATCCTCAGCTCCTCATCCCTTTCTACCAAAGACAACTTTTCTGGGGATAAAAAACCCGCCTCCTTATCCGGAAGATCCGGAGGTACGACCCTCCCGACCATGTGGTCTGTGTGAGAAGCGATGGGGCAAAGGGTGACGCAGCGCGCCCAGACTGGCCCCAGATTCGCCGCCCTCAGACCAGCTATCTGACAGGGCCCCTTACTACAAGCCAATCATGTTCGCCCAGGGAAGCGACCCAGTACAAGTGGAGCAAGCTCAAAATGTCTGTCATGTCAGTGGCACGTTCGCACGTGCGGTCAGCACATACGCGGTGAATCAATCCAGGGTCCTCTTGATAGGCGTCTGCTGAGATCCACATCTGCGTCAGCACGTGCGACACACCTTCCGGAAGGTGCTCAGTCCCGCAAATATGCTACCTCCGATCCACGTCGAATACTTTCGCTCAGGCGGTGCCGAGATCTTAATCTTCATATCGGCCGGAGCGAGATGCTTGACTTCATAGAGGAGGCGCTCGCCGTAGCCTACCGTGTTAGTTTTTCGCAGCCGACATACCTTTTGTGAGTGTGGTGCCGCCGCTGAGCACAATATTTCCATAAAGCTGGCGCCGTAGGTCGAGGTCTGCGCGCCCAATGGCGTCCATCAGCACCTGATGCGCACCGACGTCCTCACGGCCGATCATATCGGGCTGGAAGAGTGCCTCGGGCGCACGGAAACGTTCTTGTCCCAACTTGATAAGGTTGCCGTCTGGCAGCGTGAATTGCACAGGCTGCTTTGTGTCGGTGCCGCCGCCTTGCGTGTCTAGCTGGCAACACTGCTCCTTGATCGCACGAACAATCTCTTTTTCTGCGGATGTGTGGAAATAATAGCCAGAGCGACGTAGCAGCATTTGCAGGTATTCCGTGATATCCCTCCCTGCCACATCGATGCGTCGAATGGCATGAGGCATGGCAAAACCTTCGTACACGGGCACAGCGTGCGTCACGCCGTCGCCCGAGTCAAGCACGACACCGGTAGTGCGACCGGATGAGTACAAACTGAGCAGCGCCTGTATACTTACGTACATGGCAGGCACATTGAACGTCTCGAAAAAGATTTGGGCGGCCACTTCTCGGTTTGCGCGCGAGTTCAAGGGGGCCTCGGTGAGCAGCACGGGATGCTCCTCGGGGAGAGTCTTGAGTTCCTCGGTGTAAATATAGTTCCATATCCGTTCCATATCTGCCCAGTCCGTGACAAGGCCATGCTCCATGGGGTATCGTAAACGCAGGAGTCCTCGCAGCTCCTGCGCCTTGCGGCCGATAAACTGGTCGCCTTCCACGGCGCCGGCCATCGCGCGCGTGTGCTTCGGGCGCCCCACGCTCGTGGGAAAGAAACATTTGGGCGTATCTTGCCCCGCAAAACCTGCCTTGATCGTTCCTGATCCATTGTCAATGACCACGGGCTGGTTCGTCAGCCCATCGCTGAATTCTGTGGCCATGCGCCGTGCTCGCCGTGAGGCGTGGCGCGCCTCGAAAGCCCCGCGCCGCGTGGGCCTGCTGAGTCAGCACGAAGCAACACTCCGGGGGGCGCCGTGCCACGCCACGGTCTCCGTTCACGCACGATGAAGCGGGACGGCCGCGCTGGCGCCCCCGGCCCTGCGGCGGGCGATAATGAGCTGCTCGATGTCGATCGTTCAGCAGACATTCCACTCGGCTATACCCGTGCGCGGAGACGCACGGCGCGTCCGATGCCCTCACAATCCTCGCTGGGCAGCGGCCGCGGTCCACCGGCTTCTGCCTCTAGCCATGCTCGCCAAAAGGTGTCGGCGCCTCTTTCTCCCCCTTTGTTCGAAGAAGGCGGAACCAGTAGGGTTCGTTCATCGCAGGCGCCACAAGCCATGCCACGCGCACCTCGCGCACTGAGTGAGGCGCAGGGCCCCACCTCCCGCGGCCCTGAACGCGATACTGGCTCGCTCTCGCGCACGCGCGTGCCTAGCACAGACAAGGAAGAACAATTGGGACGTGCCATGTCCTCGAGTTCGCGCGTACTGTGGACGGGTTCGGCCTCGGCGCGCGCCGAGGCCGCCAGTGATACGTACACGCACGATCGCATTGCCTTGTGGCGTGAACAGAGTGCGCGCGAAGCGCATTCACATGAACCAAAGCGCACCATTCTGTCTTCAAAAGAAATGGCGCAGCGCGCTCGCACGCCAGCCGATCTTACCGACGCCGAAACGCCACTCCGGACGCTGCTGCGCTACCTCGCCCAAGAGGAACTATCGCACTCCGTCTACCTACTAGGATTCTTGGCAGCCGTTCTCTTACGGAGTGCTGTGGCTTTGGGCAGCTGGAGCGGGCGCGCCTCGCCGCCCATGTTTGGTGACTTTGAAGCGCAGCGTCACTGGATGGAGCTGACCTGGCATCTTCCTGTGCGGCGCTGGTACCGCTACGACCTGCCTTACTGGGGCCTCGACTACCCGCCCCTCACGGCGTGGGTGAGCTATTTGTGCGCCTTTGTTGCATCGTTCTTTCCTGCACTACAGCCGGCGCTGGCACTGCGCTCATCGCGCGGTACCGAGACACCTGCGCTCGTGCTGTTTATGCGTTGGAGCGTGTTGGTCTTTGACATGCTCGTGTACCTGCCTGCGGTGGCATGGTTTGTGCTGCGGCGACTCGAGGCGCGCAGCACGCGCGTGCGGCACATTGCCTTGTGGACAGTGTGGTGCCAACCAGCGCTGATCCTCATCGACCACGGGCACTTTCAGTACAACGGCGTGATGTTGGGCCTCGCAGCGCTCAGCTTTGCGCTCTTGCTCACCAAACTACCCAATGTACACACCTCTGCTGACGCGCAAGCGACGGCGGCGTTGCAGCGTTTGCTACTGGACACACTCAGTCGGCATGTAAGCCTGCAGTATGTCGCTGCAGCCGTATTCTTCTCACTGAGCTTGTGCTTCAAGCAGATGTCCTTGTACTATGCGCCGGCCGTCTTTTCTATCATGCTAGGACGCTGTGTGGGCCTCGCGCGCACCGAACCTGCACGGGGCGCGGCACTATTCGCAGGGCTAGCAGCTGTGACCACCGTCGTGTTTGCCGTGCTTTGGCTGCCATGGCTGGGCCAGGTGAGCGAGTTGGGCCAAGTGCTGCATCGCGTGTTTCCGCTGGCGCGCGGTCTGTTTGAGGACAAGGTCGCGAATGTATGGTGCGCACTGACCGTACTCCCAGTGGGCGCGCGCTGGAAGCTGCCAAATCTGTTTGGCATTGCGACACTCGCCAAGATGAGTACCGTGGCTGTGCTATTGGCGATTCTGCCTTGCTGTGTTTTATTGTTCATGGCCTCGGTCGAGACGGTGCGGCGCGAGTCGATCGCCGACGATACGCATGCAGACCAAGTCGTGGCCGATTTGCGGCGCCGTGCAGGCTCTGTGGTCTCGGGTACCACACGGCGCACAGCGCGTGGCGCACCATCTGGTGCGGCGTCTGCCCACGAGTCCAGCCGCGGCTCCGACCGCCGGTCCATGCGCAGCGGCTCGGCGCTGGCCGGCCACACCTCGATGCTTTTACCCGGCGGGACACGGCGATCGGGCACGGCCGCCAGCACTGCCCGACGCACCTCCGCGACAGCGCTACCGGCCGCCGAGCTCTTGCCGTATACCCTTGCGTCGACGTCCCTGGCCTTTTATCTTTGGGGCTTTCAGACGCACGAGAAGAGTGTGCTACTGCCGCTGCTGCCACTCACGCTTCTGCTCACTGTCCAGGGCGACCGCACGGGCGCAGGCGCCGCCGCCGCCGACTGGGAATGGGGCGTCTTTGCGAACAATGTGGGTCTCTTTAGCCTGTATCCGCTCTTGCAGCGTGACGGGCAGGCTTTGGCCTGGGCCGTGTTGCTGGTGCTATGGAACTACATGATCGGGTACCGCCCTTGGGCAGCACTGCATGCGCGTGCACCTAGCGGGGCCACTTTGCGGGTAGGAGCGCAGGCTGCGATGCTCGCGCTTCTACTTCTGCAGGCCAGCGTGCCGGTTGTGCCGCATGTGTGGGCGCCTCTTTTGCGTCGATACCCTGACCTCTTTCCGGTGCTGACCGTGCTGCTGTGTATGCCGGCACTTTTGCTCGTGTGGCTATGGACGCTGAGCAAGCATTTGCAGATTGCACTTGCTACGGGCCTGCTGTCCGTGCACCATGGGCGTCCTGACAAGACGTAGGTGTACGATATAGAACCATTAGTTGAGGTCCGCATAGTCGTCAGGCTCGGCCGCCTCGACCGGCTCTTCGGATGCGGGAGCGGATGTGGTTGCCTCGACGAACTCCGCTGCTTCGTCCACCTTCTTGCCCTTTTTCTTGGTGCGGCGAATTTTTTTCTTGGGCGGCGGCACGTCCCAAGCCCACAGCGGGATAAACGACTCGATCACGCCCACATCTGCAAAGAGGTTCGGGAAGATCCAGATGCCAGGGGGGATCACAACAATGGTAATGACCCAGAAAATCAATCGAATCACCGCAATAACCATGAGCAAGCCAAACAGGCCGAGCACGCCGAGCGACAAGTAATACACGCCGCGACGGAGGAACATGGGCCAGAGTGGGAACATGACAGCGGCGAGCAGGAGAGCAATAAGGCCGAGACCAGCGAGGCGCTGCCATAGCTGTGATCCTTCGTATAGCCACACGTAGTGCATGTCCTTCTCAAACGTCTGCATGTGGATCACCTTGAGAGCGCGCGGCGCGGGGTGGTCCTTGGAGGCGTTGGGCGGCGCAGGTCCCCGCTCCACTCGCAGGAAAAAAGCATACGGCAGTAGTCCATGCAGCATGCGCTCTGCATCATCTTCCGTTTCCACAGCCGGCACATTCTTGAGCTTTTTGTACTCGGGCGAGAGCACTGCCTTGATCGCCGCACTGCCCTTGAAGTAGTCAGCCCGCTGTCCATTCACGATGCCAGGGCGCGTCTTCATTCCCGACTTGCTTCGCAAAAAGTTCACGACATTACGCACGTCCGGCGGCGCCGTTTTCTGGCGGTCCTGCGCCGGTGAGTTAGGCCCTACGCACCATCGTCGTCGCTCGGACATCCACGTTGGCGCTGCGCGGTCTTTCTTCACGTGACTGACGCGACACAAACACGCAACGCTACGCACCACAGCGGCCACGATGCACGGCCCGTTCGTACTCGCGGACGCGCTGGCCCAGTGCCAGGAGGACGACGTGGACATAGACGACGAGGTACCCGTGGATGCGCAGGACTCCGAGGCACAGCTTTCCTCGGTTACACGCGTCGTTGACGCGCTCGCCCACTCGTGCATGGCCGTGCAGGACGCGCAGATCTTTTCGTATGCCCAGTCGTGCATCAAGCATGTGGGCCATCTGGTGCCAGACACGGCGCACCATCTTCTCGATGCCATTCTCAGTGGTTGGAGTGCCCTCCTGAAGGAGCTCGACACATCGGATGCGAGCGCCGCGACCACGTTGGTCGAGCCGCTCGAGCACTACGCTTTTCTGCTTCAGTGGCTTGTCCTTTTGCTAGAAAAGCACCGAGACCGCTTTTCGCGCCCCAAGTCGGCTAGGGGCAATTTGGACGCTGCGTGGGCGTGGTCTTCGTCGCTGACAGCCGTGCTGGGCGTGTGGGCCCAAGCACTCCAAACTGTGTCGGAACGCCTATGGTCGTCCGCCGCGATGCGCGATACGTTTGTGTCGCGATGCATTCTGCGTCCAGTGATGCTGCTCCAGGAGAACGAGGCGTATCTCAAGGTGTCCGCGATCAAGCTGTGCCTCTTCAAGGTCATATGCCTCGCTGTCAAGCTGCATGGCCAAGCTTTTCCTGTACAGACCAGCATCATGCAGTCGCTGCAGTACTATGAGCATCTTGCCGAACCCATGGCCGAGCTTCTTAGTGTACTCCGCGTCGAGTTTGATGTTGCGCGCCTCGGCGAGGATGTTTTGCGCGAGCTCGCCAACAAGTCGTTTACGAGCATTGACGCTAAAAGTCCCCGCAGCTTTGGGCGCTTTCTCGTGCGCATGGCCGAACTGAATCCTCGCAGTGTGCTCAAACAAATTAGCCTCTTGCAAAAGCATCAGGACAGCGAGTCCTACCCAATGCGCAATGCCATGATCGAAGTGCACGGCCTGCTCATCAAGGATCTCGCCGCACACCCTGACTTGAGCGAGGAGGCAGGCGCCGACGAGGCACCTGCCCACCAAAAGCAGATGGATGCATTCTTTGAGCGCCTCCTCGAGCGTTTCCTCGACGTGACGACGTTTGTGCGTACGCGCACCATCCAGGTGTGCAACAGCTTGTGCGACCTACCCGCAGCTTTTCCCGCACAGCGTTTGCGTATGGCCGAGCTCGCTTTGCAGGCACTCGAGGACAAGAGCAGTCATGTGCGGCGCCACGCGATTCTTCTGCTCGTCAAGCTGATCCTCACGCACCCTTACGGCGCCTTGTACGGCGGCGAACTTTCCGCAGAGGCATGGTCGGAGCGCCATGCAGACGTCGAGGCACGCCTTGAGCAGGCTGAGGCTGCGCTGACGCGTCCATTGACCGACGCAGACGCGTCGGGCGAAGCACCGACCCTGACACCGGCGGACCAAGAAGCGCTCGTCAAGTTGCGCCTTACCCACACGTACTGCTCCGATGCACTGCAATTTATGGGGTACCTTGAGCGCGGCGTACCTGTGCTGGTACAGCTGCTCGCATCCACCAACAAGGCTGAAGTCCTCGCGAGCATGGAGTTTTTCCGTGTGGCCTACGAGTACAAGATCCGAGGCGCCGCGGACGGTGTGCGCGCCATGATTCACCTGATTTGGACCAAGGACCATGCGCTTGTGATGGACGATGGCAGTCAGCTAAAAGGCGTGCGCAGCCGCCTCATTGAGGTATACCGGGCGCTGTACTTTGAGCCGCAAGCCGGCCTGACACCCGCCGAAAACACGGCCCGCATCGCACGGCACATGATTGAGCGCACATTTGGCGCCACACTGGCAGAGCTCACGAGTCTCGAGCAGCTACTCAGTGTGATGCAAGGCGAGGGCCTTGTCGATCGAGCCGTGATCGATACCTTGTGGGACGTGTATGCGACGACACGGCCGATTGCGCGTGCTCAACGACGCGGCGCCATTATGGTGCTGGGCATGCTGGCCAAGGCGGACCGCAGCATTGTGGCGGACCACATTGATACCCTGCTGCGCATGGGCCTCGGCCCGCTGGGCACCAAGGACCTACTGCTCGCACAGCACACGTGCCTGGCATTGCAGCGAGTGAGCGGCAGCGCCCGAACGGTCAAGGGTGCGCTGTCCGACTCGAGTGTGCGGTACCCTATGTCACATCCCATGTTTGCGCGCCTCGGCGCTGTGGTGGCCATGACGGGCGAAGCGACGCAATGTGATACCGCCTGGTTTGGTGTGGCAGAACATGCCATCGAAGCGATTTACCTATTGGGTGAACAGCCTGATGCGCTATGCACCGAGCTCGTGCGGCAGCGCACGCTGCATGCTTTCAGCGACGCGCCACATGCCGCGTACCATTGGGCCCAAGCGCTGTTCGTGGTCGGACACGTGGCACTCAAGCAGATTGTGTACCTCGAACGCGTGGAACGCGAGTGCAAGCGGCGCCGAGCGCAACGGGCAGCGCAGGCTGGCGCCGATGCCAAGCCAGCGTCCGAGCTCGATCAGGTTGCCGAGCAGGCCGAGGACGATTTGGGTGAGCTGTTTGCGTGCATTCGCGACCGCGAGCTGCTGTATGGGCCGCAGAGCCTTCTAGCGCTGTATGGCCCCCTCGTCACACATCTGTGTGCCACCATGCGGCAGCATAGCTATGCGCCGCTGCGTCGAGCTGCGGCACTAGCACTCTGCAAGTTCATGTGCATTTCGAGCGAGTACTGCGAGGCGAATCTCGGTCTCCTCTTGCACCTGTTGCGCGCATCGCAGGACGAAATCGTGCGGGCTAATGCAGTGATTGGGCTAGGTGATGTGGCCGTATGCTTTGGCACGCTCGTGGATGAGAATAGCGAGCGGCTGTACGCGGGCCTGCGCGACACCGACTTGGGCGTCAAGAAGAATACGCTCATGGTACTCACGCACCTCATCCTCAACGGAATGATCAAGGTGAAAGGGCAACTCGGCGAACTCGCCAAGTGTCTCGAGGACGAGGAGTCGCGCGTGAGTGACCTTGCCAAGCTGTTCTTTAGCGAGCTCGCGATGAAGGAGAATGCCGTGTACAACAACTTGCCCGACATTATCAGCCACCTGTCCAGTGGCGCTCACGCTGTGGACGAGGCGACCTTTGTGAATACGATGCGTTTCATATTTACGTTTATCGATAAGGAACGCCAGGCCGAAAATGTCGTTGAAAAGTTGTGCCAGCGCTTCCGCCTCACGTCCGAGGAGCGGCAATGGCGCGACATTGCTTACTGCCTCTCACTCCTACCGTACCGCTCGGAGCGCTCGATCAAAAAGCTCCTGGACGGCCTGCCGTACTACCAGGACAAGCTCTACGTGCCGGATGTGCATCAACGCTTCACCGAAATCCTCGCCAAGATGAACCAGGGCAAGGCAGCTGCGCTCGCCAAGTCGGGCGATATGGACCTAAACGAGTGGGCGGACATTATAGCACAGGCCGCCGAGCCTCGCGACGCGCCCGACACTGTGCCCGAGGTCAAGCCCGAGCCGCAAGCGGAGCCAGAGCCAGCGGCAGAGGCAGAGGCAGAGGATACACCTGCCCCCGCCGTGAAACCCGAGCGCCGCCGCACGCGCCGCCGCGCCGTGAGTTAGGGCTGCGTCACTTGCGCCGCATACTCGGCAAACACGTCCTTGAACTCGTCGCACTCGGCCGCTTCCGTCTCGGCGGATTGCACACAGGCACGCCAATCTGCACGCTCTGGGCTCTGAAGGAACGTGGCCAATGTTTCCCTAGTGTGAGTTTTCGCACGTACCGTGGAAACTGCAAAGTGAAACGCTCGCCGCGTAGCAAGAGCAGTCGCTTGACGTTGCCCACCTCCATGTAGCAGTAATCTTGTCGATCTTGCGGCGCACATGGCGCTGCTTCGTCTTCCCACTTGTCGGCCAGCTCATCGGCTTCCCAAGCGCCGTACTCGCGCTGCACCGCCTCTGTCAGGAACGCATCAAATGCCTCGGCATGCTCTTTGGCTAGCGGCACCACCTGCGTTTGTGTATGGCCCGCACGTGTGCCACGACGCACCACCTGCCAGGACACGGGAATAGCATCAAACGCTGCATAACACTCTGCGATGGCTTTTCGCCATGCGCGCATCTCGCGACGCAGGGAATCGGACGATGCAGGCGCATACACAGAGGGCGTATGCACAATCGGTACAATCAACACATGACCGCCACCCGGCACCGGTGTGCTGGCATCCGACGATACGGGCAGTTGCCCTTTAGGCAAGGCCACATAGCACTCGGTGCCAACAGATACAATCAGATGCTTTTCCAGGGCCGGATTGCTTAGGCAGAACCAACATTGCGCAGGATCCACGGTTTGTACCGTGCGCCGCCGCCGCCGCCGGCCGCCATCCACATCACTCGTAGGCCCTGGACGTTTTGGCGGCGGCGCAGGGGGAGGTGCCGGCACCATCCACAAGGGCGATGGCGTAACGCCATGCGGGCGCGGCGTCTGAGTGAGCTGAGCGCGTGGCAAAATCTGCAAAGCGGTGAACCAGCGCTGCTTGGCGGCATTGGCAGCTTGTGCTAGCGATACAAAGCGTGTGATGGGCGGCACATCAGGGGGTGGGAGTGCCGCAAAGGGAGGATGCTCGTAGGGCTCACGCTCAAAAAAGGCGCCATGCTCGGCGACGGGCGCACAAGCCATATGGTACCGAGGCCGGCACCCCTCGGCCAGGCGCGCGATCGGCACGCGACCCCACGCTGTGCATGCGTCCGGCTTGGGCGCCATACTCAGGGCATCGATGTCGAGCGGCCACGCGTTGGTGAGCAGGACATCCACCGGCGGTCTCGCAGCGAGAATCGGCGCATCGCGCTCGCACTGAAACTCAAACTCGGCTTGTGCAAACTGAAAGGCTCGCGCCTGCTGCAGGCTGCCAGGATCCGAAGGCTGTACTGGCGCCTGTGCCATGCCGAGCGACAGGGCCGGGTGGCGTAGCAGGTGACGCAAGGCCTCACACGACGCCTCTGGCGTATCGAGCGGTTGCCACGTCTGCCAGTCGCCTGGCTCCTCCGTAGAAGGCTCACGAGCGTGCCAATCAGCGGCTGCATCCGTTCTAGCATCCCATATACCGCCACAATAGACCACACGCACACCATGCACACACACGACGCCTGCACTCCCGAGATACAGCAGGTTCGGCGCCAGCGCTACCGGGCCGTTGGGGTGCGACGGCACGCGGGCTTGCACATCAGGAGGAAGGTGCGTCCCAAAGAAAAAATAGGTGGGTATCGGCACTGTGTCAGTAGGCACACGTACGCTCACAGGTACCATCCAGGAGCGCACGCTCCTCGTCGCTCAGCTCGTCGCGCTTCACAAACACATCGCCCACGATAAAAGCCGCATCGAAGGGGCCATGCTTGGCATCAATGGCCCGCATCTTGTCGGAAAGAGCCTGCACATGACCCAAAGGCGGACCTACAAACAAGCTACGGTAAGCTCGGCACACGTACAGTTTCGGAGCGCTCATGCGAGGGGCCAAGCGTCGCACGGCCTTACACACCTCCACCTGAGACGGACACGGGCGGCGCACCATCGGTTCCAGCGCGCCGCTGCCATGTCGCTCGATCCCACGCCCTCGCGCGTCGCCCCCCGCGGACCTGACCCTTCACGGTACGCGCGAATGCTCACGCAGGGGTGTCTATATAAAGCTAGCCCTCTTTAGTGTGGCCCTATTTGTGGCGCCCATCACGGCATACTACGTCGCCAAGGACCGTTGGCTGGATGGTGCGTGTGTGCCACTAACGCAGGCAATACCGTGCAGGCCGGAGGTTTAGCTGCGCTCGTCGCCAACTTGGTGCTAGGCGGCTACATTCTTGCTGCGTGCCTGGAAGACGACCCCTCTCGGGCCCCCGACTCGAAAAAGACCCAGTAACTATTGGATGCGGGACGAGCTGGGCAGGTCCGTGCGCCGCGGCGGCGGTGTGTTCGGGGTCGGCCGCTGCAGACATACGAGGACAAGTCGGAATGCATCGTTGCCTTTTGTCAGCGCAACTATACGTACCGTTCATGTAGAAACGATAGAGCCTTTTTTCGCGGAGAAAGCCGCAGTGTTCGTACAGGCGGAGTGCCGCGTGGTTGGTCACCTCTGTCTCCAGGACAATCTCTTCCGCCCCTCCGTGGACCATCCGGCCGATCGCTTGACGAACCAGCGTCGAGGCTGCGTGAGCGGTAGACACGTACCGATACCCAGCCCACGATACTGGGGGTCGACACTGAGCATCGCAATATAGCCGCGCCACAGCCGCGAGCCACGCAAGTGCCGATCCAGCTTGCATACAATGACCCCGACTGCCTTGGATGTTCCGTCTTCCTGATCACACCATGCCTGTATTAGCGCTGTAAGCCTACCAAAAGACTCAGTTGTGGCCTGCGTTAGCCTCACGACGCACCATGCACTGAGGAAATATCGATACGTGTAAATATGGTAAGGTTCGCTATCTTAGTACCACAAGCCTACCTCAACTCTTTCTCAATCAGACGCATCACATCTTCGATATCTTCCTCGCCCCGATAGGCCTCGTACCGTATCGATGGGGCGCGCCCCATCACGCCAAGCTGAGCGATCGGCGCTCGGCGCGGCTGGCGGCACGAACGAACGCTGACTCAGCATGGACAAAGCGTAACCCAACTCGGGGAACTTACATTGCCCCACCATGTCCATGTTCCGAAAGCTGTGGCTCTTTGCAGCAGCCTATATCTTGCGCATCTACGACTGGGTGAAGATCTTCCTTTACCGGTCTCAGCGCAAGATCGAAGAGAATGGCGTGAAGATTGAGAACATCCACATCCCCTCACGCGACGCCGGCCGCACGATTCGTGCCATTCGTTACTCGCCTGTGGATGCAAAGGGGCCCCTGCCTGTGCACCTGAACTGGCACGCATCGGGATGGGGTACGTACAAATACTAACATAGTACTCCAGCGCCTGGGTCTCGATCGGCACATGTGTGTCAAAATGGTGCAGGAGCTGCACTGCATCGTCCTCGACTGTGACTACCGCAAGGCGCCCGAGCACCAATTCCCTGCGGCTCACGACGACACCGAGGACGCAGTCTTGTATGCCATCGCCAATCCGTCCATCTACGATGCGAAGCGTCTCACCGTGGGTGGATCTAGCGCTGGCGGCAACATGGCCCTTTCGATCAGTGCGCACCTGGGACCTGAGCGCGTGAAAGGCTGCTTTGCTCTGTACCCTGCGCCTCGTGTGTGCCGTGTCAACGAGGTCTCTCGCATCTTCCGATGCAACGACCCCAGGTTCTCTAGCGGAGTTGTGATCCCCAACTTTGTCATGGCCTACTTTATCAAGGCCTACACCCGCACCGAGGATGATACGGAGATCCCGCGCCTTTGCCCGATCCTGTACCCGCAGGACAAGTTCCCCAAGCATGTGCTGATTGCCTGTGGCTCTTCCGACTCTCTCTTTGATTCGAGTCGCCAAATGTTGGATCACTTGCACAACGGTGTGGACGAACAGACTCGGGTGACGCGGTCCTTCTTGGCGATCCCGCATGAGGCTCATGAGTTTAACAACTTCCCCAACGCATCCGTCTCGATGGAGTGGCGCGATCGCATGGAGAAGGCGGCCTGCGAACTCATCCGTGCATCGTGGAGCTCATAGATCTGTCGGTCCTCGTTCCATCCTGCGATTGGCTTATTTTTTGTAGACCGCTGTGCGGCGCCGGGTGCGACTCGGCGTCGCTTCTCCGGCCATGCCGCGCGAGACAGTGGCTTCGGTAGACCGGATTCACCACGAGCGGACGTGGCGCTACGTTTGCCTCTACCTCTATGTATTCGTTCTTCGCTTGCTGGCTCGGGTAGAGGTTGCCTTGACCGACAAGCTCCGGCCTCCTGTCGGCCCGGACGTCAAAGTCACCAAGGTGCACATCCCTTCGCGGGACCCAGGTCGATCGATTGTGGCCTTTATTTATGAGCCCGTGAACAAGCCAGAAGGACCGCTTCCCGTGAATATGAACATTCATGGCTCGGGCTTTATGGTGCCCGCCTTTTTTGGCAACTCGCGCTACTTCAACTCGCTCATGGCGTCCAAACTCCAGTGCTATGTGATCGATACGGACTACCGCAAGGCACCCGAGTACCCATTCCCCTACCCTCTGTACGATTGCCGCGATACCATGTCTTGGATCTTTGCCAACAAGGAGGGCCGATTTGACCTGGACCGAGTCTCTGTCACGGGCTTTAGTGCCGGCGGCAATTTGGCTCTTTCCACCGCCAACACTATGGGCCCCGAGCGCATCAAGTCGGTCGTCACCTTCTACCCTCCGACCGATGCGACCTCGTCTGGTGCACCCGTGGGCGATCGCAGCAATCCTCCTAGTGAATTCCGCAGCGGTGTCCTTCTGGAGCCGTGGGCTTTCCGTGTGATGTACTCGTCCTATGTGCCGATGCAGCTTGATCCGGCCATCCCCGAGCTTTGCGTGATCAATCTCCCTCTGGAGCGATACCCCGCTCACATGATGTTCATTGCAGGCAAGGCCGATGTTCTGTACCCTGATTCCAAGGCCTTTTACGACCACATTGCGAAGAATGGGTCATCGGCTCAAAAGCAGCATGCCCGCCTACTGTCTGTTCCAAACGAGGCGCATGCATTTGACGAGCAACCCAAGCATCCCGAGTCGGTAAAATGGCGCGACACTGTATACCTCGAAGCCATCCGGATGATCGAGCAGGCTTGGTATCCCGAGCGTGAACCAACAGTGTCACCCTACGGTGCCTAGCGACACGCTACCACATGAACCTTTGCCAGCCGGTCTCGTGTGGCCAACGGAATGGACATTGAACAAAGAGTAGAATCGTAGCCACATTGATGCTCATGTGACAGGCCTGCTCCACGCCCTCCCACACCGAGGAAGGATCCGGCGCATAGAGGCGGAGCAAAAGATAGGACACCAAGAAATAGCGAGGCTCGATCAAAGGGGAAGGCACCACGGTAAGCCCTGTGGCTACAAGCCACCCCACCATCCAGAGAGCACTGCGCGACCGAGCTAGTGTGCGCCACCACAGCATAGCACTGGCCACATATACCAGTACGAGGGCATACGGCATAAGCTCATGAGCCTTGACGACTCGCCGCCATACATAAAATGTGTAATGGCGATTATCTGCCAGCAAGAAAGGGTGCTCCATCGTGCAGAAATGAACCGAGAGTATTCCTAAGAGTGTCAGAGCTGCTGCTTGCACCACATGAGCTGCACGCCATGGCCCTCGTAAGGACGACATGACTACAGGCCAGCCAAAGGCCAGGGCGAAGGCGAAAAAGTAGCCGAGCTGAGGGAGATGTAACGCGATTTGATGATGGCTCTTGTCGCCAAGCACAATCGATCCATCGTTCCACCATATATAGGTCGCAAAACTGGCCAAGACGGGCAGGAACGGGGCACCCGTACGGATCAATCTCATCCAGGCCGACGTTTGCCGAGCCAAAGATATCAATGGCGGTGTCTGCTCCACGGGCGTATGGGATAGGCGCTGTAGCTCTTGAAGCATGGATGCACCCATCATGAAGAGGACCCACACAATATTGTTTTGACGGAACCACAGCGAGCACCATCCAACGAGCGACGCCATACCGTACCGTCGAGATTCCACAGCGAGCATGCCTGCCATTACGGCCGCCACGCTGAGTACATCTGTGTAATACAAAAAGCCAAAAAACCACAGAGGAGGCAACGTAGCGCAAATCCACGGCGACAAGCTCTCGCCATGCCGCCCCAGTCGCCGTCGCAGACGCGAGCACATCCAAGGCACCAAGGACAATGCTAGCGCATTGGTGCAGCGAATCCAATGGGTTTGAGTGCACATGGTAAAGCCAAAGGGGTATAAAAGCATGCGAAGCCCGAGCGTTACCAAGTAGAGCCCAGGTGGCGTCGTAATCTTTGGATCCCACTCCATCTGTTGCTCACAATAGCGAACAAACTGAGGGATGTGAAAGATTTCATCCTGCTTGTTGGCTATAGGCACATACCATATAGGGCTCCGGCACATTCTCATTGACGAACCAGGCCGTGGTTAGCACCAGCATGGCCCAAATGGCCCAGTCGTGTCGCTGCGTCCCTGCATGGGCCATGGAGGATGATGTGGAGGCTTTACGTGCTACGGAGCCGACGACGCCGCTTGCTCGTTCAACAGCGTCTGAAAGTTGGTGGCGAGGGCTTTGCCTAGTGGCGAAGTGTAAAGAGACTCTGAAGTATTGTCCGTCGTTTTCATGATAGGCGTATAGTAATCGTCCTTGTCTTCTGTCACCGTCACATGCTCTGGATCCTCGTCCGCGGAGGTTGCGTGTGTCTGCGATAGCATTTCTTCGACCTCACTCTGTGTGGGAGGTTTGGTCTGTTTCGCAGATGAAATGGCGTCAAACAGCTGTTCCGTTGCGCGACAAAATTGTGATATATCCACCTTCGGCATGCCTTTGGCGTCCGAAGGCGTGTGCAACGCCGACATGAAAGCCGCCACATGTTTTAGCGGAGGGGCTGCTTGTTGCAGGTAGGGGTGATTGAGTACATCGCGTCCCAGCCCCACAAGTTGAGAAGCAGCGCGAATACCAGTGAAAAAATCAAACGGCTGTGTACCTGTCCCCGAAAACGGATCTTCGGGGAGGGGGGGAAATTCATCCGTCTCGGTGTCTTCAGAAACGACAAGTGCCGTTTCTGGCTCTTCAATCTCAGGGACTAGCTCGATATCGGACACGTCATGTACAGATGTATCCACACTTTTTGTGCGTGTCTGGTCAATAGGCGGTGCCCTTGGAGCGCTCTGCTCTTGGCACACGAACGCTTGTCCAAACACTGTGTGGGCCCATTCCCGCGGATTCAATGGTTGGGGGATCTTGACAAACAAGTGTGAAAGACCAAATTGAGCTTGGTGCATAGCATGTGGTTCGGCCTCACACGATGCACACAAGTCATAGTCCGCGCATAGGGTGCATTTAAATCGGGGGCCCACAATGACATTCGAGCATTCTAGCTGTCAGTCTTGTTAACGTACGGTCGCAATATACATTTGGATGCGTGTACCATGGATCTGGGTGAGGATTCTTCGGCATGTCATTCTCGGGAAGCACATGCATGAGCTTATGACCTGGATGCCGCACCGACGCGGATGCTTCACACGACTCGCAACAATCCCAGTCAGGGCATGTCAAGCCTGCATAAGCAGCGTCACACTCACATTTGTATCTTTCGCTTTTGATCGTAGAGGAACACAGGTTGCACCACACTTGAACATCGCGCTGGGATGTCGTCATGATGGCCGGTGGCAAATGTGTGTGCCGGCAGCCGACTCGGTAGGCATGACTGAGTTTCGTCGCTTTTCTTTCTCGGAAAAAAATGGTTCACCACTACCTCCTGTTGGACTATGCAAAGATCAGGACACCAAGCGGCCCACAGCCAGGCTTCTAGGTACCTACAGGCCGCGATCTACCACGGCGCACCCCAAGCCCGAACGTTGGGAGTGTGGAGGTCATACAAGCGTGGATAGAACGCATGCCGTAATCGCCTTCGTCCACCTCCTTGCCACTCAGACGGTGGTGGATGCCTTGATCATGAGCTCTATCAAGCCCGTGATCGACTTGGATGCAGAGGCCGTGGTGTCCTCCCCTGAGAGTTTAGAGGCAAGTCTAAATCCTCCATTATCCATATATGCAGCACAGATGCAAGCACCGGATACAAAGTCGCAAAACCAAGGCGCTTACGAGGCGGAACTAGCCCTTTCTGGCGTCCTGCGAATTCTCGATTTTGCTTTTGATGTGCACGATGAGAGATATTTTGGCTACGGCTCTGTGATTCCGTCCAAGGGTCTTCCGCCCTCACAACACTATGTGGCCATCTACGATTTCACACCCGAGGCCGACAATGAATTACCACTCCAGGCAGGCATGCCTGTAGAAGCCTTCCCTCCAGAAAAGGATGGTTGGATCCTCGCAAAAGATCCAGATCATCCCGAAAAATGCGGTCTCGTTCCCTATACCTACTTGCAACCTGTCGGATAACGCCTGTACATCGGGGTATCTGCCAAAACCACGCGGGTAGCATCGATGGCGCGCCGCAAGCGTGGAGAGTCGTTTAATTTCAGTGCATAGACATCATCCACAAGTCGACAATAGGAAGCTTCCTGGCCTTTTGTACGCCGAAGTAGGCGGAGCAGAGGTACATACATATGAGCTGGAGGATGGTGGGCATGCTTGCTCCAGTGCTCCATCAGCCATGCATACTCTTGCAGTGCAATTCGGCAAAGTTGCTGCACACGCTCGTCTTGTCTCTTCTCGTTGGACTGCACTTGTTTCCTGGAGAAACGGGCAGCGCGTGACAAGTACTTCATGAGCACGGTGGCGGATTCGGGGGCGATTTTTTGTTGGGTCGTCTCACAGTGGTCCTTGATCAGCCGCCACATATGCAACGTGAGGCCTCGGCTATTCGATCGGGCCGCCAGGTACAAGGACGCTGTGAGAATCCGTGGATCCCAAGCGATTCGTGCGCTCGGTGTCTGCCTTTGACGCAGCTGGGGATACAGTCGCCAGAGGACCTGCACAGCAGGCACACCCTCCGGCCGCTCGTGGCACTGAAGCCAGCTCTGCACAAAGTGGTAGATGAGGCCTTCGACGCGGAAGAGGTTCTCTTCACGCAACGCATCATCCAGGTGGGCCAGCAATCGCTGTGAACTCATTTTGGCCGGCACGGAAGGCTCGTCCGGGGAGAGAGAAGACGCACCCCATTCCAGAGCCAGCAATGCCAAGTCATGCATATGCCGTTTGTTGGCTTGTTGCAAGAGGATGTTGGCCGTGACATCATCCGGTACGATCGGCGGATTTCGCTCATGCATCATATGCTCCAGTACGAGACGGCACCATTGCGGCTGTTCTTCGTGCCGAAGGGCATACTGCACCAGCACATTGTAGGTACGCTCGCTGAGCACGGGCAAGAAAAACTCTGCCCGGTCAGCTTGGCACGACGGCTGGGGCACGCTGGTGCGCGACGTGGTACTCACACTGCGCGGGTCTCGACCACAGGGAAGCCGGTGCAGGAATTGAGGCATGGTACGATATATCGATGCCTGGGCGTCCGAAGTGCTCGGAACATCGTAGTCCAAGGTATAAAAGTGCGTTAGATGCTTCACCAGCCAGGTAATGTCTTCTTTGTGTGCAGGAACCAAGGGTAAATAATTTTCACTGAGAAGATTCCCTAGTATAGAGAGGGCCATTGTATACTCTGCGTAGAGTTCGGGAGTAGCAACAAAGCGCCCTGGCTTGGGAGGAGGTCGAAGGCGGAGCACTTGCTCGACGGTCTTCATCTGGATCATGACCGTATGCATGATTCCCCGTGAGGGCGGCGCCGCACCATGATTCCAGTGCTGCCGGATGTGCCAGTCGATCATATACAGTGCATCGGACAAGCGGTTTTTTAAAACGAGATGGCGAATCGCTCGGGCGGTGTCCTTCGCATCAGGCTTGCTCATCCTGACCAGGCTAGCAAACACCTTCCGGGCTTCACCGGGTCTTGTATCGTTCTCGCAGCACTCTGAAAGAATGCGAAGGCCTGTGGCTAGAATGCGAGGGTCGTCGTGTCCGGGGGGGAGAGCCAGCACGGCCAGATTCGCAAAGATCCATCGGGCCTCGTCACCGCGGGTCGCTTCCGCCATGTCGAGGTACAGACTGGCTGCATTGCTCCATAGTTTATTGTGTACAGGTGATTCTTCATCCGCATAGATACGCAGGAGCTCGGTTTTGAGTTCCTGCGTTGCCGCTGGGAGGTGGGTATGAAGTGGTGAAGGTGCGCTTCCGGCACTTTTCAAACAGGCGTCCACAGCATGCATACATGCAGTTAGCTGCGACTTTTCGCCTGTATGAACGAAACAAACAGGTGTGAATATGGCCCTAGACGACCTGGTTGGCAGGCACCCAGAGAAACGGGCCCGCCCAGGTTCCCACACGCGGCGTATCGCACCTGTTGGGAACCTAGGTGCGAAGGCTCGCGAAGGTGGCCGTCGAAGGACTGGCGGTCTTCCACGCATAGGACATGCGCTGGAGAGAGTAGCGCAGGGGTATATGACCGCGTGGAAGAACACTCGCCGTGCTAACTGCTAGCGCTGTCTTCTTGGGAGGCGCACGTTGGTCGGATGCCGATGCCGCCGGTTTGTCAGCACAGTGACATGCCCTGGGCCCACGTAGGCCCCCATTGAAGTTTGGCGGCCCACCCTTCGCGATTTTTTTTCGGTCTTCGTCCATGCTATGGTAGGTATCGCTCCCATGCCATTCCGAGGATGACAAACTTTGCCATCGGCTCGAGCTCTTCGGAGCAAAGACTCTGTGCAGCCATCAGTCATAGTTACTCTGACTCGGCCTCCCCTTTCAGCGTTGTGAACAGGCTAACAACTAGAATGCCCTCTCTTTAAGCCGGACGCCGCCGCCTGTACCCACTATAGACACATGCCTCTCATAAAAATAAAACCAACTACCTACTATGGGCCTGAAAGCTAGGCCGGTTCGACAAACGCACGAGCCATGACGAGCGGTTCCGCCGCCTCGATAATGAGCTCTGTGTTGGCTGCCACGAACCATACAAGGCCCATGTGGACAGGCACGCTTTCGCTACCCGACTGGAGCGTGCCAGAGCCCTGCGTAATTAGCACAATAGAGGGTCCGTGGAGCGCACGATGCTGGGCCTTGGCACCGGCTGACAAGTTGGTCATCAAAACGGCAAATTCGGGAATCGGTGGGTCGAACAGCCGTGTGGACCGAGTTTCATCGCCCTGCCAGACGGGCGATTCGAGACGCTGCTTTTCCACACTAGCACTCTCGTAGGAAAGCATGTCGACCAATACGTCGACGTCGCGGGCCTTGGGTGTCAGGCCCGCACGGACTACATTGTCCGAGGCGGCCATGCACTCGAGAATGTTGCCCGAGAGATAGGCATGAGGCTCATTGGCTTTCAGGAACATGGCCTCTCCTTTCTTGAGATGCACCATGTTTAAGAAAAATGTGCAAAACACACCCACATCGTTAGGGTATTGCCGATGGAGCCGCTGCACCAGCTCGGACAGTTCCGCTGGGATAGCTGAATCTTCGCTGGCACCCAGTCGCTCAGCCAAACGTTCCACTTGAGGTGCATACGTGCTCTGCTCAGCGTGCATCAGGGCGGAAAATGCATCCTTCAAGGTGGCGCGCACGGTGTCCTTGGCCTCGGTATCATCCCGCTGATTCTGAAGCGCTGCTGCTTCTTCCAAGCGCGACAGCATGCGCTCATCTGCGCCTAGGACATGACGGAGCTCAGGAATCGTGCGTACAAACTTGGAAATCTCCGCCAACGGACGGAACCCGCAGAATCCTTCAAAAGGCTGAAGAGCAATGGCCATCTCTGGCTTGTGATTGTCGTCTGGCGTCAGTCAGCCGCACCTACCTTTGTACATGTTAGGCTTTTCAGCATGGAGACGCTCTGCCAACTTCTTGTCAGGGTGAGCTTGAATCGAGAGCGCCTTGTTGATACTGAGCACCTTGAACAAGAACGGGAGCGCCCCGCGCGCTTCGTCTACACGGAACTTGCGCTCAAAGTCCTGACCCACTTTGCTGCGATCCTGCAGCAAAATATCATTGAGAAGAGGCGTGGAATGATCTGCCAGGATGGCACGCGACGGCAGCGTTGGGTGGGTGCCCATCCACAACTCCGCATAGGGCTGGTGGTCCTTGCGCACTAGACCCAATTCAGGTGTCTTCTCGGCATAATTTGCCACCAAACAGTCATCACGATTGCCCGGAATACCCCACTCATACGCTTGGACCTCAGGGATCAGCGGGATAATGGACATGGTCAAAGGCTTACGTCGGACCTAGGGCTACCCACAGGCCCTTCCCTAAACGGGGTGGGGTACTACTTACACCGATCTCCACACAGAGATCCGCCGATTCTACCGCCCACGTGGCTCACGTGGGCCTGCATGGGAGCCGCTGCCGTAGCCACCGTATGGCCGGGGTGCACCGCTGCCCGCTCCATACGGCTGATTCTGCCCATAACTCGAGCCATAGGCCGTGCCCGCGTGTCCATAGTTGTACGAACCATACGCGCCCATGAGAGGGCCTTGCGCATAGGCCGCGTAGGGCTGTCCATACGACTGGTAGGCAGTCGACCCATAGGCCCCGTACCCACCATAGTTGCCGGCCCCATACGTTGGTGGTGCCCCATATGGCTGGCCATACGAGTAGTTGCTGCCACCACTGTAGGGACCTGCGCCATAGGGACCCGCCCCGTAGGGGCCCGAGGCGGCTGAGCCACTGTACGGCCCGCTTCCATAAGGGCCTGCGCCATAAGGGCCGCTTCCATAGAGGCCGCCCCCATAGGGACTCGCACCATAGGGTCCTGCCCCGTAGGGTCCGCTGGGACGTGCATCGCGGCCATACATAACGCCCTGATCACTCCAACCATCGCGCCTTCCTCGCGGTCCACGGACACCACCGCCGTGACCGCCGCGTCCACCGCGGAGGACCCAGTCCTGATCGGCGGGCGTCAAGCGACGGGGAGGGAGTCGCACACCGCGCAGCAGAATGCTGCGATGAGGTGTGATTTGCGCCGGAAAATCATAGTAGGCGGAAATACTCCGGTCGTTCTCAATATCGCCCATCTCCGGCAGAGACGAGAGTGGGGAGTAGTACGTCGATCCCGGTACACAGGTCGGATCAGCGGTGAGCGAACCTGCCATCTGGTTGTTACGAGACGTATCAATTGAATCAGCACGTCCCTCGCTTCGCTTTGTATACAAGCGGCTGACGGTTGGGAATAGATCCGCGTCCTCGCTCACAAACAAGACATTCCGGCCAAATGAGTTGCGTCGCACCTCGTCGTCTGTTAGCTGGTCGTATCTTTGCCGGAGGGCTGTCAATAACCGCGTCTCATCAATGAAGGGCAGCAGTGCCACTCCTTGCCATGCCATCTTTTTCCCATTCATATCGATAGAGAACTCGGTCGGATAAAAGTCGAGGATTTCCGACTCTTCGTTTGTCATCAGCCACTGGAAGGGCTCGGGCAAGTTGCTTTTGCTCGCCGCGGGAAGTACCCCCATGAGCTGCTCAAAAGGTCGAAAAGGTTTACTCTCGGCAAACTGGATGTCAAGGGAGGCCATGTCGGTAAAGTCCGCAGCAAAGGGGGCGTAATGATACGGGTAGTACCATTTCCAAGAAGGACAGCCTTGATAGTAGTACGCCAACACCCAGCAGAGACCTTCCACATAGGCCTGCACGACTTGACGCCGAAACTTGGTGTCCGAAAGCTCTACACCAAACTTTTGTCGGTAGTATCGCTCACGATAGCCAGGTTCCCACAGCTTTACAGTGTCCTCGTAGTCGACGGTGCCATCTGCATTGACCTTGCGCTCCAGCTGTTTGGCATCTGGAGGTGCATCATCGTCGTCTTCAAACGTATCCTCTTCTTCCTCCTTGACCATGTCACTGCTGTCTTCCGCTTTCGGCGTCGGTGCTTGGTCTACCGAGGGCTTAGGCGGCGTATTTGTTTCTTGCTTCTGTTGGTCTGCGTCCACAGCCTGACTGGGCTTGCTCTCCGGTACTGGCTTTCCGCCTTCCGTGGCCGATGCCAGTGACTTGGCACGCTCGAGCTGGGGTACCGCACTGTCTTTAGGGAGCTCCTCATCCAACTTGAACAATGTAGACTCTGCCGACGTATCCGGTTCTGCCTTGGTGCGCTTTCGAGAACTCTCCGTTTCCTCTGATGAACGCTTGGATGTTTTCTTGCCTTGCAGCTCCGCCCGCATTTCCTCTGCCGCGCTAATATTCGCCATGCGGATCTGTGCACGGTGTTTCACCACATCCATGCTATCCTGATCCAGCATCACAGGGCCCTTACCATGGCGGGCACCAGGCACAGGCTTGCTAGTCCCTTGAGGCTGGGGTGGAAGCACCTTGGAGGCGGGCGCCGTCTTTTTCACCTCAACATAGTTTGTCTCTCCATACTGCATCTCGCGGTGGTGAGACGATGCATTACGCCGTTTGTTTGCCTCTTGCCGCTCTTCCGTCTCTTTGCGCTTTCGAAAGATGTCATCTTCGGCTTGGGCCAGCCCATCCAGAATGAACTGAGCATTGCTTAGCTCTACGCGTCCATTGTTTGTCACATAGCCCGTCATGCGCGGCAGCTCTCGTTTCCAGATCTTGAGCAGCGTGTCAATAGCCCCTTCACGAATCTCGAGACTGGGCAAGTGCGGCAAAAAGTCATTGCCCACAAAGAAGATCAAAAAGACCCAGTCATCGATCGCTCGCTCCAAATCAAAAGGAAACGAGGTTCCTGGGGTTTGCAGTTCCACAGACAAGTACTCGCGCAGTGTAGGCACATCCAAGAAGATGAAAGGCTTCTTGCCCGAAGATTTGGTGTCCTTGCGCGGCTCCCCCTTGCATTGAGCCACAAAATGCCCTTCCTGGCCACAGCGGTGGCAGCCTTTGTTTTTTAGGTCCTGCGCAAAGACATCTTCTCGGAGGACCTTGAAGTGGGGCTCATGTGTCGCTAGAGATAGCATAATCAAGTCGGCATCGAGTCCATATATGACATGCTTTGTGTTAGGGTCGTGATTCGGATCACTGCGTTTGCGCCGAATATAGTCCATGATTTTGTGCTCACCTTCACCGGGCACACTGGCATCGGACAGAACGACGCACAAATTCTTCCACCCTGGGTCCGTGTTGAGCTTATGAGCAATCCAATACCGTAACGACGATGCTAGCAAATCCATGAAAGGGGTGCCTGGTGTGATTGCATTGGAATCCCACGACGTTTTCACGACTTCGTCGTCGGCCGCCTGACCTCTTCTTCGGCGTTCTTCCAGGTCTGTCTCGCGCTGGTCTTGCAGGATTTTAGCATCTTGCGCTGAGCGGAATCGACGCGAGCGCTGCTGGTTCATTTTGGCCCGAGGCGCCACTCCATCAATGGCCATCATGAGCAACTTGCGGGGCCGGATCATGTTCACGACGCGTTCAGTGTACTTGAACACTTCGACCATCATCTCTTCCTCTGTTTCAGGTGCCGGTTTACCTTCGGGATGCGTACAAGGATGCACAATACCATTCATGTCTAGATATAGGCAATCAAACTCCTCCCCATTCGGATTGGGCCGCGAAATGTCCACAGGGATTTCCACAGGCACACCATCGGGACCAGGCATTTGCCCAGGCTCCTCCTCCTCGACACTCTGCACAATCTTGGGATACTTTTTGGAAAGCCATCGGAATAGGGCCGGCACTCCCTGAGCGTAAGACTCTTCGTATACTCACCATGGCGACGCGTCCGGCAGCCGAGCGTGGAGCGCAGCGACGGCGCAAAAAGTCTCGTTACTAACACGGCCTAGTAGGCGACCCACGACGCACAGGACCCGTGCGTCTGGCCGCCTCACGAAGCATGCAGTGTGGTGGCGAGTCAACGTCGCAGGACCACACGCATCTTGCTGCCGCAGGAGCAGGAGACAATGGCAATTTATATCGCTACATTGATCATGACCGTGTGTGGGGCACCAACATTGAGCCACCCGAGACGGCCAAACTCGCGCTCAAGCCATGGGACCAGCGTCTTTCTCTGGAAACCTGGATAGAGAGCGGCGTGGATGACCAGGTATGCTGTATAGCTCACGCGAGATGATCATCAATATCCCATTCACATGCCCTGTGCGCATCCAGAGCATCTTGCTATATTCCCCTCCGAGTGACCTAGCCGCCCGGGTACGTGACGTGTGCCACTCATCCAGAAATGCGCTGCGTTTGTGAACTGTCCCAATGGAGTGGATTTTGACGAGGTCCAGCTAGCGCTAGATGGACGTCTCGGCCCCCCTAACAGTGGTTGCGCACAGGCGGACTTTAGCCTATTGGAGGGAGCGACAGATGTTACGGCGTATCCCGTGAGCCTCTCACGCTTTGCCCACACGCATACTGTGAGCCTGTTCCTGGTGTGTGACACAAGCTTACCGCAGAGCGACTCACTCGCATGCACGTCTTCACGCATGTACTATATTGGATTTCTGGGCAAAGCCCTCGACCCCCGCAGTGAAGCCACGCACCAGCACGATGTGCCGGCAACCACCACGGGCACGCATGAGGTGGATACCGTGAACAGTACATACGGCGTTGTTGCTACCCCTAGCGTACGATAAGACGGGGTGCACAGACTACAAGTCCTCTGCCGCGGCGCTGCTCTTCTCAGCCACCATTTGCTGAAGCTTCTTCTGGCGCTTCAAGAAGCTCATGTAAGTAGGCAAGTCACATACTCTTCGTACTGGCACCGCTCATACGTGTGGCTGCGTCAGACATACAAACGTACCGCTCCTCCTCGCAAGCCCAGGGCGCGTAAAAGGCCTTTCGGCGACACTTGTTCAGGGGGATCAGCAGACTTTTTATTAGCAAGACAACATACGCGCTGCAAGAGTCGCGGTATCCCAGCGGCAGGCGCGCCGCATTGCTCTCCTCGACCGAGGCCGTGTGATCCATCATTCGGGGGCAGGATGCGAGCCGCGGCCCCCGTCCGGTGCGGTGGGCCCATCTCTCGGCCGAGCGTGACACTCGCCCGGGCGGTCGCCGCTGCTTAAGCATTGCTCTCCCACATGCTCCGTGCGACACTGGTTCGTGGTGCGCGTGAGCGCGCCCCCATGATACGCTTTCCTGATCGCAAGGCGCCCAAGCGTATGTGCATGATTCTGACCGGCAGCCAAGCATGAGCCGCACCCACACCCTGATGCGCCCGAGGCGATCCAAAAGGACTTTGCGCGCTTCCGCGAGGTGCTCGAGTCTGGACCTCACTTTGATGCTTCCAAACTCAAGCCTTTTAGCTTGAAAGACTTTGAGCCCAAGTCACCATCCAAAAGCTCCAGCGGCAGCGCCAAGGATGCCGTGGAGCACCTTTTCGACTTGCCAGAGCGTTACTGGAATACGCCGTCGCTGCGTTTCAGCGAGAAGGAGATGGATGCGATCCAGGTACGTATGACATCATCTCATCCTAGTCGGGTGGCGCGTCTATGTTGGATTGATGTAGCTAGCGACAGGATGCTGTCGCCACCCTGGCGCGTTGGTAGCTATTTGACGACGTAGAGCTATGATGCACGCATACGTACGAAGCGCACCTTGTTCTTCTGTGCTAGCGTCGTAGCGCGGCTCAGCCTGGCCCAGCCTAGCCTTGCCTGGCCTCCCGCCGATCTGGCCCATGGACGATGTACCACCTCCACACTGCGACGCCGGACGATTGCGGCTGCCACGACGATGATGAAGGAGTGGCCAGCGTCGACACATGCCTACGCATCCCCTGCCTCGTCTGCTCCGTCACACTTGGGCGTAACTCGATCAAGAACGCTCTTGTTTCTCTCTATTCGTGACTCGCTGGCACCTAGCACACATTCTCAGGCCTTGAGCACCCCCCTCCTCGAGGAAGCGCGGTCGTCTGACAATGTGTATTTTGACGATGTGCGTGACGAAGTTGCGCTAGATATGTCACTGCCACCGCCATGGGTCGATGCCACGGAGCAAGTAGACATGATTCTTGATGCTATGATACCCAAACTAACGCAACTGGATCGACTCCATGCACAGCATCTCTTACCGAGCTTTGACGACAAAAGCGAACAAAAGCGCGTGATTGAAGACCTCACCGACGACATTACCCAGGATTTTCGTCGTGCCTCTGAGCAAGTGGCCAAGCTGGCCAAGCAGACCACCGAGGCACTACGATCACAGAGCCTATCGAAACATCAAGTGATGGCCGCGCGCAATGCCCAGACGGCGTTGGCGATGAGGGTGCAGCAAATGTCCTCCGTGTTCCGGCAGAAACAGTCGAGGTACTTGCGCAAACTCCAGGGCATGGAGGTGCAGGAACCCAAAAAGAGCGAAGCGTGGCTTCTGGAAGATGAAGATTGCATTCAGGACGACGTGGCACTGGTATGTCCTCCTTCCTAACCTCGAGTCACAGCAGTCACAGCAGCATGAGCAGGCGCTCATACATACACAAGACAACCTGCATGAGATCCAGGAGCGAGACCAAGAAGTGCAGCAGATTGCGACCTCCATCACGGAACTCGCCCAACTGTTCCAAGATTTGAATGTGTTGGTGATCGAACAGGGGTCCATGCTCGATCGCATTGACTACAATATCGACAGCATGGCTACAGATATGCGTCACTCGTCTGCTGAACTGGGTCGCGCCATGCGCTACCAGGCGGGAGCAGGACGGCGTGCCCTGATCCTGCTCCTCCTGTTATGCATTGCCTTGCTCGTGGCCATTCTCATTATTCGCCCTTTCTTCCGGTAACTACCATTGGACCATCAGGCCATTGGTGGGCGCTTCGACACCGTGGTACTGCGTGCGAAAATCGTTCTCGTTGAAATTCGATTCCATGGCAGCGGCGCTCTCGTCCAGGGCCTTGAGGTCGGTGCGCATGGCTGAAGGGCCGAGCGCCTCTTTCACGGTGCTGAGGATGTTGTGCGCATCGCTTCCTTGTGAGTGTGCCCAATACGCATCCTCCACGAGCTGTACCCAGCGGCGATCCGTGCCTTGCCAGCCAGCCAGGGGTGCGTCTTGTAGCGCCTCGTGCGCCTGCTCCTCTTTCCACGCCGGATCCGGCCGCATTTGGCCACCGCCATTCACACAACCACCCGGACACGCCATGACTTCGATATAATCATAAGGAGGCTCGTCCATACCACGACGACGTAGGCCGAGCCCCATGCGATTGTTTTTAATGCCCGTCTCTCGTTGCAGCTTCCGCACGAGGTTCTGCAGATTGCGGAAGCCGTAGCAAATGGCCCCTTTAAACAATACCTGGCCCGTCTCTTGGCGCAAAATATACTCGGTATAGTCCGATGAACGGATGGTGCGCTGCTCGAGCGTAGGCGTCGACGTCGGATGTTCGCTCAACCATGTTTGGTACACATCCAGCAAAATGGCAAACAAATAGCCACCGCTGCTGCTGCCGGGCTGGGGCCGGGGAGAAATGGCTTGCTCCTGCTCACTCGGCGTGTACGCTTGATAGTCGTACTCCACGAGCAAATCGTGTAGCTCGCCCGTGGTTAGGACACAGTCCACTTCTTTTACGCCATGGCTCGACGTAAAGTCGCTTCGCGATGCCTCGAGCTTTTTATCGTAGCAAGGCATCACAGAAACATGATACACGCCTTCCATGAGCTCAGGTGCACAAGTCGAAAGCGCTGTGGCCCGAGAGGGACCATATACGCGCTTGGCCAACAGCCCGGCCACCTGCTGGGGCGACTTGGTGGCGGCCACAAAGGGCAGCAGAGCACTGTGTGCTTTTTCGGCATAACATACCCACCCAGGACACGCACTCGCAAGCATAGGTAGCGTAGGCTGCTCCCCTGCTGGCTGTGACTTGGCCGCCTTGCGTTCGCGGAACTCGCGCACATGCGCTCGTAGCGCGAGATGCCGCGCGAGCGACATGTCAAGCACCACATCAAAGCCCATAGACCGCAGAGCGTGGCATATACGAGGCCATAAAATTGCATAAGGCTGCTGCAAACGTGTCTGCAGCGACGCTACGCTCTGAGCACTAATGGTGGCGACAAAGACCCGCTCTCCTTTGCGCTGCAGCTCTTGGCGCACTTCATCGGCACTCTGCATGCCAATCAGCACAGTTTCCGCACTGGTTACACATCCACTGCATGCAAGGCAGTCGTTCAAGGAAATCTGCGCGGTTTCCAGGGCCGTACGCGGGCGGCTGCCCTCGGTGGACGACTCGACATAGACACCGTCTTCAATGGAAATATGGGTCGGGACGTCATTCTGCTGCGCTGGGGGCGCTTCCACAGGCTTTATGCATGCTTGCGAAGGACCCAAGTAGTCATTGAGGTCCGTCAACGTCTAGGGTAAGCTCCTACCACGTACCAGCGCGCCTCGAAACGCCATGGTGGCGTCGAGTCAACGAAAGCCTCCACATCAAAAAGTCGGTCGTTCTTTGCCACCATGCGCCAGCTCAAGTTCCATGAGAAGAAGCTGCTAAAGAAGCATGACTTTCTTCAGTGGAAGAATGAGCATAATATCCGTGAAATCCAAGTTATGCGGAGATACCATATTCAAGATCGTGACGACTACCAGAAATACAATGGGCTAGTGGGAAAGACGCGGCAGCTGGCGCTGCGCCTATCGACATTACCAGCGGCCGATCCATTCCGCGCGCAACAAGAGTCGATGCTGCTCAACAAGCTGTACGATATGGGACTATTGGATACGGGTTCTAAAATGAGCGATATCATGGAGAAGCTCAACGTGAGTGCATTTTGTCGCCGGCGGCTGCCTGTGGTCATGGTGCGTCTGCATATGAGTGAGAGCGTCTCGCAGGCGGTAAAGTACGTCGAGCAAGGGCATGTGCGGGTGGGCCCTGACACGATCACGGATCCGGCCTTTCTCGTCACGCGCAACTTGGAGGACTTTGTCACCTGGGTCGATACATCCAAGATTCGGCGCGCAATTGCCAACTACAACGACGAGCTGGATGACTTTGATTTGCTATAGTATGGACATAGACTAGATGCGTCCGCCGCACACTGCCTCGATATCGGCTACTTCCTTGGGCGCTTCGGCGGATAGCACCGTGTAGTCGGAATAACCCACGGCCACATCGTCTTCCACACGCATGCCCAAGCCGCGGAACGCGGCGGGATAGGCCGGGTCATCGGGGATGTAGAGACCTGGCTCGACGGTAAATACCATGCCTTCCTGTAGACGCATCGAGCGCTCCACGGTGCTGACATCATGCAGATCGATACCGAGCCAGTGGCCAATGTAGTGGGGGTACAAGATGCGCTCCAACGTACCAAAGCCGAGATGGAAGCCCAGGTCTCGCAGCTCGACCGCTAGCATTTCCACACTGCGCCGATGCACCCCCGAGAGTGTATAGCCCTGGTGTGCGGTAGCTAGGGCCGTGCATTCTTTTAGCACACGCAAAAGCGCCTCGTACAAGTCGCGCTGCGGTCCTGTGAAGCGACCGTCTGCTGATGTCGGCATGGTGCGGGTAATGTCCGACGCATAGCCACGAAACTCGCACCCTGCGTCTACCGACATGACATCGTGTTCGCCCAGCACGCCATCGTTGCGTACATAGTGGATCATGAGCGCATTGCGCCCCGATGCAAACACCGGTACATACGCAGGACGTTCTGCGCCGCGCCGCGCACACTCATACTCAAACACAGCTTGCATGTCAGACTCGCACAAGCCTGGAGCACATGCGCGCATCACTTGCGTCATCGCTTCGCCACTGATGCGCCCGGCGTGCCGCATCACCGCGAGCTCGTTCGAACTCTTGAGCATACGAAGCCGGTCGACCTCGCGTTGCAAGGAATGGGTGTTGCGCCGATCACTTAAAAGCCGCACCACATTTTCAAATTCGGATTTTCGCACAAACAAATCAAATCCTGTGGGCGATGGCGGCGCCAAAAAGTCATGAATGCTAAAGCGCGGCGAGCGCATACTCTGCCGCGGCACAGACACTTGAGCCGGCAAGTCGACATAGAGATGCTCACAGCGGGCAAGGGCAGACTTGATGTACTGAAGCATCACCGATGGATCATTCATAAGCGCTTCATCGGCTCGAAAGATCTTTACGGCTCCATCGAGACCACACACAGGCCCGTCCCACACTTCCTTGGTACTTTGGCGCGGCTCCACTACCGGTCAGCAAGGCGCGCGTACGTACCAAAGAGAGTCATTTTGTAACCGCGAGGACTGTGGTCTTTTTCCAGCACAAGCGCGGCGTCAGGCTCTTGCATACCGGTGAGGTACAGTCGTCAGTGGCGCAGCACATACCCAAAAGTTAGATTCTTGTCGGAACTTGTAAAAGATATTGCGCGACATATACTTGATACGTCCACCCATAAGAACTACCGCGCTCTTTTCTGGCAATATATCCATGAGTGCTTTGCGCCGCTGTTCATATTCTGCGGCGGGTATACCGGGCGTCAGATGCTCCTCGGCGACTCGCCCGCCGGCTGCTGGATCGCTACCTATGCGAAAGTCAGCCGGGAACAAATGAGGATGCGTGTGAGGAAGTGGCTGACCACATACAGGCCCACTTGCCTGCCGTACTGCATGCGAAAACGCCCGCACAGTGGACGGCACCCAGCGCATCGACCACGTTGCGGGGCGGAGCGCTGCACGACGGCCGCCTTCTTGGGACTCACGTGACTCAACGCGTGGCGCGTCTCCGATCGACCGTGCCGTGCGGCACGCCGGGGCGTCTCGATCATGGCGCTCGAGGAGCGCGACACGGGCTCGCCCCGCAAGCCAGAGTCTAATCGATCTGTTGTTGGCTCGGTGGGTGCGCGCGTGCCCATGTCAGGCATACGTACACCGAGCGCATCCAGTGTGAGCCGCCTCGCCGAGCTAGGCGTCTCGAGTGAGCCGATCCAGGCTTTTTTGCGTATCAGGCCCAGCACGCACAATGATCCAGCAGATCCCTACCTCAAGGTTGTTTCCGACACAGAAGTAATCTTGTATCCACCGACGGAGGCGTCTTCCCGGAGATACGCGCGATCGCGCCACGCCGCGTCGCACGCGCCCACCAAGTACACCTTTTCGCGCGTGTTTGCGCCTTTGGCCACCGAGTCGAGGCAAGCACAGGAATCGTTTTTCCAGCACACCACACTCTCTCTTGTCAAAGATTTGCTTGAGGGAAAAAACAGCCTTGTCTTTACGTACGGCGTGACCAACTCGGGCAAGACCTACACCGTACAAGGCAATGGCCAGCCAGGGGAGGCAGGTATTTTGCCTCGCACGATGGATGTCATCTTTAACAGTATAAAAGGGCGCGAGTGTACTCGCGCTGTGCGCCCCATGGGCCTCACTGGGGTGCAGCCTGGCGTCTCGGACCCCAGCCAAAGCTTGCTCGCGAGTCGACCTCGGTCCCAGCTTCGCCCCGGCAAAGAGCGCACAGACGCAGGCGCAGCTCATGCTACGAGCCCTAGCACATCATGGGATACAGATACGACCACGCTGGACGTGAGCCCCCACTACCGCTACAGTGTATGGGTCAGTTATGTGGAGCTGTACAATGAGAAGCTGTACGATCTTCTCGAGGCACCTATGCCGTCGCTGCTCGCACGGGCGGATTCAGCGCGCGATGAGACAGACGATAAGCCATCTGGAGCTGCTCGACGTCCTCTATTGCTAAAGAGTGAGGTGGAGAGTGGCGGAAAGTTTGTGGGTGGACTGAAAGAGATCAAGGTGTCCAGCATTCAAGAGGCGCGCGATATTTTGCGCTGTGGCCAGGAGAATCGCACCGTATTTAGTACGATGGCGAACCGCTCCAGCTCTCGCTCCCACAGTGTGTTTACGATCAAGATCTTGCGCGAGCTTACGAGTGTGGAGCTCGGCGAGCGCGACGTGTCCGGCCTCAGTCGCAAGTACTTTGTATCGCGACTCAGCATTGTGGACCTCGCCGGTAGTGAGCGTATTTCTAACACGGATGTCTCTGCCGGTCCACGCCTGAAAGAGGCCGGCAGTATCAACAAGAGTCTCATGTGCCTGGGCCAGTGCCTGGAAACCATGCGCAAGAACCAGCTGCGGGCAGGCATTGTCGCCCCTAGTGATGCCAAGGCGGCTTTGGCCGCGTCTCATTCCGAGGATCCCCGGAAGCGGCGGCAGAGTATCGTGCCGTTCCGCCACTCGAAGCTCACCGAACTATTCCAGTCGTTTTTCCTTGGCGATGGCAAAGTCGTCATGATTGTAAATGTACATCCGTTCGGCACGGGGTACGAGGAGAACGCCAATGTGATGCGGTTCAGCGCGATGGCCAAAGAAGTCGGTATTCAAGTATCTGCAACTTCAGGGCCAGTCCCGGGCAGTGCCGACGTGTCCATGCTTTCGCTGGCATCGCAAGACGAGTCGAATGGCATGACTGGGGACTCGGACGACGAGGAGGACGATGAGTTTGTCCGAATGCTGCTCGAGGAAAACGAACGGTTGCGGCTACGCTGCGAGCGTGCAGAGAGTCTTTGCCAGACCATTGAGAAGACCGTACGGGACGAAATGGCCCAGCACATGGAGGAGGCGCTGGCTCGCATGCGGCAATTTTACGAACGCCAGCTGCAGGCGGAGATGGATGCCAGCGATGCGTTCCTCGATCGCAAAATTGACCTCCTTACACGGATGACGAGTACTGCTCCCATGGAGACGTCCTTTTCATCCGCCTCCGAAGCAGAAGATGCGCCCACGTCCCCGGTGCCTGTGTTGCAATCAGGCGACTCGCGCATGAACCAAACCCCCCGTGCCTCGGCGCCTGCCAAGCCAGCGGACATGGCAGACGACTCGCACGACGCACTCATCGTTCCTCATACCCCTAGTCCGCAAAAGCGTGTGCGGCGCTTGGGCGCACGAGCCGTGCAGAGCGATGATATGGAGCGCCTTGTGCATCATATGGAGGCAGAACCTGCGCCCTATCATAGTCGGCGCCGTGCGTTTCGATAGTGGAGGTCCTTTTTTTCCATGGCCGACGACGAGGCACTGACGAACAAGGAGCGTCGCCTCGCGCGCAAAGCGGCGAAGCAAAAGGAACGTGCCGAAAAGGAGGAAGAAAAAACAAAGCATGTAGCGCAAGCCGATGCGAGCGCAAAGCGACCGGCGGAGGACAGTGCCGCGGACCAAGCACCTGACTGGAATGAAGAGCCACTCTCTCACAAAGAGCAGCGCAAGCGCCGCAAAAAGGAGAAGCTGGCCGAAGAGAAAGATGTGGATGAAGAGCCACGCACTAAGCGTCCACAGCGGAGCGCCACATGTGTGTGGATCGGAAACTTGGCCTTTTCCACGACGGCCGATGAACTCACGCAGTGGCTCACGGAGAATGAGATCACAGGCATTAGCCGTGTGCACATGACACCGGGTGCCCGCCGCGCAGAACACAATAAAGGCTTTGCGTACGTGGATTTGCCTTCGGAGGCGGAAGTGGACAAGTGCGTGTCGCTTTCCGAATCGGAACTACACGGGCGACGCCTGCTGATCAAGAACGGCACCGACTTTCGCGGGCGTCCGGGACTGGACCCCTCAGCGGCAGATCTCGGTCGTAGCGGTGCTAGTGGACGCACCGGGCTCACCAAGACGGCACAGCGGATTCTGCGTGCGCAGAAGAACCCACCCGCACCCACCCTCTTTGTGGGCAACCTGAGTTTTGAGACGAAAGAGGAGGATATTCTCGAGCTGCTGGAAAGCTCTGCGCGCCGCCGCCTCATGGAAACGGACACGACGGACGAGCATGCAGCGCCACCCAGTGCGGGCATTCGCAAAATTCGCATGGGTACGTTTGAAGATTCGGGCAAGTGCAAAGGGTACGTTCTATTCTAACCATAAGCTTTGCTTTCGTGGACTTTGATTCTGCAGCGACCGCGACGAAAGCTCTGATTGAGCCGCGCAACGCCCGCTTGCTCGGTCGGACACTGCAACTCGAGTTTGCTGGCGTAGATGCCGTGCGCCGCGGCGCCTCGAAAGGTCTACTGCCGGACTATGTGCCTGGTCGGCGGCGGCGCCGACAAGCGCCAGGTGTCTCCTCCTCCGAAGCTGATGCGCACGCTTCGCAAGATACCCCCGCCGACGCTGCCGATGAAGAGGTACCAGACACAGTTAGTGCACCACGGCGAAAGCCATCAGCGCCTCGTCGCCTCCGACCCGGCGCGGCCAATGCGGCTGCACCGCGCCAAAGTTACGGGATTGTTCCCTCTCAGGGTCAGCGGACCACCTTTGACTAGTGCGCGCACGGGGTCGCTTAGGCGCCTCGATCTGGTATGGACGCCCCTGATTGGCCCTAGAGTGTTCTGGCCCTTTCACGCGAACTTCGGACGTAGGCCGGTGTGGAGGTTGGGCACCCGCCCCTCAAATCCGCCACGTCCCTCGTGGTACCGAAATCAGGCATTTTGCGGCCCTTCTTCTTTGGTGGTCTTACTCCTTCACAGCTCGTAGAAGGACTCTTTCAGGTACATGCCTCTCTTTGCTAAGCTCGCGGGACCCCTCGCGAGGCTTACACGCACACCCCTCCTTGATTTGTCGCCTGTGCCGACCTCTGGACAGGTCTCGCCACTGGAGCGCTCGGCCGGCGACAATGTCAGTGTGTGCACCTCCAAGGAGGCACCTGGCCAAAAGACGGGTACATCTGGTACTAGCCACTTGTCTATTGTGGTGCGTGGTGGAAACTGACGACAGAATCTATCGGATGCCCTCGCAGCCCCACTGAGAGGCCTCACCCGCCGTAAGCGAAGTGCGAGTCTGAGCCGCTTAGAGTCGGAACGTGGCGCACGCTTGCGTGGTGTGCGCCGCAACTCGATTACAGCGTTTTCGACGACGGAAGGATCCGATGAAGAGCCCCCCTTCACTTCGAATTCGTCGGTGGGCGCGCCTGAAAAGAGCGAGGCAGAAGAGGCCCTTTTGCTCGAGGTACCTACGGCCACGGATTTAGCTGCCCTCGTCGACAAATACATTGCACTGCCGATGGCGGAAAAGAGCCTCGCTGGTGCAAACGACCTCATCGCTGCAGCCTTGTCCGTACGATCCCTACCGTTGAGTGCAGAGGCCGTATATGCACTGTACGAACATTTGCAGCTCTCTGGCATGGTGCCCAACGAAGCGACATACGCCCTCGTGATCGATGCCTTGTGCCGGCGGGACGCAGAAATGGTCGCGCGAGGAGGCTTGTCCGATGACTCGTCGTCGCCCTTGTCTCTCGCCATGACGGTGGCCTACGAGGCGCATGTGAACAAGCAGCAGTTTGCCACCACAACGCCGTACAACCATCTTTTACAGTGCTGTGCGTACCGAGGGTGTAGCGAAAGTGCTATCGCTGTCCTGGCTCTTCTCGAGAGCAACCTCCGCACCACCAAGGATGCCGAGTCGTACCGGCTTTTGCTCCAGGTGTTTATGAGCCCCGCGCTCACAACTCTCGCCGGCGAGACACCCGAGGACAAACAGGCGCGTGCCCTTCGCGCGTGCATTCAGGTTTTCTCGACGTTTGAACGCGTCGCGAGTGCCATGGCCTTTATTGAGCCTACGACAACGTCCTTTACTCGAGCACAGTGCTTGTCCGTATGGGCCACTATGATCGATGCCTACTTTGACTTGGGCGACGCATTTGGTGCTGTTGCTCTGTTGGATCGCATCCTCTCGCCCAAACCAGGCGAGCTCGCAACACCCCCTCTTGACGAGAAGATCGTTAGCCGCATGATCATGGGCTTTGTTCGCACGGGCGACTGTCGCTCGGCCGTACAGTGGCTGCGTCAGCTCAGCGCATCGTCGCTGCCGGCCCCTAGTGCCTCGGCTCTGGAGGGCATGGTCCTCGCTGCTATGCAGCAGCCGTCGACCGATGCCGCATACCTGTTGCGTGATATTGCCTTGGTGCTGGAAAGTCGCAGCATGGCGCTGTCCGATGTCGGTCTGGCCGCCTCGCGCTGCGTTACAAGCCTCGCGACCGTACTAGAGATGCGCAAGGTAGAGCGCAGCCTAAGTGCCAGCGATCTAGCCCTCTCGTACAGCGCTCTCACCTCGCTTGCCGAGCGTGTCTTTGCGCAGTTTGGCCCAGAACACTCGATGCGCACGCGCCAACACGCGGCGCCTGTATCGGCCATGCTGCGCCTGGCAGCGCACCAGTCCGTGATGGGTGATGCGGCCATGTCCAGCCGACTATTTGCCCTGGCATCCACAGCGCTGCGGCACGCGGATCTCAGTTCGGCTGCCAGTGTTAGTGTCATGTGCGATGCCTGCCACCTGCCCATGGCTATTGCAGACGCGGCAGCGACACAGCCACCCCATGGTACGCAGATGCCGCGCTTTGTGGCGCTGGCTACGCTCGTACTGCCCGCGCTGGATGGAATGTCGGGCTCCTTGGTCGACTCGACGACCACGGCGCTCATTCGCGAATATGAGGCGCTACACCGCGATGCTGTGTGCGACTTGGGCGATTTGGCGCTCTCCGACGACGACTGGCAGCGTGTGGTAAAGGTGCTGCTACAGGCGGAGCTGGCCGCCGGCGCCACATACCCGGGTCCCGAAGGGTATTCGAGCCTCGGCAAGCTGCTGACTGACCTGGCGCAACTGCCCCGGCGCCTACCGCTCCCTATCGACACCATCCGCGAACAGCTCGTGCAAAAGTACGGCGAACAGGGTGTTGAGATTGTGGCAGGCTGGTACCAGAGCTCGTCGCCTACACCGGCGCCCCACGCTGAGGCAGCGCTACCTCCTCGCACCGAGTCGGCGGTGCCGGAACGGGCGTGGGACGAGCTGTGCATCGATGGTGTGCGTAGCACGACGCTGCCGCCAGTCAAGGCACTGGATGGCCCTCTATCCAACCTGATCCACAACCTCGCGCGACCACACGGTCAACTCGACGCGGACGAAGTGTACGAGCGGCTGCAAGCGAGTGTGGAGAAAAGCTTATATCCTACGCCTGGCGCGCTGGCCGTGCTGATTAATACCTATGGGCGCAGTGCGCAAGTCGAGCGCATCGATGAGTTGTATGCGATGGCGATGCATGTGCTTGCCTCTACGCACCATGGCCACGATTGGCGCTTGCAGCACTGGACGCAGCTGGAAGACGGTATGATTACAGCCCTTTCGCATGCGATGCAGGGCGAGCGCGCGAACCGGCACCGTCTGCGCCTCATTGCCGCCAAGCAGGTGCCTAGTGCCAGTGCCTATGCGGCCTTAATTGCCACCATCCAGGAGCACACGGACGATGCGGTTGTGGCCGAAGAATTGTTTAATGAGTCCAAGCGTCTAGGTGTGCGCCCGACGACCTACCTGTACAACACGGTTATTTCTAAGCTCTCGCGCGCACGCAAGGTCGACCAGGCGCTACAACTGTTTGAGGATATGCGCGCCACGAATTTGCGGCCCAGCAGCGTTACATACGGGGCCGCAATCAATGCGTGTGTGCGTACCGGCGATGAGGCACGCGCTGTGGCGCTGTTTGCAGAGATGGAGCAGCAACCCACGTTCCAGCCACGCGTACCGCCGTACAATACCATGATCCAGTACTATGTGCACTCGGTCATGAACCGCGAAAAGGCCCTTCATTTCTACGAAAAGATGCAGCAAGCTGGTGTGCGTCCCAGTGCCCATACATACAAGCTGCTACTGGATGCATGGGGCACCATTGAACCGGTCGAGCCCGACCGTCAACAGGCCATCTTTGCGCGCCTGTCCGCCGACCGCTTGGTCAGCGTGCAAGGCACGCACTGGGCCTCGCTCATTCATACCCAAGGCGTCGTGCTGCGCAACTTGGACCAAGCTCTCAGCACGTTCGAGTCGATTGCCGACCGCGCACCGTCCCTGCCACGAGAGAGCGTATCGACCGTGCCGGATGCGGTGGTATATGAGGCCTTGTTTGCCGTGTTTGTTGTGCACGGCCGCACCGACCTCATGCCCACATACCTGGCCCGCATGGGCACCCAGCGTATCCTGCCGACCGCTTACATTGCGAATCTGCTCATCAAGGGATACGCGCAGGATGGCCCGATGGGTCTCATTGAGGCGCGGCGCGTGTTTGATGCTATGATCGACCCGCCCGCTGGCGTTGCTGCCGCAGGTAACCATTTGCCGCGTCATCATGGCGCTGGCGCTCTGGGTCTGCGCCGCGAACGCAAGCCGAGCCATTCCATCCGTGAGCAGACCATTGACCGAGCCAATGTCCTAGGCGCGCTAGTCAACCGAGAGCCTAGCACATACGAGGCCATGATTCGCGCTGAGCTCCTATTTGGTCATACGGACCGCGCTAGCGCTATCCTCGAACGCATGAAGGCGCGCGCCTTTCCCGCCGCGCTTGTGCACCGCGCGCAAACTCTGTTTGAGCGCGCCTAATGGCACAAGCTACACTCACCTCTCTACCCCTATATGTATGTATATTAGAGCGAGCCACGGCCATGCCCATATGCTTGTGCGAGGTACAGTGCACGCCGACCGGCTCCATGACCCGCACCCCCTGCCTGTTCGCGTTCGAGCGCTGCGAGGGCATCGTGTAGCGTCACGCGGGCTCGCGCTACTCGTTCCTGCTCGCGCTGCGCAGCTTGGCGGGTGGCCACATCGCTCCACGCGCCAGCATGAGCAGCTTGGGATGCGGAGCGCAGCGTAGCACTGGGCGCAAACTTGGGCTTGGGTAGAGACGAGGCTTTTTGCGTCGGCGACTCGTTCGGCGTCGTGTCCGACTCGCGGGCTCGCGGCGTAGAGCGCATACCAGGCGATTGAAGCCATGCGTACTTGGATGTCACGCTATTCGCGCCCAAATGACGCATCGCTGTGCTGTCCGCAAGACGCTTGCGTACGTCCTCGGAGAGGTTACGCGATGACATGCTGGGTCGCTTTTTGTTCTTCGAGGTGCCATCATCGCCGCCCGCCTCGAGAGCAGCGGCCTCCATTTCCTCGCGCTCCAGGCGCATGCGCCGCCAGTTGCCCTCTTCAATCCGCTCTGCCTTTTCGATGGCGGCCAGCTGCTTTGTGGGGTTCGATATCAGTTCCTCGTGGTACACGGGCTGCCGCGTGCCATCCGGGCGGGTTCCTGGATACAGGGGGGGACGCCGCTGGTGCGTCGACCACGCACGGTGCCGTGACGCACGTACCATCGACTCGAGCAGGTTGCGGAAACGCATGCGCGTCGCAATCGACAAATAGTCCAGCGTCGCTGCATCCACTTTGAGACCGTATTGTTTTGCAATTCGATGTACCATGCTGGACAAGGGGTATACATTCAGGTACAGACCATGGGCCATGCCTGCCGTGCTAATCGCGGACGCGGCCTGTGCATCGTCCCAGAGCGATCCGCTGCGCTGGATAAAGGCCTCTTCGGCACGCAGGTCGACACCACTATACCCCATGACATCCACCAACTGGTCGTAACTGCTTCCTCCGCCACTAGTCTGTGGCGTGCTCGATCCCAGAAAGCCAGGTACACCAACGTTAGAACCAAGGGTAGAACCTGAGCCCATGACACCGGCACTGCCCGCATTCGCCTGCGCCTGACGCACCGCTTGCAAGCGCTGCACAGAAAGGGGCAAAGACGATACCGCAGGGCCCGTATGCGTCGGGGTGCTTAGAAGGGAATTGTCTGGACGAAACAGACCAGTTTGTGAGCTGGGAGACTCGGTGCGCTGCGCTGCAAGATTCGCGAGGCGGTCCAGGTTCGACATGGTCGAGGCCAACGGCGATTCCGCCACGCGTGGCGTATTCGCCACTGGCAGAGGCGATACACGCTCCGACTCAGCACCAGGCGCTTTTAGTTCTTCACTGGCACTCTCCGTCTTGATTCGCTTTGCTTTGGCGCTTTCATCACGCGCTTCCGCAGAGCCCGGCCTCTTTTCCATCGTGGCGCCGCTCGCGGGGCCCTCCGCCCCGGCGGCGACGACCGCGGGTGTGTCACGTGCTTCGTCCGCGACCCCTCTCCTTAGCTACGTAGTCCGTTGTATTCACGACGAGAAGAGGCGCTTTTCATAGTGTGCGAGACCGTGGACGCCACCTTCGACCTGGGCGCTGGCAGTACGCAGCTCAAAGCGGACCGTACCGTTCTGAACGGCATCGCGCAATGCGTCGACGCTTTGCACACCCATGTCTTGCAACGAGTGCTGCAAACCCGTGTACAGGTAGGGCAGGAACTTTTTCACACTGCCCTTGTCCTGCACAGAGCCCGAGACACCCTGCGCCACCTTCACAGCATCACTCTCCGAAAAGTAGCGCTGTGTCGCTGCGTTCTCCGACGATACATCCGTGCTCTTTTCGTCCGCCTTCTCGGCGCCCTTGCCGGTAGCACCGTCGAAACGCTTGCGCTTCTTGCTCTGGTGCTCCATCGCCTCAATCGAGCCCATACCACGGTAGCCCTTGAGGCGCTGACCCTCACGGTAAAAGTACTCGCCAGGGCTTTCGGTCGTACCGGCCAGCAGACCACCCATCATCACCGCACTGGCACCCAAGCACAGTGCCTTGGCAATATGACCCACGTTTTGGATACCACCATCGGCGATCACCGGCACACCAAAGCGGCTCGCGTACTCGGCCACCTGGCGCACGGCTGTGCCCTGAGGACGGCCCACAGCCATCACCTCCTGGGTAATGCAAATCGAGCCACTGCCCATACCCACACGGAGCGCATCCGCACCAGCCTCAATGAGGGTCGCAGCCTGCTCTCGCGTCACCACGTTGCCGGCCACCACTTCGAGCTGGGGGTAGGTCGACTTGATCCAGCGGATCATCTCCACTTGGAAGATCGAGTTGCCTTGCGACGAATCGAGAACGACCACGTCCAGACCTGCCTCGACCAAGAGATCCAGGCGCTCACGGTCGTGGGGACGCGTACCGATAGCAGCAGCACAGTAGAGCTGCTTGCTCTCCGGCCGCTTCGATGCCAGGGGGTAATCCTGGTTCTTGAGCAGGTCCGAGCGCGCAAGCAGCGCGACAAGGTTGCCCTGCGGGTCGATAATCGGCAGCTTGCCCTTTTTGCTGTCGCGCAAAATGCGGTTGGCTTCCTCGAGCGACACACCCACCGGCGCGGTAATCAGATCCGTGGTCATTACGTTTGCGAGGCGCGTGGACGCGTCGCGGAACTGCACGTCACGCGCGGTGACAATACCCACCAGCTTCGACTTGAGCTGGCCCGACTCTGACTGTTAGTCTGTTCCTGTGCATCCGGGGCCTGTCAGGGGACATAGGTGATACACTCTGCATCGACGCACCCAACTCAGGCACGCCCTACGCAGAACGAAGGTTACAGCAGAAATCGTTTCATCGTCCAGCCCCGGGTTGAGCATACGTACCTGTGATGGGGATACCGGCAAAGCCAAGACGATCCTTGATCTCTAGAACGTCTCCCACAGTCTCGTTGGGCGTAAGAACAATAGGCTCGGTAATAAAGCCATTTTCGAACATCTTGACCTTGCGCACCATCGACGCCTGCTCCTGTGGCGACATGTTGTTGTGGATCACACCCATACCACCCATGAGAGCCAGCGAAATAGCCATGTTCACTTCAGTCACAGTGTCCATAGGACTGGACAGGAAAGGCGTGTTCAGCACGATGTTCTTCGTCACACGCGTGCGAAGGTCCACCTTAGACGCCGGAAAGTTAATATAGCCAGGCAGCACCAAAAAGTCGTTGTAGGTTAAGCCGCCGTGAGCGCGAGAGTCGATAAGCTCCTCCACGCTAAGACCATCAGCGCTCGAATACTGCTGGAGTTGCTCCTTGGCAGCCGACGGGGGCAATACTTCAGCACCAGTGACCTTGGCCATGTCGGCTTGGAGGAGACGACCCGCTTCCCACGGCGCGCTGGAACAGAAAAAAATGGATTGTCACGTGGTGCCACGTGCGTATGGGATGGCCCTGCGGTCACGGTCGGTTGCGCACGCCTCGTGCGATTCCACCGACGCTACCCATGAGCGCCGTCCAGACTGATACAGGTGCCGGTTCTGTTCCCATTTCAAGTGCGAGCACATCTACTTCGCGTGATGCACGCATTGCTACCCACTCGCACATCAAGGGCCTCGGCCTGGACGAGCATGGCCTCGCCATTCCCACCGCGCGCGGTTTCGTGGGCCAAAAGTCTGCTCGTGAAGCGTGCGGCCTAGTGTTGGACTTGATTCGGCAGAGAAAGTTTGCTGGTCGCGCTCTGCTGCTTGTTGGTGGCCCAGGTACTGGTAAAACGGCCCTCGCCCTGGGCATGGCCCATGAGCTGGGCCACAAAGTGCCATTCTGCCCTATGGTGGGCTCCGAGGTGTACAGCTCTGAGGTGAAAAAGACAGAGGTTCTCATGGAAAACTTCCGTCGTGCAATTGGCCTGCGCGTACGCGAGACAAAGGAGGTGTACGAGGGCGAGCTCACCGAACTAACACCTACCGAGGCGGAAAACCCCTTGTCCGGCTACGGCAAGACGATTGTGCACGTCGTCATTGCTCTCAAGACTGTCAAAGGCACAAAGCAGCTTCGACTGGATCCTAGTATTTACGAGAGCATCTTGAAAGAGCGCATCACAGTGGGTGACGTGATCTATATTGAGGCCAACACAGGCGCCGTCAAGCGCGTGGGTCGCTCGGATGCGTACGCCACAGAGTTTGATCTGGAGGCCGATGAGTATGTCGCACTTCCCAAAGGCGATGTGCAGAAGCGCAAGGAGGTGGTGCAGGACGTGACCCTACACGACCTCGACATGGCCAATGCCAGGCCGCAGGGCGGCCAAGATATCATGAGTGTAGTTGGCCAGCTCGTCAAGGGCCGCCGCACCGAAGTGACGGACAAATTGCGTGGTGAAATCAACAAGGTCGTCGACAAGTACATACAGCAGGGTATTGCTGAGCTCGTACCTGGTGTGCTGTTCATTGATGAGGTGCATATGCTTGACATGGAATGCTTCACCTATCTGAACCGTGCACTAGAGTCGACCATCAGTCCTCATGTCATTCTGGCAACCAATCGTGGCCAGTCTACGGTTCGAGGTACAGAGTTTGAGGGAGGCCTCAGCACCGGTATCGTGGCGCCCCATGGCATTCCTCTTGACCTGCTGGATCGCTGCATGATTGTGCGAACGTTGCCGTATGCAGAGGATGAAATTCGCGAAGTCGTTCGTATTCGCATATCCACCGAGGGCATTGCCGTCAGCGATGATGCACTGACCAAACTAACCGATCTCGGCAAGCGCACCTCACTCCGTTTTGCGCTGCAGCTACTGGCACCTGCCTCTGTGCTGGCCAACGTTGCCGGCCGCTCGGAAATTACCGTGGACGACGTGGAGCAAACCAATGGCCTGTTTCTCGATGCGCGCTCGTCCGCCCGCCATTTGGCCGAAGCGCCGCAAGTAGAGAATGCGCCCATGGATGTGGCGTAGTGTGTCTAAGTAGTACTACCTGGTACAGTAGGAAAAGTGGGCAAACCGACACGGCGTGGTGGAAGGAGCCGCATGCGCCGCCCAAAAAATTCGCGATGTAAAGCAAAGCGAGCATGCAAGGGTATTATGTCCAACGAGGGACGCATCGTGAGCGTGGAAGGCTCTTGATTTGCGCTCGAGGCAGAAGGCCTTTCCGAAGAGGTGCTGGTAGGCTCAGCACTCCTAGCATCCTCTGCATTCTCGCTATCACGATGCACCTTGTCCTTCTTCTCTGGTGCTGGTCGTGTGCAGGTGGCAAAGGCCCGGTCTTGGACATGAGAAGCACAGACATAGAAAAAGTCGAAGGTGGGCACATTCACCGAGACCAAAACATATGGCGAATGTTTATAGCATACAAAGCAAGGCTTGGGAGTATGAGCTTGACGCAATATGTATTCATTGACTAGTTTGCCCTTGCATAAGTCGCACTACACGTACAGGCGCGACAGGTGCCGCCGCCATGGGAGGCCGTGGACAAAGCACGTGATGCACGTCGTCTCCACCAATGTCCACGTCCACGCTACTACGTTGCCCACCATGGTGATGAAAATTCCGGGCTTGTCGCATGTGCAAAACTTTACTACAAAGGGCCCGAGCAAAGGCAAGGAGATCCATTCTCAGACAGAAGGTCTCAGAAATGACATTATCATTCGCGCTGCTCGCGGACAAAAAACCGAACGCGCCCCTGTGTGGGTGATGCGCCAAGCGGGTCGCTACTTGCCCGAGTTCCGGAAGCTGCGTGCTGAACATGAGTTTTTCGAGTGTTGTCGCAATCCGGAGCTTGCCTCTGAAATTACTATTCAACCTATTCGACGCTATGAAGGCCTGATCGATGCAGCCGTGATCTTCTCTGATATTCTCGTGGTGCCCCAAGCCATGGGCATGGAAGTGGAAATGGTGCCGGGCAAGGGCCCTAGTTTTCTGAAGCCTTTAGAAACTCCGAATGATATGGAACTTCTCAAAAAGGTGCATGTCGACAAGGACCTCGGTTACGTCATGGATGCCATTCGTCTCACAAAAATCAAGCTGGCGGGCGCAGTGCCTGTGATTGGCTTCTGCGGTTCGCCATGGACCCTCATGGCATACATGATTGAGGGTGGTGGCTCAAAAACGTGGGAGAAGGCCAAGCGCTGGCTCTTTGATTACCCCGAAGCGAGCAAGGAGCTTCTTTCTCGAATTGCGTCTGTATGTGCTAAATTCCTTGTCGCGCAAGCGTCTGCTGGTGCACAATTGCTGCAAGTGTTTGACTCCTGGGCTGGAGAGCTGACGCCCTACGACTTCCGCACGTACTCGCTGCCTTACCTGACGGCCATCGCTGTGGAAGTGCGCGACACGTTGTCGTCTCAGTCAAAGCCCGTCCCTCCGATGATTTTGTATGCCAAAGGGGCCATCAACCACTCGCTGACCGAAATTTGCCGCTCGGGCTTTGATGTCATTGGCATTGACCACACAGTGGAGCCTGCCTGGGCGCGCAAATGTGTCCAAGAGGCACGGACCAGTGCGCGAAAATACGCCAAGGTGTGCGGTGACAAGGACACGGAGCACCCAGTGGCTTTGCAAGGCAACCTGGATCCTGCCCTCTTGTATGCCAAGCCCGAAGTCATCTTTGATCGCGTGAATCGCATGCTGGACCCCCAGTACGGCGGTTTCGGCGGAGGTGGTGCCTTGATCTGCAACCTGGGCCATGGTATTACCCCCAATGTCGACCCTGAGCACCTTCGCGCCTTCTTGATGGCTGTACGCCGCATCAGCAAAGAAATCATTCAACGGCAAGATGATTAGACTTGACTATGAGTATGCAGATCGTCCCAATCTCATAATTTGGTAGGAAGCAAATTTGTCTCGGCCGTAGGAGACACCATTACTATATCCCCTGCTGCCGCTGCGTCACCATCCGTATGCTGAGCAGAATCATGCTCATAAAGCTCTGCTTCGTCCCACAGAGTATCTTGAGGGTAGAAGCGACGCACATGAGATTCGGCACCAAGTGTAAACAATGCAATGAACGGATTGGTCAAAAGACCAAGAATTCCACCGAAAAGCAGTTTGATGATGGGCGGAATCCAAGTGTGTACCATATTATCGTGCTCGTAAATAGGGGATACAATAGCAATGGCAATAGGCCAATACCACCAGAAGGTAATCACGGCCCACCAGCCCCCTTGCAATAGTGTCCAAACTAGTCTCTCGAAACGCAGACGGAGTGTAATCCCTCGGGCAAATAGGTCATTCCGTTCGCTCCCTGTACTTGTGGCCCTAAGAAACCAAAGGCAAAATTGAGCAAAAGGTCCTTGGTTCTCACCATTGCCCATGTACAGCAACTGACCGCGTTGTTGGACGTCCTCAGGGGTCTGAACACCAAGATAGGACCCACTCGGCTTGCAGCTAGATGGGAAATGCAACATGGGCGGCCATGGGCGCCTTAGTGGCTTTAAACCATGGCGTAAATCAAAGTTGCAAAGTTGAGAGGTAATCACATACGTGACAATCTGCTGGATAACCACAGTGACACCCATGTCGCCTGCAATGGTATTATCGTTAAACGGCCAAATTCGAATAGCATCATCAGTGGTTCGGTACATAGCCACGGCTACACCAAAGTTGGCTGCGCCGCTGATGACGGCGGCGCCGATGCCATTCATTATGAAGATATAAAATACTTGATGCAGGGATAAGGGGCCCAGGCTCAACCAGTCTTTCCAGGTGCTAGGCCTATGTGAGACCAAACCACTTTTGGCAAATGGCGCTGCCATACATAGCTTCTTGTCTTTAGGAACATATAGCCCATACTGAAGCTGTTCCTCCTCGGTCAAACGACCGGCAGCCTGTCCCATAGAGGGGATGCGTAAGTTATGCTACTGGACAGCGCGCGTTGCAGGAGACATGTGGTCACGTGTTGACAGGCGCGCATTGAGAGAGCAAGGGGGAGGGGAACGGTCAACACGGAAACTCGTGTGGGAAAGTGCTGGTGGTATCCGATATCATATCGGATAGAGAGGTGGGATGACTTTCGCGATTTTGATAAAAAACTTCCACAGAATGCAACGGGTCCTGATCATCATAAATATGGGAATCCATTAGAGTCGTTAGCTGCGTGATGCACTCAATCATCTAGAGTAAGTAGAGCACACATACATTGAGAACTGGTATAGAAGCATTCGGGACCCCATATTCATCGATAAATCTAAGAGTGGAAATTCTTGGACGTGGGAGCTTAAACTTGGGCATATGTTGATCCGAGTTTGCGTCAGAGCTAGATGTGGTCGGAGACATGGTCCGTGAACTAGAGGCAGTCGACGGGTGCTTAGGCCGCATATGGTCAAAATTTCGAGGCGTTTCGGGCCCTTGGAAACCCTTTTCGCGCTCTTTTTCACGATTTTGTTCCAACTCACGCTCTTTCTCGCGCTTTAAACCATACTCAATGATTTGTTCCACCAACGAGCTTGGAATGACACTTGAGCTCAATCTTTGATTCAGCTCTTCGAATGGCATGTACAGCTCATGCGCCAAAATGAAAAAAGAAAGATATTGAAGACGCAAGGCTGTAGTATATTGGGGTATTTTAGGGCCACGGGGGTTGGCAGGATTGGGGACATGCTCGAGGGTGGTATATGGTGTCAAAAGTGCACGCAATTTTCCATTCATTTGGCACTGCCATCCATTTTCGTAGGCAATCAAATTCATCATCTGCTCTGATTCCACAATATGAGTAGTAAGTCCCAATAAGAGCGGTTCGGGTATATGGGGTAGATACGACCAAACTGGCGGTGGCGGTGGACGCAGCGGATCGCAAGAAAATTCTTGCATGTCAGTAAAGTGACCACGCATAATTCGGAGGTTATGAAGATATAAGCCATAAAGGAAATGCTTGATGAGGCTGCGTTCCAAGTCGAATTTTTGCCATTGTTTCGTTTCTTGATTGATCAAGCATAGACGAATGACAGCTGTCGGGACACAAAAGTCGTCCAAGAGCCTGTCCCAGTAATCTATAGACATATTCTGATAAATTAGTACAAGTTCAACGTACATCTTCGCCAGGAAAGAAGCGCGCCATAAAGTTTTGAACCCGTGTTCTAGAAGCACCGGCTGGAAAGTGGGTGGTGCCGAGCTCGGGATTATAGCCAAGTTGCGTAGTTACATTCACTAATGGCTCAGCAGGACTTCGAACTGGAGTAATTTTCGACTCTGGACCTGTATCCAGTGGTCTCTCTGGGACAGCACCCGACGAGATCACCATCGTTACCTGAAGTATAAGAGACGGTATCGCCCTGATAGATGGGTACCTATGGATGACTAACTTAACCGTAAGCAGCGGGCACCATATCATAGGCCCCATACGCATTGTACACACCACCGGGCGCCGCTGTCGCAGCGTCGGCGGGCTGAAGTAGCATTCCCAATTCCTGTACAATTTGAGCAGTCTTGTATTCTAGCAGTGAGAGACCCTGTCGAGTGAGCATGTTTCCACATACCGTCTCCACGATTTCTGCCGGATGCAAGCTGCCCACCGATTCCACGTCGAAGTAGAAGCGGTTCGCACGGCGATTAGGATCGTACGGCGTTCCTTCAGCGGGAGGTTCTTCCTCGTGTGCATTTTTGCTCTCTGGCCATTCCTTCTTGGGATCTAGTTCATACCAAAGTGTCGTATGCCGCAATGCATTGTGCGGATCGTACTCGAATCCCACAGCAGATACGGGCGACCATTTCGCATGCTCCTTCGCGAAGCCTTTGCGTGCAATGCAGCGTGCCTTGATGTGCTGCCCTTTTCGAAGCTGCACAATCGAAATACCTGGTGAATTGGGGTCATCTTATGTCAGAGAAAAGCACGTACCATGCCCCACTGGCTTGCCAAAGTCTGGATGACGCGGGGCGATAGGACCAAATGTCGCCTCATCAGAGTACATATTGGCAATCGTGTTACTGCGAACAAGGTCCTTGGACGTGACAAACATAGCCCCGCGGTCGGATGTGCACAAGGCGTCCAACGTCAACTCAACCGAGCAACGATCGCAGCCATCCTCACATGAGCAGTCCTGGACATGAGTAAAATAATCACATACACGCTGATCGATCAATACTTTGGCTGTGTCCATGCTGAGGAGAGGAATCATACCCAGACGATGCGCCAAGAATTCATCAGCCAACACCGTCGTGTTCACACTGATTTCCACCATATCAATAGCTTTATATTACCAATACGCAGCACTTACCGACAGTGGGCACATCCGCGATGATTGCACGGCGAAGGGAGTTGGCAAAACTGGCATCAGCCACAGGCACACGAACCTTAGGTCGCAATTCTCCAGGATAAAATCAGCATGTGAATTATTGATTTCCCGAAGAATTATGTTGGGAATTTGAAGTTGTTCGTTTATGGCCCGCTGAGATGCGACAGAGGCTCCTTGTGACGCATACATGCCATTCATAGCGGCCATCGACCCTCGCGTCGTAAGCCGAGCGTGTCCGGGAGACGACGAAGGTGAGGAAGATTAGGTAATCGGACTGGCCCCCGAGCCGGTGGACGCCACGTCCAGCGGTCCCAGCGCGCCTACAACGCCGCTACACGAGCATGCTAGAGTCCATCCTTCGTCGGCCGCAGCGGCTATTGCTACTGCTTTCAGGACTTATGATAGTGCTCCTGATGACGACCTACCTCTCTCTCTCGTCCTGGGGTTCGGAGCAAGTGCGTGCTCAGCTGAAGCACATTCCTGCGATCTTTGGCAACCAATCCTGCCCGACGTATCCGTCGCTTAGCGCAAGCTCTAATATCTCGGACTACCGATTCATGGGTCAAGTACAGACGGTGGAAGATTTGCGAAACTATGCCGTACGCGGCGATGACGGCAACATCTACCCGCCCGAGTTCTATCCGAACGAAATCAATCGGGCGCCACGCGCCAAGGCGGCCTTCATCAGCCTAGTGCGGAATCGTGAGCTTGATGATATGAAGTCCAGTATGCGGGATGGTACGTCACTCTCTATCTGACTGGTGCAGTGGAAGACCGGTTCAACCGCAAGTTTGGGTACCCTTGGGTTTTCTTGAATGGTGGGTTGCTTTGACTAACACACAGACAAGCCGTTCACGGAGGAGTTTAAGCAGGGAGTGAGGAAGATGACCCGTTCACCTGTATACTTTGGACTGGTACCAAAGGAGCATTGGAGCTATCCCGACTGGATCGACCAGGCGAAAGCGGCTGCGAGGCGAAAGCAGATGAATGACCAGCAGATTATCTATGGTGGATCCGAGTCGTATCGTCACATGTGTCGCTACCAGAGTGGCTTCTTCTGGCGCCACCCTCTTACCTACGAGCTGGGGCTAGAGTACTACTGGCGTGTGGAGCCAGGCATCCGCATTTACTGTGACATTGACTATGACCCATTTGTGTTTATGCAGCTGAACAACAAAGCGTATGGCTTTACCATGTCCCTGCATGAGTATCCCCTCACCATCCCTACGCTCTGGGATCAAACCAAGAAATTCGTACAAGACCACCCCGAATACCTTGCTCCAGACAATGCTTTTGGTTTTATTGTGGACAATTCAAAGACCATGCAGTCCTCGGTTTACAACATGTGCCACTTTTGGAGTAACTTTGAGATTGCCGACCTGCGGTTCTGGCGCGGTCAGCAGTATTTGGACTACTTTGAGCACTTGGACAAGGCGGGCGGCGTACGTATGCTATTCTTACAACAGTTCTTTTATGAGCGCTGGGGTGATGCGCCTGTTCACAGCATTGCCGCGTCCCTGTTCCTGAACCGCTCCCAAATTCACCACTTTGAAGACATTGGGTACCGCCATGTTCCTTGGGCGCATTGTCCAGCGAACCGAGCCAAATACCATGATACAGGAAAGTGCCTATGTGACCCAAGCGAGGTAGGTGCATGCGCTAACCGCAGTCGTTCGACAGGGACCCGTATTCGTGCATGACCCAATGGTGGAAGGTGTCGGTGGAGGGGGAACCCAAGTAGTCTTGTAGTGGAGGCGTGTGTCGTTGCGAAACCCTGGCGCCCGTCGCTCCACGGACGCTGCGGTCGACGGTATGGCCAGTGACGGCGCCGATCAGGGTGCAACGGCGTTGCCGGGCCCATACGATGTGGCCCTATTGCGCGCCATTTCTTTGTTTCGACCGGTAGGCGAGCACAAACACTTTCATATGGTGTCCATCCTCCATGCGCTGCAAGGCGCGCCTGGCGCTCAAGCAGAGGGGTCGGGCCCTTCTGTATGGGCACGATTGCAGGACTATTATGATCTACAAGGACTCGACGAGATGGAAGAGGGGAGCGATGATGAAGAGGAGCCAGTATGGCTGCGCACGTACGAGGATCATCTACAGTTTTTGCGGAGCCACGAGAAAGCACGCACGCGCGTCTTGCAAGGCGCCGACGAAGAAGAGTTTGCGTTACATCCTTTGAATTTGTACGAACCAATCATTCAACCTCGCCGCGCCGAGACAGACGACACAGACTCGTTACCTGTCGTGCCACCGTCCCAGGAGGACGAGGAGGCAGACTCTGCTACAGCGGACGTCGAGGCCGAGTCCGAGTCAGACCGAGAAGAGCCTGCGCCCCGCTCGGCTCATCGCCGCGCCGTGCGGAAGCGTGGGCACACAGAAGAGGATCAACCGCCCGAATCACTCAAGGACGAGTCGGCACATAACTCGGCACGAGCCAGCAAGCGGCGACGGGGATCCAAGGTCGACGATGATGCCTCCGATACACTTTCGCGCGCTATGACAACGCGTCGGCAACAAAAGCAGCTGGACGACGACGAGAAGAAGCGCGAGACAGAGGACGGGTCGGACGCGGCCACGGACGGTGCAAGCGCCGGTGCCACGCGGTCTGCACGGTCCACACCCGCGCGTCGCGCCACGAGCACGTCTCGCAGCGTGCGTGCATCGCCCAGTCCTGCTCCCGCCACGCGGAGCACACGCACGCGACGCTCGTAGCAGGCCAGAATCACGTGCACATACGACGCAGAGCGCCGACGGTAAAGGATCGTGTGCCAATAGCACACGGACCGACAGGCAGGATGGCGCGGCGCGCGTTCCGCCCCTCGGATGATCTGCCGCACAAGCGGATGCGCGGGGAAGACGGGGGCGCACGCGAGGAACTGTAGGTGCAGCTATGTGACAGCGCCACAGAGCGCGAGAACATCAAGATCCTCTCAGCAGGGAGACGAGACTCTCGTTTCGCGAATACCAGCAGCTCATGCGCCGGAATGGCCTATGTTCTCTGACGCCAGAGGAATGGTCCTTGCACTACCAGCAATACAAAGCGCAGTTCCACCGGCAATCGTTGTGGTCTTTTTTCCTGCGCCACCAGGGCGATGAGTGGTTCAAGGAAAAGTACGCCATCCTTCCACCTTACGTCGAGGCGCGCCTCCAACGCCGGCGTGCGGGAAGAGTAGGACGCAAGGAGGCGTGGCTACGTGAGCTCGACTCGGGTGCCTTGGACAAGGTGTGCTGGGACTTGCAGGAAGGCGATGCGCCTACCGCCATGTACACGGTGACGAACCGACTGGGCATGGAAGAGCATTTGGATACCGACCAGCTCCCATTAGCGCCGGACCCAGAGCGGCAGCTCCTCGTACGCGTATGGCGAGCAGACCGGCCACGGGCGGACCTAGAAGCGCACCTTCGTACATACCCTGGTTTTCAGTACGTCGCGATGATCGAACCCATCGCGCAGCGGCGCTGGAACCGCGCGGGTATTGCCGGGTTTGAGTCTGGCACGGATATCCGCGATGCCATTCGGCAGCTGGATGGCCACGAGTTTGATCAGTTTGTGCTGCACCTGGCGGTCCTGGACCGGCCGAGCAGCAGTCGCGTTCGTTTTGCGCCTACGTCGACCAATACGCTACCGCGGCTCGCGCATGACCTGACTCTATCTCGCCAAATGATTGAGAAGCTTGAAGAGGAGGACAGAACCTCGCTTTTTGCGGACGAGTGCCTCATAGGCGGCGAGACGTGGGCGTGGCTCGATGTGCATGCATGCGAACACATAGAAGCGCGGTGTGCAGTGCGCCTCCAGGCTAGCCACACGAAAAAGGAAAGGGTTCGTATGTTGCACTTACACCCAGATGAAAAAGCAAGTCGACTTGCAGCTGGACCTGCTACGCTGCGTATACCACATCGACTATTACCTATGCCTGCAGTGTGACTTTGCCGAGGAGCTCGAGCGCCGCAGTGCCTATCACGTGCGGCGACCGCTCGCCGACAGCGCTATGGACGAGCAAGTGCATGAACAGGACCAATACTGGCTCTCGCATCTGGATGCCAAGCTGCGTCTGTGGCTGGCGCCAGCCGACGCTCTGCCCGACCTGGGCGGCATTGACCGTGACGCGCTGGAAGAGCGCCTCACACGTGATTGGATGCACGAGGTGGAGCCTGGCAAGGTCCGGTGCTGTGTGCGCACGGGCCAGGGCAGCGACGGCACCTGCGGCAAGCTGTTCAAGGCATCGGGGTTCGTGCGCAAGCATATTCGTCGTCGCCATCTCACATTGCTTGAGGAGCGCGGCGGCGATACGTATGCGTTTGCTGCCTACTTTAATTCGTACCTCTGCGACCCGATGCGTATGGGGCCCTCCAAGAAGGAAGAGGCGCGACCCCCCGCGGCGCCACGGCCGCCCTCGGCCCGTGTGGCCGAGCGATCGGCCCCTCGAGCAAGCTATCAGGACCTTGACGGTGCAAAAGCGGATCCGATGGACCTGCCCTACTAGCTCACTACATAGATGATCCCCGCGACATGGCACATGCCTGCTCAAACAGGGCCAGGCATGGGTCGTCGGCCGCCGACGACGCAAAGACATTGGCCATAATGGTTTCGCGGTTCACCGCAAGCACATCGTGGTACAAAACCACAAATGCGCGGTACCACTCGCGCAGCCACCAGCCCTGCCATACGGCACTGTCTGCACTGTCGTCCAGTGCAGATACAGGTTGTGCTTGTATGTGGTGGACCAGCTGGGTCAGAATCGTCACCAGCACCTTGCGCTGCTCAAGTAGCACCGTATCTAGGTGCACCTGCGCCTCTTCCGCAGCGCCAGGAGCAGACGGCGCGCCATCGTTCGCGTCTATCTGACGCTGCAGCTCTTGTACGCGCCGCGTCAGTTGCGTGACACGCCCTAGAATCTTGTCGACCGTCAGGCGCAAAATCGTCCACCAGTGGAAAGAGCTCCAGTCGCGGCGCGTCGGTCCCCACTCGGGCGACTGGCCTGCGAGTGCAAACGGCGCGTTGGTACGGCCGGGCTCGCTGGTAAATACAAAGCGTACAACGTCCACAGGCTCGACAATGCGGTACTGTAGCAGCTTGTCGAACACAATCAACACCCACTGGGGCGAGTTGGTCCAGAACTGCGCCGTGCTCTCCAGGATCGAGAGACGCGCATCAGGCGTCTGTGACAATGAACGTGTCAGCTCGTGGTATCGCTCCATGACGTTGAGCAAGTGCGAAAAGCTGCGACATCCTGCGTTTAGCAGCGTCTGCACAGCCAGGTCCCGCACAATGCGCTCGGCATCGGCAGGTGTCTCTGCCAGTGTCTCGTCCTCCGTATCCGGCACGTCCGTAGCCGGTGCAAGAATGCTCTGCTGGTAGCTCTGCAAGTCTGCCTGTACCACTTGCACACTCGCCTTGGCCTTGAGCGACTGAAGCAGCTGCATCGCTAGCGCATGGTGCACATGCGTCGGATCGGCATACACGTACACAGGCACCGGCTCTGTAGGCGGCAAGACACTTGCCTCTAGCTCAGGCGGAAGCGTACCTTTGATGCGGTCGTAGTACGCCAGGCGCACCTCTAGCTCCACGATACGCCGCGCCAGCGCCCGACGGGGGTGCGGCCACGGCCGCGACGCATCGTCCAGCCACTCGGTCCACGCCCACGTAAAGTTAAAGTTGCTCAGGTGAACGCTGAACCAGTCGGCCATGCGCCGCAGCACCTCGGCCTGCACCAGACCCTCACCAGAGGCTGCGTAAAAGCGGCGAATCGTGCGTCCAATCGACGGGGCCACCTGCTGCGGCGCCAGCGTCACCACCTCGCGCAACAGTGACGTGTAGTACAGCTCTAGCTGCGGCGGTGTAGGCAACACGAGCATACAAGACACGGCGCTTTCCAGCACGAGGTCCTCGAGGCTCCAAGGGCCGTCGCCCGGCTCATGCCATGCATCGTCGGCATCGCCAAAGAGACCTTGGCCGACGGACGTTAGGCCATCAAAGGTGCCGCGACGCAGCCAGTGCGGCAAGGTCCACAATACATGCGCACACTCTTTGCGGTTGATCACAAACAGGTCCATGAGGTCCAGTACCATGGCACGCAGTACAACACTGGTGGGCGTGCCGAGAGCAGGCACACTAGCGCCAAACCAGCGCGCAGCCCGGTCGAGCGGGGGCGCACCAATCCGCGCACGTACCACCTCCGACATGCCTTTGCCCGTGTTGAGGTGCGGCGGCGGCGCGAGCAGGTCCTCGTCATGTGCGTCACGCGCCGCATCACGCAGCGGCGCCACATGTACATCCGGCAAACAAAGCACACGCTGCTCCAGTGGTACCGTAGTGGTAATGGGCGATACGGTCGTCGGTAGCAGATCGCTCGCAGCAGGCAGGCAAGCTGGACGCACAAAACCGCGCTCCCGCATCGATTGGAGTGCATGGACACGGTCCAAAAAGCCTTCCTCGGCAAGAAAGTCGTGCTCTACGCCTTCTAGGTGAAAAGGGGAGAGCAACGGACTGGTAGCGCCGCGGCGCTCCGCATACGCCATGATGCCATCGATAATAGCATCGAGTTGTTCCTTCGGGGCTGGTGAGGGACCGCCCGCAGGTAGCAGCTCCGACTGTAGCAGATCTGCGCCGGCGCGACACACGACCTCGATCACACAGTCAGCGGCAGAGTCGGCCACGTCGCGTGGCACACCTTCGCTCGACAAAACATCCACCAGCGCTTGAAGCACGCGGCGCAAAGACGCTGGCGATATGAGGCCCAGTGGCACGATAGCAGCAAACACATGCAGGGTCAGACGCACATGGCGCCAATAGTGCGCCTCGATATCCTGCACAAACAGCTGCGCGAGATGGTCAACCATGCGCATACCCAGCGTCTTGGACGTCTCTGTAGGGCTATTCGTCGGTGCAAGCGCAAGATGGCCCATGAGGGCGGCCGTTAGTGCCGTCTTGTGAGGCTGCTCGGTCACCATGATGCGCACGGCGCTCAGCACAGCCATGGGAAATTCGACGGCCTGATTTTCGAGCCATGCACACACTTTGGGAATCTCAGCGGTAATATCGATGCCTTCTGCCTCGCCAAACTGGAAAAGTGACTGGTGAATTTGACGTGTGGCGTCCATCTGCCGCAGGTGCTGCCGGTCGGGTGGTGGGCCGTACGAGCCGGATGCCGGCGCCGATACGTGGCGTGTATCGGCATAGGGATGCGGTCCACGACCGCCACTCCGGGATCGGCCCCATCCGCGCGGCCCGCGGCGCGGATATTCGCCCTGGTCTCTCCAGCCCCCTCGCTCGTCGCGCGGCATGGTACGGAGAGAAGCCGCGCGATGCGATTATGTCAGCGAAAGCCGCGGCGCCCGTCGGCAGAGCGCACTTCCTCTGATCCGCGTGCTCGTGCGGCATGTCGACGACAGCCAAGCTGCGCGCATGTCTGCGTTGTCATTATGCGCAGTCGGCCGCCGAGTTTCACGCGAAAGGATGTCCTAACTGTCAAGACTTGCTCGACGTACGTGGAGCACTCTCACCGCAGATGCAAGGGAGTCAGGAGCGTGTCGCCGACTTTACCACGTCCAACTTTGATGGACTAATTTGCATGCTACGCCCCGAGGAAAGTTGGGTCGCTAAATGGCAACGTATAGGTACGTTGGTTGATTCACACAGAAAAACGCATGGTCGGTCTGTACGCCGTCAAAGTGGTCGGTCGTTTGCCCGAGGGGTACGACTAGCAGCGAACCTACGGGGCCAACCATGTGCAGTGGCGATTGTACTATACACACGAGTCCGTAGACGACTCGAGATTCGGCAGAATAGCACTCAGCTTTTCGAGCAAATGGTCCACGCGCGTCTCGATCGTGTCGGCGATTTGGTGTGCCTGGTCCAGCTGCGCCATGAGCTTCCCGATGGACTCTGCATCGTGTGGCACGTCCTGGGTATCCAGCTCGGCGAGTTGGTCGAGCAGCTTCGCCACGTCTGCGCCGCTACGTGGGGGCTTCGCCTCGGATTGATCCAGTGACGCACCGCCCAGTGCCTCGGCGAGCATGGGAGGAAGGGACGCTGTGGTGGTGGTGGGCGTACTCTCGTCAGGCCGCGTCGCAATATGCCGCACCCATGCACCGACCGCGCCGAGATAGCCCTCGTGCCGCATGAAATAGGCGCGCCGCCGCCCCTTGCTCCAGAAACGGATGGCATAAGAAAGGGTAGCAATGGTCGCGCGGTGACCACGAATAAAGCTGCCGCCAAAGTACACACGGTCAAGCTTGTATTTTTCCGCATTCATGTGTGCAATTTGTCCAATGTTGTTGCTGATAGCATACAGCAAGCTGCGACAAATGTCTTCTTGGCGGAAATGGGCGCGGCGGCACTCGGACGGGGAGCCAGTGTTGTCGCTCGGCACATTGGGCAAGTCGCTCCGTCGGTCCCAGCGGAACACCTTGCCAAACGACGACGCAATCGTAGACGCCGATAGTCCCAAGTGGTCCAAACCAACAGGCCCGTAAATGTCACCCACAAGCATATCCACATGGCTATTATCGCCGCGCTCGCATAGCTCGAGCATCTCGTCAAAGCTTTGTGCGTCTGTAAGCAGACCCAAGAGGCCCCAGAGGGTGCCACCGCCCAAGCTGGTACCACTCACTCGCTCAAACTGCCCATGCTCGTCAATCTTGAGAATGCTCACGCCCGAGCCAATGTTCACCAACAGGCATGGCAGCTTGGGCGACGGACTCGACTCAAACATGGGCTCGTAGAGCGGAGGGCATGCACTTGGACGCGGCAGTTCCTGGGGTCCCTCTGCCATCACACTCGAGTCGCCCCGGGAAAACGACATGCCGGAATGCGCGTTGGTGTGCATCATATCGTCGATGATTCGGTCAGAGAACCAGAATACTTCATCCGGAATGAGCGTCATAAAGTTGAGGCCCGTGATAAGGCACTGCATCTCGTCCTCGCGCTGCACTTCCACGCCAAGTTCGCGTGTAAAACGTTCGTAAAACAGGTGCGCACCACCGCCCGTGGCCATAATTTTGACGCTTTTTTGCATCTCGTCAACAGTGACTTGGTTAGCAGCCGCGCTCTTTTCGATGAGTTCACGCAGGAACTGGACACACGCCTCAATGTTGCTCGACTCGAACTTGACAAAGTTGAGGCGGCCGCCCGGGAAGGCCGGAGGCAGCGAGCGCCGCCGCAAGCTTGCGGGATGGAAGAGAACTGGAGCGCGCGACGTGCAGTCACACTCTTCGTCCACGGCAGGCACTTGGGTCTCTGTGCTAGAGCGCGTAAAGTACACCACCTTGGCGAGCGAGCCGCCCACGTCGACGGCAATGTGAGACACGGACTCGGTATGGTTCGGCAAGTAAATGTCATGGCCATCTCGGCGCATTTCATCACTGGCAGTGTCTTCTACAATGATACGCGCCCCATGCGTGCGCATGAATACGTCGACGGGCAGCGCAGGGGGCGGCCCCAGCATAACAGCGCAATCGACAGACGTCGTGCGGTCGGTCGGCGCCGCAACCTTAGTCATCTGCCACGTGGAGGAGCGCAGGTCCTAGGCAGGGCCGTGTGGGCGCGGCCGCAGCGTCCTCCGCTCGCGACCTCCGCTTCTCTGCCCACCGAGACGCCCCGGATGTCCGGCTACAAGTACGATGAGGAGGGTGGTCAATTTATGACCTTTTGCCTCACGGCACTCTTGGCTTTTATGATCCCATATACCTACCGCACATTGCGTCGCAAGTGCCGCGCCCATGCGGAACCGACCACGAGCTGGCTGTCCAAGCCGGGACACAAGGTCCCGGCCGTTCAGCTGCTGTTGCGTACGTCGCGCACAGGCAGTGTGCTGCACTGGGCGGTGCTGGTAGTAGGTTGGGCGGCCGTGGCATGGCTATTTAAAAAGGTGATCTACCTCGTGGGCCAGTCCCAGCACCAAGTGTACGATCCCTTCTCCATTCTGGGTATTGCGACGTCGGCAACGGAGCGCGAGATCCGCCGCCGCTACCGTAAGCTGAGCGTTGAGTTTCACCCTGACAAGGTGGGGGACGTGTCGAACCAGACCAAGGCAGAGATTGAGTCGCACTACATTGAGATCACCAAGGCCTACAAAGCGTACGTATACCTTACTCACTCAGCCTCACCGACGAAACGATCCGGCGGAACTATGAAGAGTATGGTCACCCCGACGGTAAGCAGGAAATGTCCATGGGCATTGCTCTGCCGACCTGGATTGTCGACAGCCAGAACAACTGGCTCGTGTTGGCCGTCTACGGACTCGTGTTCGGTGTCGGTCTGCCCTTGCTGGTGGCGCGTTGGTGGTACGGCACACGCTCGCGCACCAAAGATGGCGTGCTAAATGCCACGGCCCTGTCATTCTTTCTGGCACTCAAGCCGACGGTGACCGCACAAGACGTGCCGCTCCTCTTGGCCAAGACGGAGGAGTTGCAAACGCAGTTTGTCGGTCAGTTGCGCGCCTCTGATGAGGCGGCCATGGAAGAGCTTACGCAGCGCGTGTGCGCCGCGTACAAAAGTGACACGGGCCGGGCGCTCGTGCCAGAGGATGTGACGCAGCCCGTGGCACGCGCGCTTGTCCTACTCATGGCCTACTTGTACCGCGTCGATTCGTCCAGTGCACACGTCGAGCAGATCAAGCTGCAAATCGGGCACTATACGGAAAAGCTGCTCACGAGTCTGCTGGCCATGAGCGCCTCGCACAACCGCCTTGAACAGACAAACGCGATCCGCGACATGATGGCGTGTGTCGTGCAGGCTGTGCCGCTGAGCAGCAGTGGCGTAGCAGAATTGCTACAGCTGCCACATATGACCTTGCCGCTGGCCCAGGCAGCCGTCCGGCTCGACCCGGTGGCCAAGCACGGCTTGCAGGGGCTGTGGAAGGTACCGGACGCGGAGCGACGAGCCGTGCTAGCTGGGCCGGATGGCATGAGCGCGGACGCGTACGCCGAGTGTATTCGTGCGCTGAGCGAATGGCCACGCCTGGAGCTGGTCGACGCGTACTTTACGGTCGTTGGCGAGGAGCGTGTGAGTGCGGGCTCGCTCATGCACCTAGTTCTCAAGATGCGCCTGCTGCCGCCCAAGCGCGACGGCTCGCTCCTACGTGAAGGGCGCCGCCTCGATGCAAAGAACAAGGATGGCAGTGATAGCGTGCGCTCGGGCATGGCGTCTGATTCGCTGCCCGATGAGGCCGCGGCCGGCTGCGAACCGACGGGCTATGTGTATGCGCCCTACTTTGCCGAGGAGCGCAAGCCGCAATGGTTCGTGCAGATGGGCGACCACAAGAACAACTATCTGATCCTGCCGCCGACCAAGTTTGGCGACATTGGCCCCACCCAAACACGCACGGTACATCTACCGGTCATTGCGCCACCCGAGCCCGGTGTCTATACGTTCCGAGTGGAAGTGACCTCCGACTCGTACCTGGGCTCGAACGCACAGAAGCTGATGAAGCTGAACGTGGCGGAGCAGCGCCTCGCCAGTCCTGAGGAAGAGGACGAGATCTCTGACCCTGAGGAAGATACCATTGCGGGTCAGATGGCCCTGATGCGTGGCGAAAAGGTCAAGCCATCGAATGTCGAATATGCAGACGATGACGAGGCCGAGGAGGACGAGGACGAAGAAGAGGCCGACGAGCAGACGCACGACAGTGATAGTGATAGCGATAGCGACTCGGACTAGGCTTCTACGGTCCAAATTGCTCCTGAATACTCGCTTGGTTCCGGGCCCGGCCCGCAGCGCGCTTGCCCGATTGGAATCGCTCGACCATGTCGCGCGCTACCGCCTCGGTGCGTTGGTGCAAGAGTAGACTCGATATGGGCGAGCCATCGAGGGGCGCTTGAGGCGGCTTGGGCCACGTCATGACCTGCGAGTACAGGCACAGCTTGGAGAGCGTGGCCAGGGGTGCGAGCGCACGCGGCGTACGAGGCACAGCAACGAGGGTTGTGCCTGCCTCGGGCTCTGGCACCTGGCCCTCCTCGGCTTGGGGCGTTTCGCGTAGGAGATCGGCCAGCGGCGATGCACCGTCCAGCGCGGATGGCTTGAACGCACCATCTTGCCACACCCATCGGCGCAGCGCAGCGCCTTGGCCCATACCGGGCCGGTCATCACAGCATGCCCACAATGTCACCGCTTCGGGCGTTGGGACGAGTGCGGTTTGCAGGATCGGTGCGCCGGCGCGGCACACGGTCACTGCCACGTTGCTGGCGTCGTGCGCCATTGCCGAAAGTGGCACAACAAAGACGGCCTCTGCACCCTCGACACGGAGGAGCAGCCAGTCGCACCCATCGGCGGTAAAGAGCTCGAGATGCTGGAGAACAAGCGAGATGCCATGGGGCAGCGCAGTATTTTCGCTAGCCTCTTCGCCCTGTCGCCGACGCTTGGTGTCTGGCTCTGGAGCCGAGGGATCAAAGGCGCCTTGCCATGCCACATTCGAAGCGGCCCGCTCGCGACGGCGCTCCGTAGCGGCATCCACATGAACGTACGAGGCAAGCGTATCCGCATCGAGGTGCACGGTCGCACGCAGCTGGTACTGGTGGGCTTCGCTGCACCATACGCGAAGGCATGCGCCGCCATCGCTCGATACGAGCACAGGGCGGTCCGAGGCCGGCAGACCGGCACGGGCAGCGCGGTCGGCAGGCAGCACAAGGATAGCGCCCACGCAGCTGCGCGAGCCGAGCAAATACTGCTCGACCACATGCGCCGCGCGGCGGGGGCCCCAGCGCGAAATACGAATGTGCTCGTCACGATCGCAAGACACAATGGCGCTGGGCGCTGCGCCGTCGCCTGGCAGGAACGCGAGGCAAGTGATCATACTGACATGGCCGAGACAGGGTCGCAGGGACGCATCGGCATCCCCATCGACATCCGTATCGGCAATAGGCTGCGCCGAAGGAGCACCCACAACAAAGCTCCATACATCGCCAAACTTGTCGGCGACCACAATCTCGTCGCCGTCGGCACTTTCGACCCACTGTAGTGTGCCAGCGCGCTTGGCAAGGCGCTGGAACATGACTTCGCGGCCATACTCCATGGTATCTATGTCCCACACGCGCAGGACCTTGTCGTCCGATGCGACCGCGAGGCGCTGGCCGTTGGGTGAAAAAGTGCACAAGCGCGGAAACACGGCGCTGGGCGCTGCGGTGCCTGGCGGTGCGCCCGGCCGCGCATCGATGCGTGCATCGAGGGAGGACCGGATAGCGCCCGTTTGTACATCTAGCACCACAATATTGGCACCTGTCAGTAGAGCCAAGGCATCGCGCGTCGCAGCGACCGCCTGCACCGGCAGGGCGTGGAGGGCGCCGTGCATGGTAGCAAGAGGAAACGTCACGTGGACTGTCTGTCTACTCATCGTCCGTGTCGGGTTCGCGCTCGCCGCCGTACTGGAGCCAGCGGTTGAGGCGCAAGCGGCGGCGCTCCTCCTGCGCCTTTTTCTCGTTGCGCGTGAGCTTCTTCTTGCCTTTCTTGGCCTTGAGCTTGGACATGTCTTCGTCGTCGCTCGGTGCACGACTCGGCGCAGCGCTGGCTGTCCTGCTGGCCGCGGCACTGGCTGCCTCGCTAGGTGCCTCGCTAGGCGCGGCACTCGGCGCCGCCGAGTCCGCCGGCGTCGTGTCCGCCGAGTCGGCAAAGTTTTCAGCGGCCACGTCCGTGCGTGTCTTGGACACGATACGACCCGCCTGGACGTTCCAGATTTCAGGGCACAAGGCACTAATAAATTCTTGATTGTGCGAGATGATAATCACGGCGCCGGCCCATTCGCGGATGGCCACGGCGAGACCACCCAGCGCTTCGCGGTCTAGGTAGTTGGTCGGCTCGTCCAGCACGAGCACCTGCGGGTTGTTCCACAAGGCGGCCGCCAGCACGACCTTGACCTTTTGACCACCACTGTAGCCGCCCATCGCATTGTTCTCGGCAATCTCGCCGTTCAGGCCGACTGCCTCGAGTTCGGCACGAATGGCCTTTTGACTCAAGTCGCGGCTACCCGCACCCTCACGCGAGGCATCAAAGTCATCAAACTTTTGCACGAGCTTGGAGAAGCCCAGCTCCAGCAAACGCTCGCGCGGAATCCATGTGTTGTAGCGGTGCTCCAGGCCGACCCATTTGATCTCGTACTGGTAGCTCTTCTTGAGCTTGCTGCGCCCAACAATAAACTCGACCATGCGCTTCTCGCCAGTCTGCGACACGATCGGTACCTTCATCTGTTCGGCCTCCTCGGCCGTCAGCTTCCGTGTGGCCTTCTCAGTAATCTCGCGGTCGTGGCCATCCTGATATCGCCAGCGGATGTACTGGCATGCACTCTTCTCCAGGTGCTGCTCCAGGTGGTGGAACGCGTGTTGTGCCATCATGGCAACTCGCAGGTTCGGATGCTTCTCGACCTTGCCCTCGGTCGGCACAATTTCGCCGGTGAGCACTTTGATCAGAGTGCTCTTACCTGCACCGTTCGGTCCTACGACACCGACACGGCTCGACAAACTGATCGACACGCTAGCATCGACAAGCGATGGACGCGGCATGCCAGGGTAGTGCACAGTGACGTGCGACGCTTTGAGGATCGTACGCGTGTTGGACCGCACACCCATGAGCGAGCCGGGCGGCGGGAAAGTGAACTTGACGCTCGTCGCTGCAAGTGAGTAGTAGCTCTTCGCTTCGGGACGCGTCTTGACAAACTCGGACAGGTTGCCACGGTAGTACTTGAGCTTCTTGTGCTCATAGTGAATAATGTCCGTACACACATTGTCGAGGAAGCCCGAATCGTGCGACACAGTCAAAACGGTAATGTCGGGGTTCGACACCAGGTACGCTTCGAGCCAGCGGATTGACGCCACGTCCAAATGATTCGTCGGCTCGTCGAGCAACAAAATGTCCGCACCAATCAGCATCGCCCGTGCAAGCTCCAGCTTCATCTTCCAACCACCACTCAGGCTGCCCACAGGCGTCTGCTGCCGCTCGTCATCAAAGCCAACAGTACGCAGCGCCTCAGCCACCTCGTCGCGCTGCTTGTGGGCAAGCTTGGCGTCGCCACACACAAAGTCCAAAATCGGGCGCGAGCCGTCCTCGCCTTGCAGCGAGTGCTCTACCATGACCGTGCGCACTTGGTCCTGCTCCGGGTAGCCCTCGACCTTGCCGTCACGCATGGCTTTCAGTAGTGTCGACTTGCCACTGCCGTTGGCCGCCACAATGCCGTATCGGTGACCTCGGTAGAGACGTAGTCGCGTGTGATTCAGCAAGAGCAATCCACCATAGGCCAGACTAAACACAGTGTCACACAGCTTCTCGCCTTCCATATCACCATCGTCGTCCTCGGGCTTGCCAAAGCGCTCAAGATCCAGCTGGACATAGATAGCACGGACCGCATCGGTGGCCTGCTGCGCACCGTCCGTGGTAGCACACACGCGCCGCAGGTACGGCAGCACATACACATCGTTCCATGGCTCTGCTTGCACCACGCGCTTGTCCGCGAGAAGCACCAGCACACGCGACACGTAAGCGAGGCCCGTCTTGGTCCACGCATCGCCCAACGCAGAAAAGACCACGCCTACCGGTACGTATGGCTGCACGGCCTCGCCCAGGCGCTTTAGCGCCTCGTCCTGTGCCGCTTGCTTGGCGGCCATGGGGTCTGTGCTGCCCGCCTCTTGCTTGGAGGTATGTGCCGCATCAAACGCGGTGCGCAATGTCTGTACAGCGCTCTTGGCGTGCTCACGCACCTCGGGGAAACTGGCGCCGGCCTCGATGCGCTCCACGGATGGGAGCAGCGTCGGAAGATACAAAGCGGCGGTGTGAGGGTCGCGCACGAGCTTGCACAAGTTGTCCACAATGATGACCGACTGGCGCTGCACCGTCTGGCTACGCTCGTTCAGCGCGCGGCTCAAAAGAGGCACCATGACCGCAAGGGCAGGGCCCGTGACCTCGGCCACAAATGTAATCGACGACAGCTTCTTGATACAGTCGGGCACCGAGTCAGGGCGCGCCATACAACCGACCAGGTCGGGAATGAACGGGCGAATATCGTTGTTGTCAATCACGCCGCACACCTTGGTGGCCGTCTTGATCGCTTGCTTCGACACTTCCGCCTTGGTCTCGTGCATCGCGGCCGTCAACACTGGCGTCAACTGCGTCAGCTCGTCGCCGACCTGCTCAAACGCCATATCGGCCGTGCGCGAAATGATCTTGAGCGCGCCGACCTTGGCCTGCCACTTGACCGAGCCTGAAGAGAGCACAGGGTACAGTGTCTCGAACAGCTCGGGCACCGCCTCGGGGGGAAACAGCGCCACAAGCTGGGTCACGGCACTCTCGGCGGCCTTCTTTGCTGCCTCGTGCTTGTCGGCGTAGCCCTCGAGGAGCAGCGGCAGCGCGGGCAAAAGCCACGGCTCCGCACCTAGCGGCATGGGCGCATTCTTTCCCGCAACCTTGGAGGCAATCGCACCCAGGCCAATCGCCGCCCGCTCCCGCAGATCGGCGCTCTTCTTGCTCTTCAGCTTCTCCTGCAGCTCGGCGAGGATGCCGTCTGTCAGCAGTGTGCGGAAACCATTCTTATTCACATGCTCACACAAGCCCTCGGCAGCATGGTGGGCTGCTTCCGTACTCGCACTCTGCCACAGCGTCTCCAGCGCCTCGCACGTTGCCATCAGACAAAGGTGCGGCCGGCCGACGCCGCGAAAAAAAAGTGGACGCCGATCCCGATGCGCACGTGCTACCAATCTCTACCCAGCTCGTCGTCCCATGCGGTGTAGATGAGCACGCTAAGCGCGCGCAGATCACGCCCTTCGACAATCGCATCGACATAGTCGTTGGGCGTCGATGTGAGCGCCACTTTGGCCTGCTGCGAAACGAGCGGCAAAATCTTGGCGAGTAATAGCGGCTTTTCGACGCGCCGCGGATCCGGTGTAGGCACCGCGAAACCCACACTTAGTTTCTGTAGGAATACGGCAAACACATGCTTGCATGAGCTTCGGAACACTTGCGCAAAGTCTGGCGAGTCGATATAGTCCTTGGTCTCGTCAAGAAGGGCTCGCAGCTGCGGCGTAATGGCGTCGCTGTCGTCGTCGTCGGGAGCGAGCGCGCCTGCTTCGCGCAACATGCGCACTTCGTCGCCCTCGTACTCGGGCAAGAGAATGTCGCGTAGGCCAGTGTCTGGGCCCCACACGCTGGTCGAGCTAGCGTCGCCTTCGAGGCGCGTCCGCAGGCGCTCCACGAGCTCTTCCACGTGCTCGAACGGCAGCAGCGTTTTCACGGGCATGTCACCCAATTCGGCATGCACGGCCTCGCGCACGCGCTCAGCTACGGCCTTCCATCCGTGGTGCAGGAACCAGTAGCTCGACGTCAAATACTTTTTTTCCGTGTCGTGGGAGAGACGTCCCTCGGCGAGGTTTAGGTCGTCCAGCGCCCCCACATCCAACACACCATCGCCATGCAGCGCAATCTGATGAGGCTCCTGGTTGGCCAAGAGGCCTTTTTGAGCGCGCGCAAGCTCGTCGCGCTTTGCCTGGTTCTCCAGAGCGGCCAGGTAGGCTCGGCGTCCGAGCATGTTGAGTTGGATATACGTCTGCAGCGAGAGGAACACGAGTGTGTAGAGCGACGTGATGGTACGCTCAAACGAGGTATGTTTGATATCGTCCCAGAGCCGCAGCTTGGTCGCACGCCGCTCCTCCTCGGACACGGACTCGGTCGAAGATGCTGGCGCCGGTGTCGGCGCCGTCTCGGTCGTGGCCGTCTCTGTGGTGTTATTCGCCGCCTCCGGCAGAGCCGGAGGTGCCTCGGCAGGCGCTTCGCGATGTCGTCGGTTCTGCGCGAGGAGCGCTTGACTGATCGACTCCACATCCATCGCCTCAAAGATCTGTGACGAGAGCGTAGGCAAGAGCGCCATGATGGTAAAGCTGCAATCTTCCTGGTTCTGCAAGAAGCGACGACGCAGGCTGGGGTCAGTGAGCGCACGTACTTTTCGCGTGCGACGCGGTCCCGCAAGAGGCGCTCCTGGATATCATTGAACTTGGACAGTGCAAACTGTGCTAAGAGATAGAGACCCCCCACGAGGCCTGTCGCCACGGCCACGACGCGTACGCCGCGGCGCAGCCACTTGCGAGGGCCCTGCGACAGCGCCATGACGAACCGCGCCGCCCCTCGGCCCGGCGCTGCTCCACGTGCTGACTCAGCAGGTGGGCCGAGCCGCCGAGGCGCGCGGCCCGACGCGAGGGCCGCGTGTGGCGTGCGCTCTCTGTGCGACGGACGCCCGCGTGATGAGCAGCGCGAAGGTGATTGATGCGTACGTTGCCTATCTGACCACAAGGCTCTTTGAGCGCACCGTCGATATTGTACAGTCGTTGCCACCTAGTGGCCCAATCCAGACGTCCTATGAGGAAAAACTCGCGTTGTATGGGTACGTTGCGCTACTGATGCCAGTCTGTTCAAGCAAGGTGGGTAACGCTGACTCACGCAGCGACCGACGGTGATGTAAATACCCGCCGTCCTGGTATGTTTGATATGCTAGGCCGCGCCAAGTGGTACGTTGCCCTCACTCACGCCAGGGACGCCTGGGAGCGCCAGCGCGGCTTGTCTGAGCAGGACGCGAAGCAACTGTATGTCGAGAGCATGATCAAAATTCTCCGCCGCTTTGAAGACCGTCCCCTGGCCATTTCTCTCATGGCCGAGCTCGAAGCGTACAGCGGCGACGTAGCTGAGCAGGTCATGAGCGGCACCCTGGCGGAAACGGCCAGCCTGCACTCGTCCAGCATCGGCCAGAGCCCGCGTCAGCGCGCGCTCGACCTGGCACCGTCCGTGGACGAATCAAGCTTGGCAGATGAAATGCATGCCCCTTCCCGGCTGCCTCCTGTGACATCGGTGGAAGGTGATACCCCTACGGGAAGTGGATCGCACGATACAGTCACGGTCAGTGATATGCCGCGCGCTGCCCCCAAAGCCGACACGCGACCGCGGCGCACGGATCGAGGTGTGCTCCCGGTACGTGGGACAGCGGCAGCACGCCGCGCTGCCCCCCGGCCCCGCTCCATGGCAGTGCGCCGCGACGAGTCGGTGTACTCTGGTGCAGCCGCCAGTGATCGCGGCTCGCGCTCGTTTGCATCTGCTGCGCCGTCACTGCCGCCCTCTGATGCGCCTCTGGTGCACGGAGGAGGCCCTTTGGGTCGGTACGCAGCGTCTGTCAGCGCACGCTCCCAAGGACCTGGGGCTCCTGCGCGCTCGCTGCTGGCCAAGGGCGCACGCGCCCCCAGCGAGCGCGCATCGCCCGAGCTGGATGAGACGCTCAAGGCCATCCAGGCATCGCTGAACGCACTGACAAACCGGCTCGACCGCGCCGAGTCACGTTGGCAGCGAGGACCCGCGCTGGACGTTCGCGTGCTCCGCCAGCACATGCACCAAGCACTGCACAACATGGGTTTGCTTCTTGGCCTGGTGCCAGGAGCACCCGATGAGGCGAATGCGCCTAGCTATGAAGCGTGGCGCTCGCATCAGCGTGGATTTTGGGCACTGGTGCGCTCACCCTTTACCTTTGCTGTGCTAGCTGCGGGCCTGGCCTTTCGTATTCTGCTGGATCTGGCGTCGATTGCGCTCCTAGTGACACTGCTTGTCGCGACTGTGCGCCGCCTGGGAGGGCAGGGTGACCCATGGATTGCATTGCGCCTCATCGGGCGCCTGCGTGGGCCCCTACGGTGGCTGAGCTCGCCAGCGCACCGGCAAGCCGCGCTGCGCGCGCTACTCACGAGTGTTGTACTGGGCGGCGTAACGATGGAGTCCACACGCAGTCTCCGCTCGTAGCTAGAACGAGTAGTCTGCGTCGGCTGTCACAATCACATCAACAGGCCGGTCGTACTCGTCGCGTGGCACAGTCTCCAGCATTTGCTCTCGTAGTGCAAGCGCAATGGTATGGGGCGGTGCGCGCCCTTGTGCCTGGGCTCGTATCGCACATTGCGCGAGGTACCGGTCATAGTAGCCACGGCCCTGGCCGAGACGCGCACCGTGCCGATCAAACGCCACGCCAGGAAGTACAATGAGGTCAAGACCTACATCCATGGCATCTTCGCGCAGAGTCCCATCAGGCAATTGGAGCGCGGGCTCTGCAATGCCCCACTTGTTCACAGTGAGGCCGCTTTCCAGCTCCTGCGTGTCGTACACGCGCAGCATGTGCATCTCCGCAAACGTGTGAGACTCGCGCGCATCAGCGCCAGCAGCCAGTGTACTAAAACGCGGCACATATAGATGCTTGCCATGGCACAGCGCCGCACGACACAGCGCCCACGTATCGACCTCGGCCATCGGCGCACTGAGATACACACTCACAGCGTGTGCGCGCTGAAAGTGGGGGTGAGCGAGCACGCGCTCCGTCACAGCATGCGCTGGGTCAGTGCAAGCACGTACATTGCGCCTCAATCTCGGGCCGCGGGAGCGCCGCCAGCGTGCACCGCACCGCGCGTCGCACCGACGCCTTGGTGCCTCGCACGGCCGCCATCGTGGCAGAGAATCACGTGCAACTTCCCGAACCGCGCGCGGCGCGCTTCGCCTGGCTCGGAACACGATGGATCGTGCGCGCGGGTCGACGATGCGGGCGCGGCAGGCGGCGCCGGCAGAGGACGTGGAATGGTGCGTCCAGTCGAGTGCCGATGCGCCGATGAGTGGGGCAGAACAGGAAAAGTGGGGACCGCACCCCTCGGCGGCTCCGACCCGGGTAGACCCGCCCCGGTCGCCACGGGGTGGTAGTCTTGCACGGGCCGAATGGGTGGTGCTAGCCATCGTGACGCTGCTGGCAGCGCTCGTACGCTTCTATCACATTGAGCGGCCGAGCAGTGTGGTGTTTGATGAAGTACACTTTGGCGGTTTTGCGGCCAAGTACCTGCGGCGCCAGTTTTTCATGGATGTGCACCCGCCGCTCGCCAAGCTACTCATCACGCTGGCATCGTGGCTGCATGGCTTCCGAGGCGACTTTGACTTTAGCGAAATTGGTACCGAGTACCTAACGACGGAAGGAAAAGAGGCTGTGCCCTACGTGGCGATGCGCTCGGTCGGCGCGTGGTTCGGCACGCTGACCGTGCCGCTGGCCTATTTGACACTGCGCGGCTTGCACATGCGTCCGGCCAGTGCACTGCTTTCTTCGCTGCTTGTGCTCTTTGACAATGCGCTGACGACGCAGTCGCGTCTCATTTTGCTGGACGCGCCGCTCGTGTTCTTTGTGGCGGCAGCCTTGTGCGCGTGGGTGCATTTTTCGCTGCTGGACCAACACGCGCCTTTCTCGCGGGCGTGGTGGGTACTGCTTTCGCTCACAGGCCTCTCCCTCGGTCTCGTCCTGAGCTGCAAGTGGGTGGGCCTGTTTACCATTGCCAGTGTGGGTGCGGCGGTCGTTGTACAGCTGTGGTACCATCTCGGCAATCTGCGAGTGTCGCTGCCCACGCTTTTGCGTCATGTGGGCGCGCGTGCGGTGTGCCTCGTTGCACTGCCGCTCGTTGTGTACATGCTCATGTTTGCGGTGCACTTTGGCATCCTGAACCAAGCAGGGCCCGGCGATTCGTTCATGAGCTGGCCTTTTCGGCACACGCTACGAGGCAACGGTATGCAAGACCAGTTCATCGATGTGGCGCTCGGCTCGACGGTGCGTGTGCAGCACTACCATACGCTCGGTGGCTACTTGCACTCGCACGACCACAAATACGAGACCGGTAGTCAGCAGCAGCAAGTCACACTGTACCCCTTCCGAGATGAGAACAACGAATGGATTTTGCTGCGCGCGCCCATCTCGGAGGAGGAGCGCTACGAAGTGGGCCCCGACGGACATGCCATTACGCCCGACGACGAAGTGACGCGCTTCTTCCACAACCTCACGTACGTGCGCGATGGTGATGTGGTGCGGCTCCTGCACAAGTCGACACAAGTACGCTTGCATTCGCATTCAGACCATCGTCCGCCGGTGAGCGAGTCAGACTACCAGCACGAGGTCACCGGCTATGGCTTTCCCCAGAGCAAATTTGGTGGCGATGTGAACGACAATTGGGAGATTGAAATCCACGAGCAGCAGTACGGCGTGCGTGCACGAGACAAGAAGCGCTTGTTGACGCTCCGCACCATCTTCCGTCTCAAGCATGTGACGCAGCAGTGCTACCTGTTCTCTCACCCCGTGGCGCTGCCCGACTGGGGCTTTGGGCAACAAGAGGTGACGTGCAACAGCAGCCCTACGCTGCCCAATTCGCTATGGTACATTGAAACGAACGAACACCCTCTGCTGACAGAGAAAGCGCGACGCGTCAACTATGTGCTGCCCCACTTTTTCGCCAAGTTCCTCGAGCTGCACAAGGCCATGTGGCGAGTGAATCGTGGATTGACGGCGCACCACGCGTACGAGTCGCGTCCCGAGTCGTGGCCTGTGCTGCGACGCGGCATCAACTTTTGGACCAAGCACCACCGCCAAATCTATTTGATCGGGAACCCGGCTGTGTGGTGGAGCGCCTCGGTGGCCGTGTTGTTGTATGCCATCGCACGCTTGGTGCTCGTGCTGCGCGCTCAGCGAGGCTACAACGACTTTCACCACACCACTGTCGTGCAATACGACCGCGCGTGTGGCTTTCTCGCTGCAGCCTACGCGTTGCACTATCTGCCGTTCTTTTTGATGAAGCGTCAGCTGTTTTTGCACCACTATTTGCCGGCACTCTATATTAGCGTGTTGTTGCTCGGCGTTGTATTTGATCTAAGCACCTGTCGCGTACGCCCCACATGCCGGCTGTATGCGGCACTGCTGCTGGGCGGCTTTGCCGGCACCGTGTTCCTGCGGTATGCGCCTCTGTCGTACGCGTCGCGCTGGACCAATGAGCGGTGCGGCGACGCTATTATCGCGAGCCACTGGGACTTTAACTGCATCGACTTTCCCGACGATTTGTCCGAGTATGCCACGTACGCCCATGTGGTGAATCGACCGCACGATGCACAGTCGCGCGGCGACGACGATGTGTGGCCTTTTTCGCTGCCGTCGCTGCCCAACGTGCTGCACCGCAAAATTGTGCCAGACCTGCACCGCGCGCAGTCCACCGATGAGGCCGCACGCCAGTCGCAGGCAGACAAGGCGCGGGAACGCCCACAGGACGCGGTGCCCAACGTGAGTGGCATCGACCAGGCACAGCGGCAGCAGGCCGTGCTCCAAGGCACCAGCGCGCTGCGCAAGTCGGACACGTCCTCCTCGAGTAGTGCGCCGCCGCGCGCCTAGGTACCGCTACCGCGCCGCTGCGCGCAATAGCCACGAGACATTTTCGTAGGCCACAAACGTGACACAAGTGCCAGGCAGGATGCGCAGCGCATTGGTGGCAAAGCCCCGGTAAAAAGCGCGCGGCCCCTCGTCGCGGAACATGCGGACCACGCACGACCAGGTCGTGGGGTACAAGTGCGACGTGACGTGGTTCTGCATGCGCGAGCGCACGACCTGGTAGGGGTAGGTGAGCGTAATGGAGAACAACTTGGCCGCCCCGGACAAGAGGGTATACTCGCTATTGCGCAGCTGCACGCTCTCGAGCTCGGCCTCGGAAAAGGTGCGGCGTCCTGTTTGCCGCTGCAGCGTGACCGCCGTGCGCCACTGCTTGAGCTGCTCATACGCCATAAACTGGATGGCCCCGTTGGATACGCCGAGGATCGCTAGACCCACGCCTCGGTACCAGCCGGCGAGGCCCTCGGTCTGAAGCGTGTGGCAGAGCCCATGCCATAGTCCGCGGTACGCAACCGGCGCGGGCGGCTGCGAGCCGGCACGCCATGGCGCACCTACGGTACCAATAGTGCCGCCCGCGTCGGGACGCAACGGGGGACGAGGCGTTGCCGTCGTCGTAAACATACGCGTCTTGATCACCCACAGCGGATTCGTCATGATGGCTGTGATCACGCCGCTCTCCGTCGCGGCGAGCAGGTGCTCACCAGCCGACAAGGGCCGTGGCGTTGCATCATCGTGGCGGCGTGTCATGTGCTCTTTGATCATGGTATACCACAAAAAGTACAATCCCCAACTCGACGCATTGCCCACTATGTTCGGGACAACACCCCGGTACAGGCCCCACCACCCACTCTCCTTGGTAATACCCACCAAGGCATCCACAATGTCCACGCCGGGTTTGCCGCCCATCAAGTAATAGAGCCAACGCCGCTGTGCCACTTTTTGATAAAACATGGAGCGCGCCGCCACATCGCTGGTGAACGTCGACTGGTTAACCTGGAACCGCGTCTTGACGAGGTCCAGAGGATTCATACAAAGTGTAGATATGGTCCCTGCCACCATACCAGCTACAGCATGGTCCACAGCCGGCGTCGAAAAGTACGAGGGCGCCGTGTCCTGCGGCATGGCGGCACGAGCGCCGCGGCCGCCGCCCGCGCCGGGCACCCACCTCCACTATCGAATCTGCTGTCGCCGGCGCATCAAGTTGCGCCGCACCTTGCGGGGCCCAGCGCCGACAGGCCGCGCAGGCGGTACTGCGCCATCGTCCACAGAAAGGAGCTCACGCGGCCACGAAATATAAGGAACGGCCTCGCGTGGCACCCCGGCCAGCGTGGCTGTAGGCGCACCCCGCCCTTGCACCACGTCCGCCCACGCCGCCTCATCGAGGGCGCCCCAGATCGGCAGGTCGAGCGCGCCAGCAACGAGGCCCAGCGCACCAGCCCCTTGTTCCACAGATGTTCGCAAATCAAGACCAGATATCGGCGTTACAAGGTGCACAGCGCCGTTATCACGGTCGATGGAGCGCACGAGCGCAAGACCGAGCGCAGGCGCACCAGGCCCTGGCACAAGTGCCTCGCCACGCGCAAAAGCGGTGCGCCACACATGGTCGCCTGTGATGGCAGAGGGCGGCGCCTGGACAATGGCCGCGAGTCGTCCATTGAGGGCCAAGAGTCGGAGCGCCTCGTCCACACGCGCGCGCGCGTCGAGCACGGCGCAGCCAGCCGGGAGGCCTTCGTCCACGTCCACGATAAAAGGTGTGCGCGCCACGAGTGGGCATGTCCAGTCCCACACAGGAGGCACAGCCTCGCCAGGCCGCGGCAGCTGCGTCATGTGCAGATAGGACAAAATACTGAGCACGCGTGACTCGGCCGCATTGAGTCGGCGCACAGGAGCGCTCCAGGCGGTCGTGTCGTTGTACATGGGCAGTGCGTAGACACAAGGCGAGGCACCTGGCACGGGCGGCAAGGGCGTGCTCATGTCCGCCACATGCGTGGGATGTACCAAGGCACATACCTGCTGGAGCAGATCGAGGCCCAGACCTTTGACCCACCCGTGCGTATTGACAACGAAGGGCATGGTCAGTGCACCGCGGCGCCGCGCGGGACGTCCGTCGGCCTCGAGGGTGCTATGCTGCACCTCGGTATGGAAAAACTCGATCAAGTCGCGTGCAGCTGCGAGGTAGCGCGCTGGATCGTCGCGTGGCGTCACATCGCCGAGCATGTACGCCCGGACGGGCCGGCGTGCCGTGCACCAGCTGGGCGCCCAGCACCCACTCTCGTGTGTGGCGTCCAAGACGTGCAAGGCAAGTAGGCCCGGCGGACCATACTCGGGCTGGCCGGGATCGAGCTCGAGAAACGCAACGTGGCGTGCGCCTGGCGCGGTGAGCAGGGCATGCAGCGCGAGCCGCGCGAATGTCGACTTGCCGGTATTCTTAGCGCCACGTACCACGAGTGCCAGTGGCTTGGTGGCGGCAGCAACGAGGTCGGCCTGCATATCGGCCCATGCAGGGGGCACCTGCAAGTAGTGGTGCGCCTCGCGCTCCAGCACAAACGTACAAGCACGAGACCACCGCTCGGTTCCAAAAGGATTCATGCCGGCCAATGGGCATATACGCGCCATGTGCTCGAGTCCGCACCGTGCGCTAACAAGACGCACGACGACGGCGTGCGTGGGACATGGCTCGTCCAGTGCGTCATCCACAGCCTCGAGGGGGGCCGCGGGATGCACATCAGGCACCCACATGGCAAAAGGCGCCGAGGCCGGTGTAAGGCGCGCACCCGCCAAAACGACGGTGCCCCGCACGACATGCACGTAGCATAGGCCACGTACAAGAAGCGTTTCGCCCACATGTAGGCCACATTGCAATGCGTCGCCATCGTCCAGCGTGGCCGGCACCGCTAGCACGAGGGGGGGCGGTGATGCACATGTCTCGAGCGCGCATGGGGCGTCGGGAGCCCATGACGCCTTGGGCTCGAATGGAGCTTTGGGTGCCACTGGTGCTTTGGGCTCCAATGGGGCTTTGGGTGCCACTGGTGTTTCGCGCGCTGCCATCCGCGAGCGCTGACGAGATCCTTCAGGCATCGCGTCGGACGCGGTTCGTGTGCGCCGACGAGACGGAGCAGGTGCCACCGTAGCTGGCGCCTCGGTAGCATGAGTCTGTTCCACGGTGACGTGCTCAGCTTCGGCCCGCTCTGCTTCAGCCCGCTCAGCCTCGGCTTGAGCAGCGCGTGCGCGGCGCACGGCAAGCGCACTGGGCGGAGGGCGCATGCAAGGAAAAAAACGACCGATTCTCCACTATACACTCCTACCCAGGCACGGGCGGCGCCTCGGACGTGGGCGCACGCGGCATCGGTGCGCGCGCACCGATGCCTTCTGCGAGCAAGTCACGCAACACACCGACCACTCCATCGACTTCGCCCGGCGAGATGCCACCGCATCCCGCAGCAATCAGACGGCGGTACAGTGTCATGGTGCGGCCAGCGCCCTCGTCGCGCACGGCCATGCGATGCTGGGTATGCTGCTCGGCGAGCCGGTCGGCGGCAGCGCGTGCGCGTGTGAGCAACTGCGCAAGCTCTTCTCGCCACGAGCCCTGTGGCGCTGCGACCAACGCTTGCGTCGCAGCGTCGGCGTTGGGCGCCTCACCGAGACGTCCGTCAGGCCGAGCGGCCTGTACGAGCGCCTGCACGGCGTCCCAATCGCGCGCGGCCTCGGCGTGGCTGTGAGCGCGGCGCGCGTGTGCGTAGCGATCCTCGAGCTCGGCGACCGCAGCAGCATTGTCAGCCAGTGCGCCATCCGCGTGCAACGACGCCTCGGCACGCGCACTGTCGGCCATCTCGCTTTGGATTTGCACAAGGAGCGATTGCGCATGAGCCAGCTTGCGCTCGAGGACCGAGAGTTCCGTATCGTAACTGTCAGCGAGATCGTGCAGCAAGGTCGACACGAGGCCGACCGAGCGACCCGCGGCGCGTTGGCCCGCCTCGGACGAGTGCGGCGCAGCACTGGGGCCTGGGGCAGGCGTATGGCCGGGGCGCAAGGGACTCGCGCGGAAGCGCTCGTCCTCCACGATATAATCTTCGGCATTTTTTCCCTCCTTGTTGCGGATCTTGGGGTCGGCGCCGTGCTCGAGCAGCAGGCGCACAAGCCGCTTGGAGCGCGCGCGTGCCGCCATGGTGAGCGGCGTCTCGCCTTCGTCGTCTTGAAAGTTGAGAATGTCGGCGAGTTGCTCGCCATACTCGGCGAGACGGAGCACCATTGTCTCGAGATAGTAGCGGCTCGCGTGTGGCTTGCCACGGCTCAAGGCGAGGTCTACGACGTGGTGGAACACGGTGCGGTCGTTTCGGTCAATGTTGAGGATACTGCGGTGCAGCAGTTCAAAGAGCTCGGGAAACTTGCGCAGGTCGTAGTTGTTGCTAAACATGGCCGCTCGCATCAGCGCCGTTTGCCCATTGCTGTTCACGCGAAACACATCCGCGCCCGCCGTGAGCAGTAGCTTGACGACGCGGATGCGCCCCATGGCACACGCCCAGTGCAGCGCTGTGTGCTCGTCCTCGTCAATGCTCATATTCGGGTCAAAGTCGGGCGGTGGGCTCACAAGGAGAGGCGGGATCGTTGTCGTCTCGCTAATGAAATAGTCCAGGATAATCTCGGCGTAGCGCGCCTGTGGCTCCATGTCCTCGTACGCGGTATGCGTAGCCGGTGGATGCGCATACGCGTCGCGATACGGCCCGTACGCGGGCGCCAGGCGCGCACTCGGTGCGTACATGGCGCCGTGGCGGGGATCCTCATAGCCTCCCGCATACGCATCGTGCTTGAGCTCGGGCGCAATGGGGCTGGGCGTGCGACTCGAGCTGCTCACGTCGCTGGGCGACGGACTCATACTGCCTTCCGAGCCGCGGTCGTGCTCGTCGCCTAGGATCTCGCTGCTTTCGTCACTCGAGGCGCGCGCACGCGCAGGATCGATCTCGCCCGCGGCCTTTTTGAGGCGCCCAGAGGACGCAATCGCGTGCTTGGGGGCGGGCGGCGGCGACCGATCGGACGGGACAAACGAGAGGATCGGCTCAAGTAGGTCGCGGATGCGGTAGTGCTCGGCGAGCTCAATCGCAATGTCCATCGGGATCCAAGTGCCTTGATACTTGCCGTAGCCGCCTTGCACTTTTTCGTGGATGCCTTTTTGCACCTCCTTTTCGAGCACGCGCGTGCGCTGCGACTTGTCGAGGCCCACGACCTTGAGGATCTGCGTCGCATTCAGCCACGCGTCACTGCGCCTTCGCATGACCGCCACATCCTTGATAATGCATTCATATACCGGCACGCCCGAGTAGGTCGCCTTGAAGATCTGGCCTTCTGGCACGGACGGCATCGTGGCGCGGCGCGGCGCGGGGCCGCGGCGCGGCTCCCTCCTACACACCTCCACTGGCACGTGGCCCTATCGTTCACGCTTTTTTCTTCGCGCCGCTTGCCTGCATGAGCGAGTCGGACTATTTCTCGTCGGAGGACGAGGGAGCGCGTTCGTCCATTAGTGCGCCTGCCGACCACCGTGTGATCGGATCGCTGCCTCAGGGCGAGGGTCGTGCGCCTCGCGCGACGCGCTCCTTCGCAGCGCTTCGTAATGCGTATGTCGACACAGCCGGCCCCGAAGAGGCGATGCCAGCAGCGGCCACCGCCCCTGTGTCGACCAAGTCAAAGCTATCGCCCACAGCGCCTCCCCACACTCCAGCGTCTGTGTTGCAGTCGCAAGGCGCACCGCCGCCATCAAAAAGAACACGTGCGGGCCCTTCGATGGTGCCTGTGGCGCCCAAGGTGCCCAAGACGCACACCGACAAGACAAGCACGCCTCGCTTGATCGTCGTGCTCGAACAGGCATGTCTCGAGACATACAAGGTGTCGAGTGGCAGTGCCACGCATGCCCGCGGCAACAAAGAAGCCGGTGACAAGTACGCGCTGCTCAACTGCGACGACCATCAAAAGGTGCTCGCCAAGATGGGCCGCGACATTGCCGAGGCGCGTCCCGACATTACGCACCAGTGCCTGCTTACCTTGCTCGACTCGCCCTTGAACAAGGCCGGTTTGCTCCAAGTGTACATCCACACCTCCAAGGGCGTGCTGATCGAGGTCAATCCGCAGGTGCGCATTCCTCGCACGTTCAAGCGGTTCAGTGGGCTCATGGTGCAGCTGCTCCACCGCCTGAGCATCCGCTCGATCAAAGGCTCTGAAAAGCTGCTCCGCGTGATCAAGAACCCCGTGACGGACTACTTCCCGCCCAACACGCACAAAATCACCTTGTCGTACAATGCGCCCGTGCAGCGCCTCACGTCGTACCTTGCTACGATTCCGTCTGACCGCAGCATTGCTGTATTTGTCGGTGCTATGGCGCATGGCGAAGACGACTTTGCCGATGGCATCGTCGACGAAAAAATCTCGATCAGCGAATACAGCCTCAGCGCTAGCGTCGCATGCGGCAAGTTTTGCTGCAGCCTGGAAGATCTGTGGGGCATTGTATAACAGAGCCATAGCCTACTATACATTTTATGGACGCGGCGAAAGGCCACGGTGGCCACGCGCAGGCGGCCGATTTTCCACGCCAGGCGCACGCGTGGAGACTTGCTTGGCAGTGGGCGAGCGCGCGAGCCGTGGGCTGGCAGGTTGTGCTGGCGTCATGACGCGCCGCACACGCGATGGCGTCTGAGTCGCTGCGAGTCGCGCCGCATTGGCTGTGGCCGTCGCTGTGGGCGAGACAGGCGCGTCTTGGCGCGGCAAGACACCCAGCAGCTCGGCATCCGTGCGTGGCGACTCACTTTGCAGTTGCGCAGCCACAGCGCGGGCATCCTGCTCGTCCGAGGTCACACGGACACCGCTGGCGCTTTCGCCTGTGCCCAGCACCACGCGCCGGCGCTTGGGGCTGGGGCTCTTGCGTGGTTGACCCACACAGGGTGTTGGCTTGGTCGTGGGCACCGGCGCTGTCGGTGTGCGAGGTGTGGGTGCAGGGGCAGTGGCAGTAGCAGGCGCCGGTGTGGGCGCCGGTGTTTGGGCCAGCTGGGCGCGCACACGGTCTTCAACGCCCCAGCGCAGCCACGTAGCCGCATGCTCGTACATAAAGTGCTGCTGTGGCCCCACGACGCATCCCGGGCGCATGAGGCGCATGTACCCAATGACCTCGCTCGCGGTAAAGCCGTGTTTCCACACGAGATACGCGCCGATCAGTACGCCGGTACGCCCGAGGCCCGCTTTGCAGTGCACGGCAATGGCACGGCCGGACTCGATCACGCGGTCCGCCTCGTGGATAAACGTACGAAGAATCTCGTCCGAAGGATTCGATCCGTCGTCAAAGTACAGCTCACGATGTTCCATACCTGCATTTTTAAACACGTCGCGGTGGTACAGCGGATTGTTGAGGCGCACAACGAGGCCGATCTTGTGCTGCCGGAAGTAGTTGACCGTCTGCCGTAGCAGCGGATTCGGCGGTGCGCGCGCGACGGCTGCACTCGCTGCAGCGGGGCCACCCGCGGCAAGCGCGGCCATATACGTGCGGTCTTTGGGGCTCGCGAGCGCGAGGAAATGTGGCGTAATCCAATTCCAGTCGCCATGCTGCACTTGCTCGTAGTGCTCGTACGCGGCCAAATCAAACGTGGTTAGGTCCAGCAGACCACAGTCGAGTGCGCGGCGCACACCGTACAAAATATCCTGGATCGTCAAGCAATAGTCGGCGCGACCATAGCCTGCGTCTCGAAACGGCATCAGCTCCATCTCGCTGTACGGGAAGAAGGCATCCGCTGGCGAAATGTGGTCGATGGTCATGGCGTACAGCGCACACAAGAGTGCCGCATTGGCCTTGTGGTGGGGATGCGTGCTGGTGTACAGCGCGAGATGCGTATCCTGCATCGCTGGATCGATGAGCATCTGGTGGACGTGCACGCAAAAGCGGTAGAACATGGCAACGTTCAAGGGGCCCCAGTCGTTGGAGAAGCTCAGGTACACGAGGTCTTCGTCAATGCAGAACCACTGCAGCTTGGCAGGGCGCTGCGCAAGAGGCATGTCGGTCGGCAGGGACGCAGCATGTAAACCGTCTCCTGCATTCAGCTCGTCGGCGTCCGGCAATGTATCGGCAAAAATGCCGAACCAAAAGCGTGACGACACAGCGACCAGGTCGTGCGCCAGGCGCGCCGATGGTGTTCGCGCACGCGGCGCACTCTTTGGCACATCGCAATCTGGCACGCTAGCCACATCGATGAGGTCCGAGTCGTCGGGCACCATCTGCGCCGCCGGCTCGTGCGCGTCCGCGACAGGCGCTCGCGGCATCGTCCCGGCTCAAGGCACACCCTGCCAAACAACCGCGCCCGCCGTGTTGGTATCACGTGACACACCGGTGGCGCGTGGACGCCGCGTCGCTGCCGCCGCGTCGGTCGCCGCGTGAATGCCGCCAGACGCGTCGCCGCGGGCGAGCGCTGCGGCGCCTAGCACACCTGTATTTTCATGGCAAAAGGGGCTGGATGCACATATAGCGCAGTATCGCTCACTTGCAGCGCTTTCGACCCCGGCCCCGACACCTGCGCCCGTACGAGATGCCCGTACGCCACCGCGCGTAGTTCGCCCACCTCCCACCACACGCACACCGTCCTGTGCAGCACGTTTGCACTGTGGACATGATCGATTTGCTATGGTAGAGCGCGTATGGGACGAGGCCGTCCCTACACCGGCGCCGACGCCACCTCCTGCCAAACGGCGGCGCGTCCCGCGCGCGCCGCGCTCGGCCAGTGCGCCTCAGACCACGCTCGATGCGTTTTGCGTGAGAAACACATCGAACGAAAACACAATGTCTCGCAGCGGCGACACACCATCGTCGCCCAGCTCGCTCTCTTCGTGCAGCAGTGTGCCGGGCGATTCGGAGGAGGAACTTGCGTCTCCAGCGCGCGCATGGCTGCGCATGCTTGGCTCTTCTCCCACCCACTGGTGATCAGGGCACCTCGCCCCACATTTTCCGCTTGCGGTCCACTGCCTCGGGCTTGGGGCAGCTCACGCACGATGTATCACGTCCATGTTTTTCATAGAAAGCTGCGCAGCACGCATACAACTTTTTAACGAGATGCTCGCACCGCTCTTGCTGAAATTGGTTCCGCTGTATGCATGCCTGAATCTCGCACGCATGGGGCTTGCACGGGTTGGCGGGGTCAACAGCCATGGCCGTAGCGTTCGTTCGTGCCTGCCTCCACACACCTCGGAGGCCACCGGATTCGGCGGTGGAGGGGGACACGGGCCACGCGCTCGCCGAATTCGGGACGCGCGCATCCGCGTGGGCAGAGGCGCTCCGAAGGTGGTGTGGGCCATCGGCTCTTTTTGTGCTACCATGTCGCGCGGCGCTGGGGATATGACCGCGTCGTCGCCCCCGACTCAGGTGCTGATCCTGCGGTCCGAGCCGCCCCTACCGGCCTTTTGCATGCCGTTTCCGATCCCCCCTCCCACGTCCGACATCTCCGTCCTGCGGCTGTCGGTGCTTCGCATCCTCACCGGGCAAAAAAATCCGTCGGCCCCCCAGCTTCTTACGCACAGTGAACTGCTCAAGCAAATGACTGTGCAGGGCTGGCGCCTGCGCATGCTCGAACTGGTGCAGGTGCAGGCCGGCAGCGCCGCTGACCGGGACGACGAGGTGGAGCTGGGCCTGACCCTCCTCGATGAGCACAAGTGCTCGGCGCTGGAGCATGGTGACGAGATTGTGTACGTATGATCGACTGACATTAGTGTCAAGCTGCACCCCGGCTTTACCCTCGCAGAGCTGCAGCTGCCGGACCTGGGCGCCGGCTACGACTATTCGGTGAGCCCCGATGAACAGGCCATTTATGCGGCGCCAGCGTACACGCTCACTCATCCCACGGAGCCGTCATCTCACTCTTCGTCTGTACAGGCAAACCCGACCACCAATTACCAGGCCTTTCAGTACCCCGACTACCGCCAGGGCTACAAGGTACTGTACACCCAAGGCTCGGGTCATGGTATTGTATCGCGCACACCAGCAGGCCTAGGCCCTCTCGTGACCGACACGCGCGATTGCGGCATCGAATCGCATCAGCTCGCACAGCTCAAAGGCCTTGCTCGGTCCAATGGCGCGGCTGGCGAGATGGCCCGCGCCAAGCTCGCCGAGCTGGGCGAGCCCATTCCCGATTTTCGCACGGCCAAGGCCAAGAAGCATTTGCCAAAGCTGCCGGCGGACAGCTCGCTTCTCGTTCCTTCGGCGTCTGGCATGCCGAGCACTGCCCTTGCGCCCCCGGTCACCAAGCCGATCGTGTCGGAGATGCCTTCGACGACGGCACCCGCCGTGCCGGCCGCCGCGACGATGCCGCTAGGCACGACGCCGGCCGTGGCACACACGGCTGCTGCCGTGCCGGCGCCCACGACTAGCGTCCCTCGCATGGAGCGCACGACGCGCCTGCCTCAAGAGCGTGTGCGTCTGCAGCGCGACACCAACACTCGCTCACCCTTTGTCGGCCTTCAGCCCCGAACTTCTTCTGCGCCCAAGCTCACGAAGAAGAAGAAGAAGGCTACGCGTTCGCAGCTCTTTGGCACTGTCAAGGCCACGCTGCAGTCGCGCAATCCCACCGCTACTTCCCAACTGTTTGTTCCGCTGTACGCGGCACCGTTCTTGGGCATGCGCCCTCAGGGACACTTGACCAAGCCCCAGAGGTCGGGGCTGCTGCGCAACCGCGACCCAGACGAAACCTTGGCCCCGCCTGAGGCTGCGCCTGTGCAAGATGCGGCGGGCGTACCCGTGCCTACCGAGCACGTTCCGGCCGGCGGCCTAGCTGCGGTCGGTGTGCCCATGGAAGAGGATGCGCCCATGGACCATGTCTACACAGAGCTGCCCACAAGAGCCGGCCTGGGCGTTGATGTGCCACCGTACGGGCCGCCCCCAGGCAGCACTGTGCCACCGTATGGGGACATGCCTGGATCGCGCGTGCGGACCTCGGCAGAGGCCTACGTGGCAGAGCTGCGCCCTACGTATGCGCCGCCCAAGCCGACTACGTCGGTGCCTGTGCCCGAGCCTTTGCCTTTGCCGGAGCCTGTGCCGAGTGTGATGCCGACAACGTCCCAAGGCGCGCAGGTCGAACGCAACTCGTCGATCCACCGCCTCTTTCACACGCCCATGCCGGGCCAAGCGGTCGCCGATGCTCATGCTATTACACATGACAAGCGTGCGTCTCTGCGTGCCGCGCGTGATGGGGCACAGGAGGCAACATGGGCGCCCCCCCCTGCTGTGCCAGAGCCGCAGAGCATGGAGCCCGTGGTCCTGGCTGCCCCGCCAGTTCCTCCCAAGGGCCAAGGGTCTTATGGCGTTCCTGTGAGCCAAGGGACCTATGGCATCCAAGTCCCTGAAACTCTTGGAACCCACGGGACGCATGGACATCATGGACTTCATGGACACCATGAACACCATGGCCCCGACCACGGTTCTGAAGCGCTTCTTGCGCCCTTGTCACAAGAGACGCCATTGCCGCCGTTCGTGGAATCGCACAAACTTGACGAGTCCACGCATTCTCGACTAGAACCGCTCACGCATCAGATCTCGTACGCCGAGCCTGTGCCTGAGGAGGTGGTGACACATGCGCCGGTCGATACAGCTGCTTTGCCGCCCCCCCTCAGTCACGAGGTCTTATCGCAGATTCCTGTCACGTCGCTGGATCCGGCGCCGGCCGTGGTGCCTCAAGTGCCTGTCGTGCCCACAGTCCCCGAGGTGCCAGCCACTTCTGTGGTGCGTGAGGTGCCGGTGGTCTCGACGATCGTCGAGACGACTGCGCCCACAACCTCTGCGGCCTCTGCGCTGTCCCTCCCGGCCCCTGCATCTTTGCCGTACCTATCGTCTCAACGCACACTCGTTTCGCCGGCCGACCAAGCAACGACGGTGCTACCTGCTCGCGAGTCTGTGCACTACTCGACCCCTCTCTCTTCGCTGCCTCCTCCCGTCCGTACGAATTTGGTCCATGACACGACGGCGGTGCTCTCTACACGTTCCGCCGCCGATGAGTATGCGGCCGCGCCTCGAGCTATCAATGTGCCTGAATGGGACGGCGCAGGCCGCGTCGAGGCTGTGGCCCACCGCGACACGGTACTGAGCCGCGCGCACGCTGACGACATGGAGCGCCAGTGGGCTGAATTCGAAGCGCAATGTCGTTTGAACCGCGAGGCGGGACTGCCGCCCCCTTCGCTGCTTCGCTAGTCTAGTACGGCTGTAGAAACACGGTTTGTTGCACGGCAGCGCGCTCGGCTGGCCCAAATGGCAGATACGCAAATGGCATGGTGCGCCATCCGTCCGCTGCGGGCAGCAGACGGGCCGATGCCCTGGTGCGTGCGGCGCCGAGGCCCGCCTCGTACCGCTGCGCCGCCCACTGCTGCTGCCGTTCAACATCCACATAGCACATCCACCGAACGTAGGGAGCATACTCAGTAGCGATGCTGGGGCGGGGCAATTGCTCAGCGTAGGGCACATGCAGTACGTCTAGCATCGTATGCACAGCTCGGCTATAGCGAGCGCTGTGTGAGTTTGAAATACGTACCGGTCGCGGTCCAAGCACGCCATCCATTGGGCCTCCTCGTGGTCGACGCCTAGGAGCGCCGCACGGATGCGCGGTGAGCGCACCGCGCCGACCGGCCTATGCAGCGATGGCACCGCTTGCGCTGGGATACTTGCGACATGCGCACGGCCGCGAGGTGGCAGCGGTGCGTCGTCGCCTCCGTCCAGCGAAACATCCCATATGTCACTGCACGAGCGATGCTCTGCGGCACGAGCAGCACGGCGTAGCGCCTGCCACGCATCGCACTTGTCCGTCTCGGGGCGCGCGGGTGCCATGGCAGGGACCGAACCACGCAGCACATCTTGAGCGCGTGTGTGCAGGCACAGCCACGACAAGCGCATAAGCGCTGCACGTAAATCGTACGCTGGTGATGCGTTGGGCTCACACACGCGATCGTGGGGGTACACATGGGCTGTAGGCAGTGTAGGACCACTGGAGCGGTCCAACGGCACCGGCGACGGTTGCGTCTGGGTATACAATGTACGCATGGACGCCTGTGACACAATATAGCCTTCCGCGAGTGCCACGAGCTGCAGGTACGTGGCCGCCGCGTCCGGCGGCGGCGGCGTCCATGTGAGGACGCGCTGCACGCCCAGGTCGCCCAGCGGCAGCGCTTGAGCGTCTGTGCATGTAAGCACGACGGGGCGTCGGGCCTCGCCGACGAGCTCTACGACCGCAGGCCAAAACCCCGTGTCGTCGTCAAAGAGGATATCCACCTCGTCCAGCAGAATCAGCGACTGCGGCGGCATGGCCATGGGCGCCGAGGCCGATGCGCTGACCTTTTCAGCACGCACCATGTGGTTGCGCGTCAATTGCCCGACCGCACTTACTAGCTCTTTGCCGCTGCGGCGCCCCATGCCTGCATACAGCTCAAACACTTCAAAGCCAAGCTCCTGGGCACAGGCATACACAGCGGCTGTCTTGCCGACGCCCGTAGGTCCTTGCAGCACAACGCAGTGAGCGAGTGCAGCAGGTGCCTCGCGGCTGCTGGGCGCGCGAAACTGATCGAACCACGCAGATTCCTCTGGCAAGAATTCATCGTCCGAGTCGGGGCGGAGCCGGCCGCGCTTGCGTGAGTGGGTGCGTTGAGAGGTCGTGCGCGACGGTCCACGGGCCTCGACGCGCAGCTCGCGCAGCCAGTCGCGCAGGTATGCTGCGTCGGCCTCGTTGCCCAGCACATGCTCCGCGCACGTAGGCCGCCATCGGTCTGTCCAAAGTGCGTCGTGCGCGTATGAGGGTGCGCGTCGCACCGCTAGTACATGTGCTTCGCCGGTGCTGAGCTGTGCATGCAAATGCTGCACAACCGGAGGTACATGGCCCTGCAAAGGCCCGGCCAGGTCCGCGGCAATGTACGCGAGTGGGGCGCGAGGCGCTGGGAAGCCGGCTGGCACGTCGTGCGTCAGAGGTGCGAGTGCGGCCTCGCAGGCCATCTGCTCGACAGGCCTAGGCTCGTTTTGTTCCAAAGGGAGAGCAGGCGCCGCGCGCCCTTGTACGGAGGGCTCGCGCGGCGCTCTGCGTGGCCACACGACACAAGCATGTGCCATGGGCGTTGTAGGTGGCTGGACATGCACGGCATCGGCGGCTGGCCACGGTGCAGGAAGCGTGCCGAGTCTCGCACGCGATGTACGGAGCGGTGCATCGGGGCGGCGTGGCAGCTCGTTCGTCTCGCGTTGGGCAAAAAATGGATGCGTTTTATCTCCCTGGGCCGTGCCACGCACCAAGCGAGGAAGAGGCGCGGCTGTGCGCGTCTCGGTAAGGGTGGTGGCCACTGGCGCAGGCGGTAGATGACCCCACGCCGCCAGCAGCGTATGGGGCGCCCGTCGGGCCTGCCGCGTCTTGGCTCCACGCTCTGGCGAGAGAGTCCGTCGACGGGCGCGCGGTACGACGGGCGCGCGCCGCCCGTCGGCGGACCACACGCCCCCCTCGCGCGTGTCGCCCGCGGCGCCAGATTCCATAACGCACAGCGCTACGGACATGCACGCGGCCGACCGAGTGTCCATGAGCATAATTCCACAACTAGCACTACATGGCCGAGGCGCTGCTCGGCGCGTCGTCCTGCATCATGTCGCCCTCGTGCGGCATATACCGGGACGCAGCAAACGCTTGATCGCGCGGTGCTTGCCGACCGACATGTGCACCTGCATCGGATTCCATCGTGGTGGCTTCTTGGCCGGAGGGCAGCTCAGACGGTACGAGCCCGGCCTGGTAGGGCTCCGGCTGGAACGAGCGTGAGGCACTCAACGATTGGTCAAGCACACCCGCGCCATGCTCCAGCTGCTTAAAATTGGGGTGCACATTGTCATCCGCTTGGCGCAGGCGGTCCAAGCGCAGATCGGGTAAAAACTCGTTCGAGCGTGGTGTGCCACTGCTCATACCGACGCTGCCGGCGGTCGGCGGGGCGGTCTCGCTTTTGTCGTTGCGGCCCAGAGGCAGGTGCTCGTGCAAGCGCGCATCGGTGGCACGCGGCAGGTACGATGCGGGTGGCGCGCTCGAATGCGAGTACACATGCTGGGGCAGGGCAGCAGCAGCAGCAGCAGCACCTGCATGCTCCGAGCTGCCAGCCACCTGACGCAGCTGATTCAATTCGTGGTGCGCGGCCTCCAGGGCCTCAATCAGCTGCTCGCGCTCGCGGTGGAGCGTCTGGAACTGCAGCACGGCCTTGGTCAGAATGTCGCCTTTGCTAGTCTTGGGGCCGCGGTCCACAGGCACATAGTCCTTCAGCTCATCAAACAAATCCTTCATTTCCTTTCGGCGCTTACGCTCGGCAATCTTGTGGGTGACACGCAGACTGGGACTGCGGCTGTACGGCGTCTCCTTCTTCTCGGGCACGATGGCATCGTACGAGGCACCCCGCGGCGCCTTGCCATGCAGACTTGGCGCGCCAGCCGCCTCTGCACTACCGCTAGAGCCTCCAAGTGCATCTGTATCGCTCTTCTTGTAAGCCATATTGCCGGCGCCGTCCGGCGGCGCACCCACACCCGAAAAGTTGGGTGGGAAAATGGACGCGCGCGCATCGCCGTCCTGCGTGGCCATTGTGTTGGAAAGAAACGGAAAAGCGCGAGAGACGTGGTCTGTGTGAGTAGCGCAAACGCACCTGCCTCTGCGCTGTCGCCCGGCAGCGGCGCGTTCGAGTCCAAACTGGGATCGGTCTGCAACAAGTCCAAGCGGTAAGGCTGCTGGTCCTGCCGCACGTTCGGGTATCCGGACTGCGTGCCCTCCGTGCGGCGCGGGCCCGTCAGGTTCGGATCCATCGAGGCGTGGTCACCCGCGTCCTTTTTGCTCTCCGCGCCGTGGGGGTAGGCGGGCGGATGGCCACTCTGGAAGGCCAGCTCACTGCCCTCCGGTTTGCTCGCAGCCGCGTGCATAGAATACGAAGACACGTGTGACTCCGGCCCCAGGCCTTCCGACACTACGAGACCTGGAGACTGTGATCGTCCACGGCTGGCGATCGACGAAGTGAAACCCAAAGGCTGGGCGCTCATCCTGCTTAGGCACGCGGTGGGCCCTCGTGGCAAAACACGAGCTGCCACGCGGGCGGCCACGTTTCCCGTCCCACTCGTGCACGTGGCATGCCACGTGATATGCAAGGCCGCGGCGGCGGCGCGCTCGCTAGACGCGCTGCACGTAGTTGGCCGGCACGATTCCCTCGCGCGTCCCATCCGCGCTGCGTGCTCGGAACCAATCAGGCGTCACCTGCTCCAACAGCGTGATGCGCTCGTCTTGCACCATGGACAGATCACCCGATTGTGTACCAACGAATCTGTGGTTAACCGCGCATACATACGGATAGAGGGCCACGGCCTCGCCCAGCTCACTCGCCGCTGAGCGGTAGGGGGGTGGCTGGATCTGTCCAGTAGACCGAGCAGATGGTGTCACGTTTTCATCTTGCTGAGAAGCTTTGCCTGTATAGTAGTCGACCTGGTTCTTGGCAGTGTTCAGTACCTTGGAGGTAGCAAGGCCCGCCGTCGATGTGAGCATGGATTGCTTCGACGTCGTATTGATATTGCCTATGGCCTGCGGTGTGAGTCGTAGGACGTACCTTGCCGCGCGTTAGTCCTGCAGGCACTTGCGGGCCGGACGACCTCGCTACGTGTGTCTGCTGCAGCGACGTGGTCAGCGACTCGACAGGCGAAGACTCGGCCGATTTGGTCGTCGTATGGCGGGGTGGTGGTGGTGGCGGTGCCTTTTTGCCGGCAGCCAGCGATGGTGGCGCAGGCGCAGGCGTAGACGTAGGTGCCCCCGCTAGGTTCCATTGCAAGTGCGGGCGACTCTCCAAGTACTCATCCATCAGGCGGAAAAATGCCTGCCGATCCTCCTCTGTCATCGACATGGCCCGTGGAGGAAGAGGGCCTCCACGTTGGGGAAGAGTGGAGAAAGAATTGAGGGGAGGAGGGGGGGAGGGAGAGAACGACCTATCTAGGCACGAGCCGCCGCCACTGCGTGCCGGCGCGCTTGCGCAGCGGCCTGGAAAGCCTGGCTAGGCTTACGCGTCACGGCCAAGACACACGTAAGCATAGTCAATACGACCACCGAGCCGGCCTGGTGCAGCGATGCGAGCGGGATGGGCACCATATACATCAGTGTGGTAATGCCCAGCAGCGCTTGCAAACCCGTCATGTGGGCCGCACCCTTGGCAAAGCGAGGTGCGGCTGGGGGTAAACTCGACTTGATACGCTTAGCGTAGCGCAGGAACACAAACATGAGGGCCAGCGTCGATAGACCCAGGTAGCGGTGGATGGCCTGCACTGTGACGGGATTCTGCGTCACATTGCCCGCCACTAGTTGTGTATCAGTCGACGGCTTGAGTCCATTGCGGATGCCATAGCGGGGATCAAGGAGCTCGTCCTTGGGTGGCAGCAGTCGGCGCTCGCCCATGAATGGGAATTCACTGTACACAAGACCCGCGTCCAGACCTGCCACAAACGCGCCGTACATGGCGGTCGTAAAGGTAAAGGCCAGCATAGCCAGCGCCACCCCACGGAAGCGGCGTGTCGTATGGTTTTGCAGGCGCTGCAGGAACGACGTCAGCACAAAAGCCTTGTCAGCCGCCGGGGCCGCTTTGAGCGTCTTGGCCACCGAGGCATCACGCAGAATCGTCACAGCCGTATACACCATACCCATGTAGACCAAAAACGCCGTACCAAGATGCGCCGCGAGTCGGAAGTGGTCGACACGGGGCGTCCAGTCTGGTCGCGGCTGCACCGACACAGGCTCCAGTTCGTACGGGTTCTTTAGGCCACTAGCGACCATGAACCAGCCCAAAAATCCTTGGAAACCAATACCGGCTGCAATAGCTGCCAGCTTCCAGCGCGTGCTTGACGTTGTCATGCCGCACCGCATCGCAAACAGAGCAGCAGGGACCACAAAAAACACACCAATAAAGCGACCAAGGATACGGTGCGACCATTCCCACATGAATATAGACTTAAAGTCCTCCAGCGTCATCTTTGAGTTGAGCATTTTGAATTCGGGCGACTCTTTGTACTTGTCCCATTCGGCATGCCACTCTTCCTCGCTCTGCGGCAGGCGCATACCTTTCAGACCAGGGTTCCACTCGGTAATAGAAAGACCCGACTCGGTTAGACGCGTGATACCACCGACTATGATGATCAAGAATACCAGGGCGGCCGAAGCGAGAAGGTGGTAGGCCACAATCTTGCTCGTCGTCGGTGGCGCCTCGATCGGTTCAGGAGGCGAGGGCGGCACAGCGGGCGCCGAGTAGAAACGCATACCCAGCATCGAAGGCGTTCCGACGCAGGGCGACAGCTTGCGCCAACAGCACTGCGAAAGAATCTTGGACGACACGGCCATAGCGGGCGATGGCCTGGCGGCCAGAGGCCCACGCACGGCCACCCACGTCGATGCAGCACGTGAGAGTGACGGCGAGGGCATTCTAGGCAGCGCCAGGAGGCCCTGGCAGCTAGCGCGTACGCTCCCGGAGCGGACAGCGAAGAAGCTCATGGAGCAAGAGGCCAAGACGAGTGGCGTACGTGGGACGTGCATGGCATCGTGTCACGTGCATACAGCCAATGCGGTATGGACGCCGCGCGGCTCCTTCCCCTTGGGTAGAGCGGGCGTCACGCTAGAGAGACGAATGGTACAGCTTCGTATAAAGGGTCTTGCGGTGCATCAGGTAGCGTATCGGAGCGACGAGCCACCTAGAGCGTTCATGAGGATGTGCGTACGAAAAAAGCGAGCCGCTTTCTCAGACCTGCGATATAGCCACTAGCTAGTCCATGCGAGCAAGATAGACAGCTCTATGCTATGACCTAGACCAGAAGATGCGCGGCTTGGCGCTAACTGGCACTGGGGAGCGAGAGGGAGGGGGGTTTAGGAGCGACTGTGCGAGGCCCACGTGCGCCTCGTCTGATTTGGCGTCGAGCGCACGTGGGCGTGTCCCGCTGGAGGCGGTCGCTGCGGGCTCCGGACCTTGTCGGCGTTCCTGTACTTGCGCACAATGAAGTTTGGGCGCACGATCAAGACGTCCTTGTACCCTGAATGGGAGTCCCAGTACCTGCAGTATTCGGATCTCAAGAAGGAGATTAAGAGGCGCTTGGCTGAGAACCAGGGCAACTGGACCGACAAGGACGAGGATGAGTTCGTGGAGGAACTGCGCATGGAGCTCGACAAGGTCTACTCTTTTCAGAAGAGCAAGGTGTCGGAGCTGACGGGCCGCATTGAGCAGGTGAACACGGAGGTGAACCAGCTTCTGGCAGCGCGCTCGGTGTCGGAGCAGGCGCACTCGCATAGTCACGGCGACGAACAAGGCGCTGGTGCCTCGACGCAGCGCAACACGGCAGAGTCGAACACAGGCGAGGAGCACGGTCAGCATCGCGAGATGCTGTACCAGGCTCGCCACAATGCGGGCTCGGATGACGAGTTTGACAGCGACAGCGACGAAACGGACCACTTTGAGGAGCGATTCCAGGACCTGGAGGAGCAACTGGCGAATGTGATTGCCGATGTGCACGATCTGGCTCTCTTCACCAAGCTGAACTACACGGGCTTTTTGAAGATTGTCAAGAAGCATGACAAGCAGACGGGCCGTCTGTTGCGCAAAGAGTTTGTGCAGCACTACCTGAGCACGCGTCCTTTCTACAAGGAGAACTACGATGCGCTGATTGTCAAGCTTTCCAAGATGTTCGATATCGTGCACACGCGTGGCCATCCCGTGCAAGGCGACTCGAGCGCGGGTGGCTCGCAGAGTGCGTTTGTGCGCCAGACCACCAAATACTGGGTGCACCCCGACAACATTGTGCCACTCAAGCTGTTCATCCTCAAGCACCTGCCCGTGCTGGTGTTTAACACGGAGAAGGAGTACCAGCCTGAGGACAGTGCGATTACGTCGATTTACTACGATAATGAAGACCTGGAGCTGTACCTGGGCCGTCTGGAAAAGACAGAGGGTGCAGAGGCCATCCGTCTGCGCTGGTACGGTGGCATGGACAACAAGACCATTTTTGTGGAGCGCAAGACGCACCGTGAGGACTGGACGGGTGAGAAGAGTGTCAAGGCGCGCTTCCCCATCAAGGAGGAGCACGTGAATGCGTACATGCGCGGCGAGTACCGCATGAACGACACGTTCGAGGAGATGCGCAAGAAGGGCAAAAAGTCGGACAAGGATATTGACTCGATGATTCAGCTCGCATCCGAGGTGCAGTACGCCGTGCTCTCGCGCAAGCTGCAGCCTGTCATGCGCTCGTTCTACAACCGTACTGCCTTCCAGCTGCCCGGCGATGCGCGTGTGCGTATTTCGCTCGACACGGAGCTGACGCTGGTGCGTGAGGACAACTGGGACGGCAAGCAGCGTTCGGGCAACAACTGGCGCCGCATGGACATTGGCATTGACTATCCGTTTGAGCAGTTGCCCGAAGGTGACGTGGAGCGCTTCCCATACGGTGTGCTGGAGGTCAAGCTGCAGACGCAGATGGGCCAGGAGCCACCCAAGTGGGTGCGCGAGCTGGTGTCGAGCCACCTTGTCGAGGCCGTGCCCAAGTTCTCGAAATTCATTCACGGCTGTGCGACGCTCCTGTCGAACCGCGTGGATCTCGTTCCGTTCTGGCTGCCGCAGATGGACATTGACATCCGCAAGCCCGTGTCGATGGACCTGGCACTCGACCGCCCTCACCACAGCTCGTCGAACTCCGAGTCGAGCCAGAGCCAGGGCAAGCTGCCGCACTATGAGCCGGTGAGCGAGGACGAGTTTGAGCACGAGGATGACCGCGAGACGCGCATTGCCAATGCACAGCAGGAGGCTGACAATGTGGGTCTTTCGGCCTTTGACCCTCGCATCAAGGAGATTCGTGCGCAGCGTGAAAAGTATCTGGTCGAGCACCGGCGCGAGTCGGAGGGTGCGCAGCGAGCCGCCTCGTCCGCTCCGATCAAGGACACGGCGTCCGCGCGCCCTGAGAAGGACAAGACGGTACCAGTGAGCCGTGCGGACATTTTGGCGCCCTCGACGGTGTTTGACAAGAACTACCTGCAAAAGTTTGGTAACAACATTAGCAAACTCTGGCACCACAACGCGCAGGAGGACGAGGACGAAGAGGACGAGGACGAACGTGCAATCCGTGCGCTCCAGGGCCGCGACGAGGAGGAGCCGCGTGGCAAGGGCACCGCTCCCCCCAAGGATGTCGAGTATGTCACCGAGTTCCATGCAGAGCCCGGCAAGAAGGTGTCGGTGCCGATCCGCATTGAGCCCAAGGTGTACTTTGCCAACGAGCGTACCTTCCTCAAGTGGCTCGAGTTTAGTGTGCTGCTTGCTTCGATCGCCACGGGTCTGCTCAACTTCCAGCGTGCGGGCGACACGGCCGGCCTAGTTACGAGCACGCTGTTTACTTTGGTGGCGCTCTTTGCTGTGGCCTACTCGGGTGTGCTATATATGTGGCGTGCGTTCAAGATCCGCGAGCGCAGCTCTTCGAATGTGTACTCGGATCCCTACGGCCCCACGTTCCTTTGCATCGCGATCCTGGCTGCGACCGCCGTCAACTTTATCATGCGCTCCATCGAAACGAGCGAGGCCCGCCTATGGCGCGGTGTGCCCAACTAACCCCGTAGTGTCACGTGTCTTTTTTTTGTGCGAGTGCCTATAGCGACCCTCTTGCGACGATGAGCCAAGAGGCAGGTGCCACGGCGCCGCTTAGCGCGGACGAGGCCAAGGCAGCGGCCCTAAAGCAGGTCGAATTCTACTTTGCGGATGCCAACTTGCCTTTTGACAAGTTCCTCTTTACGCTCACGCGCAAGGACCCCGACGGTTGGGTGCCGATTGACACGCTCGCCTCGTTCAAGCGCATGAAGCCTCTGCGCGAAGTGCTAGACGTGGCGGGCATTGCCGAGGCCCTCCGTGCATCCAAGTCGCTTCTCGAGGTTGATGCAGAGGGCTTGCGTGTGCGGCGCAAGACGCCACTCGTGCCGGTGCCCGACGCTCACACCCGCAGCATCTACGCCAAGGGCTTCCCGGACGAGCACGAGGGCCTGCAGGCAGAGCTCGAGGCGTTCTTTGCGCAGTTTGGCCAGATCAATGGCGTGCGTATGCGCCGCGAAAATGAGCGTCCTCGCACATTCAAGCACAGTGTGTTTGTTGAGTTTGCCTCGGCGGACGAGATGCAGGCGTTCCTGGAACGCGCGCGCGCCGAGGAGCCCGAGCAGGACGGCGGGCATGGCATCAAGTATACGGACGGCACCAAGCTCCTCGTTATGAGCAAGCCCGCGTACGTGTCTATGAAGATGAAGGAAAAGGGCATCGACCCTAGCCAGAATGCGCCGTCGAAGGGCGGCCGCAAGTTTAATGCGTTCCGCGAGATGGAGCGCGAGAAGGGCGCCGGCAGTGGGGCACCTGCACACTCGCGTTCCGAGCCCCTCGAGTTTGAGTACAATGGCACCAAGCTCACGACGCGCCCCGATGGTACGGTTGACGCCACGCTGGTTACATTCCCGGCCCAGAGCGTGCTTCGTTTCACCAACGCCGCCCAAGGGGGTAGCTGGAAGGATCTCAAGGACACGCTTACGACTCTGCACCCCACATCGTTTGTCGAGTTCCCGGCGGACGCGACAGAGGGCGTGGTAGGCTTCCGCGAGCCCGTCTCGGACGACAAGCTCCAGCAGATTGAAAGCCATGGCATCACCGTGGGCGGTCAGCCCGTGTCTTGGGCGCGCGTCGACGAGGACCAAGCCCGTGCGTTTTACGTGGAGCGCGCCAATTTCCGCGCCTCGTTCCTACTGGATCGCCGCGAGGCCGAGCGACAGGCACCGCGGCGCGGCGGTCGCGGTGGACGCGGTGGACGTGGCGGCCATGGCGGACGCGGTGGGCGTGGCGGTCATTCCCACCCTCCGAACGAGAAGCGCAAGGCCAACGAGCCGCCGACGGTGGAGGCCAAGCGCAGCAAGACCGATGCATAGGCTACATAGATTCGGACGGCAAATTCGCTAGCATGCGCTGCCGGCGCGCCTCGGAGGAAAGGCGCGCGCGCTCCGGCTCGCTCGGTTGCACCTGCTTGTCGTGCTCGCGCTTGGCCGTGCGCTGCGCCGTCTGCGGTGTCTCGCGCAACGCAAACGCTTTGGCAAGGTGCCCCAAATGCAAATGGTTCACGTGGAACAGCTCTTTTTCACTGGCAGGGTGCGTGGCGTACGCGCGAATGTGCGCCAGGAACGCGGCACGCGCCAGCGATGCGTGGCGCGGCGCAGCGAGCACCCAGCGTTCCAGGGCCATTTGCACATCCGTGGCGCGCGACTCGTACTCTCGCGCAGCGCCACCGAGGCCCTCGTACAGCACCGTGTCGTACCCGACCAGCGGGACTGACGCGCGCTTGGGCGGCTCACCCACGACCATGCGGCTTGTGAGTGTATCCAGCCATGGCTGCTCGTGGGGAAGTAGCATGAGCCAGCTCGTACCTTGGCGCCCTACACGTGCCGTGCGTCCCACGCGGTGCACGTATTCTTCGACGCCTCCTTCGGTCGGCACATCCATTTGGATAACACATCGCACATCAGGCAAATCCAAACCACGCGACGCCACCGACGTACAGAGCAGCACGCCACCACGCGTTGCTAACGCTCCATCCGCGCCATCGTTCAGCTGGCGGAACGCCCGCAGCGAGGCAATGCGCTCTTTTTGCGTCATCGAGCCATGCAGGCGGTACAAGAACACGCCGGGTAGCAGCTCGCTTCGGAGCGCGAGTGCATCCTCGCTGGGTTCCTCGGGCGTGGCGCTGCGGTCCATACGCACGCCGCCCAAGCTGTGCCAGTGGAAATCCACCGCGTCCGTACACGTAAGAAAGACCATGACACGCAAAGGCGTGCCATCATTGGTTTTCGGCAGGCTGCGACGCAACAGAGCAAGAAGCACGACAAGCCGGAGCTTGGGCGGCACCAGCACCGCGCGCTGCTCTAGTTGTGCCGGCGCAGAAAAGGATGTGGACGCCATGGGCTCTGACTCGACCACATTCATGGCCGCACCCGCTCGCACCAGCAGTGGGTCATGCAGGGCCGTGCCGGCAAACGCTTGGACACGCTCGTCGAGCGTGGCACTGCACAGCACGAGGCGCCGGCGCCACGCCCACCATGCAATACCGAGCGAGTCGGTAATGTCAGCGTCCGATGCGTGAGGCGGCAGCGCACCGTTCTCTGCGAGCGCTTCGCGCGCCGTACGAAGACTGAGCTTGCGGCGGCCCTCGAGCGCCTGGAGAATGCCGGTCAGCTGCGCCTCAAAGCCCATCTCGAGCAGCCGATCTGCCTCGTCCAACACGAGCCAGCGGCACTTGCCCACATCCAGGCTGGACGTATTTTGTAGGTGATCGAGCAGGCGCCCCGGCGTAGAGACCAGGATAGGGCACCCTTTGCGCAAGCGCTGCTTTTCGTGGTTTTTCGTGCTGCCGCCCGTGAGAAGGCCTGGTACGATCCAGCGGGCCCGTCGTTTGAGCATGCCATCCGCATCGGTCGAGGCCAGAGAAAGGGTCAACAGACGCTCTAGCACCTGGTAAATCTGGCGCGCAAGCTCACGTGTCGGTGCCAAGACAATCGCCAAGGTCCCGACACTTCGGTCCATAAAGCTCTCTTCCGAGAGCGGTAAAAGCGTCTGCAAAATAGGTAGCAGGTATGTAAGTGTCTTGCCACTGCCCGTCTGCGCTTGGAGTAGCACGTCGCGCGCAGCGAGCGCCGACGGTGGCACTGCGAGCAAAGGGGGAATCGCCAAACGCTGAATTTCGGTGGGCTTTCCACGCACATCCATGCGCTCTCGCAAGTGCGTGGCAATCAACGGATCAAGTCCGAGTTGCTCAAAGGTCGCGTCGCTCATTGGCGCATTGGTAGGCGGAGCGCCGCGCGCTGCTGGAACAGCCGCTGGCTCGGCTGCATTGTGCTCATCGCGTGCAAACAAGGAAGAAATGTAGCCGCATGCTTGCCCACGCGGTCGTGGATGTTCAGGGCGCTCTGCCGCATCGCGTGCGCGTGCCACTGCACGCTCATCGGCGGTGGCTTTGCGCGCTGCGGGCCGGGCACGTTTGGCGGCCGAGGTGCGGGAAGTCGTAGCCTCCGAGGCAGTTTCTTGTGTGCGCGCCCGCTTCTGGGCCCGGTGACCTTCGCGTCGCGACGGTCGAGGCGGCGGCGCCGTCGTATCAAAGTGGAGCACCAGCCCGTCGTCGTCGTCCATGGGCGTCGTGAGTGGGGCCAGCGGAGGCCGACATTTTTTTTCCCCTCCACTTGATCCATTTGGCAGCCCTTGCGTGGCGACGACCATGGGCAAGACGTCGGGCCCGCAAGACAAGGGACTCGTGCACCGTGCCAGGGCGCGTGGTCTGCAGGATACATCCAATTTGCCCGCATTACAGAACCTACTCAAGCGGCAGCCGGCCGCGTACACCGACGAGTTTCTAGCGCAGTGGAATCATTATGAGAGTTTGCGCCGCCTCTATGCCTCGGGTATTGGGCAGCATGTGGATGGGGGTGCAGGCGACATTGGTGGCGTTCAGAGTGTGCGTATGAGCAAGGAGCAGCAGGCGCAGCTGGAGCAGCTCGTGTCGTTTGTGACGCAGCTCGCGCCCAGCTACCCAACCGTGACACGTGCGCTGCCGTCCCACTTGAGTGAGCTGTTATTAGAGCATCATGCCAGTTTGGGGCCGGATTTGCGCCGGATTTGTTTTCGTTGTCTTGTCCTGCTGCGTCACCGACAAGTCATTACGAGCGAGACGCTTCTCAAGACGCTGTTTCCGCTGCTCAGTCGCACCACGTCCTCGGAGATGCGCACGTCCATTCTACATGCCATTGTACAGGATCTCAAGCAGGCAAACCAAAAGTCCAAGGACCCTCGCCTGAACCGTATGGTGCAGGGCCTCTTGTTCGGCATGGTCGAGCGTGGTATGCCCTCCGATGGCGGTGCTGGCACAGTGCTACGCCGCGCCGACGCCGAGCTCAAAGGACGTACCGAGGCATTATGGGCCGTTCGTGTGGCGGCGGAAATGTGGCGCCGACGTATTTGGACCGATGACCGCACAGTGGCCTTGCTGGCTATGGCATGCACACACCCCCACCCCAAAGTGCAAGCCTCTGCGGTGCGTTTCTTCCTGGGCGATTTGCACGCATCCGAGGCGGGCATCGATGAGAGCGATGACGACGAGTCGAATCCCCGTGCCGAGGTAGGACGCCTCGAGCACCAACGCAAGGTCGGTAAAAAGTCCAAGGCAGGCGAGCGCAAGCTCAAGCTCGCCAAGGCACAGGCCCAGCGGCGGCGCAAGGAGCAAGACGACAAAGCCCTGGAGCGTGCCGACCAAGAATCGGGCAATATGGCCGCGATCCACTTGCTCCATGACCCTCAATTGTTTGCGGAGCGTGTGCTCGAGAACCTCACGCGTGGCGAAAAGCGGCACTCGCTCGAGATGAAGGTGCGCCTGCTACAGCTATTGAGCCGTGTTATGAGTGTGCACCGTCTCGCAGTGCTAAACTTTTACAGCTACATGGCCAAGTACCTGGCGCCGCATCAGATGCACATTACGCTTCTTCTCGTGGCGCTCGCGCAATCTGTGCATGACCAGACCCCCCCGGATGTGCTCACACCGGCGATCCGCAAAATTGCCTATGCGTTTGTGCATCCTGGCGTGGGCGCCGAAGTCGTCGCGGCCGGCATCAATACGATCCGCGAGGTGTGCCGTCGGCAGCCGTGGTGCATGGAAGAAGACCTACTTGAGGACCTCGTGGCATACCGTCGCTCCAAGGACAAGGGCGTAAGTGCGGCCTCGCGCGGTCTCATGCAATTGTACCGCGAGGTCAATCCGGCCATGCTGCGCCGCGCCGAGCGTGGCAAGTCGGGTGCCATGGCTCTAGCGCAAGGACACGCGGTAGAGCGCTTTGGCGCGGATCGGCGTGAAGTGCATGGGATTCAGGGCATTGAGCTGCTGGAGCAGCACCTCAAGGAGCATGGCGACGAAGAAGAGAACGAAGACGAGGGCTGGGACGGCTGGGAGCTCGAGAGTGCGTCGGATAGCGACTCGTCCGGTGGCTGGATCGACGTGAGCTCGGATGGCGAGGACCTGGAACTGGATATGAGTGGGGACGAGGGACGTCCAACTGCGAAGGAAGAGGAGCAGGATGCGACGCCGGATGCTCGCCCCATCAGTGAGCGTGTGCGCGAGGCGCGCCGGCAGCGCAAGGCGGCACGGGAAGCGCGCGGAGCGAACGACGACGACAAGGACGAGGACGACAACGACAACGAGACGACCATCACGTCTGCACCGACTACCGCGCCCGATACGTTCTCCGAGCTGGCCACGACCAAGATCTTGACGCCCGCCGACTTTGCCAAGCTGAACGAATTGCGTTTGCAGGCTGCCGAAGAAAAGGCCAAAGAAAGCGGAGCGGTCGGTGCCCAAGCGCGCCGCGAGCTCGCTGCGCTGCAACTGCAAAAGAAGCGCACGTCTGCCAACGCTGGTGAGGTCGTGGACGAGGCCGATATTTTGGGCCCTCGGAAAAAAGCCAAGGCGGACTATGAGGAGCGTATGGCCAGTATTCAGAGTGGCCGCGAAGGGCGTGAAAAGTTTGGTAGCCGGAAAGGCAAGAAGAACAAGCAAGTCGCGAGTAGCTCCACGAACCGGCAAAAGGCACGCGGCAAAAACTTCCAGATGGTCGCCCACAGCTGGGGCGTGCGCAGCAAGAAAAAGGCGTCCCTACGCGAAAAGAGCAAGCGGTTGCGTCGCCATGTGACACAAGCGAAAAAGCGTCTCAAGTAGCTATAGGACCGCAGGATGATGCCGTACATGTTCCCACTCGACGCGCAGCAGCACCCATATGCTGCGGCGCACAAGCTCGAGAGCCTCGAGCAGGAGGAGGCCTCGCTGCCACTCGAGGAGGTAGTGCCAGTGCGAGCTGAGCTTGAGCGACCAGGTAAAGCGCAGCACCAGGTTCACCACAAGCAGGACCCAATACACGCTCGTAGGAAGCGGCAATGGCTTTTCTGGTGCACGCAGCACGCTCAGCTGACGCGTATGCGCTGTACCGCGACGTAAAAGCTCGACGCTATCGTCGGAGGTGTCAGACGTGGAGCGACGATGAAGCGGCGGAAGCCGCGACTGCGATAGCATGGCGCGGAACGAGGCAGGCTGCAGCAAGTCCAAGCCCCAGTCGTTCGTCACGTCCCACCAAAAGGAAAAGAGGGTATTTAGGAGCACACACGCGTACCAAAGGAGCTCGACGGAGCGCGACGAGGGCGAAGCGCCCGAGCGCAGCCAAATGACTGGTAATGCACTCGTGTACTTGAGTGCATTGTACAGTGGCCGCGACGACCGGGGGTGTGGCATGGTGAAATACTCGGACAAGCATTGCCGTAGACGCACCAGGTACGGCACGCTAATGAGGATTGGCACGGCCAGGTGCGCCTCGGCGCGCCACAAGACATGGTCATCGAGGCGCTGACCAGCAAACAGGTAGCCCAGTACAACGAGCGAGAGCCACACGTCGCCTAGCACCTTGGCAAACGAGGTGAGGATATCCGCTACCATCACGTCCGAGAAAGCAATGGTCTGCCGCAGCGATGGCGTCGCCAAACGCCCAAGCGTGCGCATCCACGCGCGCAAGAGGGGGCGGAATGGGCCGGGCGCGAGCCATAGTGCAATGAGCCCTACAATCGTGGCAGCCTCCCATGCTTGTGCATACAAGGTCCGCGCCCCGGTCACGGGGTCGGTATGGGCGCGGTAAAAGAGCCAGCACACGGTCGCCCACGCAATGTGGCAGGCGGCCAGCAAATAGAACGTCTCTGCACCACTGCGTCGCGCGGTATCCTCTTCGTTTGTGAGCGGCAGCTGCACGACGGCTGGCTTTGTGTCTGCGCCCCACGGGTTCATGCCCCAGTAGGCGAGAATCTGCACATCCACACCAAACCCCAAAATGCACAAGGCCGTCATGAGTACGACCCGAAAGATGGGCGGGAGAAAGCGCGCAAACGTGGTATCGTGCGTGCTATGCGTAGACGCTTGGGCAGCCGCCACGCCGAGCGCCGCGCTGAGCAGCCCGACGAGCCACGCGCGGCGCCGCATGGTGGAGAAAGCAAAGCGCAGGATTTTGGGCCGAGTATGGAGCTAGAGACCGGCATCGTACATCGCAACGGCCCGCAGAGCGGGCGTCTATGGGTTCCTTGCCTTTTGTGCCACCAAGAACACAAGCGCAGCAGCTTATGCGTCGCGGACCTTGACGGTACCACGGTGCAGACCGGTGCGGCGGGCGGCAATGAGACCGACCTTCTGACCGGGCACGGAGCCGCGCTTGACGGTCGACGAGTGACCAATGTGCTGGTGGTTACCACCACCGTGAGGGTGGTCGACGGGGTTCATAGCCACACCACGAGTGCGGGGCCAGCTGTTGCGCTTGACGCGGTACTTGTGGTAGGCACGGCCGGCCTTGAGCATGGGCTTGTCGATACGACCACCGCCGGCAACGATACCGACAGTCGCACGCGCAGCGCTGGGCACCGTCTTCTTCACACCCGAGGGCAGGCGGATACGCGAGGTCAGACCATCAGGGTCGTGGCCAATGACCGTGGCGTAGTTGCCCGAGGTACGCGCGAGCGTGCCACGGTCACCCGACTTGCTCTCGACGTTGCAAACAATCGCACCCTCAGGGAGCGAGCTGAGGGGCAGCACGTTGCCGACGTTCAGCATGGCCTTCTTGCCGCAGTAGACAAACTGACCCGTGTGCATACCCTCTGTCGCAATAAAGGTCTCCGTGCGAAGCTTGTAGCGGTAAGGGTCTCGGAAAGTCACCTTGGCGAGCGGCGCACCACTGTGGTCAGAAAAAAATACGTACCGGCCAGCGTCGTGGACAATCTCCTTGACGAGACCGCGGATGTAGCCGTTGCGCTCGGCAAAGTCGTAGGCGCGCAGCTTGGCCGGCGCCTTGTTCAGGCGCGTGTGGGCCTTGAAGATGCCACCGCTCTTACGTTGAGCACGGATCACTGTCGTGTTAGCGAAGCGCACTACGTACCACGTCCCATTGTCTTGCCTCGAAGTGGTAGAGACCAACCTGCGGCCGCGGCTTCCTCCTTCTCGTACGCGGCGGAACTGTTTTGTCACGTGGTCTTTGTAGTTTTACCTCGGCCGATCCACCGCACACCTCCACATGCTCCTCCCATCCACCGGTACGTACGAGCCGCGCGCGGCAGGCAGGGTGAAGATGACCACCCATCACATACCTATTTTATATCCGAGCGCTCGTGTGGATCGTTAATTCTGCAATGCTGAGCCATGCCTGCCGCATGGCGTACCCGCGCAGGGCTTACTTACACGACAGACTAGTAGTCTATATCTCCACCACGACCGGCGCATCCTCCGCGTCCTCCGCGTCGTCTACCTCGACCTCTTCGTCCAGGCACGCGTCCAGCATCCACGCAAAGCGCGCATATGTCGCAGCACTCAGTGCCCGCCACGCTTGCACGAGAGCCTCGTGCGGCGGTGCAGGCGCCGTAGGCGATGGCCGCGCGGCCCAAGCACTGAGCGCCCGCGCCATGTGCGCTCGCAGCTGTGCAAGCGCTTGTAGGACACGCGCCTCGTACGGAGCGAGTTCGTCAGCCCAGATAGTCGTAGGCAGCACCTCGCACTGCGCTGTGAAAACGCGCATCCATGCCACATGCGCGTCGAGCTGCACGTCCGGAACGCTCGAGCTCGAGCTTGGTGCCTCGGCCCACTCGGCAGGATGCAACTCGTAGTGAGCCGGTGCACCGAGGCGTGCGCCCGCATAGCAAAATACATCGATCAATGCAAGCCAATGCTCCAAGGCGCCCGCATGGTTGGCACACCACAATAAGAGGAAGCATAGCTCCATCTCCCGCAGCAGTGGGCCTGGATCGTTTTTCTCGGCGCCTTCTGCCGCACTGGCATCCGCCAAGACTTGCGCAAGTCGCCACGACTTGTCCATGCTCCATAGCGTGCGCTCGGCCCCTTGGGCGTCTGGCGGCCAGCTATGCACCAGGGCAATTGGTGTGAACGCTAGTGCAGACGGCGCCTCGGATGGGGTATCAGGCTTCATGCGCGCACGCAGCTCGCGCACGGTTGCGGGGGAGGTGGCCATGGGCGTGAACGAGTCGCAGGTGGCATCGATCCCTTGCTGGTCGGTGCGAAACACGCGTTCCAGTGTGCGCGGACTCTGAGCGCACCAGTGCGTAAGCGCCTGCCAACGTGCCGCAGACGCCACAGGGTACGGCGCGAGATGCGCGTCGAGGGCCTGGAGATGGTCCTGCGATACGACAGCCGACGCACGAGCGTCCGTGCCGGGCGGCACGGCCCACGTATCTGTCGACGCCTCGTACGTGCGCACCAACACCTCGTTCTCTGCCGTGTACCAAAATAGGATCGAGCGCACGCCTTCTGTGGCCAAGGCGTCATGCCGATCGTCGTCCCAGGCGGCCGCCTGCCAGGTCAAGGCATGGAGGCCCGGCGGTACCATTTTAAAGCCCTGAAACTGCGAATCTACCACGTACGCTTGCGCATCCAGCGCTATATGCGCGCCACGGGGCAGACCGGTGAGTAGGAGAAACGCATGCCGCTCCCACAACGCGTGAGCCTCGTCAGGGCTGGGGCGGCGCGCCATAAGTGGAGCAAAGCAACTACGACGCGACACCTTCGAGCGTCCATTCTACGAGCGAGCGGCCATTTTTCCAGGTCGGCGCCTGTATGACGCGCGCCAAATCGGCGCTGCCCTCCTCCTGGGGTGCACACAAATCGCGCAAAAGCGTATCGACCAACGAGGCGCGGCGCGCCTCTTCAGGGCTGCCAGGCAGCACGCGGGGCGTGCCTTTTTTGGAGAGAATGACTGTGCGAAGCCGTGCGCCGCGCTCCAGATCTTTGCGGGCGCGCGCCACCTTGTGCGCAAGATCGTTCTCGGTGACGTTCCACGAGAGTTGTAAGACCTTGGGGGGCGCCGCACTGGGCGCTGTTTTCTTCTTTTCGCGCTCCTTCTGGTAGGCTTGGTGTTTGTTGAGCAGTCGACAAATGGGCAGCTCATCCATGTGCCATTCTGTACGGCCGCGTGCTTCCGCAGGCGTGTCGGTTACTTGGACAAGAGTAAACGCTTTGCGGTCAATCTTGCCGAGAATGTCGCGCGGTTGAAAAGGGCCCTGCAGCTGCCCTGACGCAGGGTCCACGAGACGCACAAGCGGTGCGCGAATCTGCTCGTCACGTAGCTTCAGGTTCTTGTCCGACGCTGGGCGGAGAGTCGCATGGAACATCCGCGGACCGACGCCACGTAGCCCAATGGGCAATCTGACGAGCGGCCGTGTCGTGAGGCCACGCAGTGTCGGCCACAGCGGAGCGAAAAGATGCATGCTTCAAGAGGCTGAGAAAATAGAGGGCTTGTGGGTATGTAAGGTACTTGGCGTACGCTGGCGCACGAAAGTAGTCGAGGTAGTCGAGGTAGCGCAGAAAGGCGGGATCGTCCAGGTATCCCTGCTGCGAGAGCTGGTGCAGGTAGTATGGATTGCTGAGCGCTGACAGAAACTCGAGATCGCGCGAGAACCGCTGCTGATTTGCTATGCGCTGCGGATCCACGTCCTGCGGCGCGTCCCCAGCGGCCAGGGGCATACAGCGTCCGGCGCCGGGCGCTGGCGCCGAGCTACGGTGGAGGCATACTTCCCCGACAGCCGGGGCCTCGCCGCCGCCCAGGCGCCTGCGCTGCGAGCGGCGTCGCCTCATGCACGACCGAGCGTGCGAGACGTCGACCGCGGGCGCGCTACGCCTCGTGCTACGTCACCTCCATGCGGTGACCTCGGCGATGCGCACAAGTTCGCGGTGGATGCAGGCGGGCAGTGCGCCCAACGCGCTGCTCAGCTCCGCCACAACGAGCACCGCCGCGCTGAGCCTGACGCGCGCGGCGCAGGTGCTGGCGCGTGCAGGTCTACCGGGCGGGGACGACGCACAGGATACCGAGGCATCGAGCGCCACAGAACCGGCCAATGTCGGCTTGTTGGGTGGTTTTACGGTGCTGCGCGCGCAGCTTCGCCTCGTCGCCGATGTGCAGGTACTGCCGCTCCCCTTGCTGCTGACGCACTTTTTGGGAGTGATTGTGAGTGCGCGCACGTCGGGTGCTGTAACGCAGGTGGCTCTTGAAGCAGTGACTGCGTTCCTGGAGCGCGGCCTCTTTCGCACGTCGAGTATCGACCTCGACCGTGCTGTGCAGGATGTGGCGCATGCGGCGAGTCACTGCCGCTTTGAGCCGTCCGATCCGGGGCGCGACGAAGTCGTGCTCCTATGCATTCTCGATCTGATGTACGCGCTCGTGTGTGGCCGTGCGCTCAACGACGACGGCACACCAGGCCCCCCTCTTGTGGATCGTCTGGGAGACGAAAGTGTGTGTGAGTTGATGGAGACGTGCCTCAGTATGTGCTGCCAAACGCGCCTGAGTACAGCGCTGCGACGCACGGCTGAACAGAAAATGATATGCATGCTGCGCGAAATCTTTTCGCGTTTGTACACCATGCCCCTCGATAGGGACGAGGCGTATGCGGCCAGTGGGCGTGCGCCCGAGCCGGAACTGGCCACACTCACAGCTGCTCCGGTCGGCGCTGATGCAGAGGACGAGAGGCGATTGCATATGGCCATGCCGGACCCCAAGAGTCGCTCGATCCCTGCGGCGGGTGGCGGCGAGGCACCGGTGAGCAGCGACGATGGACCAGACGACGAGGAGGCTGCCGAGCCTCCTTCCGATGCTGCCCCTGAGAGTCCGAGTGCTGCGCCCAGGTCGGACGATGCGCCTGCCCCTTCCACTGCAAGTGAGCCCGCGCTGGAAGGCGCGCCCAGCAGTGACCCGATCCTCAACAGCGAAGGCGCCACCAGTCCGCCGCCTCCCACCGAGGATCCAGCGCGCGTATCCGCCGTCCTACAAGCGCCCTTTAGTCTACCTGCGCTCAAAGAGGTAATGCGTGTGGTCATTTCGCTGCTGGACCCCAGCAACCTGCGGCACACCATGACAATGCGTTTGCTGGGCCTCTCCCTCCTAGGTGCCTTGCTCGAGACGCACAGTGGCGTACTCGCGCGCTTTCCATCGCTGCGAGCCTTGCTAGAAGACTCGGCGTGCCGCTATTTACTGCAGCTCGCCAATGCAGAGCAATCAGGGCTGGTGGCCGGCAGTCTGCGTGTATTGACCCTCTTGCTCCAAGAGCAGCGTATGCACCTCAAGATGCAACAGGAGCTCATTTTCCAGTTCCTTCTGCAGCAGCTGCGGCCGAGCTCGGCGTCGCCCGAAGCGCCATGGCGCACTGACGGCGAACCAGTCGTTCCGTCCCCCTCGCTTCCCTCGTTCCGTGCCAACGCGCAGGGCGAAATGCGCGAGCTGTTCACCGAGGCTTTGGCCAGCCTTTTGGACGTGGAGCAAGGGGCGCCCGACGTTCTTGTGGCGCTTTGGCGCAACTACGACTGCGATATGGGCTGTGCCGATTTGTACCAGCAAGTGACACAATTTTTGTGCCGTGCGCTGTTTGCCACATCTAGCGCAGCGCCGCCGGCCCATGCGGGCCTATCGGGTCTGGCACTCGTGGCGCTGGACGTGGTCTTGGGGCTCGTAGCGCGCATGGCCGAACGACGCGATCATGCCTCGCTTCCCGACGCGGACGCCGCGCTGGCCGATTCTCTCCGCGCGCAGCGCGCGCGTAAAGCGGTGCTGGCCGCTGGTGCGGCGGCCTTTAACGAAAAGCCCAAGCATGGCATTGCCTTTTTGGAGCAGGCAGGCCTATTGACGGTCGGTCCACCCGCGGCACGCGCGGCGAGTTTGGCGCGCTTCTTAAAAGATTCGGCCCTCGTGGACAAGCGTTTGCTGGGCGACTATATTTCGCGGGCAGAGAATCTTAATGTGCTCTCCGCCTTTTTGGATCTGTTCGACTTTCGTGACACGGACGTGGCCGAAGCGATGCGGGCTCTGTGCGAGGCATTCCGCCTTCCCGGCGAGGCGCAGCAGATTGCTCGTATCACCGAGACGTTTGCCCACAAGTACTTTCTCACAAAGCCGCCTGGTATCCGCAGCGAGGACGCGGTGTATGTGTTGGCGTACAGCATCATTATGCTCAACACGGACCTACACAACCCTCAGGTGACGCGGCGCATGACCATTGCCGACTACCAGCGAAATCTGCGGGGCGTAAACGATGGTGCCGACTTTGACGAGGCGTACTTGGCCGCGATCTACGACACGATTCGGCGGCGCGAAATTGTCATGCCAGAGGAGCAGGCGGGTCAACTTGGTTTTGATTATACGTGGAAGGAGCTCTTGCGCCGCGCACGCCTGGGCAACGAGTTGCTGCCTGTGCCGGACGGGGCCCTGGATGCAGACCTTTTCCGCACGAGTTGGCGCCCCTTTGTTGCGAGCATCGTACAAGCGTTTGCAACGCTGCAAGACGAACATCTCTTGCAGCGTGTCATTGCAGGCTGCCGACAGTGTGCTGAATTGGCACGCGCGTACGACGTGCCGGATGTATTTGACTACATGGTCGAGCATCTCGCGCAGGCCACGGGTTTGCTCGACACGGCCGCGCACGATCCTGCGGCACAGACTCGGTACGAGCACGAGCAGAGCTGGATTACCGTGTCGCCCCTTTCCGTCGCGTTTGGCAGCCACTTTAAGAGCCAGCTCGCGGCTGTTGTGCTCTTTACGATTGCGCACAGCCACGGACATGCGCTGCGTAGTAGCTGGGGCAGCCTTCTCTTGTGCTTCGAGAGCTTGCTGCGTCATGCGCTGCTTCCCGCTTCCATGGCGTCGATGCGCGGCTGGGACGGTGAGGCGGTGCCTGTCCCCCTCGAAGGCAAAGATGCCGCGCCCCTGCCAAGCCAGGCCCCTACGGGCCTCTTGTCCACCCTATCGAGCTACTTTTTGTCGCCGTACGGCTCGGTCGCCGAGCCGATGGACGTTTCGCCGGCCGATGTGGAAAGCACACTCTGCACACTCGACTGCCTTGCGTCGTGCCAGTTGGACGATATGCATGAGCAGGTGCTCACGTTGCCCGCGCCTGCGCTTGCCACGTACGTGGACGCGTTGCTGGCGCGCCTCGCAGCGCTGCCACCCACGCCCGAGTACGATGCAGCGCCGCTCTTTTGGCTCGAGCAGCTTGTGCGCGTACTCAGCGCGCATCCAGCGCTTCTTGCTACCTATGGGACGGCGGCCATGGAGAGCCACACGGTGCGCCTCACGCAAGCCGCCCGTGTCCCGCCCCTCGAGCTTGAGCGTGCTGTGCTAGGTGCGCTGCGCCTCGTCGCGGCGTATGCTACGCCCGAAGGCGCCCATGCTGCACCGGGCGCCGCTCGCACGCAGCTGCTGCACGTGCTACAGGCACTACGAGGCGTTCCCAGCGCACTACATGCAAGTGTATCGCCCGCCTTTCTCGTGGGTCTCGACCAAGTGGTCCGTGTGGCTGGTGTGCCGCTGGATACCGACGACGAGTGGCGCACATTGCTGCACTTGTTGGCTGTGTATGCGCGCGTACGGCGCGCTCCCGCAGCGCGTGCGGCGCTCTCGCTAGCGGCGCACTTGCTCGCGTCCCCCACGGCGCTGTCGCTGCCGCCGCTGGTAGAGCTCGTGCGCGATCTCTTGTCGAGTGCTGATCGTGCCTTGTGGCACCAAGAAGCGAATGCGCCTCGGCGCACGCTCACCGAGAAGCGCGAGCTAAGCGATTGGATGGCCGCGGCGCATGGTGCCAGTGCCTCGGCGCTCCAAGCGCTGGCGCAGGTCCGCGAGGTACTGCCAGCGCTCGTGCAAGCGGCGCCGGATCCGAATGCGGCGTGGGCCGAAAACTGGCTGCCCCTCGTCGCAGCGCTATCGCAGCCATGCGTGAGTATGCACCGCCCTACTCGCGCAGTAGCGCTCACATGCTTGCAACAAACCGTGTTATCGCCGGCCCTGCTGGATCCTCCCCCCCTGGCGCGGCACCGCGAGGCGCTGCTGGGCCGCATTTTGCTGCCACTGCTCGAAACGCTCCTGGCCCCCGAGGCGGCGCGCGCAGATGCCCAAGCCGAGTCGAAAGACGCCGTGGCAACGCTACCAGAGGCGCAGGCGCACGTGTGCCTCCTTGTCTGCCGCGTGTGGGTGCGTGATGTCGCTGTGCTCTTGCACGATGTGCCGGGCGATGTGGAGGCGGCCAGGGCCCAGCGGGTGCTGCGCCTGTGGCGGGCCTTGTTGGGCGCTGTTGCGCACGTGCTCCAAGGGGCGCCGTGTCCGCCGCACGAACTGATCGAGGAGCAACTCAAGAACATGGTGCTCGTGATGCATGCGTCAGGCTACCTAGTGGATGGAAGTGCGCCTGGCACGCTGCGGCGCGCACTGTGGGTCGAAACATGGCGGTGCATGGACCCTGTGCGCCCATCACTGCGGGCGCTCGTTACGCCGTCTACATAGCTAGCAACAGCCGCCACTACCGAGGGACGACACGCTCTGCCCTTGACCGACTTTGAGTGTCGACTTGCCAGTACCTTGAGCCTGGTTCTGCAGCGAGGCCGCGCCCATACGGTCCTTGATTTGCTGGGCCATGGTAAGGAAGGCCTGCTCGACGTTGGTGGCGTCCTTGGCACTCGTCTCGAGCACGGGAATACCGAGCTCATCGGCAAACTTCTTGGCCGTCTCAAAGTCGACGACCTTGCTGCTTGTGAGGTCTGCCTTGTTACCGACGAGCAGCTTGTTGACGCCTTCGCACGCGTACCGCTCAATTTCCTGGAGCCACTGCTTGACGTTGGCAAACGTCGCCTCGTCGGTGACGTCATACACTACAATGATACCATGTGCGCCACGGTAGTACGACGATGTAATTGTGCGGAAGCGTTCCTGGCCGGCAGTATCCCAGATCTGCAGCTTGACCGTCTTGCCCTCGAGTTCAATCGTGCGGATTTTAAAGTCGACACCAATCGTGGAGATGTACGACTCTGTGTACGTGTCATCGGCAAATCGAAGCAGTAGACACGACTTGCCGACGCCCGAGTCGCCAATCAGTAGGAGCTTGAACAAATAGTCATAGTCCGGTGACAGGCCCGTCATGGTCGTGGCGAGGGACGGCGGGCGGCGGCGCGCCCGTCAGGCTGAGTCAGCACGTGCCCCGCGACCCGTCCTTCAACCATGGTGAGTGAATCGTTGGTGCATGCATGTGCGGGGGGCGCGGGTGGCCTGGTGGCCATGACCGCTACCTACCCCTTGATGGCGATTTCGACGCGCGCTGCCGTCGACCGCTCCAAGAACCCGGGCGAGTCGCTACTCAAGGCCCTCCGCACCGTTTTGGAGAAGGAGGGCGTGCTCGGCTTGTACGATGGCCTCGGCTCGTCGCTCCTGGGTATCGGCGTGAGCAACTTTGTGTACTACTTTTTCTTCGAAGCTGCTCGCGACTTTATCCTCACGTCCAAGCGTCTCACTCACTCGACGGCTGCGACGCTCGGCACCCTGACCACGCTGGAAAGCATTGTCGCGGGGCTGATTGCCGGCTGCGCCACCGCTGTGACCAGCAACCCGATCTGGGTGATCAACACGCGCCAGACGGTTCGCATCACGCAAAAGACGGAGGACGGTGTGGCCGCACCCGTGGTCCGCCGCCTTTCGTTCCTTGCCACGCTGCGGAGCATCGTCGAGAAGGACGGCGTTCGTGCTCTGTGGAAGGGTATCGGACCCGCTTTGGTGCTCGTTACCAACCCCGTGCTCCAGTACACGGTATTTGAGCAGTTCAAGGCGTGGTTGCTCGCGAGCCGCACCCCCACGGCGCGCGCGACGGCCCTGCGCGACTGGGACTACTTTTGGCTGGGCGCGATCAGCAAGCTGATCGCCACGAGCATTACCTACCCCCAGATCGTCATCAAGGCGCGCCAGCAGGCCATGTCCAACGATATGCCGGGCCGCAAAAAGGTCAATGTGTGGACGGCCATGACCGAAGTCGTGCACGACGAAGGGTACGTTGATCACCTACTCACCCAGTTTCGGTGGCCTGTACCGCGGTATTTCTTCCAAGCTCTTGCAGTCCATCCTTACGGCGGCCATCCTCTTTGCATCCAAGGAGCGCCTCTACCGCATCACCAAGATGGTACGTTTTCTCTACTTACACAGCTGCTTGCCAAGTAATTTATAGCTTGGACCATTGTCCTTGGCGAAATACATGCGTGGCACGCGTACCATCCCATGCGCCCAGCTCGACTTGAAGGCCGGGAGGGAGTGTGTTCTGTATTGCATCGCATAGCGTACATAGGCGCCGCTCCTTGGGACGCAAGCAAGACAAGTCGGGTCGCGCTGTGGCTTGGGCCACGGCCGCTGCCACACTGAGCGGCGCTAGCTTGACCGAGTGTAGCACGGCGACATGGTCGTACATGGACACGGACCATGTACACGATGGTGGGCCGCGCGCCACTGGTGCGAGCGCCGCGTTGAGTGCTTCGGGCGTGTCGAGGCTAGGCGGCAGGGATTGCAGCACGAGCACCTCACCCTCTGGCTCCTGCCATGCGGCAGCGAGAGCTGCATTCTGTTGCTGTTGCTGTTGCGTGTACCGCGCCTCGAGAGCTTGGTGTGCTGGTGCGGGCGCTGCACTCGCCTCGGTGAGCAGAACAGGCGGAATGCGACTCTCGCGCGTACGGCGGAGTCGCACATCCCCTGGGCCCTCTGTGACGCGCTCCGTAGCCACATGGTACACCGCCGCGAGCTGCTCCACAAACGCCAAGAGCGGCGGACGCAGACGCACCGCCTCGATGCCATGGCGCAGCGCATGTGCCACGAGCAAAGCGCGCACTTGCGCGGCGGCCCGGGGCGATTGTACAAAGTCGTTGAGAACGTCTTGCACGGTCTGTGCACCACGTGCGTCTCGCGCGACGTACTGCCGTAGCGCCGGCGCATAGTCGACATGCGCCGGCGCTACACGCAGACCCAGTGCGCTCGAAAAGCGTGCATTGCGCTGCGCCACATCGCAGGCGGCCGTGCATGCCAACGGCGGGCCAGACCCACACACGTCCAGCTTTTCGCGGTGCCCACACGCGCATGTGCGACGCACGACCGCATCACACGGCGTATCTGGGCACGGCACAGGCGCATGGCAAGGCTGCAAGCAAGGGTGTCCACAGGGTGATCGCGGACGTCCACACACTTGTGTGCATGGCGCACACTCGCCATCCGCATGGCAAGTGCCGGTACAGGTGTGCTGCCCACACGCGAGTGGCTTGCCACACACTTGGCCGCATCGCACGGCCGTGCGACTGCATGGCACCGATGGAAAGGTGGTGCGGCCACACACACATGCCCGTGTCGTCAAATGCACGCACGGCGGGCACGGCGTATCGGCTGGATGGCACGCATGCTCGACCTTGGGGTGCCCACAGGGCGGCCCAGGCAAGGCGCAGGGGTACGAGCAGGCAATCACGGTGCCACACGGCACGGGTGGCTCCAACACCGTGCGGCCACAGGGGCATACGGCCTCGGTGAACGAGGAGCGCAGGCATGGCGCACAAGCGCCGCGGTGGCACAATGCCTCACAGACGTGGTGCCCGCACGACAAGGGTCGACGGCAGGGTATGTCACAAGCATGCAGCTGCTGAGGGTCGAGTTGGGCCAGATCGCTTGGTCGCGCGGCTTTGAGCGTAGCTTGAAACGCAAGAGGGCAGCATGCGCGACCACATGCGTGCTTGCCGCAGTGTCGCAGTGCTTTGCAAGGCGTCGTACAGAGAAATTCGTCCTCGGCAGCAAGCGCACAGGGACGAGTGCGTTTGGTGGCGCCGCAGCGACACACTTGCACTACATCCACAGCACACGGCGGGCATTCGCCTTCATGGCACGGCGCAGCGCACGCATGACCACAGGGCCGGGGCCGGCCGCACGTTTGGCCACACGTCGGTATAGGATCGCGGCAGTCGGTGCGGTCTGTCACGGGCGTACGGCCGCAAGGGCAGGTCTTGATACGCGCAGGCGCACGAGGGCAGGGCGCAACGCCGGTACGTACATGACACGGGCGTGTGCAGCGATGCACGCCGCACGCAAAAAGCGCGTTGCACGGCTCGCCACAGGACCATGCCGAGGTAAGGCCAAACGCCTCGGCAGCGCGTTCGCCACACTGCATGGAGCGCGTATGGCGCCCACAGTGGCACGGTACAGCATCGAGCGGCTGTGCACACGGTCCGCATGGCCCTGCATGGCATGGCTGCGGGCACGTATGGTGGCCACAGGCCAGCGGCTTTTTGCATACAGCGCCGCACGAGATGGTACCCTGGCGCTGCAACGCATCGAGGGGCTGCTTGGCCTGCTCGGCAGAGAGTGTTGCGCGCCACTGCGAGCAGCGAACTAGACGCTCCGGTTCGCGCCCGCAATAGCACGCCACGCGCACAGTGGCAGCACAAGGGGGGCATGGACCGGGATGACACACATCAGCCGCGCATCCGTGCCACGGACAGCCGCGACGGCATGGACTACCGCACGAGTGCGGCACGGCGTGCGCGCGTGGTTGCGTAACGCGACCGCACCAGCAGCGGTAGGTGCGAGGCACCGTTTCCTGCACGGCCTGGCACGCCGGGCACCGCCAATGCCCGCGTTGCTCGCGCACATCGGGGTCCTCATGCAAACGGTTGTGTTCTTCCATTTGCTGGACGCTGCGCTCTGCCCAAGTGCGCACGCACGGTAGGTGAAGCACGGCATGACACCGCGCACACGACCAGATGGGCTGCTTGCGCAAGACGGGGTGGTAGCAGATAGCGCAGTCATAGTCGTCCGAGGACAGTTCCGCAGTTAGGCGCGTACGCAGATCCGCGTATTCGGGTATAATGGGAGGTGGTGCCGCCTCGGTAGCGGGCTCGGCGACGGTGAGATGCGCGCCAAACGACCGCCGAGGCGCACGGGCCCGTGCAGGCTGTTCCTGGGCAGGTGCTTGGGGTTTCTTGGTAGATTCTCGCGGCTTGCGAGATTTTTGACGTCGGTGGCTGCGTGCAGGCTTTGCAGAGGGGGTGGATGAGACGAGTGGGTTTGTCGGTGGCGTCGCAACGTCTTGGGTCGGTGGCGTCGAGGTGCTGTCCGTCGCGGGCGACGGGGCAGGGCGTTCATGCTGCACATTCCGCCCGCCGCGCCCTCGGCGCGACTTGGGTCGACGTGTGGATGGCGCAGGCGCCGGGATGGGCGCCTGAGGCGGTGGCACATGCGCCGCATCCACCATCGAGGAGCGAGCGGGGGAGGGTGTCGCACGAGAAAAAAGGCCCGATTACGTGAGCAGAGCGTCCCTCCAGCGTTTCTCCTCGTGGCGGCCATGTCGTCGGCCGCGGCGCTGGGTCGCGGCGCCGGCATAGCAGGCTGTGCAGGTCGGCGTGTGCAAGTGCTGCGCCTATCGCCAGCTGTTTTGCAGCCGCCCAACGCGGCGGTGGCGATGCACCGTCCACCTAGCGCGATGCACCGGTGTGAGCTATTTAGGTTACATTTGTATTCGATGCGGTCACGAACAAAAGGAACCGAGGCCTCGCTGCCGCCGCACCTGTTAGGCCCGCCATGGCTTCCTTTTCCGCCCACGCGTGAGACGCACGAGGCGCGGCACTTGCGGCGTGCGGTGGCGGCCTCGACAGCCATAACGGCGCACGATACCGTCCCTCTACTTCCCACGGCCGTGCTGATCAGCAAGAAGCGTGTGCACAAGCATGCGGTTGTGCGCAATCGGTGTCGTACGCGCCTTATGGCCGCGCTGCGCGCGGTCGTGCGCGAGGTCCAAGTATCCTTGGTACCTGGTACGCTCTTTGACTGAAAACAGGGCATGCCTATGTATTTTTCGGAACCGCGCATCTGTACCATGTGCCGATGGAGCGGCTGCAGCAGCAGGTAGAGAAGGCGCTCGTCGCCGTGTCGTCCCCCACCGGCGGGCGCGGCCGGCGATCGTAGGACACGGCCTACTAGGTCATCACGTGGTGTTCGTGCAGACACGGACCGCACGACCGCGGCGCGTTTGTTCCAGGACCATGTCGCAGCCGGGCAGCTCAAGTGCGGTGCCCTCCAACAACCTCCCCGGCGAGGGTGCGCCGAAGGATGAGGCTGTGCTGCCACAGCCTGCGGTGCAGTCGCGCCCGAATCAGCGCATGCTGCACCCGTCGATCATTATTGCCATTTGGATTGCGTTTAGTAGCGGTGTCATTGTCTACAACAAGTATCTGCTCGTGAACATGCACTTTCCTTACCCTGTCTTTCTCACTACATTCCACATGGCATTTGCGGCGGTCGGCACGCGTGTGCTAGCGCGCTACACGACGCTGCTCAAAGGCCTCTCCAACGTGGAGATGACGCTCGACCGCTGGTACCGCAACATTCTCCCGATTGGCGCGCTCTTCTCTGCGAGTCTGATTTTGAGCAACATGGCGTATCTGCACCTAAGTGTGCCATTTATTCAGATGCTCAAGGCGTTTACCCCTGTGGCTGTCCTCATCATCTCGTTTGCGTTTGGCCTCAAGCAAATGTCTACGACGCTCACGGGCATTGTGCTCATGATCTCGTTTGGTGTAGCGACGGCCTCATACGGTGAGCTCGAGTTCAACATGACAGGCTTTGTGTATCAGGTGCTCGCCATTGCCTTTGAGAGCACACGTCTGGTTATGGTGCAGGTGCTGCTGCAGGGCTTGAAGATGGACCCACTTGTGAGTCTGTACTACTTTTCGCCCGTGTGTGCGGCTTTTAATATGGTCATCCTGCCATTTATGGAGGGCCTGGCGCCTTTCCGCGCCCTTGCGCAGCTTGGGCCGCTCGTACTCCTATCCAACGCAGGCGTCGCGTTTGGTCTCAACATTGCCTCGGTGTTCCTGATTGGCGCCGCTTCATCGCTCACACTGACGCTTGCCGGCGTGCTCAAGGACATTCTACTCATCCTTGGCTCCATGTGGCTCCTGGGCAGCACTGTGACGGGTCTCCAGTTCTTTGGCTACGCCATTGCCCTAGGCGGTCTCGTGCTGTTCAAGACACATAAGAGCTAGTTTAAGGTTGTGCTACGGCGGCCCCACATCCATTCGCTTCGATAGAATCCAAGGCGCAGTGCACTCGTCGCTTTTTCGGGGTGCGCTGTGGTAGCGGCGCGGTTGGTGCATCCCACACCAGACGCGTCCATGGCATGGCCACGCGCCCTGTGCCTGGGTCGTCGGGGGACGCATCCACCGTGATGGTGCGCTGCGCCTCATCCACCTCCCACAACTGCGTTGTCCATATAGCGCCGTGCGTCTTGAGGCGCACGATCGATGGGCGAGGAAGGGCCAAGACCTTGCACCGCAGCGCCTCGTCGCGCGCTTCGGCCGCCTGCGCTTTCCGCTGCGGATTGTGCCCGCGGCACAATATGACAGCGCGCTCTTCGCTGCCAGCCGGCGACTGCGTGCCTTCCAAGGCATCGGCGACGTCCGGCGCACATATATCCATGAACCAACCACTCGTCTCTTGCAGCGCACAGCTGACGTGCGCGGCGCGAGGGCACTTGCCTTTGGTGCACTGCACCTTGGCCCCATGCCGGGCATGCTCGGTGCATACCTGGCACTTGAGCGCCCAGCGCGCAGGATCCACATGGTCTGCTCCTTGCACGGTAGGCTGCGAGCCGCCCACCCACGTCTCGGGAAGAAAACACGCACACAGCTGGTGCGCTTGGCATGGCTGTTGAGACGCTTCGTAGGAGGCCTTGGCAGCAGGCATCTTGGCCAACAGACGCGCCGTCTCTGCAGGGATTGGAACGAGTGCATCGTCCGTGTCCATGGGGCAAAATACGCAGGGGTGTAGGGAAGCCGTCTCTTTTTTGATCGGGGGGGCCGGCGCTGGGAGCGACGGATCGCGCGGCCAATAAGCATCCATATCAAAGTGTACACTCTCTTGGGCTAGTGGGCAGCGGCAATAGTCCGCGGTGCGCCCCAGATCAATCCATGATGGAAGCGCGAAATTGACGCTTTCGGCGCAGTTAAAGCCGAGGTTAAACCCAGCGTGGTAGCCGTACGGATACGTAAGGACAAATTCATTTGCGTGCTGCACGAGCTTGAGGGGGCGAATACCCTGACTCTGTAAAAAGGAAGGCGAAACCAGGAACGATTTGTGCCGTAGGAACTGGGCGCATTTTCGTGCATCGGCGGGAAACGCGGCAGCCATGACCGACTCGAATCGCTGGCGGTCTTCTTGGCGGATCGCATACCACTGCTTCGGTGCACCGAAATGGATATAGTTGATAGAATACAGATCCATGTCCTCGACATGCCACGCAAACGAGGCGCGCCACATGCCAAAGTATAGGTACGGCGTCGTGACGCCAGGCAGCGCACAGGATAGCGTACGCGACAGGAGACTGTCCAGCGTGCCAACGTTCCACTGCTTTGTGCGCGCGTCAAACAGTGTGCCCTGCTGATCGGCCCCATACATGGGTGGCGGCCCAAGGTTGAGCGTGCGCCAATATTCGGTTTCCATGGCGCAGCATGTCGGTTCGTCCCAGTCTGCGGCACTGAGTATGTGACCGGCATCGCGTTCCTCGTCCGTGAGTGCCTCCTTCATCCACTGGTGCTGGTAATCAAAGGCGCGCCACTCTTCCTCCGAGGTGCTCTTTGTCGGTGCGCGCGTGCGATGCGTCGTACTTCGACCGACGCCACCGCTGCGCGTGAGCTTGCCACTCGCCGTCCAGCGTACCGCTGGCGATGGCTTTGTCTCGTACTGGCGGCTGTGCGCCACCGCCTCATCGGCTGCGCGGGAAGCGGCGACTTGCCGCTGTATCCGCGACATGGGTGGGCCTCGCTGTGCGGGGCTAGCACACAGATCCGACCACTGCTTGGCATCGAGCGGCTTGGAACGCGTCACGTTCGTCTGCGTCCAGCGGCCCGCGCCGGTCGGGAGAAAGTGTTGCGTAATGGCATGCTTGATGCGGACGTGCGCTAAGCTCGCGTGCCAAGGTGGCGCATCGTCGGTCGGCTGCAGATGCGGCAGCGTATCGACCCACTCTTTGGGTGGAACGACTTTGACGATACCACTTTGCATGCCCCAGGCGTCAATCGCTTGGCAGAATGCGTAAAAGTCGGCAAATTGCTCCATCGTCGGCTCAAAGACAGGTACCCCCTCGAGACGGCTCGGACCTGTCTTGTGCCCGGGCGTAGGCGGCACAGGGTATGAGGCGTCGCGGGGATACAAGTAAGAGGGCCGGAGATCGCGTAGGTGCGGCGGGCACGCAGGCATCGTACCCCCGTGGTAGTCCGAAGCCATGACCGTGCGGCGCGCCGCGTCGTGGCTGACGAGGGGCGAGGACGTCGGACGCTCGCCATGCTTAGTCATCGAAGCACGGCCGCCGCGGCGCGCCGTACGACGGAGCGACGGCGGCCATGTCGACCAAGGGCGCGACAACGACTGGCAAGCCGCACAACTATAAAGCGCACTTTACGCGGACAAGATACCAATATGAAAAGGTCATGGAGGTGAGTAGACAGCACTGACGGGTAGCGCCAGCGCGAACTAGAGAAGCACGCGACCGACGTGATGGCCAAGCAGCAGAATTTGCAAGATGAGGTCGAGTACGTCGCTTTTTCACTTATGCAGCTTTCTTCTTGATGCTCTTATGGAAATCAAGGCCAAGGCGGAGCGTGGAGAGCTGCACATACGGCCTGCGAGTGCTCTCAGTGCGTCTGCTCGCAGTGCGTCCGCGCCGAGCCAGCCCGAGTCGGAGGACGCGGGTCAGCGATCGTCTCGTACTGGCCCTGTCCTGCCTATGGCGACCGAATACTCGGACGATGACGAGGCTGATGTCACTGTCCAAATCGCTATCGAAGAAGACTCGTGGACCAACGATGCGCCCACAGCAGCACCCGCCGCACCTGCCGACGTGCGTGCGGCTAGCCTACCCAAGCGGCCACGACTACCGACGTCTCAGGACGGCGATGGACCTATAAGGGAACCATGGACCGATGAACGGCCGGGCTCCCCTAAACGACCGCGTCTCTCATAGCATGCCTAGGTCGCCGCTTGTGTCGGCCTCCACTCTTCTCATGTCCCTTGGGCGGTGGTGGTGCGCAATGAGGGGCGGCTGCTTGCCAGCCGTGCCCCTAGTCCGTCGAGCATCCACGACGCCCTTTTACCGTCCGTTGCCTGATCCAGGTGTTGCATGGCGTGCCGACGAAGTTGACGAGGCGCGGCGTATCGCACACGCCCGCCACATGCGCTTTTCGGAGGAGGAGGCCACCGAACTGGCTAGCTTGCAGGCCTCGCTGTCTGAGCTGCAGCAGACGCGGACAAAGTGCGATGCCGAGCAGAAACGCATGGCCGAGCTCATTCCTCGCCTCGCCAAGGCAGGCGCTGAGAGCGCCACGGACCTCGAGGCACATCGCCAGCGAGCGCGCGAGTTGCGCGCCGACGTGCGCGCACTCGACAAGCGCGTGGCCGATGCACAGGCGCGCTCCCTCGCGATCCGAATGGCATGGCCAAATCGCATGCATCCGCATGTCCCTCAAGGCTCCGAGTCGGCCTCACGCGTCGTGTCGATCTGCGATGCACGCGCGGCGGCCTATCGCACAGCGCTTCCGCCCATCGCTCTGCCTTGCACCATCGGCGAGCTGGATAAGAATCAAGCACTACAAAGCGCCCTACCATCTAGCCATGACCGCGACCATATATCGCTCGCGCAGTCGCTTCCTCATGGCGCCATCGACATGGTCTCTGGCATTACCACGACGGGCCCTTCGTGGCCCTACCTGCTCGGCACCATGGCCCTGCTAGAGCATGCTCTGACGCAGTACGCGCTGCATGTCGCGGTGCGCCACCATTTTACACCGGTGGGTGTGCCGGATGTGGTCAAGACGGATGTGGCGGAGCGCTGCGGTTTCCGGCCCCGGGACGAGGCTGCGGCACAGACCTACTTTGTCGATACGCAACGCGATGCTACGGCATCGACTCTGTGTCTGGCCGGCACGGCCGAGATTCCTTTGGCCGCTCTCGTTGCCAAACACACGTACCGCATGGGCGATGGCGCAGCCAACGTAGGTGGTGACGTGACGCGCCATGCTCTCCCGGTCAAGCTCGTGGCGTTGGGTCATGCCTTTCGCGCCGAGGCAGGGGCGCGAGGAGCAGACACGCGCGGCTTGTACCGCATCCATCAGTTTACCAAGGCGGAGCTGTTTGCGGTGACGACCGCGGATGCGAGCGATGCCATGCTCGAGACGCTCCGTGGCGTACAGGAAGAAATTGTATCCGGCCTTGGGCTATTGTATCGTGTGGTGGACATGTCCTCCGAGGAGCTAGGTGCGAGTGCCTACCGCAAGTACGACATTGAGGCGTGGATGCCTGGTCGCGGCGCATGGGGCGAAATCAGCTCTGCCTCCAACTGCACAGACTACCAGGCGCGGCGCCTCGCGATCCGGTACAAGGACGAAGGCTCTAACCGCTATGCACACACACTGAATGCGACAGCTGCGGCCATTCCCCGACTCATGGTGACTCTACTGGAGACGTACTGTACAAAAGAGCTGGTGCTCCCCGCGACGCTGCGTCCATTTTGGCTGGGCGGCGCCAACGATGCGCGTGTGCGCTGGGTCGATGTGGCAGCGCGTCCCACGCCTTCTCGCCGCTCGGCGCTGTCGCGTGCGCAGGAACAGCTGCACGCGCTCGCGCAGCGCACAGGTGCGGATCCTGCCCCGCTCCTCGTCTCGTTTCTCTTGCTTCATGAGCTAACCGCCGTGGTGCCACTCGTGGTTTTAGCGATTGTGCTCACTGTGCTGGGCGCTGGTGATGCGCTGCTGGGCGCCCTGCACGATGCCCTCGCTCGCGTGTGGCCTTCCGAAACGGGCGTATTGTCCGATTGGATCGCACGTGGACGACGCATGGCGGTGCGTTTCTGTGCGCGCTGCGACGCGGTCCTCCACGGGGAAGAGGGCGCGCCCGTCGCAGCGGCGTGGCTTACGAGCCTAACGGCCGCGTACGTCGTCGTCAAGCTGCTGTGGCCGGTGCGTATTTCCGTGTCGTTGGCGCTTGCACCTGCGACAGCACGTCTATTCATGCCGCTGTGGCGCCGCCTTCCTCGCTGGCGCCGCGGCACGGCGCGTTTGTAGCTTCGCCCTACCTCCACCATGTTTGTCGCGGTCGTTGGCTTGGCGTGTGCCGGCAAGTCGGCGGTGGTCGAGTACCTCGAGTCGCGGCATGGCTTCCAGCGCGTGTGCCTGGGTGATACAGGTGCAGGCATGTCATTTAAAACGCCCGCCGAGATGCTGCATTATGTGACGTGCCACTGGCAGCAGCATTTTGTGACGCGAGATATTGATACCAGCGCGTTGGTGGACGTGTTTGAAAAGCGCCCGTTTTTCCTGCTGCTGGGCGTCGAAGCGCCTCTATTGCAGCGGTGGCACCGTGCGCAGGCGCGCGCTGTCGCGGCCGGGCAAGTACCTCTCTCCCTCGAGACGTTTGTCGCACTCGACGATGCCGTGCTGTACGGTCAAGGGGCCAACGACCCACCATCTGTCGACATCTCGAGCCTATCGCTGATGGACCCTCAAGGAGCGGCTGTGTCTACATCGCTACCAGATGCGTCTACATCGCTTTTGGCGCTACTGCAGCGGTGCCAGGTGCGCATCGCGAATACCTTCCGCGATGTCGAGGCCCTCCATATGCACCTCGACTCGCTAGCGCTTCCGTCGACGCACCGTGTCCGGCCCTCGTGGGACACATACTTTGTGCGGCTCTGTACGCTCGCTGCGATGCGCTCCAACTGCATGAAACGGCGCGTCGGTGCCGTGATTGTGCGCGATCACCGCGTATTATCGACAGGCTACAATGGCACTCCTCGGGGTCTTACGAACTGCAACGAAGGCGGCTGCACACGCTGCAACGGGAGTGCACCATGTGGCAGCAGCTTGGACGAGTGCTTGTGCTTGCACGCCGAGGAAAACGCGCTCCTCGAGCTAGGTCGCGATCGCGGGGGGGCTCAGGGCACGATTCTCTACTGCAATACGTACGTTTTTCTCTCTCACAACAGCTGTCCATGTCTCCGTTGCGCCGTCAAAATTGTACAAACAGGCGTCAAGGAAGTGGTGTACCAGCTCGCCTACAGCATGGATGGGCGCAGTGCGCAAATCTTTGCCGAAGCGGGTGTTGCGTTCCGTCAGTATGTGCTGCCTTTCTAGTGGCAGATGGACGCTTGCAAATCACCCGGCCATGCGTAGTAGGCACCCAACGCGGCACCGGCCACAATGGCGCCTATAATCCAGGCATTGTAGGTCATCATAATGAGCATGAGAAAGCATGATAGGGCGACTTGGATGGCGTACAGAGCGCTTCGCACGAGGCGCAGGCGCGCGGGCGTATGCAGCGCGGTAGGAAGGCGAGCCAGGAGTGCAGGTCGCTTGTTGTCGCCCTCGAGCGCGTCTTGACTGGTGAGTGGCATAACACGCCGTGGCAGCAAGCGAGTTCGCGCAGGATCCTCTTCGCGACGCGAGCGCAGGCCGTGCGCTGCCTCTGTGTGCACGATGGCCATTTCCATATGACGCAAAGACAGCTTGAGCATCTCAAAGCCGGCAGCCAGGGCAAACACTACGAGCAGGGACACAACGAATTGCTTCTCGGATTGGACGTTCCATGCGGGGTGCACAATGCACATACCCCGCGTGTCTGTATTCCACACCATCGACATGGTGCACGGAGCATGTGAGCTACCATGCTCCATACCGCCCGAATGCATCATACCGCCCGAATGCATCATGCCACCGTGGTGGTCCCCCATCCCTGCCTTGTCGTGGCACGGCATGGCTCCGTGCGCGGTCGATGTCATCGTGGTTCGACACGTGCCGCCACAGCCGGCCCCCCCCCCGATGCCACCGCCTCGCGCCGCGTATCGGCGGCACCTATTTCCGCGGCTGGCCGCGGGTGAGTCGGTGCCGCCGCTCCTCGCGGCCTTGGATGGTGCACCGCTCGCACCGCTCGATGATGCTCTGTACCAACTTGTCTTTCGTGCGTGCCGGCAGTATATTCTGCCATGGTACGCGCCCATCTCACAGGACCGCGAAGCGCTGGAAGCACTCGTGCAGGCCATAAGGCCGCTTTTGCGCGAAGCGCAGGTACGCATCGGTGCTCTTCCAGTGATACTCGTGCCAGAGGATGAGCGACCGGCATGGAACGCGCGCCGCGCGCGCGTTACACGCACCCTATGTGAGCGCGTTCCGCGGATTCTCGTGCAGCATATGCGACAGTACCATGCGGCGAGCGATACGCCCGAGGGCCTTGCGCATGCATACGAACTTTTAGGTGCGCATCCTGGCATTGTCCAGGGGCGCGTGAGTGATCGGTACCTGCGTACGTCCCTAGCGCAGTGCCTCGCGTCGCTCCGTGCTACAGCATATGCCGACGACCCGACCTCTTTTTCCGAGCTGGATGAGCTCCTTGTGCTGGATCTCTTGGTGTGCGCCTCTCGTGCTAGCCTTGCTGCACTATCACCTGGTGCACTGTGCATGATGGCGCACCGCGCTCTAGATCGAGCGCGTACGCCCTCCCAAGGAGCTATCGTGCAGCTGGCATGGCTTACTCGTGAGCTTGTCTCGGGTCTCGTGCGAGTCGTGGGACGACAGGTGCGTCGTCTTGCGGGCACGCGCCCAACGGAGAAAGGGGCACCCCCTGTGGACGGTCCTGTGCCGGCCCTCACACTAGTTGGGTTGGAGGCCCTCGCCGAGTCTCTACAGCTATCCTCGCGGCCGTTTGGCGCGTGGATGTGGGCGGTTGTGCTCACGTTGGGGCGCTACTTTGCGCCTGTGCTTGACCCGTACGTATGCGACGCTCACGCAGGCCCTTGGTGAAACTGATCATGGCGCATGTATATACGGATCAGTGGGCGGACACTGCCGCCCAGGCCTTGAGCACACCGCCGTCGGCTCCTGAGCCAGACGCGCGCAAACCGACGCTGGACCCCGAATCGGCGTTCTTTCGCCTGTGTATACGGTGCTGGCTCTATACCCCTTGTACGTTTTCACGCTGACACAGCATGGCTACGTTTTATCTATGGTGGCACGTACGATGCGCAAAGAAATACGATTGAGCAGGCTCTCGCGCCGTTCTTTGCGCCGGCAGCCCAAGTGCCCGTACTCCACTGTGCGCTGCTGCTGTACGAAAGTGCCTGGCTCTGCCTCTTGCCTTAGTCATCATAATGGTGTCGCTCGACCCCAACGAGCATCCGCATCGGCGGTACAACCCTCTGTTGCGCACATACGTGCTATGCTCACCGCATCGTATGCGTAGGCCCTGGCAAGGCGCCCAAGAGTCACCTGGCCAGCCGTCGTTGCCCACGTACGATTCTCGCTGTTACCTGTGCCCGGGCAATACGCGTGCCTCTGGGGCGCAGAACGATGCCTATACTTTGACGTATGTGTTTGAAAATGATTATGCGGCACTCCAAGCCCAACAAGTTGAGCCGAAAGAAAAAGACGCTAGCATCGAATCGGCCCTTTTTGACATGCAGCCTGTGCGAGGTGTGTGCTACGTGCTGTGCTTCCACCCTCACCACAACCTGACGCTGGCGCACTTGACGACGCCGCCCTACTCGGCTGCCACACATATTGTACCAGTTGTACAGGCATGGAAATCTATGTATCGCTCAATAGTGCGCGATCATCCATATGTCAAGTACATTCAGTTTTTTGAGAACAAGGGCAGTGCGATGGGCTGCAGCAATCCGCATCCTCACGGGCAAATCTGGGCTCTAGATTATGTGCCGGGCGAGCCGCAGCAGGAAAACGAAAGCATGAAGGCGTTTGCTCTAGATCCAAAACACGCCAACGCACAAGGGCCTCGCGATCCAAACGGGCGACCATGCTTGCTTCTCGAGTACGTGCACCTGGAGCTGCACAAGGCGGATCGCCCGCGCGTCGTGACTTGCAATGCGCACTTTGTGGCTTTAGTGCCTTTTTGGGCCGTCTGGCCTTTTGAGGTTATGATTTTACCGTACCAGCGTTTTATTGCGTCGCTTGACGATCTATCTGAAGCTGAGGTGCACGCGCTGGCCGCCATCCTGGGCGAAGTCGCGTGCCGTTTTGATAACCTGTTCCAAACACCCTTTCCTTATTCAATGGGATTGCACCAGCGCCCCACGCCGACTCTCAGTGACCCCGAGGATCCGGGTATGTTTGCTCTATTCCACATTCACTTTTATCCGCCCCTCTTGCGCAGTGCTACGGTGCGCAAGTTCCTTGTCGGGTACGTGGTCTACGCTGACCCAGCTTTGAAATGATGGCAGAACCGCAGCGTGACATCACCGCCGAGTCAGCGGCTGAGCGACTTCGGGAATGTAGCACAGCCCACTACGCATCCACAAACTGAATGCAACCTTTTGCGGTTCACGGTTCCCTGTGCGGTGGCCCCGGCACCAAGGACGCGTCCCTATTGGGGACAGGAACGCCCCCCGATTGGTGGAGGTGCGTGAGCGCTTCGGCCTCGACGCCTAGGCCCTGTTCTCGATGTGCGATGCGATGGGGTAGACCATTTGGGAAGCAGCCTCGCTTTGTTTGTCCATTCCGATCGATCGATTAGGCTTCCCTGGAGACGTATACTCTATGAAAGCCATTCTCTTTCGTAAACTACGTCATGATCTATCGTACCACGCTCGAGCCGCATTCCAGCGCTCAGACCGCCTCAACAATGTCTTGCCAAGGAAACGAAAGGTATATATAAGAGCATCAGAATGGCTGTTGATCTACTAAGGCATCAAGTTTCTTGATCCTGGACTAACAACCTACAATCCTTACAGCAAGATGAAGTTTATTTCTACCTCTAGCGTGGCTCTGGCCATTGCCCTCGCCTACATGGCCAATGCCGCTCCTGTCCAGTCTAATAACTCTATGAACGAACTTGGTCGATTGCAACGACGCGATATACAGAATGGTGAATGGGTTGCTCCTTCTAGAGCAGACCTGGCCCGTCGCATGGACGTACTGCCTGAAGAAAAGTGCGAGGAGCCAGATGACCAAGGACCTGGCGAGAGCGGTGGAAACGGTGGCAACGGCGGCAACGGCAGCAACGGCGGCAACGGTGGCAATGGTGGAAACGGCGGCAACGGTGGAAACGGAGGCTTTCCAGGCAAGGGAGGCAACGGTGGCAACGGCGGCAACGGCGGCAACGGCGGCAATGGTGGAAACGGAGGCTCTCCTGGAAAAGGAGGCAACGGCGGCAACGGCGGCAACGGTGGCAACGGTGGCAACGGTGGCAACGGCGGCAACGGCGGCAACGGTGGAAACGGAGGCTCTCCAGGCAAGGGAGGCAACGGCGGCAACGGTGGCAACGGCGGCAACGGCGGCAATGGTGGAAACGGCGGCAACGGTGGAAACGGAGGCTCTCCAGGCAAGGGAGGCAACGGTGGCAACGGTGGCAACGGCGGCAACGGCGGCAATGGTGGAAACGGCGGCAATGGTGGAAACGGAGGCTCTCCTGGAAAAGGAGGCAACGGCGGCAACGGTGGCAACGGCGGCAACGGTGGAAACGGAGGCTCTCCAGGCAAGGGAGGCAACGGTGGCAACGGCGGCAACGGCGGCAACGGCGGCAATGGTGGAAACGGAGGCTCTCCTGGAAAAGGAGGCAACGGCGGCAACGGCGGCAACGGTGGCAACGGTGGCAACGGTGGCAACGGCGGCAACGGCGGCAACGGTGGAAACGGAGGCTCTCCAGGCAAGGGAGGCAACGGCGGCAACGGTGGCAACGGCGGCAACGGCGGCAACGGTGGCAACGGCGGCAACGGTGGCAACGGTGGCAACGGTGGCAACGGCGGCAACGGCGGCAACGGCGGGTCTCCCGGCAAAGGAGGCTCTCCAGGCAACGGAGGCAACGGTGGTAATGGAGGAAACGGCGGCAACGGCGGCAATGGCAGCTCTCCCGGAAACGGAGGTAAGGGTGGGCCCGGTGGCTCTGGCGGTCGCGGTGGCTCCCCTGGCTCCCCTGGATCTCCTGGATCTCCTGGCTCCCCTGGCTCCCCTGGTTCTCCCGAATCTCCTGGCTCCCCTGGCTCCCCTGGTTCTCCCGGATCTCCTGGATCTCCTGGATCTCCTGGCTCCCCTGGATCTCCCGGCTCCCCTGGCTCCCCTGGCTCCCCTGGTTCTCCCGGATCTCCTGGATCTCCTGGCTCCCCTGGATCTCCTGGATCTCCTGGATCTCCTGGCTCCCCTGGCTCCCCTGGATCTCCTGGATCTCCTGGCTCCCCTGGATCTCCTGGATCTCCTGGCTCCCCTGGCTCCCCTGGATCTCCTGGCTCCCCTGGCTCCCCTGGTTCTCCCGGATCTCAAGGCCCAGGAAGCAGGGGTGGCAGTGGACCGTCTGTTTCATCTAAAAGGCCCTCTTACACCTTAACGTCTAGTGCTACGACGAAACCTTTAAGCGCAGGCTCGGGTTCCATGGTCACAACTCGTCGTTCTACGACTTCCTGGCCACGCCCAACTATTCTACCCGGCCCACCTTATTCGCCTAGCAATGGCGGCTCGCCTAGTAGTGGGCCAAACGTTCCGGGTGGCTCGGGCGCTCCTGGTGGTTCTAGTGGTCCCAGCAGTGGCGGAAGCCCTGGTGGTTATCCTCCCAGCGGCGGAGCCCCAGGCGGTGGTCGCGGTCCTAGTGGTCCCAGCAGCGGCGGAAGCTCTGGTGGTTACCCTCCCAGCGGTGGTGGTTCCGGTGGTTCATCGCCTGACGAGAGCCCAGACAGCCAGCCAGAAGGGACTCAACCTGGAGGCTATTGCCCCGACTGCGAAAACGGTCAAGACCAGCCTGATGAAGGTCCTGGTTGCGACGAACCTGAGCCTAGTCAGCCGGATTGTCCAGAGTGCGAGGAACCGGAGCCTAGTCAGCCGGATTTCCCAGAATGCGAGGAGCCTGAGCCTAGTCAGCCGGACTGCCCAGAGTGCGATGGCTCTGAAGGCATGGGGGATCAATCCCCCGATGATGGCTCAGATGAGGGCTGCGATCAAGGCGACGGCGGTGACGGTGGCGACGAAAGTGGAGACGATGGTGGCTTTGGCGACCTGGGAGGCGACGGAGGAGACGATGGTGGCTTTGGCGACCTAGGAGGTGACGGCGGAGACGATGATGGCTTCGGCGACCTTCTGGGCGGCGACTGCGGCGACGATGGTGGCTTTGGTGACCTTGGAGGCGACGACGGTGGAGACTTTGGAGATGATGGTGGCTTTGGTGACCTTCTGGGCGGCGACAGCGGAGACGGCGGCGGCTTTGGCGACCTTGGAGGCGACGACGGTGGAGACTCTGGAGGTGACGACTTTGGAGACTTTGGAGGTGACTTGGGCGACTTTTAATCTCGCCTGCCTTGCCGTCAAGGCGTCATGTCCTTTAGCTAGATTCCATCCATCCTTTCCGTATAGGCCGTACTCAATTGATTGTAACTTGGTCCCTGCTCTGGCAGCGAATGTGGAGGTCGTGCATCGGCCGAGGGATGCCGTTTTTTTCTTCCACGCCCTGGCCAGATACGCCGCGTGTGAACGCATCAATGCGTTGAGGGCTCACCATGGCGGCGAAGACGAAAGAGTCCGTCCCCGGCGCTGATACGCCCAAGCAGCCCCATGGAGGGCAAAAAACCACCAAGGTACCCTGGATAGCACTCCAGGATGAATCCATCTCGCATATTCCGCCTGTTTTTACACGGGATGGCAGCTACATGTTTCTGGTCCAAGACGCAACTGTTCTGATCGTCTCGCGACTAACGAACCGTATCGTTACCACGCTTTCTGGAGAGAGCACACCTGAAGAACACAAACATCAAGCTCCTATTACTGGTATGCAGCTGAGCTCGTTCAATCCTCTGCAGCTCATCACTTGTTCGCTGGATGGCACCATCAAAACATGGGACTACCTGGACTCTGAGCTGCACGACCATGTGCAGGTTGGTCATGCCATTGTGGGTATGACTGCAAGTCACCAGTGGAAGAACCGCCTATTTGTAGCCGTGTGCAAGCGGGGCGGACGTGACAATGCTTCGGACAACAAGCCCAAGGAGGCATCCAGCACGATCTATTCCGTGCAACTGGGCCGTAGCTCGCCTCGCCTTCACAAACCGTTAAAGCTGGTACGCCTAGGCAAGACCCGTCCTGTGTCACATCTTTCGGTTTCGCCCGATGGTCGGTGGCTCGTTGCGACGAGCCTCGCCAAAGTCCACGTCCTTGATTTGAATGATACCAGTGCTGGCTTCACCAAGTATGCCACGGAGAGTCGCATTACCGCTCTTACATTCCACCCGGACAAGGATACGGCGCGATTTGCCACTGGCGAACAGAACGGCAAGATCAAAATCTGGCATTGTCTCGAGCTTGCCAACGACTCGCCGCCTGCACGTGGGGACAGTGCATGGCAGCCTGTGGCTGTGACGACTACACTCCATTGGCACGCACATTCTGTGGCAGCGTTGACATACACACCGGATGGTTCTCAGCTCCTTTCTGGTGGTGAAGAGTCTGTGTTGGTCTTGTGGAAGCTGAGCAGTGGACAAGCGGCCGGATCAGCCGGGCGCGAGTTTGTGCCGCGTTTAGGCGCTCCCATCGTGGCCTTGGCCGTGGCATCGGGGTACGAGGGCACAGAGCAAGAGTATGTCGCGCGCCTGGCAGATGGCAGCACGTCATTCGTTGCGAGTCTGAGCCTCAAACCGACCCGCACCTTTTCTACGATCAAGACGGATGCCATGCGTGCACTTTTGTCACCTGAAGCACGGACACAACATACTCAACCGCTTGCATACGATCCTGCATCAGGGCAGCTTGTCCTTTTGGCTGGCCACCCGTCGACCTTGCAGTTTGTCGATATGGCTACGCGATCGCACATCCGCGACATGGAAGTAGTCCCTTCCAACCGCGTGTCGCGCCCTGAGGACCAGCTCATTACGCCATCTGCGGTACAGCATGTGGCCTTTTCGGCCCCAAAGAAGGACATGCTTCATGCTGAGTGGATGGCCACAGTGGATGGCCGTGAGGGCGGTGGTTTCACCACGGAGCTTTCGTTGAAGTTGTGGCAGTGGGATGTACGAACAAAAACCTATGTCCTTAATACGCGCATTGACCATCCTCATGAAGGCACCGTCACCAGCGTGGCCTTTTCCCCGCTCCTCTCGGAACAGCTGCTCGAGTCTTTTCTGCTGGCGACCACCGGCACGGATGGCCAGGTAAAAACATGGCGCATGGCAACTCGTACACTAAAAGGCGCCCGCACTGAGCTTTTCTGGGTATGCCGATCGTCGTTTGCCTACCGTGACACAACGCCGCAGCATGTCGTGTGGGCCCCGGATGGCTCGCTTATGGCGGTATCACAGGGTCCGTTCATCACGCTCTGGGATCCGCACACGCTTGTCATGCAGGCGCACCTATCTTCACCCGATATTAAGCAGGTATCCTCGTGCCAATTTGTGGGCCGCCAGGGTCGCTACTTGGCCGCCCTGAGCTCTCAAGCCCGGCTACTGGTGTGGGATCTTGTATTCCTATCGGTGGTTTGGTCGAGCGATGCGCCGGTGCAGGCACAAGTGGCGTATGCCGAGGGCCTTTTGGCTGCGCGAGTAGCGTCTGGCGCCACTCGTTTGGAGTATATTGTGCCCCGCACTCAGTCCTTGGACCGCGTGTATACCTTGCCGGTGGAGATCGGTCACACGCTGGTCAATGCGTCGACCGACGGCGATCCCGAGCACCTGTGCTTGATGGCCCTGCGCCAGGGCGGTACATTGGTGGGGATTGGTAGTGCCGCCGCACGCCCTCTGGCGCCAACGGCTTCGCTACACAAGACAGCCATGGCGAATGCGCGTTCCACGCTGTTTGACGAACTATTTGGGTTGGCGGAAGCGGAACATGCACGTGTGCAAGAAGTCCTGGACGAGGACACGCAGCGGATGCGCTCCCTTTTCTCGGATGTATCCGTACCGATGGACATGGCCATGTTTACCACACCGGCGCATCTGCTACCGCCTGTCTCATCGCTGTTGGACAGTTTTGTGGACGCCCTTTTGCCTGCACGTGCTCCGCCGTCGGCGCCCGAGCCCGCGGCCGCCGTCGCGCCCATGCTCATGGAGGAGCCGGTGACACCGCGTCTCGATGCACTGGACCACGTGGCCAAGGCGCGCGACGCCGATATCAGCCATCTGACGGCCGTGTTCGATCAGCTCATGGCTCTGCCCCGCTCCGAGGGCGGGGCGCGCCCTCCGTCGCGTTCGTCCAAGAGCAAGCGGAAAGTATCGCGCTCTATGTAGAGAATATGCTCATGCCTCATCATCTTTGAGTTCTCGCTCCATCTCGAGCGCCAAGTCGTCGAGAAAGTGCTGGTCGTCGCTGCCGGGCGACGTGGGGAGAGAAGACCCGGCATCATCCTCCCATGGTCCGCCATCCCGCCCATCGCTGTCCGTTTTCCGCCGTTTTGCATCCATGTCACTTTCCTCCTCGGCCATCATACTGTGGCGCAACCTTGATGGCTCATTCACGCGCGTAGTCGTTCGTCGCCGTGGACTTGTGGTAGCGCTGGATTCGCTGCCAGGCGCACATCTGGGTTAGCACTGTACACGTACTCTGTCAGACGGGAGCTCTGCAGGGAATCGCCTTCTGTCTCTGTGTCGTCGTCGTCTAAAAAGGCATCCACTTCGTCTTCGGCTTCACCCCAATCCATGTGGGCCAAATTGTCCATGACCTGTTGATCTTCGATAAAGGCTTCTGACATGGTGCTCTGGGTCATGTCTTGCACTTCGGGCGATACGAGAGAGAGCTGGGTATTGCGTGGAATGAGGTAGGCCGCCTCGCCCTGTCGGACCCAACCGCAAATGGAGTCATTGAGCCAGGAGGGCCATACGACGTGAATGTTGCCGCGGCGATAGGCCTCTTCCGCCTTGAGCGTGTGTGGCTGTGTCAGTCGCGTACACGTACGTTGGCTGACACGATATGTGTGACGCTCTTTACCAAATCTCTGTGGCACTTGGCACCAAACTCTTCCGACATTCTCCAAATGGCCGCCCTGGTGTCAATATTGCGCACATACGTCTCTGGGGCCTGATTAATGGGGATGAGCCCTGAAAACACAATCTCACACCCTTTCAAGACCTGTGCTTTCATGCGCTTGATAACGTCCTGCGGTCAATGCGTCCAACATACCTTGACATCTGGCCGTGCTTTCCCTTTGTCCTTCATGTTGTGATAGGCATCGTACCATTGTTCGTGCACCTCTAACAGAATCTGGATGAGTAGAAACAACGTACTGCTTCGATAAGCTCCAATTCCGTATCGTTGTTGCGTAGTAAGAGCTCCTCTTCGATGCATGCTTCTTCGGATGGGCTCTCATGGGAGGCAGACGCATCGGCGTCAGCCTCTTGCGCCTCTTTCTTGTGTTCCAGTGCCTCGTCAAGCTTGCGCTTGAGTGGCCGCGCCTCTATCTGCTCCTGCATCTCTTTCTGGCCTTCTTTGTTTGGCGCAGCGGGCGCAGGGCTGTTAGGCACTAACGGCTTGGCAGGGCCGAGGTGGGCGGCGTTGATATCGCCGATGCCAACGAAAAATTCAACTGAGGTCAGTGCTGGGCTACGCACAAGGCTCCACCTTGATGAGGTTGGGACTCCAAGACCACACATCGGCGCGGTCATCAATGATCACGACCATATCCGTGCTAATGGGGAAAAGACGAGCGAGGCTTTTCTGCATGTCGCTGCCATTCTCGTCACGCGAGAGGATACGCGCACCAAACTTGTGGCCATCGGGATCCACAATGCGGCATATGCAGTCGGCGTAGGAACGTGTGCCCATGGTATATACATGCAACTCGTACTTGCTGGCCAGTGTCGTTAGAAAGCTCTCCAAACCCGGTCGCAGTTTCACGTAGTACCAACATCCATTCTCGTCACCACCCGTAGCAAAGGCAATGACCTTTTCGGGGTCCAGTCGCTCGGGCTGGTGTGATACAGTCGTACCATCAGCACCCAGTTGGAACGCGACCACGTCTTTCAGCGCGTTCCAATTCGGGTTATTCTTATCATGTGCCCACTCTTTGACGGTGGGATCGACAGTGACATGAATAATGGTCTGGTCCAGGTCCACGATGAGCGCCAATTTCTGCTGCTCGATCAATCGCTTGGTATCCTCGCTGTCCATACGGATCGCTTCATCGCGCGACACTTTGACATTCGCGGACGAGTGCAGTGTAGCAAACGTAGGCTGGTCGAACGATTCACTATGGTCAGACAGAACACTTACTCTTCGATTTCCTTGCCGCATAGGGCACATAACCCAGCGACCTGGATGGGGTGCTCACACACCATCACGGAGAGGGCCTGGGTGGAAACGCGTCGGATCGAGGCGGCTTGACCACTACCTCCACATGAACATGCCGCGCCTGCGCGACATGGCCGATGTGTATGGTACGTAGCTGCGACTCACGCAGATGTAAGTACCAAGTGCGATGTGGGTAGTATGGAAGGCACATCGTGGATGCTAAGTTCTGCCAAGGCGCAGAATGGTGTGCGGCAGTTGCAATCGGACGATCTAGATACCCTATGGCAGTGCGTACCACCGTCTCACCGCAGGAGCGACGGCTCGCAGCCTCACTCGGTGCACATTCACTTTCCGCGAAGAACGCAAGTCACGGTACGTATGCGCGACTCATGCAGCATATATCCATCTATCTCGACTGCCTTCGTGACGATTCATATACGCCGACCAAGATCCTTGTGCGGGCTGGTACCCATCCTTACGACTTGGTGGATGTACGGTACCGTGAGTTTGTGGAGCCACAAGGATGGTACCACTTTATGTTGTCCGGAACGATTGAGATGGAGCCGGAAGAGGTACAAGCCGCACGCGCATCCAGCGCTGCGGCCCCTTTGCGTCCGATTGAGCTCTTTGTGCTCCAGGTGAATGTGCTCGGCAACCATCTCAACGGAAAGGACTCTCATATACGCTGCATGAAAGTGTTTGGTCCCACGCCTCCGGGGTTCGTGCGACCCCCTGTCCAGCCTGAAGCGCAGCGTATTATGGCGGAGCGCTTGCTCGAGCAGGCAAAAAACACGCACGCCTTTCACCGTCAGGTGGAGCGAGTGGGCTACGAAAGAGCGTTAGCTCAACTGGAGCGTATACTCCAGCAGCATCCCCACGCTGCCTTTGCCCAAGTGGCGCCGACGCGCGCCCACACCGCGCAGCGCTCGCTCCTGCAGCTGTCCCATACGCTCCGGTAGCACGTGGCCTCCACCCATGAGTGTGTCGTGCCCTCGTCCCACGACGCGCGCTGCAGCATGGAGGCCATTCTTCGACGCCAGCTCAAGGACTGGCGTCGCGCGTTCCGCGAAAAGGTATGCCACTCTTCTCACAATAGAATGCGAGAGAGCCGACCAAGTCTGATATGCAGCGCGATCCAGACATGTCCTATACGTACGATACATGGCGGGCGCTCACCCGCCATGCTGGCCCCTCGCGTTCGCGCCGCGAGGTGAGCGGTCCTGCTCAGCCCGAGCCACCGACGACACCCAAAAAAGCCCAAAAAATCAAGCCTATGGCGAGCCCTGGCAATCCGTTCCGGTCCCCCCAAAAACCCACCAAGCACTATGCCCAAACACCTCAATTTCCCCTCGCGAGCCACGAGGTGCCTGGCTCTGCCCCCGACTCGGAGTCGGACGTGAGCGACATGGAGGTGGAAATGGAGACTGCCCAGACGACACCGAAAAAGGCTCCGGCTTCGCCGCTGAGAGCGTTGCCTTTGTACACGCCTCGCACCAAGGCACGCAAGCGCTTACGGGGAGAGGATGTGACAACGCCACCACACGGGCGTCTAAAACGCACTGTATCCCAAAAGCAGCATGTACATCTTCTAGCGCAAAGTCCGCGCGAGTCGACGAGTCGCTGGTCCATGTCGCGCCTTTTCCGTGGCCCTAGTGATGACATGGATGGATCGGCGGACGAGTCGTACGGCCCATCACCTCGCAAGTCCCAAGATCAACGTGGATTTTGTCCCATGTTTGAAGCGCCTGCAGTGCCAATGATACCCCCTCCTGCACGTGTGCCTCGTGAACTGGCGCCTAGTTCGCGGGCCTCGGACGCCGTCGATACGGATAGCGGCCCCGCCCCTACGACGCAGCGTCCCTCCGCTCCATTGTCGCACCCTGCCGATGATACTACAGTCGTGGATATTGGGGACGACGATCACCCGAGCCAAATTCATGTGCGGCCCTACCGCCGCTTTGGCACGTTGGCGTCGAGCGACCCAGAGGATGTGCTGGCTCTGCCATCAACATCGATGGATCACTACGAGGAGCCTACAGAGTCCTTTGTCGGTGCTGAACGTCTTTCTGAGATGGAATCGATGATATTGACATCGCCACAAAAGCATGCACAGCGCGCGCTGCAGGAACGACGGGCGCGCAACGACGAGGTGGTGCTTCGTCTTGTCGGCCGTGCCGATCCGCCGACGAGCGGCATCATCCGGACTGGTCGCACCGGTCTGGATGTCGACGAAGATGCATCGCAAGCATGGGACGAGGACTGGGCGAGTGAGGCGAGCAGCGCAGACTATGGGCTGGGCGACGGAGGTATGGACGAGACAGATGTTGTGTAGAAAAGTGGAGGAAGCAGCTGCTTGGGTCGGTGCACCATGGCCGCCACGACTCCGGACGAGGCCCCGCTCTTCTTTGACGAAGAGCGTGTCGAGGCCGTTCCGTCAAAGCGCTATGCAAAAGAAGAACCTGAAGAACCATGGCATCGACGGTATATCGGCACGTTTGTGCTGAGTGGCTATTCCATGACCAAGGGTAGCCACTACCTGCAGCACGGCGAGCGCGTGCAGATCCAGCGCAAGCCCAAGCCCAAGAACCAAGGCCCCACTCGTAAAGCCCAGGAGAAGCAGCGACCAGACTATGTGGTGCGTTTCAGCAATGTACGAGGTACGTAGGCCACACTCACGCAGGCTTCGAGGTGGGTCGTATTCCTGTGGATGTCGCCGGCTGGATGTCGTGCTTATTGGATGAACGTCTGTGTGAGTTTGAAGGGCGCGTTATCGACTGCGCTTCTTCTTTGGAGGTCGGCAGCGACATTCTTCTTGAGATTCGCGCGTACCTGACGCGCCATGCGTTTTCCACGCGCGTCACGCAGCAGTGCGAAATGCTGGCGGACAAGGACACGACACCAGGCATAAACGATCAGGAAACCGCGCAGGAGCGTTCACTTCGGCATAGAAAAGTGGCGCTACAGCGCTTGTTTCGAGCTTGCAGCCTCGAGCCGGAACAAGCGTCCGCGTCCACCCACGCCACTGTTGCTCGAACGCACCGCGACGACGAAGACGATGGGACCGAAGTCACAGACGATTGTCTCGCGAGCATCTATGCGCGTGCTCAAAAAGACGATGCTTTGCTGCCCATGGCCGAGGCGCCATCCACTTTTGCGCTCACCTTGCGGCCGTACCAGCAGCAGGCGCTCCAGTGGATGCAAAGTATGGAGGCAGCCGATACGGCCCTACGTGCCTCGTCGCTGCACCCCTTGTGGGAGGCTTACCGCTGGCCTCTAGCCGACGATCAGGATGTGGGATTTGGGCTGTTCTACCTGAATCCGTACATTGGCGATCTAAGTCTCGACTTTCAGCCGGCCAGTCGTGGCGCGCGTGGCGGCATTCTCGCGGACGAAATGGGGCTGGGCAAGACCATCATGGTCGCCAGCCTAATCCATGCCAATCGTGCGAGTGAAACGGAAGCCACGCCTCGACGTCCTGGCTTAAAACAGGCACGCCTCTCGTTTGGCGCGCCACGCCGTCCCCATCGGACACGCGCGACGCTGGTCGTTGCGCCGATGAGCCTATTGAGCCAATGGCGTGCCGAGCTCGAACGCGCCTCGCATCCCGGCACACTAGGTGTAGCCCTCTACTATGGTGACCAGCGTGAGCAGTTGAGCGCGCAAATCGACGCGAGCAACGTGGATGTCGTGATTACCTCCTACGGCACGCTGACCAGCGACTGGAAGCAACTGGACAAGCGCGGTGGCTCGCCCTTGTTCGACGAGACATGGCACCGAGTCGTGCTGGACGAGGCTCATACCATCAAGAATCGCAGCACACTAACGGCACGTGCCGCGTACCGTCTCGAGGCCGACCGGCGCTGGGCGCTGACTGGCACGCCCATCCAGAACCGCTTAACGGACTTGTATAGCCTCTTGCGGTTCCTGCGGGTGGAGCCTTGGGGCGACGTGCGCTTCTTTAACAGCTTCCTCGCCAAGCCTTTTGCGAGTCAGAATCCCAAAGCACTGGACATTGTGCAGGCCATTTTGTCGAGCCTGCTGCTGCGCAGAGAAAAGCATACCAAGGACCGTGATGGCCAATGCATCGTGTTTTTGCCACCCAAGATTCTTGATACCCAGCGCCTGACCTTTTCGGCGGCCGAGCGCGAGATTTACAACAGTGTGTACGACCGCGCACGCCGACGGTACCGCGAGCTAGCTGCACAGGGGCTTGTGGGCCAAAATGTCAGCCTCATCTTTGCTGTTCTCATGCGGTTGCGGCAAGCCGTGTGTCACCCTTACCTGGTGCTGCCCTCGGCGGAACGTGCAGCAGAGGAGCCCAACTTTGAGGCACAGCTCCACGAGCTGGTACGCCGCTTCGAGTCGGACTCGGGGGGTTCGGATGGCTACGCTCGTGGCGTGCTCGATCACTTGCTCACCTCGGCACCGGCGGAGGAAGACGAGTGCCCGTTTTGCATGGAGCTCAAAGCGTCCAAGTGCTTTCTGCCGCTCTGCATGCATCACGGGTGCCGCGAGTGCCTCGTGCAGTACTTGCAAGCGTGCGAGGACCGCGGCGAGGAGCCCCACTGTCCAGTGTGCCGCCGTGGGCCCGTCCAGGCAGAAGACCTCGTGGAGAGTGTGCGCCGGTCCCATGCGCCACGCCCATCGCCCATGGCTGTGCGTGGGAGTACCAAACTGGATGCGCTCATGGCGCAACTCGCGGACGTGATGACCGCCGATGCCACCTCCAAGGGCGTCGTCTTTTCACAGTTTACAGGCTTTTTGGACCTGATCCAATCGCATATCGAGCAAAAGGGCTACACGTACGTGCGACTCGATGGACGTACGTCCCAAAAAGAGCGCGAAGTCGTGTTGGCTCGCTTTGCCAACGAGCCAGGGCCCTTGATTTTGCTCCTGTCGCTGCGCGCCGGGGGCATCGGACTGAATTGTACGCAGCATCACTCACACAGTGACGGCAGCCAATCATGTATGGCTGATGGACTGCTGGTGGAACAGCAGCATGTACGTGAAGCCACTAACCGCAGCGAGGAACAGGCCATCGACCGGATTCACCGCCTCGGACAGACCCGCCCCGTCACTGTGCACCGTCTGCTGGTCGACCATACGATCGAGGACCGCATTTTGGCCATCCAGGCCCGCAAGCGCGAACTCGTACAGCACGCACTCGGTTCCAAGCGCAGTGCTGCGAATGACACCTTGGACCAGTTGCGTTGGCTGTTTGAAGAGGACATTTAGCAAGGTGCCACGCGCTCACATAGATGCAGAGCATCGACCATGCGGAACTGCACCGGCAGCCATGCGCGCCATGCCCCAAGTTGTAGGCCTGCGGCACGCACGGCCGCCACGTACGCCGATGGACGCTGCAAGGACAATGTCGAAAAAGCTTGTACAGGGGCTGTCATCTCGCGAAACTCGGGCGGACACGCGTGCTCCGTGAGCATGTGCGTCCATGGGCACGGATCCCACGGTGGATGCTCTGTCTTGTCGTAGATCCACACAGGCAGCTGACTGGCGACCCATGAGCCACTCGGGCGTGCAAGGTGCGTACTTTGGAAGAGGGAGACGCCCGTCATGGCTGCGCGTGTATCGATATGTACATGCGCGGGGCCTCGAACGAGGTCTTGTAGTACAGCCAACGCGGCACCACCCGGATAATTGAGGGCGCTGGCGGTCAAGGCAATGATGCACTGCGCCACACTGACCGCAAGAATGCCCAAGACCACGATAAAGCCACCTGGGTAGGCGAGACACCGATGCAGGCCGCGAGCTGCAAGGGCATTCCATAGTGGTACCGTGTAGAGGATAAAGCGCCACTCTTTGTGGGGCAGCGCACTTAACAAGGCCACATGCACACTAGCAATCCATGCGAGCAAAACAGCGGTACGGTCACGCGGCCGGACCAGGATGCCAAGCGCGACCATCGGCACCGCCGCCGCAAGGAGACGAGGCAGTGCTTGTGTGAGGTATGTATGCCACGGCGCAACGCCCCACTCGGCGCTGTGTCCTTCCACGACATTGAACCAGATAGCAGCACCTTCGGGCCACAGGTAGGGCTGCTGCCAAAAGTACGAGTCGATGGCCAGGCAAAGTGCCATGCCGCCAAAGCATGAGACCAGCCCAAGGGCCACGAGGTGAGCGAGTGGGCGGCGAAACGGGAGCCACGCAGCGAGGTAGCAGGGAACGGCTACACCCAAGAGTTCCAAGCGCAGCACGGTAGCAGTAGCGGCCAAGAGGCCAAGCCCCACATACATGTGCCGCCCTCGCATGAACAGCGAGAGGGCTAGTAGAACCAGGGGTAGCGCTACGCTGTTCGGCGTGGTGCGGCCGGCCCAGAAAGGGAGGTGGAATTGGGTAGCACTCAGAAGAAGAAAGAGGCACCGCGGCGTGCGCTGCGTAGGAAACACGGCGTACGCCCAAAACACGAGGGCGGCGGCCGTACTCATAGCGAGGCCCAAGCGCAGCCCCAGCTGTGCCCAGACCGAGTTGCCAGCCACGTACACGAGCGCAGCCACCGGCCATAGTAGCGTCGCTACCAAGAGAGGACCCACAAAAGAGCGAGGAACTGCGCCAGGAAAATCCACATGATCGTACTGTGTCAGCCAGAAGACGTACCTGGGCCAGCGCTCCGGGACCAAGGCCGTACGTCCATAGATCGTGCACCGCTTGCAGGGTAAAACTTTCTTCTACCTTGGTGCTAGGGACCAGTATCACATGCGCACCCAGCACCGCGGCTACCAACAGGCCGGCACCCCTTGTCCCCAACGCCGAGAAGATGCGCGCGCCCGCCCCACCCAACATGGAATCACAGGGACACCGGCCCTGATGTGGCACGTGAGACTCGTTCTCTTCCCCCACCATGGCCCCTCCGTCCCCTACGACGCAAGTTCGTCCCGGCGTGACTGCGTATTTGGTTTTCTATAACCTGCTCTCTTTTGTTCTATGGATTCGTGTGCTTGCAGGTATCGTGCTGTTCATGCTGCACGGCGATTCCGCTCGCAAGATGGTGTACACGTCCGTCGCCGAAGCCATTCAGCGTGTGCTGCCCGCTCAGGTGGCCGGTGCGCTGGTGGACTATGGCTCGTACCCCCCGCTGTTGGCCACGCTTTTGCGTCGTGCGTCAAGCGTGCATGACTACATTGGCCCTCTTGTGGTCATTGCGCAGTCGCTGGCTGTGCTGGAGGTCGTGCACGCGGCTGTCGGATGGGTGCGCTCGAGCGCGCTCATCACGCTGGTGCAAGTCTTGTCGCGCCTGATCGTCGTGTGGTGTATCGCGGAAAAGTACGAGGCAGCTGCGCACTCGCCGTTCTATGCGCTTATGGTGTTTGCGTGGTCGCTGAGTGAAGTGGCACGCTACCCCTTTTATGTGAACCAGCTGCTGCATTCGCCGTCGTTTATGGCACTGTGGGCGCGCTACTCGGCGTTTATTGTGCTGTACCCGCTCGGTGTGCTGGGTGAGATGTCGCTGATCTACGCGACGCTGCCAGTGCAGCGCGGCTGGCCCTGGGAGAACCTGGCTGCGTGGTCGCTCCGTGACCTGGTGTTCCTCGGCCTGTTGCCCGTGTACGTGCCTGGCTTGTACGTGCTGTACACGCGCCTGCTGGCCTCGCGCCGTAAGGTGCTGGGCCCCGACTGGGCTGGCAGCAAGGCCCGTGTTGAGGTTCAGCGCCAAAAGGCCGCCGAATTTGACCGCATCCGCCGTCTACACGAGAAGAAGCAGTAGCTTTCTCTTCTACATAGCTCCTGTTTCGCGTTGCAATAGCTCCACGGCGCGACGGCCTACCTCGGTCGGCTCACGCAGCGGAAAGTCGAGCCGTGACACTTGCCCTTCGACCAGCAGCATCGTGCATCGCCGGAGCGCCATTCCGTCGTCCTGCGCCTGCAAAGGCAACTCCAGCCGATCCGTCCATGCGCGCTGCCGGTCGCTTAGAAGCTCAAAGCGTAGCTGTAGATCATCACGTACACGCCGCAAGCACGCGGGCGCATTCAGACTCAGTCCCAGAACCGCGAGATCTGGCATCACCTTTTGCAGCGAATCCATCTCGGCGTTGATCGCCCGCAGCTGCTGCTGTGACTCGTGTCCCTGTGCGCTGCGCAGGTCCACTTGCCCATCGCGCGTCGGCAACGAAAACAGGCTGAGCAGCACGGGCCGACGCAGAGACAGCAGAAACAGGTCTACCTCGCTGCCATCCGTACTGTCGAGCGTAACTAGCGCCGGGAGGGGATGCCCCGGCAGGTGGAACACGGCGTCGTCCTTCTCGACGGCATGCGAGCTGTTCGCACACATCTTTTGTTAGTCCTGCTACGCATATGTGGCGCCCTTAGAGCTCAGGACAATAACGCATAGACAACGCCCAGCACCTGTCGGTGTGTCGCGCAAAGAAATAGGCTCATCATGGCCCTCGGGCAAGCTGTACGTACTGCGGTTAGCCTGCTCTCAAAGCCGTCAGCTCAGGAAGCCCGTGTCTATACATGAGGCCGTAGCCTTCATTGGATTGACAGATTGTTTATTTTTATGGGTCGATCATCCTATGCCTGCTTGGACGGCGCTGCGTACCTCGTAGAAGGAAGACAAGGGGCCGATCGCAATTATTTGGCCGTGCTACGCAGCGCCGGTTGGCAGCCACGCGTCTTGGACCACGTCGCCGGATGAGCGGCGATCTTCGCCGGTATGTAACGACGCTCGTACACGAATCGTGTCCGCGCTTGGAGCCGCTGGGGCCGGAGCTACAGGCACTGGCCGCTACTGCGCCGCCGCCCAAGGGCGGCGCGCAGCGTGCACCGTCGTACCTGCAGACGCAATTGGCTCGTCTCGCGCGTCCTGCTGAGCCGAGCCATGACGTCGAGACGGGCGCGGCGGCAGCACTCCTGCGTCACTTGGACGAAGGAGATAAGGACCGCATTGTTCGGGCCGTCGTTGATATCTTGCAACCAGCCGACTCGACTGGGTCTGCCGACGCGGCAGCCTCGGCGCTGGCCGAGCTACTGGGCTTTGAGCATCTGGAGCTTGTCATGGCTTTGCTTGCCAATCCATCTGGCTCGGCAGCGCAGCTGCAACGCTACCTCGCGCATCGCGCCCAAGGCATTGGCAGCGCCAAAGAGCCCCTCTCCCTGCTCCCGGCCTCGGACGAGGCAGAGAAGTATCCTCATGTGTACAGCAGCGGCGAGCATGGCAGCATCCTGACAGCCTTTGGCACACGATTCGCGCTGCCGGCCGGCACGACACGCGTACATGAATCGTACTACGAAGAAGTGACCATTCCTCGCAGTCAGCCACTACCATTCCGCGCGTCGGAGCGACTGATCACCCTAGACGAGATGGACGTGCTATGCCGCGGTGCTTTCCGGCAGTACCAGACACTGAACCGACTGCAAAGCGCTGTGTACTCAGTGGCCTACCAGACCAACGAAAATATGTTGGTATGTGCGCCTACCGGTGCCGGTAAAACCGACGTTGCTATGCTCTCCATCCTGCAGTGCGTACGGCGATATGCGCGTATCGACGGTGAGCACATCCATGTGGACAAGCACGCCTTTAAAATCGTCTATGTGGCGCCGATGAAGGCGCTCGTAGCCGAAGTGGTCGCCAAGTTTTCCAAGCGCTTGCGCTTCCTCGGCTTGCAAGTGCGCGAACTCACAGGCGACATGCAACTTACGCGCAAGGAGATGGCCGAAACGCAAATGATTGTCACAACCCCGGAAAAATGGGACGTGGTGACGCGCAGACCGCTGGGAGACGGCGAAGTGTCTTTGTCCGTGCGCCTTCTGATCATGGACGAGGTACATTTGCTGCACGAGGAGCGTGGTGCCGTCCTAGAGACCATTGTGGCGCGCACACAGCGACTGGTTGAATCGACACAGTCCATGATCCGCATTGTCGGCTTATCCGCCACCCTGCCCAACTACGTCGATGTGGCCGACTTTTTGGGAGTGAATCGGTATCGCGGCATGTTTTACTTTGGCCCGTCGTTTCGTCCTGTGCCGCTGGAGCAGCACTTTATCGGGGTGCGGGGAAAGCATGGCTCGGCGCTCGTTCGAACCAATCTCGACCGGATTGCCTACGAAAAGGTGCGGGAGTTGGTGCGTGACGGCCACCCGGTCATGGTGTTTGTGCATACGCGAAAGGACACCGTCAAGACGGCGCAGGCGCTGCTGGAGCTAGGTCGCGACGACGACTTTTCCAACTTGCTCACAGAGGGCCGTGATCCATCCCGCTTTGAGAAGCAAGTGGCGGCGTCCCGCAACAAGGAGCTGCGCGAGTTGTATCAGCACGGTATTGGCATCCACCATGCGGGTATGCTCCGCAGCGACCGCGATCTGAGCGAGCAGCTGTTTTCTGCCGGTGCAACACGGGTGCTCTGCTGTACAGCCACCCTTGCATGGGGTGTGAATTTACCGGCGTACGCAGTCCTCATCAAAGGCACCGACGTGTACGATGCAGAGCAGGGCAAAATGGTGGACCTAGGTATCCTCGACGTACTGCAAATCTTTGGTCGTGCAGGTCGTCCCCAGTTTGAGGACATGGGTGTTAGCTTTATCTGCACGAGCAGCGAGAGGCTTTCGCACTATATCGAATCGATCACATCGTCCCATCCCATCGAGTCTACCTTCCTACAAGGCCTGGTAGACGCACTAAATGCAGAACTCGCTCTTGGTTCGGTTTCGAGCGTCGACGAGGGCGTGTCGTGGCTTGGCTTTACCTATCTTTTTACGCGCCTGAAAAAAGCACCGCTGGTCTATGGGCTCGACGCTCACGACTTGCAGAACGATCCAGCGCTTTTGCAACGCCGCAAGCATTGGATCGTGCACGCCGCCCATGTACTGGTACAGCATGGCATGGTGTCCATGGATGTCTCCCTTGGCACTTTGCAGCCCACGAACGTGGGCCGCATCGCTTCACGCTACTACCTCAGCTACAAGACCATATCTGTGTTCCACGAGCGGCTCCGGAATGGCCTGCGTGAGGCGGACGCCCTAGATCTCATGTCGCGCGCTTCAGACTTTGCGCAAGTGGCGCTCCGCGAGAGTGAAGAGGCTGAACTGAAGCGCTTGGAGGAGCTTGTGCCCTGTCAAGTCGGTGGTGGCACAGCTACGGCGCCCGGCAAGGTGAACATTTTACTACAGGCGCACGTCTCCAACCTCGCCATTGACGATTTTGCGCTCGTCAGTGACGCACGTTACGTGGCCCAAAACGCAGGACGTATCCTTCTAGCACTGCTGGACCTATCACTAGACCGCGGCTATGCAGTGTCGGCCGCCTCGTTCCTGCAGTTGGCCAAGGCTGTGGACCGGCGTGTTTGGCCATTTGAGCACCCGATGAAGCAGTGCACGCAACTCTCGAACGAGATCCTGCACAAAATCATCATGTATGCCGATGAGCTTGAGGTGAGTCAGCTGCGGGCGCTGCCATTGAGCCCTCTAGCCGACCTGCTTCATGCCAACGAGCGCATCGCACGCTTGGTGCAGGACGCGGCGGAGCGCTTCCCAGCCATGAAGCTGCGTGTGGATGTGCGCCCCATGCCCAGGATGTTTGTATGCCTGCAAGTACATCTGGAGCCCGACTTTGTGTGGGAGGAGCGCTTGCATGGCAGTTCTCTCCCCGTGGTTTTATGGGTCGAGGATGCCGCTCAGCGGGTGGTGTTTTCCGACCGCGTGGCCCTTCGGCCTGTGTCGGAGAATGGCGGTGCGGCGTACGATTGGAGTGTGCAGGTGCCGCTCTCCTCGCCCGACGTACGCCCTGCGGCCGAGGAGTCCTACAGTGTCGTGTGGGCGTCGCTCCATTGGCTCGCGGCCGAAGGCCGGGTGGATGTGCCGCTGGATACAGTCGCGTGCCCACGCCCGTCTGTGACGACACCCCTGCTGGACGTGCCGCTGCTATCGCTGCGTACCTTGCGATCCAGTCCCATCACTACGGCCCTGCAAGAGGCGATGCAGCTCTCTACGCTTAATGCGCTGCAAACGCAAGTACTGCATACGCTCGCTTACACGCGCTCGTCGGTTTTGCTGTGTGCGCCTTGTGCGACAGGCAAATCGACTGTCGCGCTGTTTGCTGTGGGCCGCGCCTTGACCCAAGGTGCTGTGGTATGGATCGAGCCGGACGAGGCACGCGCTGCCCATGTCGTGCGCTATGGCCGCCAACTCGCTCCGTGGCTGGGCATCGAGATCCATCACGTGCGGCCTGACACCCCACGGTGGTCGGGGCCGGGGTGGTACGTGGCGACTGCGCGCGATGCGTTGCAGGTGGGCGCGCAAGATGGGTGGGCATCGCTGAAGCCAGCGCTCGTCGTAGTTTCGCAACTACACTGGCTCGACACGACATACGAACTCGCTGTGATGCATCTGCGGCGAACCGCTCCCATGGCGCGCCTTGTGGCCACAGCTGCGAGTCTCAGCACCGCCCACAGCGTGGCCGAGTGGCTGCAGGTGCCGCCGTCGACTACGTTCGCATTTGACCCCCGCGATTCTCCCTACCCAGTGACCATTTCGTTGGCAACGGTCGACATTGCCTACTCGGACATGCTGGTAAAGGCGTACGCCAAGCCTGCTCTTGATAAGATCCTGACACATGGCGGTCCGGCGCTGCTATTTGCACCTACAAGGTCGCAGTGCTTTACAGCGGCACACGAGCTGGTGGCGCGCATGGCCACCGCCGGCACAGTCATGCCGGTCGACACGGCACACAAGTGGCGCCATACGGACTTGGGGAACCTTGTGCGCCAGGGCATTGGCGTGTGGCATGCAGGTCTGGCCTCCGACGACCGTGCGGCGCTCGAACAAATGATGGAGGCAGGCCTTCTCCGCGCTATGCTTTGTCCGCATGACGCTGATGTATCGTTCCGTGCGCCCTTGGTCATTGTGCTCGGAACGCAGTATACCAAGCCTGGCTCGCGTGTCATACGAGACATGTCAGTCGAACACGTACTCGAGCTACAACGCCACGCTGTGCGCCCCAATGATACCCCCGGTGACATGCTTGTTCTGTGTCAGGCGATGCATGCGCCCACGTTGGAGCGGCTCTTGCGTTCGCCTCTCGCGGTCGAGTCGCAGCTCCATGACTCGCCTGAGCTCTTGGAGAGTATGCTACTCGAGCTGCAGACGGGCCGCGTCGCATCGCTGAGCGATATGGTGACCTGGCTGCGCGCCTCGTACCTAGCTGTACGCGTGTGGGCCAACCCTGTGTACTATGATGTGGAAGGCGAAAACGAACGCACAGATCCAAGTTCTGCCCTATCGTACATGGTTGATGCCCTTGTGAAGCGTGGTGTGCGCCTGGGTGTGCTGCGAAACGACCAACATGGCGTGCGTGTATCGAGTCTAGGGCGCTCGCTCTCGCCCGGCAGTCTGGAAGCCCTACAGGCATTGTCGGATGCAGCGCACGAGTCGGGTACGCTGCCCGATCCTGTCAAGCGCGTATTGGATGCATGGAGCACGACAGGCGAGCATCAGCGACTCGAAGCGTGCTGTGCCAAGACGATGCTCCAAGTGGTACAGTTCCAACGCGAGCAGAGCGAAGACGGCGCAGAGACGACATTGCCACCGCGTATGTGGGCGCGCCTCCTCCTCGCGCAGTGGCTCACTTCTCAGCTGGGTGGGCGCTCACTCGCAGACCTGGACGCGATTGTACGACAAGAAGCAGGCGCTGAAGCGAGTGGCTTTATTTCAGTGCAACGTGATGCGCTCCTACGACAACTCATGGTAGACCGAGGTACTCGGCCGTAAAAACACGCGCTAGCTTGGACCAGGCTTGCATGGTATCATTGTGCAGTGCCTGGACATTGTCGCGCGCCGTGTGCCATACCGACGGAAACGGATAGGGTATCAGATGCAAAATAGGCACGCCGCGCTCCAAAAAGGGAATGTGGTCGTCCTCGATAACGCCGCCACTCATATACGGGTGGAAGATGGGGGCGTGCCGCGCACCCGGCGGCCAGAGCCATTGGTTCTCGTCGAGACGCCGCTCAATTTGTGCAAAGAGTGCATGCAAATGTTTGGTACTTCGGAAGAAAGAAGGTATTGAGGGCTCCACGGCCCCCAGCAGATCAAACAAGACCATATGATCGATCGTGTGGATCCGCCGCACAGCCGAGGCAAGTCCCACCTGATGTCGTGGCTCCCAATGCGAGGCGCCTGGGAGTGTCCATGTATCCGCCCACAAAGCGGCCAAGTTTTTGGCGCCATAGACAGAGTCGGTGTGCGACCACTGCACAAAGGCCTCTTCGCCATCAAAAAAGACAATTTCCAAGGACACATCGGTGTTGAGCGGCCCATGGAGGCCCCGCAACACGGTCCGATTTCGCGTATAGTCGTCGAGTTTGGCGTCTAGGGCCATGGCCACATCAACTAGCAAGGCGCATGGAAACGCACTGTCTGTAGCACCAATAAAGCCAGCTTCGGCACTGTCTGGAAAAAAGTACTTGGAGTCGTAGTGGGCTGCCAGCACCAACTTGCGTGCGGCGTGTGGGTCGCGCGTCAACACAATGTTGGTCATGTTTTTCGTGCCAAGCGGCGTGGTGGCTTCAAATGCGACGGTATCAATGTGCCACTTGGGTCGTCCGGATACATCGACCTGGCGTCGAAACGGATCGATGAGCGCTTCGCGCACAAGCGTATGATTGTGCGTGCCCGGCACGCGGGGGATGAGAATTCGCGATAAAAGCGACGTCGGATCCGACAGGTCCAGCCATGGACGTGCATCCGCTTTCAAAATGTCCTGGATCGTTTCGTCGCTCAGCGACATAGCATGTGTCACACTGAGCCATGCCAGCCACAAGGCTCCCCACACGAGCCACCGCGTCATGGTGGCAGGCCCGATCGGTGCACGTGGAGACACGGCGCGAACGCCGCCCCTTGGTCGATCGGGGCTGCCACCACGGCGGGAGATGGAATCGCTGCCTCGGCAGGGGCTCCTGCCTCGCCTAGAGGCTACTTTTTTGTCAATCTTTCATCCCACAGATGGTCCCAAGGTCCTCTTTCAGATGCCTGAAGACTCGTTTTATGAGCCTGACCGCACGCCATCGTCGTCTTTGGCGGCGAGCCAGCGGCGTCTCAATCTGGACTTTGCGTCCCTGTCCGACTTTGTCATACCGAAACCGCCCCTCTGTGGTAGGCTAGTGACGTTTGTGGTTGGTTCTCATCCGGATGACTTGGGTCGTCGTCGAAGCTACAAGGTGCTAGGCTTCCCTGTCCTACTGGACGAGACGGACAAGTACGAGCGCAATCATTTTATCTTTAATTTGTGCTTTGTGTTTGAGGCGCATGTTGACGTTCAGGCATATGAGCCGATTGTACGCAAGTGTGCACGCTCCCTACGTGTGCTCGAGGTAGGTGCTCTCGACTGACCACAGAAAGAAGAGTCGTTTGTGTCCAAGCTGGACAACCTGCCGCGTTTGTATGGCATTGTCGAGCAGCTATACGAGGATCTGAATGCCTACTACGAGTCGTTTGTGGCCCTTCCCGAAACTGTGGACTTGCTGGTCGATGGTGACGAAGCCGTGCGCGCCAGTGCGCAGCCTCAGGGTAATTTGACCTTGGTCGACCCGGACGAGCTGGACCAGCTGATTGCGCGAGCACTGGGCCCCTTGGGACGTGTGCGGGAGAAACATCGACATCGAAAGCAGAGTCCCCACCACAGCTTGCGGCCTTCCACGCACCGCAGCCTCTCAGAATCAAGCAGGGATCGACAGGAAGTGCCGTCGACGGATCACAACCCTTCGTCGAACAGCGAACGTGCACGGCCGCCTACCAAGCAGTTGCATGGCCTTGGTCGCACAGTGCGCGATGCGATTAATCTAAAAGTCTTTCCCTCGTTTGTGAGCCCTTCCCCGGTTCATCCATGGGATGTGCCTGTGCTCTTGCTTGACATGTCGCAGTATGCCAACGATAGTTGGGACCTGACACTCCTCAAGGTGCTGCCCTATCTGGATGGGACCAATCACGTCCAAGGCATCTCTGAATTGGCCGACACGGATGTCGCGTTGGTGTGCCAGTGTGTGGAGCATCTTCTGTACTATGCGTTTGCGATTGTGATTGATATTTTCCAGTTCTCCAATATCTATGTGCTGCGACCTCAAGTGGCGAGCATGTTCGATGACGTACAGATGGGCAACGAGTGTGCCTCGTACGTGGCGCGGCCAGGCCATCTTCCCCTCCCGGTGCCGACCTTGTTCCGCATGTATGCCATGCTGCGACCGGGTCGCACCTTGCACGAATGGGTCGAGCTCGCTGGTCATTATGTGCACTCGATTGATGTTCGGCGCTTTATCACATTCGGTGTGATTAAAGGATTCGTGCGACGCGTTCATCGATACCCTGTGCTCCTAAGCTCCGACGAGCCAGTGGATACGGGCCTACCGCATGACCCATCGAGCCAGCCGCGCCCCTCTGTGGATTTCGCCGGCTCCAGCATTCTGTCTTCTCCCCCCAATCACTCTAGCGTGTTTTCTCATCTGTTTCCTGGGCTCGCTTCGAGCCAGTTCTTCGGCCCTGACGATCACGAAAACAACAACAATCAAAGTTCGTGGTCGCGTGCCAGGGATGTGCGGCCGACCCTTTACAGTCGGGCGCCGACCTGGCAAGGAGCGCATCGCCAACTCGCCACCGCAGTCGATGTGGCTATCGTGGCGCATGACGCCAAGGCGTCGGGCTTTAGCGATCCCGCCGATCGCCGATCGCAACGTGGCACCACGCCCCATAGCGGGTACCGGGGCTACGTGCCAGAACTGCTCACGCTCCTGGATGGCTCGCACAGCGATGATGAACTATGCCTCAAGTTTGGCCGGAGCTGGCCTGATCTCTATGCGCTGATGGAAAGTATGATAGGTACGCGCTCGGCACGCCGCTCTCCGGATCACCCGCTACCGCCGCTCGATACCCGCACCCACACCCAGGGCGGCGCCAGCGCAACACTGAACACAGGCCAGTCTCGGATCGCGCAAGCATTTACACGCACTCGGTCGAACCAGTCCACTCTCTACGAGACAACGGAGCCGACTTGGCCCAGCGACAAGCGACGACCCAAGCAACTAGCCGTGATAGCGATTTAAACCGTCTCCACCGATCGACGGGCCCGTGCGGGGCCGGTGCATTTTAGTCAGCACCGGATCGCCTCGGCAGGCCGGCACCTACGCCCTGCGGGCCCCCACCACGCCGTGGAGCGAGCGACGCTGGGCGCGATGAACGACAGTTCTCGCGAGTCGCTCTTTCTTCAGCGTTACCCCGCTTTTATAGCGTTTGCCAAGGGTATGTGAGTGTTCTTACGCCAGAGCATCAGACTATGGTAGCCGCTGGGCCTGCCTCGCTGGTCTCGACCATGGCGTCCTTTCCCGTGCGTGTTTGATTGCCTAACACCAGTTTGATAGCATCAAAAGCCGCATGCAAGTGAAAAATTACCCTAACGCATGGAAGTGTGCTCAAGCCGTCATGCGTGAGGAGGGCTTTCAAGGTTTCTTCCGTGGTGTTACGATCCCCCTCATCACTATCACCTTTGTGCGGACCCTGTCCTTTAGCATGTATGCTACGACGAGGAAATGGATGGAACTCCATTTTGGCTCTCGTGAGGATCATCTTCCGCGCACGGCTCTGTACGGGTTATTGGGCGGCGTCACGAGTGGCACTGTGATTAGCTGTCTCTCGGCGCCCTTTGAGTTGGTCAAGGTCGAGCGACAGCTCGAATTCCTCATTGCCACGCAGCGCCATCAGATGAGTGGCAGCGACAAACAGCTCGTGTTCAAGCCGCGCTCCGGCTTTGAAGCTGCACGCGACATATACCGGACGCACGGTGGGGTGCGTGGGTTCTATCTCGGACTGCGCCTGCACATGCTGCGCGACTTGTCGGGCACGGCGTGCTACTTTGGCCTGTACGACTCTATTCGGCTGGTGGGCGATCGCATGGAGCGTAACAACATGTTTATGGGCACGCCAGCCCCTGTTGTGTCGTTTTTGATCGGTTCGATGAGTGGCATCTTGTCGTGGTTCTTTATATACCCGATCGACCTTATCAAGACACAGGTGCAGCGAGATGCGCTTGCAGGACTAGAGCGACAGAGTACCATGGCCGTGTTCCGTCGCCTGCTTCAACGTGGCGATCCAGAGCCCTCCGAATTCCAACTAAGCCGCGTTCCATGGAGCCGGTTGCTTCGGCTGTACCGTGGCCTTGGCATCAGTGCACTTCGCAGCTTTATTTCACACGGACTAATGTGGACCACGATCGAAAGCATCAGCCAACGCGTGGAGATCGAGGCGAGGAACCACGAGCTCGACTCCTCCCTAGACTTTTTGGACTTTCAATAGAAAGGCAGTCGAACCGATACCTTGTCTATGTACGGCGGGTAGAACGTGCACGGCGTTCCATGTCGTCCATGTCACAGAGGGCCTTGGCAGCCTTCCAGAACTGCACGCCGTTGATGATTTGCTTGCCCGCGCAAATAGGGAACGTAAAGGCGCCCAGCAGTTGTGGCCACGTCAAACTGGGGATCCACACATAAATGATTCGGAATAAAAGACTCTTCTTCTGCGCATACGCGACTTGCAGAAGCGATTGGGGCAAGAACGGCGCCACCTGCAAGCCCAAGGGCTGCTTGTAAAAGTCCATCAGGTACAGGCACACGAAGAACAGCTCATTGGCTGCGCAAAATAGGAAGAGCACACGCTGGGTCAGAGCACAAACGTACCGTGTTGGTGTAGTAGAGAGAGAGGATCCGCGAGGTTTTCGAGTCCACCTTCTTGTGCGACGACGAGCCCGAGACGAGAGTGCTGATGTGAGCAGAGGCCGCGACGTACGTGTACATGTGAATGTAGTGGCTGCTAAAGTCCAGGGTCACCAAGCCTTGGAACAAGAGTGCAAACGAGGGGTAGGTGGCCGTAAGGAAGCACAGCAGACAGGCCGTCGTGCAGCGGTCCGTCACCATATCTAGGACGGCGCCAAAACGTGAACTTTGGTTCAACATGCGAGCAAACATGCCATCAAAGGCATCCAGCAGACACGAGATGCAGTACAGGACTGTGCATACCTTTGGGTTGCCGCGCATAAAGTACAACGACAAGGCTGCCAATATCACGCGGGTATAACCTAGTGTCAAAACACACACGTACCGATCAGATTCGGCACAAAGAGAAACACATTTTCTCTCTTTACTGGTTTCTCCGCCGAAACCTTGGAGGCTAGTTTTGCGGAAGACTGCTTGCGCTTGGATCCTGCCATCACGGCCTCGATCTCCGTCGCGACGCTGCGGCGCGACATGGGGCAGCCTCTTCGTAGCCGAGCCCCTTCGGCCGAAACCTGTTTCACGAACACGACGCACGGTGGTTGTATGTCGAGCGACGCAGCCGGCCTGCTGGAGGCGGAGCCCATCACCGTCATTCCCTTTGAGCCCGGCAGCTCACAGCCGAGTATATTTGCGCGTCTGGATCTGTTTGAGCAAGATGATGTTCCTAGCACATGGCGCCAGCAAGCTTATGAGGCTGCCTGGGACAAGGCACAGGCGCGTTTACGGGCGTTGACCCACGACCTGTATCAGCCGGCGCTGCGCCGGCTCAAAGAGCGTATAGAGATACCCCCCAGCTACTTGGTTCCAGCGACAGCATTGGATGGTATGTCATATCAACTTACCCCCGCTAGCCAGTGCGACTGCCTCGTGGGAGGCATGGCCGCAGGCGCTCCAGGACGCACTAGCCGCCCCTGACCGACTGCTAATCCACCTGGCAGCGGCCCACTGCGCGAATATCACGGCAGCACTGACAGCGATCGTATCACAAGTTGCACGCTCTGTTCCCTCGACGCCGGAAACTCGACTCTTGTGCCAATCGTACGAAGCGAGTGACTTGATGTTGGTACCCGCCTTGTTTCAAGCAACGGGGCAGCGCATGCCACAAATTGTACTGATTGTCCACGAGATGGAGACATTCTCTGTGGCTGTTTTGAATGATGCCCTACAAGCACTACTCTCCTGGTCAGCTGGCGCTCTGGGCGATGCGCCTCGGATGCATTGCGTGTTTATGTACTCGGCACCGTTGCCCATCCTGCCACGCCCCTCTGTCTACGATACACAGGCCTTGAAGAAACCGTGGATTCATCAGTTTCTCACGGCACGGGTATTGGTGCAGCTAGACCTTGACACTGTATCGCTCCCCGACAAGACCGAGTTTTGGGAGCAGGTCATCTGCCCTTTCTTTGCGCTGCCACAGACAAATTTATGGCTTGGCCGCAGTATTTTCGAGCTTATGCGTCGAAGATACTGGCACTTTACGCCGAGCTTTGACAGCTGCTTACAGTGTATCCGCCTGTGCTACTTGGAACATTTCCGATCGCGACCATTGTCGGCCTTTGTCGATCGACGCCCCGATTTGGCCTGCATTCAGGCCCACTGGAACGATGAGATCCTTGTGCATATGCGCGTGTCTCTGTGCACCAGCTACGGCAGCCAAGATGCGGTGCCCCATCGCGTAAAAAAACTGGCCAAAGACGATGCAGCTTTATTGAGTACAGTGTCGGGCGTATGCCAGGACATGCAGCTGTGCATGACTCGCCGTGCCATTGCCTTGTCGGTGGTGGATGTGTTGTTGCGCACAACAGGCATGGCAGGCACCATGGGCACCAAATTAGGCCTCTCTGGCTGTACCGCCGTGGCGATGGAATGGGATCCTCCCTTTACAGACTGGGACGCTACAAGAACAGCCGTCTCGGGCCTCACAGCAACGACCCCCCAAGCGGAGCAACTGGGAACCTTGATTCAGCATCTGTGCTCGACCGTGACGCTGGACCAGGTCGATACCCTCGCCAGTGCCATCCTTGATCGCTTGCAGATTCTCGAAAAGAAGCTTGACGTCGCGGCGGCAGCTGTGATCCGCACATCGTATCGCGACCTAAAGGGACTCTTAGCGCGGCCTGCCAAGCAAGAAGTATCCGAAGCGATCAGTGCACGACGCTCCAGCCTTGCTCGCTGGGTCTCCACGACGTGGGCCGAACATCACGAGACGCCTTCGGATCTCGGTGCAGCTATATGCACCTACGACTTTGCGGATATCATCTCGTGCTTGCTGGAAGGGTCGGCGCGAGCTAACACCCTCCTGGCCCTCGATGCGCCCACCGAAACGGTGGTATCGATGTATTCCGCCTCTCTAACGGCTTCCGGACAACGGGAGCAGCCACTCACGCTTGGGTGGCCCGAATGGGACGCCCAAGTCTCTGAAGTGCACATGTTTCGAATGATGCAAGATTCCCTCCAAACAGCTGTGATACCGGACGTTTGTCGATTGTATTCACTCTACAAAGATTCCAGCAAATTCATCAACCTTGCTGATTGGTATGAAGCATTTGTGCAGTCGTTCGAAAGTGATGCAAAGCACCGAGAACAAGAGCAGCTGCCTGCTGAGGAAGAAGCAGCCAATCTGCAGATGCGCTTTAGCCTCGCCGTCAATGAGCTTGCTCATATGGGCCTCTTGGGGCCAACGGGACGCAAACCTGAGCATGTATATCGTACTGTGTGGGATCTGCCTATAGGCAGCATGGACGATGCTTAGTGCCGCTGGTATGATCCGTGGGACGAGCGCCTGGATTTGAAGGAGTTCTCGCGAGGATGAGTGCGCTTGGATCCGCCGCGCCGAGAAACTGGTTGGAACGACGAGCCCATCATTTGCCGCATAGCTGGTGTCGGTGATGGCTTGGCGTCCAGACCCGCTATACCTTGGATCAGCGACTGCACAGATGCCAGAATGTGTGCATTCGAGGTCCGCAGCATCTGTCGCAGCGAATAGTAATAGCCAAACAGGCCCGAAAAAACGCCCTTCACCGCATCAGGTTCCACACGGCTTTGCGCCTTGGGAAGCCACACACTTTCGAGGGACACGAGGCGCGACGCCATCGGTGCCACCAGGGTGGAAGGAGGCGCTTGGTCCGCATCCTTGGCGAGCTGATCCACCTGATGTGCTAGCGAGGTAGGGTCAAGCGGCTCCAGGGGCATGTCATCCAGCTGGAAAGCCACAAAGGCCGACTCAAAGTCCATGATGACCAAGTCAGCACGTCCATCGCGGCCACGACGACCTGTGCGGCCGACACGATGGACATACATGGCTTTAGAGGGTGGAACACCGAGCTGGATGACACGTGTCACTGACGGATAGTCGACACCACGAGCGCTCACATCGCTCGTGAACATGATGCTGGGGCGATCATTACACTCACGGAACTTTTGGCTGATGCGTGAGCGCTTTCCTTGATCCAACATGCTGTGAATGCGGAAGATTTGCGTATTTTTGGAGCCAGGTAGCGTTGGGAGCATCGTTTGGAACATGTTGGCAAGCATATCAGTGAGCTTGGTAGTGGATGTGAACAGCATGATCTTGGAACGAGGTCCATGCATCAGTTGGTCGTGGGCCACGAGACGCACGATGTGCGATACAATGTCCGAGGGGTCCTGCAATGTGGTGATCGTTTGAGGGATTCGCTTGTGCACACTGTCTTCGCCGGGCGGCACACAATCGATAAAGCGATGGTTCTCATGAAGCGATGCACGAGCCACTTCAGCAATGGAAGGGTCCATCGTGGCACTGAACAGAAACGTGGTGCGCTGCTCGTTCGACGGCAAATGCGAGATGATAGACTGAATGTCCTCACGAAAACCGAGTTCTAGTAGCATGTCTGCTTCGTCCAACACCAACGTTTGCGTGGTGGAAATGGCCTCACGGAAAGAGGGAATACTCAAAAGATCTAGCAAGCGACCAGGTGTGGCAACAACAATGTCCTTCGGGTATAGGTCCCACGGCCGGCGCTGTCGGATGCTTTTCACACCGCCCACGAGAATGTGTACATGCATCTTGCGTTCCCTTTCCGTTAGTTTCTTGGCTTCGTCGGCAATTTGCATCGCCAGTTCACGTGTGGGCGAAATCACCAGTGTACCCACACTGCCGAATCGGAACTCGCGCTGAAGATCACGCAGAGCACGACTGCTCGTGGTGTCTACATCGACGGTTCCATGCTTTTTCTCGAGATAATTGCGAAAAGATTCGCGAAGCTCGCCTTCGTTCAGCTTCTCTAGGGCGTGGATTCGAGCTTGGATAGCAGGAACCAGAAAAGCAACTGTTTTTCCTGTACCAGTGCGCGCCTTGCAGAGCATATCCCTGCCCTTTCCATCCTTCAGTATAGGGGAAGCTTCAGCGAGTTCGGGTAAGAGCCCGAAAACACGTTCCTGTACGTCGGTCAGCTGGCGAAAATGGAAAGGTGACTTGGTCAAGGATTGGCGCAACGACCGAGCCACCTTCCAGTTTTCCAGGCGCTCTATCAGCGAAGTGTCTGTACTCAAATGTCGCACAAAATTCTTTTTCACATGCTGGAAATCGGCTTGGCGTGGCCACCAGCCCGCAACTCTGGTGACATAGGACACCAGCATCGTGGGAGGGGTGCAGGAAGATTCTGGACAACTTAGTCAGCAACACGAGGCGTTTCGCTGAGCGCCCCGCAACGACGCGTTGGACATCATGGCCGAGCCACACTTCCTCGACGCTGCACGTCGCAGCAAGGCCGTCGTCAAGGAAGCAGCTCGATTACAGATACGAATGGATGCACCAGACTGCATCACTTTTGCTCCCGACCAAACCAAGTCGCATAATTCCTTCAAGCGCATATTCCATGTCCCGGCCTTACCGGAGCCGAAAGAGGCCATGTACAATTTTGAATGGGACATTGCAAAGCATGAAGGTCGCGAGTATGTCCCTCCCTCTTCCTTCGTTATCGGTGATGATGAGGAGCTTACTCCTGCCCAAAAGATTGTGCAAGAAACAAGAAAAGAGGCTGCATCATCTGCCGTGGCACAGGACCAGGAAGCACAAACCCCCTCTGAAACAACGAAAAAGAGCGATGTGGTACACCAGGAAGATTCTACTACACGCAAGTCATCCACGGAGGACAATCCTATGGCACAAAATGACGACGACCCATCCATCGAGTCGGACGAGTTAAACAACAAGCAGCACCAGACGATGGAGTCAGAGGAGGCAAGCAGGCCTAATGAAAGCATGCCTGCCGACTCTAAGCAGCCAGAGTCAGGCCAAAAAGTTCAGCAAGACGTATCTGAGCCTGTATCGGACACTCAGAACGATCAAGTGGCTTCATCGAACGAGGAAGCGCCGCATGATGAACCAAAGGCCGCTGCTCTTGATGATGTGACAACTGATACTAAGGATTCAGCATCCAAGCAAGACTCTAGTGAAAAAGCACAGAACTCATGCGCCGAGGCCCGAAATGAAAATGAGGGGCATGATAAGACGGCGGAAGGCACGGATGCGCCCGCACACCAAACCGCTCAGAACAAGGAGGAAGACCCCCAGCAGGACCCTGCTGCGACACCTAATGCAACTGAACAAGAAGAGAAGGAGCCCAAAGATGTAGATATTGGCTTGGACCATCAAGATGCCGAGAAAAACGAAAAAGACACTGGGGAAGCGATGGAGCCGCTCACTTTGGAGGCGAATGCGCACGCAAAGCCTGAACCAGAGGAATCACATGGATCGCATTCCATGGATTTGCCTAGAGAGCCCAACTTGGAACAAGATTCGGCAGAGAAGCAGGATCCCGACGCATCAGTGACCTCCAAGGCCACAGGCCCATCCAACGATGAGGAAGAGCGAGTCGCCGATGACGCCGCAGTCCTCGAGAAACCTCAGGCGCCCAAGGACGATAAGGAAGCCGAGGCCACCATCACAGAGGATTCGCATTCGGGCACAATGACGGCGAAAAATACAGAGACTATATCGGAAGGCCCATCTCAAAAAATCGAGCCAACACCTGCGCAGCAAGACCAAGAGAACGAGAGCGCAGAGGCATCTGAACCTAATCCTGACCTAGCCAAGCCTGGAAAAGCTATGGACGATCACCCATCCAAGGATGCACAAGCAAAAGCAAATAAAAATGACGTCAACGACACAGCATCGATCATGACGAGAGCAAGTACCATGTCGCACTATGCTCCTTCTGTGAGTGCCTTTTCTGTGATGGCCGAACAGTCGCTCAGCGGAAAGCTAGATAATTTGCCTGCCATCGTCCAGAAGAACTTGCAGGTAAAGGACTACAAGGTCCCTCCTAGCATCAGCAGCAAAGACGATGGGAAAAAACCCTGGAGCAGTAGCACTTGGAGCTCGAATCGTGCCTTTGAGATGCTGCATCAACAGCCCCCAGGTCGTGACTCGGGCACGCAGTGGGCGAGCGTCAATGGTGTGGGTGATACGACATCATCAGTCTCTCAGAATGTTACGCTCGATATCATTTCAGCCCTCTTTGTCCCGGATCCGCGCCCCTGGCGACCCTATCGATTTGTGCGCCGGACCAACCCTCGTCAAGTGCTTGTAATGTGTGCCGGTACAGCGCTCTCGCCTCAGCAAATAAGATCCGCTGAGATTGCGCACCGGGTCGCTAGCGGTAACATGAAGAAGGAGGAAGCGGCCAAATCACTTGCTTCGTACTACTCTACTACGGAAAATACGGATCTTCAAGCAGGCCTGGGATTTATCTACAGTCCCGACAAGGCCATCTGCCAGGCTCTGCAGGAGGAGTTGGACGTTTCGCGAGTCGAGAAGAACTTTGCGCGTCGACTTGAGCGGCCTGAATTTCCGGCTACGACCACGCGACACCGAGCTGCACTGCGAAGTGTCATTGCAGCTTTGGAGTATATCCGGTGGGAGGAAGAAGGCTTTGACAAGATCGTGCTGGCTACCCACCATGGATGGATTGTACGCGGCATTGCCTATGATATTTGGGAATGGCGCCAAAACGGCTGGCGGTTTATGCGAAACAATCCATTGGGTCTTCCAGGAGAAAGTGTGCCGGACCGAGACCTATGGGAATTGCTTGACTATGTTGTGCGTCAGTATGAATCCATCGATTGCAACTGTCGCTTTTGGCACATCCCTAAGAGTGCCAATCAACAAGCTATTGCTCTAGCTGAAATGGGGGCCCTCAAAACCAACCAGCAGCCCGGTACGGTACGCTGGACGAAAACCAAGCGAGCGTAGTCCTGAGAGGTCGTGTCTTGACAAGGGTAGGTGATTGGTTCCTATAAAAGGCGCAGGAAGGCACGTGTCATGCCATCCTCGTTTTGCGCCGTCTGATTTGGTATAGAGTGACGATGATTTCATGTGCACAGACCATGTGTGAGTGTCTAGGTACGCGCCGTCCTTTCCTTCGTCTGAGCTGTCCTTCATGTTTGTTGGCTGGTTCTTGACTGCTCTGTTGTCGGTAGTCCTGGGCGCCCAGGCGCTCACGTGGAAGAATGATCCTTATGGTCTGACAGAGATGATTCCTGCACCCAAGGGATGCTGGAATCCTGACACGGAGAGCCAGCAATTCACACTGGTCGTTATGCCTGACACCCAGTACCTGTACGACGAGAACCGGATCCATCCTGTTCCAATGCAAGAAGCCTTTGAGTATGTGATGTCATGCAACGAAACGCGTGAAAATATCGTGTTCATGGCGCATCTGGGAGACATTGCCCAAAACGGCTTGGCCGAAGAGTATGCTGTGGCCTCCCAGGTGTTTGACCGACTCGACAAGGCCCATGTGGCATACAGCACGCTGGCAGGCAACCACGATATCGACTCTAGCACGGACGACACGCGTGGTTCGACGCCATTCCTGGATGCCTTTGGATCGGAACGATTCGCTCATTCCAAAACCTACAAGGGCTCGAACAAGGGAGGTTACAACAGCTATCATATTTTTAGGGCTGGTGGTCGTGAGTGGCTGCTTTTGGCATTGGACTGGCGTATGTCCAACACGAGCTTTGACTGGGCGAACCAAGTCCTGACGAATCACTCGTCTCTTCCTACGATCCTCACTACACACGAGCTCGTTACCGCTGATACCGGCAAGACAGAATTCAGCGATTATGGTAACGAGGTGTGGGACAAGCTCATCAAACATCATGACCAGGTCTTTCTGACATTCAACGGTCACTTTTGGCCGCCGGGTCGCACAAGCCGTAAGAACAACGCGGGTCACCGTGTCGATGCTCACATCACTAACTACCAAAACCGATACTATGGTGGTGCGGGTATGATTCGCCTGTACCGTTTTGATCTGGAGAAGAATACTATTGATGTGTCTACCTTCTCCCCTTGGATTCAGAAGTTGAAGGCGCAAGGCACTGCGAACAAGCTCGCTTTGCAGGAAGCCAACCTGACTACCGATGTGGATCAGTTTACCATGTCGGTTGACTTTAAAGAACGCTTCTCCCAACGCAAAAGCGCATCGAAGCGCGCTGCAGTGAAGGAGGTCATCCCTGGTACCCTTGCCTACTGGAGGTTTGACGGACATGCGAACGCCTCGCCCGTCTCTCGTAAACAAGTCATTCGGGACTTGTCGGGTCATGGCAATGATTTGCACTACCACAGTGTGAATGAAAGCTTTTCGCATACAGTGCATTGGTCCAAGTCTCATCACCCGCAGCAGCCTGGACATGGCAGTCTAAACTTTACTGGTCAAAAGGAACCGCTGCGTGGCTCGTACTTCCAAACCGGGGACGATGCGCCCCTCAACTTTGCTCAGTTCGAGCATGGCTACACGTTTGAGGCATTCTACTATCTTCCCAGCAGCTGGAGCTCGACCCAGAATGCATGGAGCAGCATTCTTAGTCGCTGGGGCACGGCTGGTCAGGCGAACAAGACGGGTAGCGATGTGGATGCGGATGAGCCGATTGTATCTCTTTCGCTCTCCGACGACCGGGAACTGCAATGGCGTGTCTACCCACTGCACCAGAAAGGAGGATCTACCAACTGGGGTCATGAATCGCCCTTCGATGCGTGGTGGCATGTGGCAGTTGTGAACAATGGCACGCGCACCAAGATGTTTGTGGACGGATGTGAAGTGGCCCGAAACCCCGATCAGTGGACCCCCGGTCTGACGACGTTGAATCGGCCTTGGATGCTGGGAGGCTATGAATACAACGGCACCATCAACCAAATATTTTACGGAAGCATTGGTGACGTGCGCATTGTCGATCGCGCCCTGTCGATCGACGAGTTCCTGCTGCAGTCGTGTGCGGGGGATCAGAACCCTCCACCTTGAGGTCTGCGCGCTTTGTCAGCGCATCCACGTCGATCGGCCTTGGGTCCCCGGGCTACATCGACTGCCGTCGACGTGAGATGGCTGCCCCCTTTCAGACCGGCTCGAATGTCCCGCATGATAGCGCCTCAAGCCTGAGATATAAAGCCCTTAGTGCTGAATCCTACAGGCTCGATAGCCCGCCGTTCACTGGCGCTGCCGTCACAGGTGCCGGCCCTGTGACACGGGAGCTGGCCGAAGGGAGGGAGGGCACTCTCGTGGACCAAGACACAAGCAGGCTCAGTGCAAACATGAACAAATGTAATATACAGTCATCCTCGCGACCCATTGACGGGGATGTGACACCTTGGGAGTTGGAATCTGGCCTGGATGACGAGCTGGATGAGTATCAGGACTGTGAACACGCTTCTGTACCTGTGGATCCGACCCGGTGGCGGTCGCCTTTTACACAGCCTGTACCTCGCCAAGGAGAGACGCTGGTACGTTGCATCAGGCTCACAGCAGGATGATTATGTATTTCCTCGACATCGGCTAGGGACGCAAATGTTGGATGAGAGCAAAACGCCGCTGGTGATTGTGGCCTGCGGTAGCTTTTCTCCTCCGACCTACCTTCATTTGCGAATGTTTGAAATGGCAAAGGACCAGGTTACGGAGGCAGGCAAGTACGAGCTGCTGGCCGGATATTACTCGCCCGTATCGGATCAGTACAAAAAAGAAGGGTTGGCGAAAGGGACCCATCGCGTGCGGATGTGTGAGCTGGCCGTACAGCGCTCTTCAAACTGGCTGATGGTGGATGCATGGGAGTCCTTGCAGGGCACCTACCAGCGAACAGCGGTTGTGCTGGACCACTTTGACCAGGAGATCAATGGACAGGGGGGTGTGCGTCTCCGGGATGGATCATACAGGCGCATCAAAATCATGCTGCTGGCTGGTGGCGATCTTATTCAGAGTATGGGTGAACCCGGCGTATGGGCCAATGACGATTTGCACCACATCCTGGGCCGTTATGGGTGTTTCATTGTCGAGCGCACCGGGGCCGATGTATGGTCATTCCTTTTGTCGCACGACTTGCTATGGCTACACCGCAAGAATTTGATCGTGGTGAAGCAAACCATTTACAACGATATTAGCAGCTCGAAAGTGCGGCTTTTTGTTCGCCGAGGATACTCTATCCGGTACCTCCTCCCCAACAGTGTGATCCAGTATATTGAGGAGCACCAGCTGTACCGCTAACTACATCCGACGGCATGTGTAGAAATGGGTATTGACACTATGACGGGCATCGAGCGGCGCCAAGCCCCAGCAGCAGCTCCACAGCCTGCCGGTCGTGTTCGCTAAAGGATCCCATGGAGCACATGGTGCCTTGGGGCGAGCGAGAGGGCGAGCGGTCTGTCTCATCAAAAAAGCCGCTGTCATCATGCACGTCTTCTTTCGTGCTCACATCGCTGCGAGTACTAGATGTGCGTGTCCAATAGATGCTCGAAGGCTTGGTATGGGTGGCCGACAGCGAACGACGCATTGGAGCCGCGATCGGAGGCGCCAGAGGCCCCCCATGCACATAAGGGCGAGCTGTATCAGAGGGCGGACGAGTCGTCCTGTCCACCTTTGGCACGGATGGCTCGACATTCTCCTTGTCGGCAAACACGTCGCGGTCCGCGGCCAACTCCAGTCGCAACGATGGCTTTCGGTTCATGCTCGCAGTGCGGTGGAAGCCAACGCGCTCCTGCATCTCCAGCCGGGCGTCCGTCTCTGGGCGCTTGACCTCATTGGCACTGAGGGTACGCTGACGCGTCTGTAGGCGTACAAGACGTTTCTGCGCCAAGCGCCGCAGCGTGCACTCTTCATCGTCTTCGTCACCCGCAGGAGCAGGTTGCATGTCGTCCATATCGCTCGTGCAGCTTCCCAGTGCACTGGAGCTCTCCATACGCTGCCAAATGGCGCGCTCATCGTGGCAGGCGCCCCCGGCAATGATGCCACGGCCATCGGGCATGCTGGCCAAAGCACAAGGCAGTTTTTCCGCCTGCTGCACCGGATCCATTGCTCCTTCGCCAAGAGCGGCACGTCCTCCCGACGTGGTCATCAGTGAAACGCAAGGGGTGCTGGCGACGCGTCGGAACGGCTCGCGAGGTGGGAGAGGAAGCATGGGAGGGGGGGCATCGGTCGTTGTGGATGAAGGCCGCGGGAGGGTATGAGGCTCTGTACCTGACAAAAGTCCCATAGGCACCGCAAGTGACTGTGCAGAATGTACATGCGCACCATGGTATCGGAGGGAGCGCTTCTTTTCGGCCTGTCGGCGGTTCTGGAACCACACAGACACAGCGCTGGCGTTAGGAGGATCACACGTACCGAGGTGTCATGCCGACCATGCTCGCGAGGCGATCACGCGTCTTTTCGTTCGGGAAGGCATTCTGGACATAGGCAGTCATAAGAATGTCGACCTCATGCGGACGCGTTCGGCGACGGCGCTTCTTTTCACGCGTCGGAGCCGACACGCCCGAGGGCAAAGCCGAGACGGGCAGCGCCGGCACGCCTTCCGCTGTGGCGGACACAGAGGCAGTCCCCATCGTAAATGAAGAGAGTGGGGGGGGGGGGGGGGCAAAGGGCACAGCGGCTCCACGGGCTGTGGGAGAAAGGACCGCGTTGGAGTTGGCACGCAGCTGGCTCGACCGGTGTTTGTTTAGCCACGCGCAGATCACGCGCCGCTTGTGGAGGCACATGGCTGGCCCTTTTTTTTCGGAGGCCACCATGGGGGCACAGCGCCGCGGCAAGGGGGGCAAGAAGGCTCGTGGGACGCCGGTGCACCACCGCGACGTGCCATGGGTCGCTTTGCCTATATCTTCTGCCTCTGAATCAGTGAATGAGACGACGGATGATGCGTTTGAAGGCCTCGACATGACCGGCGATGACTTTCTCGGACTGCAAACGGCCGAAGGCTATGATGTCGTGTACGAGACGGATTCGACCGGTAAGAACAAGCGTATGCGCATTGTCAAAGTAAGTGATGATGGATCCAAGAAGAAAAAGGGTGCTTCGCCAAGTGGCCCGGCACAAGACACGAAACGGGCGCGAACAGCCTCAGAGCCTGCTCGTCAGCTGGTGGTGCCTGAGCCATCCACCTCCCACGCAGAAACAGGCACGGATGCAACATCGGCATCCAACCTGTACGACATGGATGTCGGTGCAGCGCTGACCATGGCGCGGGAGCAAGGCCTGCTGGAGAACGACGATGCGGGTGATGATGGCAAAGAGGCCGCAGAGGCCGCCTTACCAGGCTGGGCATCGCTGCCACTGCATCCGCGCCTGAAGCTGGCTCTTTCCCAACTCCAATTTACGAAGCCGACGCATGTGCAGGCCCAAGCGATTCCACCGTCCTTGGGTGTCGACGGTCCGGCTCGCGATGTCGTCGGTATTGCACAAACGGGCTCGGGCAAGACACTGGCGTATGGTCTTCCCATTTTGCATTATATTTTGGAAAACACGGCAGACTCGACCGACGCAGAGCGGCCTCTGGATGCGCTCATCTTGGCGCCAACGCGTGAACTCGCGCTGCAAGTGAGCGCGCATTTGCAGGCAGTCACAGAAGCGGGCGGCCGCTTTGCGAATGTGGCCGCAGTCTGCGGAGGCATGTCGATCCAGAAGCAGCAGCGTGTTTTGCAACAGCATGGTGGAGCCCATATTGTGGTGGCGACGCCCGGTCGTCTGTGGGACATGCTGAAACACGATGATGCTCTAGCGCTGCGTGTACGACGAACGCGCTTCCTGGTGATTGACGAGGCGGACAGGATGGTAGAGGCGGGTCACTTTGCCGAGATGGACGCGATCTTGGGCATGGTGCGCCGGACCAAGGGAGCGGTGGTGGATGCAAACCAAGAGATGCAAACATTTGTGTACTCTGCGACCATGTCCAAAGGACTGCAGGCCAACCTGAAAAAGGCATATTGGCGCAAAAAGCAGCGGCGATCGCAGCTCACCAACACACTAGATGACATGTTGGCACGTGTCGACTTTCGCGACGAGGAACCGTGGGTGGTTGAGTTGATCCCGGAGCGCCATGTGGCCGATACGCTGTGGGAGACCAAGGTGGAATGCACCGGCCCTGACAAGGACGCGTACTTGTACTATATATTGCTGCGGTACCCAGGCCGAACGCTGGTCTTTCTCAACGCGATTGACGGTGTGCGACGTTTGGTCCCGCTTCTCACGACCCTAGGGCTGGCTGCGTTCCCACTGCATGGACAATTGCAGCAGCAGCAGCGACTAAAAAACCTGGACCGCTTCCGCAAGACGCCCCACTGTGTGCTGCTCGCCACGGATGTGGCAGCGCGTGGCATTGATATTCCGGGCGTCGACCACGTGGTGCACTTTCAGCTGCCCCGCTCGGCGGACACGTATGTGCATCGGGCGGGGCGTACGGCGCGTGCAGGGCACATGGGTGTATCGATCGCGCTGCTAGAGCCGTCCGAAGTGCGATTGTGGCAGGATATTTGGCACACGCTTCAGCGGGCAGATACCGTGGCGTCGCTGCCCATTGAATATGCCTTTCTGCGCCCGATTCGCGAGCGCCTGGCCTTGGCCAAGGAAATTGATCGACTGGCGCATGCCCAGTCCAAAGCATCGCACGATGACGCATGGCTGCGCCAGCTGGCCAAGGACGCGGAGCTGGACTATGACAGCGACCCTAGTGACCCCGACGCGGACCATGTGGGGCACAAGCGCAAGCGACACGCACAGCCCCACGCACTTGCACGACTCAAGCAGCAGCTGGCCGAGATGCTAGCGCGCCCTCTCAGCGCGCGCGGTGTAAGTCAAAAGTACATTACGAGTGGCACAAGGGCCGATTTCGTCAAGACTATGCTCGCAGGTGACAGTACGTATGCGATACTCACCCAGATGTACCCCAGATGATCGGTTTGCCCAACTCGACCATCCAGGCAGATATGGAGGCGGCCAAGAAGCTGTCCACATAGAACTATGTACCATACTTGGCACCACGGTAAAACGCAGGCGGTAGCGATGGCGCCAGCGAAAAGTACGGTCGCTCCACCACAAGCAATTCCATGGCAGAATCCGATGTGGTCAACGCACCGACATACAGCAGAGGCTGGTACTTGAACGTGGTACGAACGATCCATCCACCCGCCTCCACTGGTTCTTCGCTAGCATTGCGGCGCTTTTTACGCAAAGTGGCCTGAGCCTCTCGCTGGCGCACCGTACACATCCATGTCGGTCCGTGTAAGACGAGCGTGGCACCGGCAGGACTGGGCAGCCACGTCGAGCCTACCATGGGCTCACGAATGCGTCCCAGCTGGGCCTCCAATTCGTGGCGAAGGCAGCTCTCCCAAGCAGGCTCTTGATCCGCGTCCAAGTCATAGAAAGACACCTGGTTCGTCGGTAGAGTGATGGCCAAGAGACTGGGCTGGGTCGGGTGGAAACATGCACTGCTCGGCAAACAGGCAGGCGACGGCAGCGCACACTGATGCGACAGTGTGTCGAGGTGGAATACGTGCAGGCGACGGCTCGCATCTCCTGTAAGCAGCCACTGGCTATCAGGGGAGATGGCCACCAGTACGATCGGCGCATAGGCGTCGCGCGCTGTGCTTGGGGACGAGGTATCGGCCAAGGGGGTGCTTTCCGCGTCTGATCGCGTCTGGCCGGCCAAGACCCGCCCATCGGCCGTGGAACGGCGGGAGCGGTGCTGCTCAAAGGACTTGAGCAGCCGGAGGGGCGCGCCCCCTTGTACGGGCAGCTGAACAACATGAACAAAAGCTCCCTGCCGTGTGCATAAAACAAGTCGGGTGCTGTCAGGCGTGAATAGCAGCGATGAAGCGCCAGGCACAGGCACGGAGCGCTTGTATAGAGCAGCACCCAGTCCTTTGACGAGCTTGGGCCCATCCTTCAAACTGTACAACTTGGTTTCGTACAAGTCGGAGATGGCAAGAAAGTGGCCGTCGTGGGAGATGGCCGCAGCGCCAATGTTGCTTCGCACTTGCATCTCCATCTCGAGCACTTTGCGCCAAGTGCCTTCGCCTTCAATCTGCCAGATGCCCACGCTGCGGTCCCGGCGCAGCACAATCCACCGCTGACCCGGTGCCACACACACGACACCTTCGCGCGCGCTCGCAGGCACAAACGCAATACGGCGTTGTATCGTGTCCGCAAACGATGTGGACGAACAAGAGGACACGGGGTTGACGTCCGTTGACTTGCGCCACGCGGCATGCGACGCGGGCGTTAGGACCAGGTGGTAGTCCAGGCCGCCACTGACCAAGATGGGGACGCGTGAAGTCGCCTGAGGTTGCGCGCACATATTCAGCGGAGGATCCATGGCGAGCGCTCGCACATCGTGTGCATGAAGACGTCGCGTGCCTGTGTGTGTCCAAGTCGAGCCGACAAGCATATATTCGATCACCTTTTGGTCGACACCTGCGCTGTACACGGCCTTGGCGTCATTGCTGACACAAAGAGACAAAACATCAGCCCCTGTAGTGTGGCATTGGAAGGTGGCACCGGGTATAGGCACGCGCGTTCGCGCATCAAAGAAGGTGACTCGTCCTGTGGAATCACCTGCCACCAGCGTTCCATCGCGCAAGACTGCCACACACCATACAATAGTGTGCTCCTGGCGGTTCTTTAGCACAGTCAAACGTGAGCGCAACTGGCCTGTGGCTACGTCCCATACAGCCGTGGTCGAGTTGCCCAGACCGCCGAGAAGGAACGTATCCTGCCATAGCTCCTCTTCGTCCTCCGAAGACTCGTCACTGTTTTTCACCACGCGCCGTGGTGGGCCCCAAGCGAGGCTCAGGATGCGGCTGGCCACACGAGACATGCGTGGCTGAACAGCCGATTTGTAGACAGTGCCTCGCGTTGACGTGACATGTTCAAACGAGTCGCCAGCGATATGTATCAGCCGTACAAAGCCATCCTCGCAGCCAATGGCCAAATAGTTTCCCGTTGGACTCGCGGCCATGCTCCAGATGGCACCACCCTGGGAGGACAAGGTGCGCGTGGGTGCATGATGCTCCTCCAAGGCGAGCGTGGCAGGTCCCTCTTCGTCGATGCGGGCAATGGAGGCGGGAAGGAAATGCTCCGACACGATGCTGCCACCAGAGGTACTGAAAAGGCGCAGGTAAGCCGCGCCATTGTCCGTATGCGACACGACAAAGGCGAGCGATTCGATTTTGTACTGGACGTCGCCTAGCAAGGTCTGGGTAAGCAAACCATACATACCACTTCTGGCATCCATCCCTTGGCCATCGACTTTCCTCCTGATCGCGCATCTTCGCACCATGTGCAGAGATCGATATTGCCATTGTCGCGGCCGACGGCCAGCACGGACCGCACAGCGCCTACGCTGGGAGCCCTGCCACTGCCAGCCACGGGGACGGGCGAAAACGCCAGGGCAGTAATGGCAGATGGACTCCAGTCCACGAACCGCACGCGATGGAGCGGTAAAGATGCTACGGCATGCCCTTCGGGCTTGCTCGCGTCGCTCATGGCGTGGTCCAAAGCCAAGCAGCAGCCGCGCTGCTCGCCACGGACAGAAAAAAGATCGACTCACGTGACAAAAGAGCGCGCCGTGCGCAAAGCCAGCGCGGACGACGGGCGTGCGAACGACGCTGGCGCACCATGCACGCCAAGAGTGGGACGTCACGGGGCGATGCATCTGCAAAAACAGTAGTGATAAAGCTGGGAACCTCTTCGATTCTGTCGGAGGACACGCTTGAGCCAAAGATTCGGATACTTGCCTCGCTCGCCGAAACGGTATCGCTGCTACGTCTCCGAGGACACAGGGTGGTGCTTGTGTCGTCGGGTGCGATTGGTGTGGGTCGCGTCAAGATGGGCTTGAAAGAAAGACCGAAAAATTTGGGCGAGCGGCAGGCTCTGGCTGCCTTGGGACAATTACGCCTCATGACGTTGTGGGACAGCTTTTTTGGCGCGCTGGGTATCAATATTGCTCAGGTGCTGCTGACACGGGCCGATATTGCTGATAGCCAGCGTTATCACAATGCACGAACCACACTGGAAACATTGTTATCCAGTGAGTTCAAGGCAGTTCCGATCGTGAATGAAAACGACACCGTTTCTGTGTATGAGATGCGGTTTGGCGACAACGACTCCTTGTCGGCCATTACAGCTGGGCTCATCGATGCTGATTATTTGTTTTTGTGCACAGATGTTGATGGCTTGTATACGGACAATCCACGCTCCAATCCAGACGCCAGACGCTTGCATGTGGTGCCGGACATGGACCAAGCCCGAAAAGCAGCCAGTGTCAAGAGCATGGGGTCCGACTTTGGCACAGGTGGCATGCAGACCAAGCTCGTGGCCGCTGAACTAGCTACAGCTGCGGGTGTAACTACCGTGATATTGAATGGCGAGCACCCACAGAACATTGCGCGGATCGTTGAGCGCACCCTCAGTGCCCAGCCTGGCTTGGAGCAAATGGAACTGAACGATCCTCCTCATACATTGTTTCTTCCTAGTAAGACGCGCATGCCCGCACGCAAGTGGCGCATTCTGCATGCCATGCATCCGTGTGGCTCTCTATTGATCGACCATGGGGCCTATGAACGTCTCTCACGCAAAGAGTCCGGTGGACGCTTGCTTCCAGCGGGCGTGCAAGCGGTCGAAGGGACATGGGACCGCTTGCAGGCTGTACGGCTCCTTGTGCGGGACGTGCAGGCAGATGGGAGCTATATCGATCGGGAGGTGGGACGCGCTTTGGCAAACTATACGTCCATTGAGTGTGAGCGGATCAAAGGACTGCAAAGGTATGTACGGGATGCTAAGGCAGTTCACAAATCGAATATGTGTTGACGGACGTGGATTCGGCCTACATATCCGATCAGGTAGTGATCTCGGCCTTAGCTCTGTAGCCGCAGCATGTACAGACGGGCGACTAGCCGAGGTAGTCGATAGACTTGCCGCCCATGGTCGCTTGAGCCTGCGTCACACCACCTGAGGAGCCTGGTGGCACGATTTCATTAAGCTTTTCGCCTAGCTTGAGTGTGTTCCACTTGATCACACGCGGATCCTGGCGCAGACGGTCGTTGAGCACCTTGAGTGTCGGTGCATTGGTATCAAATTGCATAAGCCAGTAACTGATTCGTAAGAGTTTTATACGTACTCTCCGGATGTGTGATAAGCCTGGTGTCTCCGTGCACGTTGCGGCAGGGTGCGCTTGCCCCAGTATTGCACGTTGCGGACAACGCCGCCGTGGTCGAGCACGAGGCGTGACGTGGAGTGGACAAGGTCCCGCAGAGGCGCCTAACTCGTAAGCATATGTATACATACCGATTCCGCCGATGCAATGGCTACGCAAAAAAGCTCGTATAGACTGCGGTCAGCGCGCACCAGGTCTACCTACGGCATGGCGTTTGTCAGGAAGAAGGGCGCAACGAGGCGATGGCTTAGTCAGACACTCTACAAAGTCTAGAACGACCGCAACGCCTGGTGGAGGGCCAGGCTCAGCGAGAGGAGCTGCAAACTCTCCAGACCACCGTCCATGAGCGCCTTGTCGGTGCTGCCAAGCTGAAGAGCGCACTGCGCTTTTTGGCGCGCATTCAATAGTGGGTGAGTAATGATATAGTCGTGGAGCTGGGTAAGTAGAAACACGAACCTGCAGGACCACTTGCATGCAAGAATAGCCCTCGCGCACAATGGCATCCACGGCACGAGAAATACGGTCAAAGTCGGAACCCGAAGCTGGCTCCATCGTTTCATCACCAACGCTAATGCCAATACTCCGGGCCAGCGACTCGATCACATCGTTGGGCACGACACCAGCGAGCTCGCTGACCGTCGTAGCGGACATGGAACGGACATCGCCACCGCGCGCAGTGGCAAGCCGCGCAACGGATTGGAGATAGGTGATAGAGCGACGCATATCGCCATCCGAGGCGCGTATCAAAGCAGGAATAATCTCGGGCCCCAGCTGCAGGCCTTCTGCCTCGGCGATCTGGCCCAGTCGCGCCTCCATACTGACTGTGTCCAAGGGTCGGAAACGGAATTTGCTGCAGCGCGATGCAAGCGGCTCAATGATTCTCATGTGAGTGCAAAGACATACCGTGTAATGTAATTGCAGATCAAGCAGAACCGCGTGATGCGGCTATGTTGCTCCATGATGCGCCGGAGCGCACCCTGTGCATCCTGCGTCATGCTGTCCGCCTCGTCTAGAATGACGATCTTGTAGGGAGGAGAGTGATACCGCCTGGGTTTAGTAGGTATGCGTACGGGTCGGGCGCCGACACAGCGGCCATGGCAAAGTTTTTGATTTTTTCACGAACCACACCAATGCCGCGTTCGTCGGATGCATTTAGTTCCAGCACGCGCGAGCGCATGAGTTCGGGGCTACTGTCAGTAATTAATTCATACCCATAGAGCTGCCTTGCTAGCGCGAGAATGGTCGAGGTTTTTCCTGTGCCAGGAGGGCCATAGAAAAGCATATGCGGGAGCTCCCGTTAGTGCAGACACGTACGTTGGCCGATGTCAGGGCTTTGCGCAATACATCCACGGCATGTTGTTGGGACGCAACATCGTCGATAGTTTTGGGCCGACTGCACGATGAGCTTCGGACGACATACTAGCGCTCGACCCACGGCCGACCTTCGTGGGCCATCTTACTTGCTAAGCAGGCGCGTGTCGCGACACGCGCCCTGACGTGGAGTGTCTGGAGGCCTACTAGGCCCATGACAAAGAAGTCGCGTCCAGGTCGCTCGCCGCCGCGCGCGTCTCGCCTGAATTGTGCCATGGACGACAGCAAGGGTCTGCCACCTGATGCTGTGCAGCCAAGCCCCGAGCGGACAAAGCGCAAGGCGGAGGATTCATCCTCTCGTGGCTCCCCCAAGCAAGCCAAGAAGGACCTTTCCCTCGTGCAGTTGAAAGGCTCGCGCCTCCTGCTCAAGCAAAAGGCCGTGGCATGGGATCGGACGATGCCCGTACTGCGCGGTACGTATTTTTTTCTAACAGGCAGCGGTACTTGATTTCCAGTCATTCCTGTCTCAACGTGCAGCTGAAGCGCTGGACGAGATGCCCGAAGTGCATCTCCGTTTGATTGCATCGCTGGCTCAGGAGAGGTGCGTATGGTGAACCTTGGCTAACGCGCCAGTGACAAGAGTGAAGTCGATCTGACGAAAAGCATACGTGCAACGCTCATGCCGGAAGGAAGTGAGGTGACAACCACAGCGGGAAATAAGGTCGATGTGCTGAGTCTGTCGACCATCCAGGCGAGCTTGCAGCGGATTGCGCAGCGTATCAACTATGGCGTCGAGGTTGGGCCGGAAGACGATACGGTTCCTTCGGTACGTTTTTCCCCTCTCACGCTAGTCACTACAGATTTGGCGCTGGGAAGTGCACGACTTGGAACTGCTTCCGAAAGAGAACCTCGATAAGCTGGTGGCTCGGCGCGAGGAGCGACAGCAGGCTAAGTATCAGGTCAAGGAACTTTTGGAGAGTATGTCCCCTGAAAAGTACCAGTCGCTTTTCCAGTCAAAGAAAAAGACGAGCGCCAAGCCGCCAAGCCAGGAGGAAGAGGCCCCCCCGGAACGAGGTTCGTCGCCTCCGGCGCCCAGTGCAGCCAGTCCGAACGAAGCTGAGACGTCCAAGCCCGTCACGCCAGCCCCCAAAGAAAAGTCAGAGCGCTCCAAGCTGCGAGAGTCGCGTCGAGCTGAGCGCCAGGCCAAGGAGGAGAAAGAAGAAAAAGATAAGCAAGCCCAAGTGCGTCTCTTCAATTCCTTCTTTCAGCAGCCGACCACCAAGGCGTCATCCAAGAAGGGCGAAGATGAAGACCAGAAAACAGATTTTGAGAAAACCTTTTTGCCTTGTGAATTCAAGAATATGGCGGAACCGAACAAGTTTTATCATGCCATCGACGACGGGCTTTTGCAGCAGATCGACCAGCGCACACGTACACCAGCGGACTTGTTGTCAGAATTTTTGCATACCTATGCGCGACCCAAAAAGGTTCGCCCCCGGGGCATTTTCCCGCCCGTCCAAGTGCGGGAGATTATGAAGGCGGTGACGGAATCAGATGTGCTGGGAGGGAATGCGGAAGAACAGGCCAAGCGCGGTCTGGAAAAATTGAACAACCGACAGCTCCTGCCAATCAAGCTGCTGCAGTTCCAATCCGATCGACGGCCGGGATGGGTGGGTACATTCACGCGATCGTCCAAGTTTATCACCGCCCGGAGACCCTTAGGGCAAGACCCGCTTGTGCTGGACTACTCCTATGACAGCGATGCCGAATGGGAAGATATGGAAGAGGGTGAAAATGTCGACCCGCTAGACGAGCGCGAGGACGATGAAAGTGTGGCTGGCTCGGAGGAGGACTCAGAAATGGATGATTGGCTGGAGGACGACTTGGAGGAGGAAGACGAGGCTGTGCCCCTAACTGAGAGTGCTGCCAGTTTGGACACGCCAGCCAGTGTTTCGTCATCGCGCAGTGCGCTTCTCAGCTCGGCACCAGCGAGCGTAAATACCTTGAAACCGAAGAAGAAGCTCAAGCTCCTAGGCCGCCGCTTTGACACCAAGCTGGTTCCTTATATCACGGGGCCGCACTGGGAATCCACCTGGGGCGAACCGAGCCACGAAAGTTTTGCACCGTATCAGATCCGGTTTCTTAATGAGGCCTATGTGGGGCTCGATCCCTTTTCATTTCTCGCGCGTACCATGGCTACCGATGCGGAGGATATGCCTACAGAGAAAGAAAAGCCCGGTCCCAACGCCAATGTGGTTTCCGCGGTGCAAGCGCCACAGTCATCACCTGCGCCAACGCGTACAACGAAATTCCATTTTCCCGATACCCATTTGTCCGAACTGCTTGACAGAATTCAAGGATCGACACGATCAAAACCTGCCCTTGTGGAAGATCTGAGAGAGCACTTTGCGGCAAGCATCAAAGGCGTGAGCAAAACAGCTATTGAGGCTCGATTGAACGAATGTGCTGCACGCGAAAGCAAAAAGCCAGGCGCAAAGTGGGTCATCAAAGACGAATGGAAGGTGCGTACAGACAAGCTAATGGCAGAATTATAGCAGCAGGAAAAAGACGTAGAGCCTCTGCGAGACACGCGCTGAACGCCATAAGCTCGTACGCACTCCCACGCACTCCAACGCGCTCCTGTCATGCTTTGTATCTTTATGTTGTTACCAAAATGCAGAGTAACAGTTGTTAGGCAAGATGGCCGAGTGGTCTAAGGCGCAACGTTAAGGTTTCCTTAATTCACAAGCTTTCAGCTTCCGTTGTCTTCGGGCGTGGGTTCGAATCCCACTCTTGTCACACTTTTTGCTCGCCGTGTGTGCGTTGTCTCCACACGTTCCTTTTGTTGACAACCGTCACGTCCAACCGTGCACACACATCATGGTGTCCACCACTGCTGATGCAGAGGTCACCGAATCTAGCCTCCCGTACGATACTTTGAAAAAAGTTTTCTCACACACAGGGAAATGATCAATGAACTCAATTCGGTCTTGGTTCCTGACGAGGAGGTGGCTCGGATTCAAGAAGCCAAGACCCTGATCAAAGAGATTCAGGGTAAACGGCAGGAAGAGCGCAATGCCCTTCTTGAAGTGATTCAAGGCATGTAATGATGTTTTTCTTACGCTACTAGGTCTTGAGAAGTCTGTATCTGAATTGCGTGAAAGTTCCACGCGCTCGTCGGCGGATTGGCGCTCGCTTGAGGAGCACGTCGCCGTTATGAAAACTATGGAAGATGAAAAGTTTGATCTGGCGAAAAAGATCAACGAACAGGAGGCTGCTTTATCCATGCTAGAGTCAGAAATTGAAGAGTTGCGGCGAAAAATTGATATGCTGGAGAATTGGGACGTGGAAGAAGAAGTGGTGATGGATAAGAATGCGTACGTTTTTTGCTCTAATAAAAGTCTATCTCTGAATCTGTTTCGCGGCATCGGATTCCTCCCTCATTATGAGAGTACAAGACCAGATGCGCCGATGGTGTCATTGTTGGTCCGTTCCACTAAACATAATGTTGCCACGTCATTCGATATCAATTACGATGCATTGAATGATCCGGCAGAACGATGCGGTCTGGCCATGCAAATTTGGGACGCAGCCGAGTAACACAGATTCGCCTATGTACATAGACCTCGGTGGTAGGATCTTCTTTTATGTGGAGCCAAATGTGACACTTTCGAAGAGTTCGGATCTTCTCCACTACACACACGCATGACTCTCAGCACAACATCCTCTCGCCCTAGACGTTCGTTCTTTCGCTTTGCCATTGTCGCTACGATCATAGCGATCATCGGCACAATCATTTCTTACATTGACTCGAATCTGGTATGTATTTCGTCTTTAATGGAAGCACCCTTTCTTTATTTTTGAACAGCCCAAGTTGCATGCCATTGTGAAAGATGCGATTTCTCTTCATGGCGAAAATGCTGAGCTGATTTTCGACCACATTGTTTCGCAACTTCGTAAGGATCCAAAGATTGGCCCTACTCTCAACCCAAACTCCTTCCGCGACCCGAATGAGTGGGTGTTCAACAACGCAGGCGGTACGTCCATGCTTGCTGATGCACAGGCGCTATGGGCTCGATGTACATCATTCATGCATCTATCACTGAGGTTCGTATCAAAAGCTAACAAAAGTATCTGATTTTCTTCGGTACTCCGGTTGGCACGGAAGGTCATACTGGACGACATACGGTACGCGATCCCTTCCTAGCTCTTACACCAGGCGGACGACTACTTTCACATTTTGACAGGAGAACAACGTGCATACAGTGCTGGTGCATTGGTGGAAGAGGTACGTTGCTGGTCATTCATATCCAGCGCTATCCAGCTGGCTCCATGCATTATCTGAAGCGTGGTCAAGTGAAGCAATACATGATGCCTGAATCAGGATGCTGGGCTCTTGAATTAGCGCAGGGTTGGATCCCTCCTATGCTGCCTTTTGGCTTAGCCGACACCCTCTTTTCCACGCTGGACCTTGCTACATTCTGGCGCACAGCTGTGATCACAGCTCGCGAAATGGTATCGAATCTGCTTCGTGGTATGTATCATGATCAAATGTCTAATTATGTACAGGCAAGTTTTGATGGAGATCAGCCGTATACGGCATGTTTACTGTGGTGGCGCAGATGTTTCCCATAGTAGGCAAAAATGAATCCCACTCCTGTCAATAGGACAGAAATACCACCGAACATGCTCATGGCGCCTTGAATTGTCATCGCTTTTACCATCTGCGAAGTAAAGAGCGGGAAAGATCCTGCTAGTAAGCAACGCAGGAACGTGTTGATGGATATAGCAGCAGCTGTGTTGTTGCTGTATGTATCGGTCATGTAGGCCATCCATGAATTGAAGGAAGCCAGCATGCCGAAGGAGAAGCATACACTTCCAATGCTTGGGCCGATCCAGTGGACATATGTGAAGGGTGCCGTCCAGCCAAAGATAAATAATCCCACGGGCACAAACAACAGCGAAAAGGCACACGAGCGGATACGCAACTCTGGGGTATGCTTTCGCTCATCGAATGCTTTCTTAAACTGAACATTTTGCCACCACATTCCAACAAGGACCGTTGATAATAAAAAGCCAAAAATCACGGCAAAGTACGTGTACCCCACTTGTACACTTGTGAGATCCCTTATGTCGCGCCATACTGCCGGGAAGAAGAGAAGAGACCCATATAACAGGCCATAGAGCAAAGACGTATAGAAACAAACAACCATAACCAAGGGTTCTTCCACTAGAAGCACGATAGGAAGAGGAAGAGATCCAATAACACGGCGAACAATAAGTTGGACCATATCCATTGTGGGCAAGGCATGCAAAAGCTTATGCCACCACCGCCATAAGGAACTGTGGTGATGAAGCCGCTCCTCTCTCTTTTGATCCTCGGCATACAACTGCTGCATAAGTAAAACAGGCGGATAGGTCTCTGGCACGGTTAGGACGTAGATGACGAGAAAAACAAATCCAACAATCGGGATGGAGCGCAAATTCCATCGCCAATCTGATTCGTGCACAGCAACGGCACCAAGAAGAGCAGCCAGAGGGGGTCCTAGGAAAGCCATAAAACGGAACATGGAGTTGTAGGGTATCCGATCACGTTCCGTTGTCATATCGACAATGCTGCCGGCAACATTCACAAAAACAGCAGCGGCAAAAGCACCGGCAAGTGCACGACATACGAGAAGGGTCGTGATATTCTGTGCGAGACACACTCCCAAGTCAAAAAGAACCATACCCAGCAGGCTAATGATATGCACCGGTCGCCTCCCCACGACCTGACTGATGGGGCCCCATGGCAATGCTCCGATCGCCATGCCAAACATATAAAGGCTTGTGCCAAGTTGCGCCACCTCCATGCTTACATGTAACTCTTCTCTCATGGACGTGATACCAGGCGAGTATACACCAGACGCATAGGAGGCAAAGAGGGTGACGCCTTGAAAGATCACATTGACATAAATTTTTCGGGCAAGTGACCAATTTCTGGGATTCATAGAAGGGTCTAATTCTGTCTGAGGCGTACGAGAGCTTTCTTGTCTTGAAGATTCCACACTACAACCATCCATACTTTTACTCTCCTCATCCATGACTCGAGTGGCTATGTGAAAGCCCTGTGTGGCTCCCATGCACTCATCTGCACAACTGACACGGTACATAATCAATCCCTCCACAAAAAAGGTCGAGCGACGCCTTGGCATGCGACTGTGGTAGTGTTGCCAAGCTACTATGAAAGCAGGCTCGCTTTGCTTTTTCCATTGTGCATGAGCTTCATTTATGAATTTTTGGTCTTGTTTTTCAGTGAAGCCCGTGCTTGTGCCGCCAAATCAGCATATTGACGGCTGTTTGCTTTCTCCCAGTCAGTCACCATCGTGTACGTACGAGCCAAGCACGCGCCTGGTTCTCTGAAAAGACCACCTTTTTCGTTTCTGCCTGATCTCGAGACTGTTCCCATTGAGATAGGGATTTTTTCAAAGAAGCCACAGATTCCCGATGTTCGGGAGCTGCGTCTAGGTTCGCATTGTAGAGATTCACCCATTGTCGATGCCGTTCAACGAGCTTGTCTTTTGCACCATTTGTAGGTAGGTGCAGGGACTTGGTTACACATAGACAACGTACCTCTAGAAGTTTGCGCATATCACGCTCTGATTTAAGCTGGTAATTAGGTCGTGTGAGCCTTTTGTTGGTTTGGGTATGGGGCTCCTTCGGAATGCCTAGCCAGCGGTCCATGGGGGCTGCCGAACTTGCAGACTCTGTGCCACATCCACGGTCCAAATGGGTATTCAACGATACAGCATCAAATGGCTGCTGACATATGGGGCATTGAACCATGACGTTTGCATCAAGCGCGCGGTAATCGACATCATCCACCTCTGGTGTACCAGCTACTCGTTTTCGAGGACGCTCATACTCTTCTTCTGAGACTGGATCTTGGGTATCCTGGTCAGTCAAACTGCTTTTCTCTTTTCCGCGCCTTTTCTCAAGTGATTGCAAATGATGCCATTGCTTCATCAGAAAAGGTCTCCTGTTACTCTGCCTTCACATACCTGGTTTTTCGCCAATGACTGGCCGTCGCCTCTAGTGCTGGTTGAGCCACCAGCTCACCATCAAATGCCTTTTTTTGTCTGCAGTTTGGACAGAAAGTGCCTGCGCCACCAGGCTGGTTAATATGCATTCGAATACACGATGAACAAAACAAGTGACCACAATCCTTGAGGGCGACGGGCGCGCGAAATATGTCCTGTCATTAGCCGTTGATACGGACATAGCAAAGACCACAACGTAAAGAGGCGTCCAAGGGACGCAATAACTCCCATTCTTGTGTCCAATCGGAGGGATCGCCAATGTCGACGAGCAACGCGTCGTGCATGCTCTGCCGAAGCGGACGCGTGTGGCACACCCTGTCTTCCACTATGGGGATATATGTCTCCACTCTACAAGTATGACTCTCCCCTGGTATCCTGATTCAACGCCCCCTACCATTCTTTAGCGATGATGGCGGAGACGTTCATGGCGAAGCATCGCATCTTTTCTGGAAAACGTTGCACCACAGATGCGGCATGTCCATTCAAGCTCGGCGAGTGCCTTTTGTACATCCACTTCCTTTCCCAAGACAACGCATTGATCCACATGAAGCAACCCATCTTTCACCAGTTGAGCTTCCTCACGTAAGTGCAATGTGATACGATGGCGCGCCAGATCATACATGCGATGGAAAATGGTCCCGCATACTTGATGCGTGACAGGTGATACGTAGTCACAGCGAATGACTGAACCTGATACAGGAGACGATGTAGTAGCTCGGTTAGGATGGTGACTGGACGTAGGCATAGTGCTAAATGGATGGCCTGCGGTACCATGCATAGCATTTGTCGCATTTGAGATGCGCGCCCCGGATACAGTTCGTGGAGGACGACCACGTCGTCCTGTGGTTCGGTGCGTGGCAGGTGACACGTGGTGTGTCTGCTCATAGTCTGAATCACCATCCGGTTCGGGGCTTGAGGGTTCCGATGATGGAGCCATAGAGTTGTCAGGCACATCCGAAGAAGACATATTGTTTTTCTGAGGATAGTCGGACGATCTAAGCACCGCAGCTTTGGAGGGATCCTCAAGACTCGGCTGGGTTTCTTCCTCTTGATCCGTAGCCGGTGTAATGGCTTGTGCACTATTAAGAATGGAGGGACTTCGTTCAGCGGTATCTTCGCGGGCCGCCTCACTTTCTGTTGCGCTTATCGACATTTGCGAATCCCCCATGGACTCTGTGTCGGTGCTCGTGCTAAAGGCACTGTCTTGACTGCTAGGAATATAGCCATAGCCCGTCATGGCGCCTGAGTTCGTGCGAGCCAGCGGGTTTGTTCTGCCGCGAGATTTCTGCATTCGAGGGCCAGGATTACCGAGAAGTTCGTCTTCCGATTCACTAGAGGTAGACATGGACGAAAAGGTAGGGCCAACCGTAGGCCAATCGCCCACTGTCTGCAATTCATGGTTCTCTGACACGTTGCGAGGTGGGCCATACAAGGGCTTACTCCACTGCTCCAACAATCTCTCGTTGGGCATGGTAATGCCCATGGATGCATCCTGTGTGTTTGTACTTGGTTGAAAAGGCTTTTCATCCTCATCATCCTCTTCTTCCGTGCTGGAGCCCGTTTCCATGCCACTCGACAATGACAAGGGCATGGTTTGCGAAGTCGAATCTCCCAAAGAGGGTTGCGAAGGAAACAAAGGCGCCATATCCCCGAATAAATTAATGTTATTATACTTGGCAGGCGGCGTATGGGCTTCATTATAATCGAGATGCAAGTCTTTGGGTGATACGGTGAGTTTATCAGAGCCGGGCTGCAGTTTACTTTCAGGAGCACGAAACATGTCTGAATTTGCTGCCATGGGTGGATTCGCACCATTTGCACCATTTCCATGCCAGTATGATTTCCAACGACGCAAATTGTCTTTGCCTTGAGCGCCAGGCTTCCAGAGGAACGAGGCTGCAGCATCCATGTCCCCCAAAGCAGCCGCCCATGCTCGCATATCAGGTGTTTGGTAAGCAGGCGGCGTAACAACTCGAGCTGAATCTCTAGTAGGCTGCTCTTGCGCAAGTGAAGGAAATAGAGGAGGCATCTTGGGAGTCGCTGTTGTATCTCCCTCGTTGGATTGTAGCGACAACAGGTTCAGAGGCGCACCAAGCGTACCACTCGAAGGATTTTGTGGTGGTGTCACATTTGGAGAACCACATTTAATTGTTGCCGGGGAGTCTTTAGATACGTTTGGTGGTGGACATAGATGCTGGGGGGCTTCACCGAGAAGCGGCGAGGTGTCGAAGGGCTGTCCTCTGTGCTCCCAAAACCCTGGTCTTTGTAAGGGAGGCAAATGCTGCACCTCATTGCCCCCCTGCTCATTAAACAGGACAAAGTCGCCTGCCTCCATGGACAGGGCCGGCTAAACAAGCGCCTTGGGAAGCGGCTGTTGCGATGTTCGGAACCTGCGGCTACGGAAATTTGGCATCGGGGCGCAGTAGGGATTACCTACATTCGGCCGAATCATCCTTTGGAAGAACGTCCGTGCGCGTGTCTCGAATACAATGATGAGCGACCGACATGCGCAAACGAGGGGCATGAACCCTAGACAAGCGTTGCTTATTTTTCCAACATGACTACCAAAAGGCATAGCTACAGAATTATCATTGAAAACGTACCTGCGACGGGTAGGTAATTGCTCATACGCTTACCCAGCTACGACCCAAGATCTTGCGAATGTCTTGAGCCCTGCGACGGTGCTCAGTGTATCTATTTCAACTCAAGACGGCAGAAGTGTCGGATCGGTACTGGTTTCCAGCAAAACCGATGCAGACATTGCTTGCAGCCTCTCGGGTATCATAATGCATGGAGCGGTCCTCTCCATTCGTCGGCCAGACGCGGCACACGACCCCAACGTGCCCTCGCACAAGACAACACTGTCAGCTGAAAAGGCGGACAATGCTTCTCGTTATTCCATTTCATGGGCCGGAGTTGCTGCCAAATATGCGCCCAACGTACCATCTCCTCTGTCCAAGTCCATTCCATCCCCCTTATTGCAGACATCCCCATCCACTTCGGCCCAGTCTTTACCATCTGGATCATCTTCGGACGATCCAGCCACATCAGAAACTCATCGGAACCTTTATGTTCTCAATCTTCCGCTGGGTGTAGACTCTTACGATTTAACAAACTTGTTTTCCCAGTTTGGCCGTGTTGTGCACAGCGTGGTTCTATCTATGCTTGATACACAGGCCAGGCGTCGGGGCTTTATTGACATGGACACACCTGAAAGTGCACGATTGGCCCTGCAGTCTTTGAATGGATACGTTTGGCGTGGCTATCCACTGGACGTATCCTATGCATTGGTGCAGCGGGCTGAAGTCCCACCTGGAACTAAGCTGCCCAAGACATCCGTGATTGAGCTTAGCGGTCTTTTGCTTGCTGCTACCATTGATGAGGACGATGTACACTCTTTGATCGACCCTCATGGCACAGTAACATCTTTGGACTTTCCCCATGAGCACATGGGGAAACCAACATTCTCTGTGCGCGTGACTATGCGATCTCCGCACGACGCGCAGAGTGTGTGTACAGCCTTAGATGGTGTCCAAGTGAATGGTCAACTTTTGCGAGCTCGACCCGTTGAGTAACATATACATAGGTCCATGTAGTCCATGAAGAAGCATGTGTACAAATTCTACGGATAATGAACGAGACCCCACCTCTCAGAAGGAGGTGCGTTGCCCTCTGCAGGAAAAGCGGCGGGACCCGACAAACCCGACAAACCCGTAGAATATAGACCATTTGCGCATTCATTCGCAAGACCCACTTGGTCCGCTAGGCGGCGATAAGCCGGCACTTGAACCAAGCCGTTACGTTCCAACAGGGACTTGACAGTCTCGGCATATTGTGCTTGAACGTCTGGCTGCAGTGCAGGACTAAGCAATGCACGTCCGATGAGCAAAACACCATGAACAGGATCCAGAAGAACCTTTTCGAGTATTTGCGCATCGGGAATGTCGAAAAGCGCGTCTAGCAATAGATGTGCAGATGAGAGGTCCGTTGTCTGAGTGATAATTCGAAGAACGATCGCCGATGCCAATTTGTGGGTACACAGCTGCGCCAAATGCGGTTTGAGTCGAGGTGCCACAAGCGCTGGCACTCCGTCGAGCTGAGACGACTCAAAGAGCCAAATCAACAGCAGAGAACCATTGGGAGACGTGGCCAATGGAACACAATGGAGGACAATAGCAAGTGCAACTCGTTTGATATGTTCGCGCGGTGTATTCGGATGGTCCAGACAAGTACGCATACTTCGAGCACCAAAACGCCCCTGAGCAATCTCCCATGTGCGATCTACCATGGCATCCATGATAAAGTCCGCTAGAGGGAAGCCAAAAGGCAGTACACATTGGACCACATAATTGCCAAACTGGTCCAGCAGAAGGGCAGGCGTATACGGCTGAATGTGCTCAACAATAAGTTTCTTCTGCTCAGGTGTTTTCGCACAGTCAATGATCTTTTGTGCGGCCCAAGTGCCATTTTTATGAATGCCCAGTGATGCTAGATGAGGAGCCAAAATTTCCAGCATCCGCGTCTTTACATCCTCAGTACATTGTTCGAAAAAGCGCTGCACAACTGTGTTGCCGATGTAATTTCGAGCCAGCTCGACAATGATTTCCAACTGCTCCAAGGCCAATTCATCCACTTGCGCTTGAGAGCATTGTTGCGCCTCGAGCATCTTGCGCATTTCACGATATTTTGCATGATCAATTCGACGACTCCCGCGATTTTCTGATGGATATGGGATGCCATTATGGTACATGTGTTGTACAAGGGACTGGAAGTTAGAAACGCTAGGATCGACACCCGTGCGGAAATGCAGTTGGTTTAATAGAGCCTTTCCTTCACTCGAGTCAATCGCAGGAACCAGGTCAGAAGGGAGTGGTATACCACCTTTATCACTGCTCGGCACAATGGGAGCTGAACCACCAATGCGCAAAGCACGGGCTGGTTGAGCTGGCCAAATGTCTTCTTCCCGTACAGTCTGAACGCGAATAGGCCAGTGAGTAAGTACCCCATTCTTATGGCCAGTGAAGTCATCCAACAACAGCGCGGCCTGAGCATCTTCAAGACGTTCAAATGTGACTTGCGCACTCTGTCCCCGGATGCAACTCCGCTCAATTTTACCGATAGAGCCCATCCATTGCACTAGTTTTGCTTGGCTAGTACCGGGAGGCAAGGTGGATACAAGCACAACCCGAGACAAGGCGGGCTCAGGCTCAATAAAGTTGGGAGACGAGGCGCCCCAAACGATCTGTGGCGAACAAGTTTGGTCAGAGAGCATATCGAGCATGTAAGGACCAATATAGGCGGAACCTGCTGCGGCAGCAGCCTTTGCATAGGCAGGATCTTCAAATTGGATAACAGCCGTCCCGTTTTGGGGAAAGAGCTGAATATCTTCAATGCTACCATAGGGCTCAAACAAGCGGAGCAACATTCTGGCAGACACTTGCATACTCAAATGATGAAGATAAACGTTGCAATCTTCACCGCGAGGAAGCGAGGTGGGCTCCTGAACAGTTTGCATTGATAGGCTGCGAAGCCGCGAAGCAGAATTTATATCTGCCATAGGTGTAACGCCATACGCTCTTTGAAGCTCCATTTCTGTTCGCTGACGACCGTCAGGCCCGCTGAGGGCAACAACAGTACCGGATCGAAGCCGACCTGCCCCTGGTGCACGAGGTGACCGAGGAGCTGGTGAATTTTTACGAGGACTTCGTTGCAATACATCATCGACAGCAGCACGAAAGCCGGCAGCGGCAGCACTAGGCTGAAGCATACCAACATCATTAAATGAGTGGTCTTGGGCCATAGGGCGAGGTTCTTCATTCAATCCCAAATAATCAAACGTCTTTGCCACAGAGGAGACGTCAGTATCCCGCAGAGTCTCCTGACTTGTCATTTCTGGGAAAGGATCAAATACATCACGCACACTAGGCATGGAGGCAAACATCTCCTCGTAAGGATTGGCATTGTTCCCTAAATGAGCTGGGTTCAATACGCGGCGCCTCAAATTCTCCGTTCCAGGCAAGGGTGTTCCTGGCGCGCCAAAGCGAGATGGGAGAGTACCTGCACGCGCTCGACCGCGCACGGCACGCGGTGCAGATACTTCATCTTCTAGAGGGAAATGCGAGCTGCTCATGGATGAGAGCATAGAAAGAGACCCAGATGGTGCATGACGAGTTCGATGAAAAGAGATGGTGGGTGTGGCAGGCACGGAATGGTCGTTAGCAAAGCGAGAACTAGTCAAATTGTTCTCGCCGGCGTGGTTCGAAGGTGTAAGGCTGGGGACTTGAGACCATAACTCCGTATTCGTCCATGAATTCGTGGTGGGTATGTTGGGTGAATCGTTCTGCGCCATTCTAGCGCAGGGTTGTTTGAGCGCGCTACGCGCCGAGCGAGAAAGCTGAAGAAGCTGCGATGCAAGCCGTTCCAGCGCCTTGGCACCAGCGCACGAGCAGGCCACGACACCCGCACGCTCGGCCGGCGGCGGTGCACGTCGGCCGAAAAAGCAGGGCAGCGGGCTTGTGCATCGGGCAGCGTGGGTAACATCGGGCAGGCTCGTCCCGCGCAAATCCTGCATCCCTCGGGCTTCGAAAAAAGGATTCTTCATTCCACGCCACCAGGACGACTCAGGACGGCCCACCTCATTTCTAGGTCGTACCCCATTATTGAAGACCACGAGCAGACTTGATACAACTCTGCAAGTCTGCGCGTGGTATCTGTGTGTCTATTGCACATATTTCAGTGCCCTTGGCGCGGTGGTGTGGTAGCAAACTGGGTCACACGGCACACGTCTGACCGTTTTATTGACGCCTGTGTCTAGACGCACGCGTGTCATAGGTGGCGCAATGGATAAGGAAGTGCCGCGTCGTGCTACGCGTTCGCGAAAGCTCCCTAGTCGCTTGCGTTCACCGTCACCAAAACCGATGTCAGCGCAGCGTCCTGAAGTCACTAGAGCAGCATTACCAATTGCAGCTGCTGAATCAACCCCCATTCAAGATGTGCAGGAATCTGAACAAGCTACCGGTCCTGGAAAGCGCCACAGGAGGCCCAGTACAATGTATAAACCGCCAGAAGCTTTGACAGCAGACATGAAGCGGTCGTCTTCTCCTGTGGCCGTGCATGCGAAGCCCAAGACAACAACGCGCCCTCATGCAAAATCAGTATCTGTTGTTAAGAAAGAAGGTGAAGAAGTACGGACCCCTACACGAATCACTCTTCGAGTGCCACCTTCGTCGGCCTCCGCTGTGGATGACATTTACACACCCGCTACTTTCACGCGGCGAGGCGAAAGGATGACGGAGCCGATACGCAAAAAGGCGACCAAAGCAGAACATGAGACTGGCATCATGAGTCCCAAGCCCGTGCGCACAGCGTCTGGTGTCTGGCGCATGAGTACAACGCCGCTCCCTAACCAAGATGATGACGATGACGACGACGATCTCGATGATGAAGGTGCAGGAGAAGTGGCTCGCAATACGTTTCAACTCGATTTCGCCGAGCGCGCATGGTGTATTGCATTGTCCGATACCCCAAAGCCCATCTTACCCGCTGCTGATCAGGACTCTGTGGATTCAGATGGCGAGGAAGACGATTTCCACCAAGCCATGCTTCACGATGCCGAGCTAGACATGCTCACGAGAGCTGACTCCCCTAAAGACAGTGAAGAAGATGCGCCACTGACGGATGGCCATATCACCACGCCGGCCTCGTGTGGGGCAAAGGACTCACCGGCCGATGGTCGAAGTTGCTCGCCTGCGTTGTCTGGCCCCGCATTGTCCCCACCCGTCGAGGGGGGAAAAGACCCTGTGTTTTCACATGCTTTACCAGTCCCCCATGTGCCATCCAATGACCCCTCCGTCCATGCAGGATCTATTACCCTCTCCCTTCCTTTTGATCTCACGCATCCGATACCGCATACGAACCCTGTCAAGGGGGCGGCTGACACTTCATCGCCACCGATTCTAGATGCTCACGGGGAGAACCCTCTCACACCGGTGCATACTCACAGTGTGAGCTCTCCTGACGAAGACGACGAGAAAGACAGCCTTCGTTCCTTGGTGCCACCTACGCTACCCTCTGATCTGTCGCAGGCAAAGCCGGCAACGAGTCTCTCTTTCTCCTCATCTTCGCCTTCGAGCAACATGGAGGAAGGGCCCGAGCAAACCTTGCTCGACACAGCCTTCGAGACAGGTGAACCTGCTGCGGTCTCTCAAGAAGCCTCTCACAAAGACGCATGGCTAAACACGGGGCCGGCTTTGCACATGTTTTTGGACGACACTGACATGGAACCTTTCCTAGGAGCCCCTGAAAAAATGTTTGCCCTTACCGATCTGGATCGTGCATGGAATTTGGCCATTGACTGCGATACTGGCTCTGCTGAGGTATCGAAGCGGCCTCGCAGCATGCTAACGCATGGCAAGCGACGTCGCGGCACGGATGGGTCATGCTCGACACAGCCCCGTTCGCACGTGTCGCGCCTGCGCAGTCGTGCATTGTGACATTACCTATATATGAACCTGTATTGTAGCGCCACAGTTGGCGAAAATGGCAGTAAAACGTACAAAAGGGATCTACAAAGCCCAGTATTATTTCTTCTTTTTATGGTGGGAACTGTACCGTTTACATGGGGAATACAACGACGGAGGCCGATTCCGCTCGACGAGTCATGGGTCGTGTAAACGAGGATCGTGGCTGCTGTAGCGCGTCATGGAGTACAGGCCGACGAGTACCAGCTGCCGCACAAGGCGAGTCACCATCGCCGCCTTCGAACGAAGAGTCACAAGAGGAAAAGCTTGCATCTCGAGTCACGTCAGGAGGTGCTAGTTTGTTCCCGCTTACAGGCTCTAGGCGTCGCACGGGCACATGGATCGATGCGACCGAGTGGTGTCGCTGCGGAACGAACGAAGGGGCCGCAGGTCTCGGAGCCATGCTCATTACACGATTCATACCAGAGGCCATAGAAGAAAGCGCCGTACCGGCTGGGTTTCCATCTCCATAAGCAAAACTTCGATTTCGAGTAAACTGCTTGCGGAAGACATTCAAGCCAGAGGAACGTTTTTCCAAGTGGCGTGGGTCGTCCATCGAAACATAGGCTCGTGGCTCGCACAACTCAGGGCAACACTGGAAAAATTCGGCATAGCCACCCTGGAGCACGTAAACGTCGGGGAAGTGACAACGTGGATAATCACTGGCCAAGGAACGGTCAGCCTGACGAAGCGCCAGAGCCATAGAAGGTCCCCGCTTCAGGCTAAACTCGCAATGAAAAATTAACACGAATTTGCGAGTATTGCCATGGCTGTCGGGCATACCGCTCTGCGTGCGCTCAGGCATATCCCGACTGGTATGGAGGCCAGATCCAGGTTTAAAAAAGTGTTCAACAAGCTGCTCCAACGAATTCAAATTCACAGCATTGACAATGTGGCCACCCTCATGCTCGTAAGCAAAGCGACAGTCCACCACCTGATAGCCCGAAATTTGGTCATCATACTGGCCTGCGATGAGACTGCGCACCGTATCAGGTGTGACACGCATAAGCCCATCGCTTTTCACAGAAAAGCATGGCAAGATCTTGTGTTCCATCTCGTGTAAGCCAAACATGGGAAGATCATGCGCAAGAAGCTTGGGCGGCGCCATAGAGGACGAGGCTGTTACCATGGGTTGGTTCTCTTTATCAGGCAGGCCCCCGGACGTCTGAACACGCCGCATGGGAGGAGCCAGCGTGGTCCGCCGGATAGAGGTGCGGATGGGTGACCCACCCTGCACGGACAAATCGGCCGGCTCTGTTAGCAATCCACCGCGGCTTGAACCACTGTCTAACAGAGAATTATCGTATGCAGGAGCAGAGGAGGAGATAATGGGAAAGACGGGTGAGGAGGGAAGCAAGACAGGGGCATTCACCTGAGGCGACTGTGGATCGAAAAAATAGTCGCCCATGGGTGATGTCGACTTGGACGGGGCCGCTGGGGCCAAGAACGAGTCGCTCCCTGTGCTGTCGTCGGCGCTCGGGGGTTCCAAGCACACAGCGGGCGAGGGAGACGGTAGCGGAGCGTCAGCAAAGTCTGGATCGTCAGGATTTGGCCACCATAGTGATGCACTCTGTGAACGCAAGTGCATGCGTGGCTTGTCCTTAACAGGGGGTATCGAAGGACCCTCGGAAAATAACACGCAGCGGTCGGGTCCATCGTGCTCAAACGAAGCGTCCTGCAGCTGTTTTAGGGACGACATACGCCGCTTCAATGGGCGATCCCGTTCAGGGCTTGTAGGGCTGACGGGCTTGCGGAAGAGGGTATGGGATTGGAGAATGGGCATCGACTTGCGTATCGACGCGTCCGATCTCCGAACAATAGGCGGCTGAACGACAGTTTGTACGACTGCATGCGAGCCAACCGTGCTTGCAACCGCTGGTGAAGAGATATCCATGGCGTGGGGAGAGCTGTTGGGGAGTCCCAGTGGTATATGCATCAGCGGTGGGATCGTCGCACCGCAAGCCGGCATGATGAAAGGGTCTTCGCTCGCTTGCAAATGCACGGATGGCAGCGGAGCTCTCATGCGACGTGATGGATGCCCCGGACTATCCAGGGACGAGATGGACATGGACGACCCGAATGACCGGTCGAGGTCATTCAGTTGCGTTCCATCGAGGGACTCTGCAACAGTGGGTGAATTTTGCACGATCTCGCCATCCCACCGTGGTGCAGGTGTGGGAGACGACAGCATATTGACTAGGAGGCTGGCCTCTGTCTAAGGCTGAGTAGGGGAAGTCGATCGTGAAATGGACGATCCAACACGGATAACAATTCCACACGGCTCTCAATCCGGTTTGACGGGATCTTAGAACCTCTACATCTACCCACAAATGGCAGCGCCGCTAGTCTGGGCCAATTCTACGCGCGTGCGCGAATCGAATCGGCATGTGCGCGCGGCATATAACCCGTCCGTTGTGCTTCGTCAGCGCCGTCAATGCGCCACGTGGGACACTCTCCACACAATTATGCAAGAAAAAAGGAAAAAGCTTTGCGACACTCACGCACGGCGAAAGCGTCCACTCTATGGCCAGCACGCTCGCGTTGTTCTGGTGGCTGTCCGCCGCAGACCGCGATGCACGCATACAAGGGTCTGACGCCTTGGTAGAAGCGCTCGTGGAGCAAAAGTCAGATGGCATCCTCAGTGAACCACCAGAGGATCCAGAAACTGTTAGCGACACTGTTACAGAGGACGACGCACGCGCTGCGGAGCAGCGCCTGGACGAGTTAAACGCTCCGGATGTCAGCTACGCTGTGCGACGTCTTATTCGTGGTTTGGCTAGTCCCCGAGAGAACGCCCGTATGGGCTTTGCCGTGGTGCTGAGCGAGCTCCTCAGCCGTTTGCCCACTATGTGCGCACACGATATTCTGGTGCTCCTTCTAAAGTATACCATGGCGCGAGGTAATCTAAGCGGTCAAGAGTTGCGCGACTTGCAGTTCGCCCGTCTGTTTGGCATTTACTCTCTGGTTCGATCAGGCCTCTTATATTCGCAATCCTCGTCCCTCCGAGTCTTCCAGCGTGCTTTCCACGTTCTTACCAAGGTTGCGTCCTACAAGTCCTGGATCAGCGAATCGTGCGGATGGGTTCTCATGCAGATGCTGCTTCTCTTGTCTCCCAGCAATCCGTCGAGGCCTGCTTGGGCAAATGAGGCACTCGACTGGGTAGCGAGCTGCTTGATTGCATCTCATTCGTTATCGCCAGAAACGGTGGCCCTAGTCCTCACGCTTTCCCGCATCGCACCTGAACTCAACATAGGTGCCCGCTTTTCAGCACCTTTAAAGCATCCTTGTCTTCTTGCCACGCCTAATTTGACCCTCCTAGCCACGGTTTTGCGCGAAGCTGCACCGATGCATTTGCAGACGGATGTACCAGCGCCCAAACCAGGGACTTGGTCAGCGAAGCTGCCTTTTGTTTGGGACCTGATTCTGGAAATCTATTTGGATGGCGAACCGCCCGCTGAAGCAGCTCCTTTTGCCGACTTTTTCCGCGTGGTTATCGATGAAACCTTGTTTTCCGCACAGGCATCACCTGAGCGCAAGTCATGGGGCTTTCAGGTACTACATCGAGCTCTTCAGCGCGCTTCTGCTGAAATGCTACCGTTCCTCTTTACGCCAAACCTCATGCGTACCTGGGTGAATCAACTCTCTGACACGGACCGACTTCTTCACAGCATGGCCCAAAAAACTGTCGCATACGTTAGCGAGGCAGTGAAGCGCAGTCCTACGGCTGGTATGGCACTTGTTACGCAACTTATGGGCGAACATGGCCGCCTTAACTTTGACCGTGTCACGCATACCAAGACCATCGAGTCTATCTTGTCTTCTCTTGATGAAGCCGGTATCCAAAAGTACCTGGCTTATTTGCGTATCGTCACGTATAGTCCCACTGATGCTGACGATAAGAAGCATGTTGCTTCACAGCGCCAGTGGGCATGCGATCAGATGTTGGGTCTCGTTCGCAGCAACTTGGTGAACAAGTCAGCCGAGTGGATCAAGGATGTGCTCTTGTTTTTTGCAGGACATGGGTGTTTCACGCTCCTTCGTTCGCCACCAGCACCTTGGAGCAATGTGCTGCAGGTACCCACTGTGCCCTTTGATGAGAAGACAAAGGAGCTGTGCCGTTTGCGCCTCCAGGCCTGCCTCACAGAACTGCGTGGATTTTCCATGGACGGGCGTGAAAGCCCGTTGGTGACGCTGAACCTGATCAAGGCCATGTCGAAGGAAAAAACATGTTTCACTACCACTGCTGCACCAGTGGCCCAAGAGCGGATCGAGCATGCCCTCAGCGTGTTGAAGCAATTGGACAAGGCTCAATCTAAAGAAAAGGACGAGCTGCTAAAGACTTATATGCAGGTGTTCAAGAATCTAGTCACAGCGGTGATTCTTGTTACGTATGAAGATACAGATGACTCGCCCGATTTGGTCGAAGGTCTGGCCGATGCATCCCGACTGTTGTTTGTCGAGAGAAAGAAGAAATCCGAAATTGGCGGCATGGAGATGCTGATGGATGTGCTGATTGGTCTTTTGGAGATCTCGTCGGCTTTCCTGCGGGCCATGGTCAACCAAGTCTTTGCAGCGTTCAGTGGATCCGTGACGAAAGAGAGTTTGGATCATTTGATCGACCAACTTGGTCTTAATGAAGACGACGACGACGGCGACGGCGACAATGCAGAGGAGGACGAGGAGGCTATGGACGAGGACGATGCCGAAGTGGAACTAGAAGATGACGACGAAGAAGACAGTGATGTGGACGAGGAGGAGGACAACGACCAGGTGGATCCAGTCTTGCGATCGCGTGTCGAAGAGGCCTTCCGTGCCACCGGTACCGCCGCCTCTGACGAGGACGATGAAGATGACGACAACTTTGACGATGAACAAATGGCCCAGTTGGATGACAAGCTTGCTGAGATCTTCCGGCAACATGCCAGCTTCAAACGTAAGGAGGCCGAAATCATCCAACGAGACACGACTCTCTTCCACAATAAGATCCTGGACCTGATTGAGATGTATGCCAAAGAGCAAAGTGGAAATGCATTGGTGATGCGACTTGTGGCACCCTTGTTTGCACTTTCTCGCGGATCCGGCGATGTGTCACAGCAAGTGGCCCACCGCGCTAGTCAGATATTGCGTGCTCGCTTGTGCAAAGCCAAAGAAATGCCTCGAGGCGACCTGGATGTAAGTGGGATGGTGGCCGAGCTACATGCAACACATGAATACGTGCGAGGCACACAGGATCTGCGAATGGCCGAACTCGGCGCAGCTGTGAGCCAGCTTTATACCAAGGTGCTCGTTCGCCATGGGCATCTGTCTGAGCCAGTCCGCATATACGAAGAAACATTGCATGACTTTTTGGAGCGCAAATCGTCGCCTGTGCGCCCTTCTTTCCTGCTAGACGCCATTCGACGCTTGCCTGAGCTTGGGTGGGGGCTGCGGGAGTCGCTTCTGGATGGCTGCCGCGTGTCCAAGTCCACTCGGGCTTTCCGACAAGTGCAGGCGTTCACGATGCTCCAGGCTGTCTTGCAGCAGCAGCAACACGAGGAAACACGGCAAGCCACACCTCAGGCTTGCCTTGCCTTTACCAAATCCATCTGTGCCGTGGTGGTGGCGACAGTTCAGGTGGCGGCATCGAGCGATGCGAATGCAACATCGTTGAATGCACAGCGCCTCAAAGAGGTGCTGCGCTTTTCCTTGCAAGCTGTGCGTATTACTGTTCGAGTGGCCGACAATGAGGCTAGTCTAGTTCATGAAGTTTGGCCCTTGGCTGATGTCGAAGGTATGAGCACTGCTTTGCAGTCTTCCGATCGATTCAAGAGCTCGACTTCGTTGCAAGGTCTACTCACGGAGATGCTCGCCGTGCTTCGGGGCGTGGGAGAGTTGAACAGCGCATCGAAAAAGCGAACAATCCAGAAACCGGAGCATCTAGCCCCTGAGGTGCCCATCAAAACATCGACTTCCAAGCGCGCCAAGCGCGCACCATAGCACTAGCACGTCTTGGACCAGCGCTGAACTAGCCCCAACCGCGAGCAGTCACGTGGCGTATACACGCGCGGTCGTCGGTGGCCAGGACCCAGGCCTTGCTTTCTTCAGGCAGCATGAGTAACACGCTAACAGATGCGGACCAAAAGGAGCTAAGCGCATTTTTGGAATCTGAGCAGTCAAAGGCTCGTGTGCAAACGACTGTGCATGCGTTCACGGAGCGCTGCTGGGACCAATGTATGACGAGCTCGATCGGCGCGCGTTTTGGTCGTGGTGAAGAGGCATGCTTGAGCAACTGTGTGGAACGGTACGTATAGGTATCATGGAATACTAACCTCAGGTTCCTCGATACCTCCCTTTTTATTGTGGGTACTCTCCTCTAACTTAACAGGTGAAAAAGCTCGAGAGCCAACGCGATTTGACCGCGTAGCTCAAGGCGACGAGTCCATATAGTACATCTAGTCTACGTAATTGGGCGATCATCAAGTACTCGCTGCTAGACAATGGGGAAGCGGGCGTCGTCCTACCGCGACGCTTCGGCCCCATCGGTGCAGCAGGGGCCCGCTAGGGATAGGCCGGGCGCAGCGCATCGGGGAAAGAGAAAATAATTTATGCGTGACCAAATAAGACATGGAGCCAAGCTTCACCCCGGCGCCTCGTCAACAAGCGCTTTTGCCCGCCGTAGGACCCGAGGTGGCTCGCCGTCGAAGAGAGATCCCCAGGCACTTACACTTGTACAGATTCCGGTATATATAACGGAGACTGTGCCTCGTGTCACCATGGCCTCCTCGCACTCGAATGCATCTAATGTAATCGGTGGCCAATACCGGGTCGGCAAGAAAATCGGTGAGGGCTCCTTCGGTGTGATCTTCGAGGGCACCGACCTGTTAACCCACCAGCGTATTGCCATCAAGTTTGAGCCACGTAAAAGCGATGCACCGCAACTTCGCGATGAGTATCGAACATACAAAGTGCTTAGCGGGATTACGGGTATTCCGCAAGTGTACTACTTTGGTCAGGAGGGCTTGCATAATATCCTTGTGATCGACTTACTAGGACCATCTTTGGAAGACTTGTTTGACTTGTGTGGTCGCCGCTTCAGCGTCAAGACAGTAGTTATGGTCGCGAAGCAGATGGTACGTGCTGTATGCTCACACTAGATTTCGCGGGTCCAGTCGATTCATGAGCGGAACCTGATCTACCGTGACATTAAACCCGATAACTTTTTGATTGGGCGGAGCTCCAGTAAGAACGCGGGCTTGGTGCATGTGGTCGACTTTGGCATGGCCAAGCAGTACCGTGATCCTCGGACGAAGCAGCACATACCCTATCGAGAGCGCAAGAGCTTGAGCGGCACAGCCCGCTATATGAGCATCAACACACACTTGGGCCGTGAACAATCGCGCAGAGATGATCTGGAGGCTCTAGGACACGTCTTTATGTACTTTTTGCGCGGCAGTCTTCCATGGCAGGGGCTGAAGGCGGCCACCAACAAGCAAAAGTACGAGAAAATTGGAGAAAAGAAGCAGAGTACGCCCATCAAGGAGCTGTGCGAAGGATTCCCGGAGGAGTTTGGCATTTACTTGAACTACGTTCGCAAGCTGGGCTTTGAAGAGACACCTGACTATGACTTTCTGCGCGAGCTGTTTACCAAGGTGCTGCGTGACCGTGGCATCGCGGAGGACGGCGTGTTTGACTGGCTCTTGCTGAATGAGAACAAGGACTCTGCCGCTGGAGAATCGCGCAAGACCCCGGCTCAGGAGCAAGACACCGAAACGCCCACGCCCGCGGCGGGGGCGGCTGGTGCCGCTGCCGTGTCCGCTCCGACGCGCAACAAGCCGCGCGGCGCCGAAGTGACGCGCCTAAGCACCACGGAGATTCGTACGGAGCAGGGCTACGCGCCCCTCAGCGATCGCCAGACGCCTGGCCCCGCTGGCAACTCGCGCTCCCGATTGGCGTCGGCCCAAGGTGCCCGCAACAGCCTCGTGCCCATGCCCACCACCACAGAGGAGCGCAAGCGCGCTACACCCCGTCCGATGGAAACCGAGCCCACGCCACGAACCCCGGCCAACGCGCACAACTACGCCAACTATGCCAGCATGAACGGTGCGAACCGCTACGAACCGCCTGCTGCGCCAGAGCGCCGCTCTTTTGGACAACGCTTTATTGATTTCATGCTATGCCGATGCGATTAGTACAGGTATCCTTTGAGCCTATGGTGGCAGATTGATGCTGTTCGCTTGTAGAAAACGCTGGCCTGTACGGCCGCGCGAGGCCATCCGGCCGAGCGTCGCGCCTCGGAGCTGAGCCTCCACGCCCATTATGGCCCCTGCGCTGCGCATAGCTGTGGTGGGGGCAGGCAGTGCGGGCCTCGCAGCGGCGCAGCAGTGCCGCGCCGTTGCGCGTGCCTATAACAAGTCGATTGAATTGGTTGTATTTGAGCGGCGCTCGGGCGTTGGGGGTCTATGGCAGTATGAGAGCAATCCAGGGCCCTGCGATGTGCGGGTTCCTTTGTCGAGCCCTGCGCCAGGTGCAGCCGGCTATGCGGTGCGGCCTACCGATGCGCTGTGTCCCAGTGCCATGTACGAAGACTTGCGCACGAATATCCCATCGGTACGTCTGCCTAGTGCTAACCTAGCCGGTCATGCAATTCCGCGATATACCGTTCCCGCGCGGTACCGCCTTGTTTCCCATTCGAGGTGCGTGACCTCTGCTCACGCAGCCGAGGTGCTGGCTTACCTGGAGCGTTTTGCCAACAACGAGGACTTGCTGCCTTTGATTCACTTTGATACGGACGTGGTACATGCACAAAAGTCGGGGCGTCACTGGCACCTTACGACGCGTCAACTTTGTCCACCGTACACGACTCGTACCTGGAAGGTGGATTGTATTGTGGCCGCCCAAGGTCGCTGCAATGTTCCCAATATTCCTGTCATCCCAGGCTTGCACCACTTTCCGGGGCGGCAAATGCACAGCGCGTGGTATCGGTACCCAGATGATTTGCATGCACGTCGCATCCTGATTGTGGGCAACAGCTCCTCTGGCGCAGACATTGCGCGTGAGCTATGTGGTGGGGCCGTACGCACATGGACCAGCGCGGGGTCGGCGCCCGTTGACTGCGTTTACCATTCGTATGCCAACGTGGATCAGGCGCCGCCCATGGACTACGACCCTCGCGACCCCGAAAGTCCAGCCTGGTGCCGCAAGATCCAGGTGGTGGGTCCTATTGATCATGTCGAGACGGACGGCACCATTGTGATGCAGGGCGGCGAGCGCCTTGCCGATATCGATTTGATCGTGTGGGCGACGGGCTTCTTGTACCAGGTGCCCTTCCTTTTCCTACCCGAGGCGCCTCTGGTGGTGCGCGACGCTCACACACGCACGGCGCCCGATGTTCATGCTGCGAGTGTTTTACACCATCTCGATGATTGGATGCTATTTTACAAAGCGGACGCGACTCTGTGTTTCCTGGGCTTGCCGAACCGAATTGTGCCATTTCCCCTGACCCAACTCCAGGCGAGGTATGTGCCGCATGGCTGACTCGCAGAATCGCAGCGCATGTGTGGCTACAACAGATGCCGCCCCTCCCTCCTGTCCGTGCGAATTTGCCTTTGAACGATCCGCAGCGTTGGGTCGTACAGCCAGGGTCCACAGACCAGGCATCCCCCGGGCCCGACGTCTGGGGAGACCTTACGCTAGGCGCCGAGGCCGAAGCGGCGTATGTGGCTGCACTGCATTCACTGCTCCCGCCTTGCCATGACCCTGCCTGGGCACCTCTCCCTGATTCTTGGCATACACTGCGACGTCAAGGCAAGACGTTGCGTCGACAGCACCTTGGGTATTAATGATAGTGCCATTACAGCGGGCGTGTCCATAGATGCACCGTCCCACACGAGGCAGCTGTAGCGATCATGGGCGCTTGCTCGTCCGGGCCGCGCTCTGTCCATAAGATGGATACAGGCACATGAGGCGCGCGGCGATAACGTACGCTGCCGCTGTAATCGGGGCCCGTGTGCCATTGAACACGGCCGGAGAGTGTATCCCAAGCATACAGCGTGCCTGTTTCATCACCTGCAACAATCAGCGACTCGTCTAGTGAGAGAGACGAGTGGCATCGGAATGACGTCTGGGTATGTCCCTGGTACTGCTGCAGCTGCGTGCCGTCGGCGAGGTCGATCAGGCGATGTGTGCTGTTCAGCATGCTCAGCAGCATCGCTGTGCCATCTTGGGTAGGCGTTAACGACGTGATAGGGTCGTCGATCACGTCCGTGCGGAGCTCACCCATGCGCATATCGTAGGCACGCAGTTTTCCATCCACCGAGGCGGTGTGTACCATGCCAGGGATCACAGCCACACTAAGGATCGCATCCGTGGCCTCGTGTGCCTCAAAGATTGGGCGCCACGCATTGGAGGCCCGTAAATCATACGCACGCAATATCGTGTCACTGCCAGCCGCATATAAGACTTCGTCATGCGCCCCTGCCAGTGCCACGTCGTTCACGCGGCCTGTATGGGCGTTGAAGCGCGAGAGGGTTTGGCCCGATGCCACATCCCACACGAGCACGGACCGATCAGGACCACCACTGGCAAATCGTGTACTGTCCGAGGAAATATCGAGGCACAGAACTTCGTACGAGTGACCCGCATACCGCTGGATGGATGTCGAGCGCCCACGGCTGTCGAGTTCGTCCGAGACACCAGCCTGGGCATTCCACAGCTGAATTTGCTGGTCGCCCCCGCCCGTCAGTAGGTATCGCCCACTTGGATTAAAGCGTGCTACATGGACCGCACCGGCATGCGCCTGAATGGTGTGGGCGACGCGATAGGCCATCCACGACAGCCTAGACACGCGGCGGTCGACGGCCGGGCGTGTGGAAGCGACACGTGCAGCGCGACGCCTCCACGGGCGGACGACCGTGCCACGAGAGGTTTGCTGCCACCATGGCTCCGCTTCCCCGACCCACGTCGCAGTGGCTGGACCAGGTGCTCTTTCTTGGTACGGGAACGAGCTCCCAAGTACCTGCCATCCACTGCATTACTGGCGAGGAAACCGAGTGTGTGACATGTCATGATGCGATCCGGCCCGGGAGCAAAAACCGGCGCTTCTGCACGTCCCTTTTTGTTGTCGGCAGTCACCCTGACAAGCCCGACAGCACATGTACGATTCTCATTGATTGTGGCAAGTCGTTCTATGAGTCAGCACTGCGCTTCTTCCCGCGCTACCACTTGCGCCGCATTGATGCTGTGCTGCTGACGCACGGCCATGCCGATGCTATTCTCGGTCTCGACGATCTGCGTAGCTGGACTATGGGAGGCTGTATCCAAGGGCATGTCGATGTGTACCTGTCGCATGAATGCATGGAAACGGTCCAGCAGACGTTCCCCTACCTCATTGATCGGAGTCGCGCTACCGGCGGCGGAGATGTGGGCGCACTCCGCTGGCATCTCATCGATTCACACAAGCCGTTTTATGTGGGAGCCGATCAGATTGAAGTTGTGCCTTTGCCTGTGGAGCACGGCTTTAGCAGCGGTGGGCACAAGCCGTTCGAGTGTCTTGGTTTCCGCATTGATTCCATGAGCTATATCAGCGATTGTGTACGTGGATACACTCACACAGCACCATATACCTGAAAATACGCTTACCCGGATGCTGGGCAGTGACATGGTCATTTTGGATGGGCTCATGATGCATCGTCACAAGAGTCACTTCTCGATACCACAGGCCATCGACTTTCTCTTGGAACTTTCGCTACGCCACTCTCAGAGCGGCTTACCCACACCTTCCTTGGCACTTTTGACAGATATTACGCATCGCGTCGAACACGAGCGCACAGAGGCGGACTTGCAGCGCCTATTGCTCGGCATGCGCGCCTGGCTCCAACAACACTCGAACGCTACGTCATCGCGCTGGTGGCACGATGTTTGGGACTTGAAGGAGAATGAGACGACGCGGCGACTTGCGCTACGATCCCACACCGACGCGCAAGGGCCTGCGCACCCTCTCGTTCCCCCCATCCACCTCGCCTACGATGGCTTGCCCATCCCCTTCGTGAAGCGCGACACGTGATCGCGCAGGGGCCAGGCCCGTCGCAGTGCCCCGAGCGGCTTGCCGCATGTGGGAACGCGTGGCGGTGGCGTTGGCCGTCGCAGTAGTAGTACCTACGTTGTATCATTGGTATGCGAAGAAGCGCCGTTCAGAGATCATGCCGCCGTCGCAGGAGCGCGTCGTAATTCTTGGCGCATCCTCCGTCGATGGGATTGGCGCTGCCATTGCACGTCAGTGCGTGACTCGGGGGTGTTCGTCGATATTGCTCGTAGCGCGTCGTGAAGAGGCGCTCAAAGCAGTCAAGGAGGCCATTGTTGCCGAAGAAACGACCACATCTGCGCGCGCATGTGCCGAGGCCATCGAGCTTTGCGTGGCGGACTGCTCTAACGTGGACGACGTCTTCCGTTTGCAGGGACGGATTGCCGAGGGTACGTGGTCCCACTGACACGAGAATTTGGCGGCATTGATACACTCTACATTGTGTTTGGCGCTTTGTGGACTCAGTCTCTCCTCGGCGTCGCTGGTACGGATCCGCATATCGCTCCGACGACAACCGGACCGACCCGTGCTGGTCTGCAGACCGTGTCCGACTCTGTGCGCACCATCAACGATGCCAACATCACAGGTACGGCGCTGGTATTATCAGCCCTTATTCCACGTCTCCAGACCAACTCCAAGGCTCCCTACGTGTGTGTAGTTGGCTCGCTAGCCAGCTTGGTGCCTGCCCCTACGCGATCCATGTACTGTGCCACCAAGTGCGCCCAACAGATGCTTGTACAGAGCGTAGCGATCGAGTGTGCATCGCAGGCCCAGGTCGAAGGACATGCGCATGTGCCATTTGTGGTGCTAGCACCTTCCACCGTCCAGACATCGTTCCGCTCGCACATGGCACTCACGCAGGGCCCTCATCCAGTGGCATCGAAGCAGACGGGCTCGTTACAAGCTGCTGATGTGGCTCGTCTGGCCATCTCGTGCGTAGAGCATGAAACGACGGGTGTTGTGCCCCAACCCCACAAATACTTTTGGGTGTGGCTTCTCCGCCCGCTTATGTACGTGATCACGCTGTCTAACCTATCAGCCCTCACTGGATCGAACGTGCTGCGCGTCGTCGATACGCGTATTAGGCACCGATACGTGCGCTTGCCAGCTTGTCCGCCAAATCGTCCGCGTCAGCGTCGGGCTGCTGCTCGTTGGTCTCCTCCTCCTCTTCTTCTTCCTCATCCTCAGGGTCCTCTTCACCATCCGGATCCATCTCATCCAACTGGTCCAGCGCATCCGTTTTTCCCCACTTTTCTAGCGCAGCCACAATCTTGCTGATAGAGGCATCGTCCTCGTCGGCAAAGTTGCCATTGATCTCCAGAACGGAGAGCGAGCTCAAATGCAGTTCGATGGCCTCGCCTAGCTTGTGCAGTGCCTTACGGTCCAAGTCACAATACTGCAGATGCAGCGACGTGAGGTTCTTGTTGTGGCCCAGACTCAGTGTCTCGAACAAGAGCCCACCGCCACGGGATTTGAGCAGGCAGTCAGATAGATTGAGCACACGAAGGTGCGGCCAGTTAGGCAGGGCAGTGGCCACAGCATGCGAGCCACGGAAGGTCGCCGTATTGTCCTGCAGATCCAGCACCTCGAGGTTTTTGCACTGCGCGAGACCTTCACAGAGTGCCTTGACACCCTCCATGCGAATGCCATTCTGGTACATGCGCACCTCTGTGATACCACCATGAGCCGCGAAAGTACGCGCCCAACGCGGTGCCGAGCCATTCTCCAAACGGTTGCGTCCACAGATCACACTGCGAAGCTGACTTGCCTCGCCCTTGTTTTTGAGCTTTTGTGCTGCCTCATAGAGCGCGTCAGCGACGATCGTGCCACCAGTTACGCCCAGTCCATTGTTGCTCAGCTTCAATGTGCGGATGTGGTGGTTGTTCGTGAGCAAATTCACCATAGGCTCCGCCGAGCGGCCACCAAAAGCATTGTCGGACAAGTTCACTTCCTCGAGCTCAGGCAGGTCTACCATGGCATCACACAGAGCGCGCAAGGCATCAGGGATTTCAGTGATGAGCCGTCCAGTGAAAATGTCTGCCAGGTCTACGATCTTGAGTGTTTTCTTAGTCTTTAACACATCGGCCAGAGCCTGGCAAGCACCTACACCGAGCGTATTGCCGCCCAGGTGGATCTCGACGAGCGGCTCCATCTTTTCCAACTCAGCTGCATAAGGTGCGAAATCTTCGCGCGTATCCAGCTTGAGATTCTTGCCAACCAAGTCATAGACACCTGTCGGCCTCTCTGCCACGTCGGTTCTCGTCATGGTGGTGATGCTTTGCAAAGCACGTGGCTACAACAAACGCTCTACAAACTCCACACCTGCAAAGGATCGCCTTGCCACCCATGGGAGGATGACTCTGGCAGTGACTCGCTCGACACTGGCTGGGGCGGCGCTTGCACATTACCTAGCGAGAGCCGTTCAAATTCGACCATCTCCTGTGCCGGCTTGGCGGCCCATGGGTTGGTCGGTGATGTGTAAGGCTGCGACACGCGCGCTGGCGATGCCGGCGGTGCTGCTTCCACGGCCGGGCTGCTTGGCTGGAGCGAGTCCGCTGTGTCGGGCCCTGGTTTCCGCATGGCATCTTGCATACGACTCCATCCGTCCTGAAACAAGGCACGCACGCTGCGAGCGGCCACGTGAAACGTCTCGTCGGGGATGAGCGGATCCGTGGAAGGCGCCGTAGGCGCTCGGGGCCGTGCCTGACGGCCGACCATGTTGAGTCGCTGTTGGAGCCGTTCATGCTCCATGCGTTCTGCATCAAGCTTTCCATTGAGTTCTGCATCGCTGCGCCGAAACAGCGTGGGCGTGAAGCGTACATCCTTTGGATCGGGGAACAAGACACCGTGGTCACCCGAGCCCGTACGTGCATCCAAAGCGGGGTTAAACCGGGGCTGGATCCACCGGTCGGACGCTAAGAGGGCATCCCACACACTCGGTGTAGTCTGCGATGGGGGGTTTTGCCCATTCTGTGACGACAAGCGTTCACATTCGGAGTTGAAAAGGAATGTGCCTGTCGTCCCTGCGTAGGCCAGCTGCAAAAGTTCAGCGAGAAAGGTATCGGTGAACTCGAAACGCTCCGGAAATTGACGCAGGAGCTGTGCCACGCAGTCGAGAAACTGGAAAAAGATGGGCGATCGCTGCGCAGCGGCGCCCGCCTGGAAATGCTGCGCGAGCGATTTGGTGAAGCCCCACAAAACATGGGATGCTCCCACAGGATCGGCCACGCGCTCATCTTCGGGCACACTTGCGTCAAACACGAGCTCGTGCTGCGGTGGTGTCATATCAAACTTGGTGTCACCCAATCCCAAGAGGCCCAGCCGTTCTTGGAATTGGTGACCAAAGCTGATCCAGTCTTTTTCAATCAGTACAGCAAAACCTTTGGCAGTGCGATAGTAGGGGTCCATGCACAGCGCGGCAAGGGACGCCAGCTGTGAAGTGCGATCCCATCCATCTGAACAATGAATTAGGACATGTGATGAATACACATGCACATTTTGTACAATCTGGCGTGTACCATCCAGTAGGGCAGTGAGATGCTTGAGCCATTGTGAGCGGTGTAGCTGCACTTGATCGATCGTCCCTGGCCACTGAGGTTCGTCAAACGTGGGCTTCTCGTCAGCGAGACGCAGCGCCGTTTGAATCTTGCGCAAAGAGTCGCGCATGACATGAATGTTGTCGATGCCCAAGTAGACTTTTTTGCAGTTTTTGTAGTGCTCCATGTTTTCGGATCCAGCACCTTTTGCATGGTTGGCCATGGCATTCGTCGTAGGCCGTGCATCAACAATGAGGTTGGTCTGCGTTGAGCCGTACACGGTGGACGACATGAGGGTGCCTTGGTCATAGGCATGCGAGAAAAAGATTGATTCCACCAGTCGCTCATCTTGCAAAGAGCGGTTCTGCGTCATGCCGACCATCGGCTGGCTGGAACGAGAAATGGTGGCTTGGTTCGCCCAGTGCACATACGTCAGAACGGGGATGCGACCTTTGCTGCGGTGCTTAACGGCCTGGATGAGTGCGTTATCGCTAATGTTAGCGGGAACAACAAGGGTGGTGGGATAGGTGGGTATCAACTGGCATAAGTTCGTTCGCAACGTACGTCGTAGTTGGCATTCACTAGTGAGAATCGCCAGGCTTTCGTGGTGGCACCCACTCCTTGTCGTTTGAATTCTGTAGGGGCATGGTACAGATGCCATCCTGCACTCGTATCAGTGCCTCTGTGAAAGGCAGCATACTGCTCGATGCGATCTGGTGTCAAGTGTTTCCACGTGCCTTTGTGCGCAGCCTGCTTCATCTGCTCCATAACACGGAGGGCCACGGCCTCTTCTGCGAAACCTAAAGCCATATGCTCAAATGTTTCGAGAAAGATCGAGATCGGATACAAGGCCTTGTTCGTAGAACTTTGGAGGACCATAGGACGACGCACCGCGTAGGCAATCAGAGGGATATCGATGCGGTCACAGGTATCACCATTGTCCCAAGAGAGGTAGTGATCTGTCACTACCAAGGAGGCTTGGCAGCATCGGCCATTCCGCAGCACCCATACATCTTCTAGTTGGCACCGCGGTGGATCCTGCCGCCCCTCGTGCATTGGGTCGAGCTGAATCGCTGAGCACCGCCGTCAGGCGTCTTCCCCCGCATCGTCGTTCTATTCACGTGATCAAAATCGGCGGCACGAGGCGCTTGGTCATGTCTAGGTCCGTCAGTAAATCGCATACGTACATGGCCCCTCGAGTTCATAGCCAAGACGGCGGTAGTAGTCGCGTGTTCCTACGCCTGAAATGACGGCAATCTTGACACTTCCGTGCTCATCGCGAGCTATCTGCTCAGCTTGCTCCATCAGGAGAGTGCCAAAGCCCTGGTGCTGGAACTTGGTGGGGTCACGACTGTGCAAGGGCACAGCGCTACCGTAGGTATGAAGTTCGCGAACAATGGATGTCTGTCCGTTCTTGGTGAGCTCAGGGCGATATGTGGCAGTGCTCGAGCATTTGCGAAGGCGCAAGAGGGCCACAAGGATATCGTTCTCGGGGTCCTCGTACGAAAGAAACGTTTCCCAACCTCCATTGGCCATGTAGTCGCGGCGCAAAAACTCAATTTCTTCCGGTCGCACCTTTGTGTGGATTTCGTGGATACCCACTTCACGGTACCGCACGTCACGGCACGTCACGCCAAAGTCGCGCATGCGCTCCAGTGCCATCTCCCGCAAGTTGCCATTCTCGACGCCACTAGACACGAGCGGCATGGGAATATCACGTTGTACACGATATACACGAGTCCAGGGAGGTACGAGAGCCAGAATACGTGCGATCACATCGACCAATAACGAGGGCGTATAATTCTTGTAGCGCCCCGTCCGCCATAGCTCGTACAGGCCTGTGCCACGAATGACGAGGGTTGGATACAGCTTCAGGCCATCGGAGCGAAACGCAGGGTTCTCAAAGTACTCTTTGAATTGCTCCATGTCTCTCTCCACGCCCACATTGGGCAGGTCCGGCATCATGTGCGCCACCACTTTGTAGCCGGCATCCTTAGCTAGATGGAACGTCTCGCACACCGCCTTGACCGTGTGACCACGGTTCGTGTCGCGAGCCACATCTTCATAGACGCTCTGTACACCAATTTCCAGACGTGTGCACCCATATCGCAACATTTGCGAAAGATGCGGCCGCAGGCAGTAATCCGGTCGGGTTTCGATCGTAATGCCAATGCATTTGGTCTGAGAGCGCTCCGAGAACCGCACGGCCTCATCGACGTCAAGGCCTGTGTGCCCACTCAGCGCATTGTGTAGCTGTGCAATAAACTCGTTACGGTAGCTTTCGGGCAGACTCATAAAGGTACCTCCCATAATAATGTACTCGACCTTGTCGACACTGTGTCCCAACTCGCGCAGCTGCTGGACACGCCCCCGACTCTGTTCGTAGGGATCATAGCGGGCGCGGATAGCACGCATGGATGTAGGCTGGGTCAGTAATGCAAAGAGAGCGTACCTCGTAGCCCGTATAGGATTGCGTGCTGTACTCAAAGTCCGAGTCGGGGCCGCCAGGGCAGTATACACAAATATTGCCGGTGAGCGCAATATGGGGGCAGCGGTGCGGCTTGCACATGACAGCAACCACAGCAATACCGCTAGCGCTGCGGATCGGTTTGGCGCGAAGGGCCGGAACGAGCGCTTTTTTGTACTGGTCGGGGACGGCGGCAATGATATCGGTCAAGCGCGGTACACCACCGTATCCGTGCTTTTTGCATGTGGCGCCGCGGATAGCATTCAACGAGACAGGTCGTGACTCTTCATGCGCCTGCACGAGTTGCGCAGCAATGTCTGCACATACACGTAGCAGGCATTCTGCTGACGTCGAGACCGAGCCGCCGGCCATGCTCCAGTTCGTCGTCGGTCGTTCTCCATTTATGCGACCCTTTGTCAGCAGTTGTCTGCCCGTGCACCCATTCGACCACGCCACCGATGATGTGGTGGTGGTCGTGGTTGTGGCTTGGGATCCTCAGCGTGAGCGTGCAGTACATTCACGCCTACCGCACTATCAACGCTGCACAGTCAGAGAACCTAATTGATGTGTTGAGCTACCACCCTGAGCTGAGCACGTTTACCCACCTGCTGCAGCGCACGCGCTTGCTGCCGACGCTCAACCGCCTCCAGGAGCTAGACAAAGAGCAGACAGGTATCACAATCTTTGCTCCAACAAATGAGGCATTCGAAGCCATCTTTTTGGGTTCTATGAACCAGACCTTACCGGACAATGTCCAGGCCGTTTTGCGACAGCGGCTGCTCTACCATGTCCTCAACTACACGCTTCCCCTCGAGGACCAGGCACTGCAGCTGTATGAAACGCTCCATCTTCCCTCGCGCAAACGACTGTACGAGCCGACACGCCCTGGCCCGATTCCCCAAAAGCCCCAACGCCCACCCGAGCCAGGCGCAGAAGATCACGGCGGGTTGCTGGGCAATCACGGGCAGTATGTACGCATCCAGCGCGATGTAACGGGCCGTGTAACCCATGTTGGCGTTGATTCGCGCGGCCAAGGTGGGGCGCGGTGCCTCGACGTGGACACCCGCTCGTCCTCTGGTACGCTGTATATCATTGATCGGGTGCTGGATGTACCACTGCCCTTGGATATGCTTTTACAGACGCACAACAGCACCAGCGTATTTCGCCATATATCTGATGATGCCATGCACAGATTGGCAACCACGCCACATCTGACCATGTTCCTGCCTGTGGATGCCGCCTGGCGGTCCTTGCAGCCTCTGGAGAAGGCATACTTGTTTGGCGGTTGGCCACAGGCCATGGATGACTGGTTGCGCCTATTCGGCTGGCACACATCCAGTGAGGGCCTGGGTAATAACACAGTGGGATACGCCTCGCTGCTACGAGCAGCACAGCCCACACGCTTGACGTCCATCCTCGGCGGAGAAGTCAATATCACACTTTCGAACCAGAATCAGTTGCAATTTGGCACAGCACTTATTGTGGAAGAAGACATTCTCACGGAAAATGGTGTGGTTCACCTCGTGGATGGATTGCATCTGCCGTTCGGGGATCTGGGTATGACGATGGAAAAATACTTGTTGGCACTCAATGCCACTGCCTATGTGACGCTTATGAAGCGGGCTGGTCTTGAACACTATATCAACCAGGATCCCCATGAACCTCCGCGCATGGGTGTCCCCGAGGGACCCTTTACTTTCCTCATCCCCTCCAATGCGGCTCTGGAGCGTTGGATCGAATCTATACCCAACGGTAATGATGACATTCCTCGCCTCCGTGAGATGCTCTTGTACCATATATTACCTGGCAAGCATCATACTTTTGAAAAGCCCAGTCTTCTTTCGACCGAACTCTACCCAGCTGGCTTGCAGGGGCAAGCGCAACGACTGCCCGTATCATTTACATCGGGTCATGTCTCTTTTGGCGCCAGCCACCCTGTTGGTGGACCGCTTGTCGTCTCCAATGCAACTGTCTACTTACTTGATGATGTCGTGCGTGTCCCCACGGACCCTGTGCAAACAGCATCGCACTCATCCTTGTCCACGTTTGTACATGCCCTGTCCCAGACGCGGAAAGACGGCCGCGTGCGCGATGCGTCTGCCATGACCTACCTAGTACCGGACGATGCAGGATTTGAGAGCCTGGGACTCGTTACCAAGTACCTTATGCACGGTCCTAAGCGCGACTTGGACCGAGTTTTGAGCTACCATGCATTGCCTGGACTTTGGTACTCGGACCAGCTCTCCTACAACTGGACGAATTTGCCCTCTTGGGAAGGCCCATCGCAGTCCTTGCGGCGGGATTCGTATGGGCTGTCTATTCGCAGCAACACGTCGGAGCAGTTGGTTGCCACGCAGCGGGATCTTCTCACGGACACTGGTGTCATCCACGTCGTGCCCCGTCTTCGATTGCCCCCTTCCGTTTCGCTCTCTCTCTACCAACTAGCGCAAGTGTCGCAAGCTCGGCTTATGATGCAGCTTATTGATGAATCCGGATTCCAATGGGTCTGGAACGAAACGTATTCCATGGAAGCAAAGGGTGCATGCAAACGAAAGAAAGTGGTTCTCCTACTCCCTAGTGACGCTGCCTTTCACCGCATCAACTTTACCGAGTATGAGAACAGTCCCGCATTGCTACAAGCGCTTGTTGCTCAGCACGTTCTGCTCGTCGATGATTGCGATACCAAACCAAACACGCGCTTCGATTTTCCCTTGACATTGAAGGACGAAGCCCAATACCCCTCCCTTCTCGACAAGAGCGTAGGTGGCTCGAGTCGGTTCGGTGCGCTAGCATTGCGGCACGTGGGAGATGCAACGGCTTCACGGATTGACTACATGATTGGCATCAAGAATGCCCGACGATTGCACAATCACCATCACGCTGCGCGGATTACCGATTTTGGCCGTGTATTTCCTGCCGTACTTTCTCAAGGTGTTGTCCCCGGGGGCATTTTGATTCTCGATACCGTGCTGGAACCCTATTCCCCGGGTTGGCTGCGTCGCTGGGACCGACTATGGCGAGTGGCTCTGTTGCTGCTGATATTGTACATTGCGTATGAGGCCTACTTGTATGTTCGGATTCGGTATGGAGGCTATACGCGGTTGCAAGAGGGAACCATGGAAGGTGAAGAAGAGTAAGATCAATGCAATTCAAAGGTATCGGACACGGGTACCGGTACTTGGTACAAGTCAAGCTTTTGAAAAGGCTCCGAGCTCTCGTGGAAGTAATAGCCATAGAGATGTGCCTGCTTTTTTGGATTTATTGTAGCTTCTTGCTCCATGTTGATCTCATCCTCGGCGAGCGCAGGCGCACTTGTGCCTGGATAAGTGTCTGTCTCGCTCGCCGCCTTGGGGTCAATGACCAGGCAAATATAATAGAATCCTGCAAAGCTGGCACCATCAATATGGCTCACCTGGTGGTCTGGTACCAGGAAGCGCTCCTTCCAGCGCATGAATATGTAAGGAAACCTTTTGGAATCGAAGGGCTGTTGAAAGGTTCCCAGCTGCCTGTGCAAGGCGGGAAAATGGGGAAAGAGAGACTGAGTTAGTTGGCACAGCATACCCAATGCTTCAAATCATCTTCCATAGTCGCATTCCATTTGTTCGTGATAAACTTATAGTGAGGTCCGATGATTTCGCCATCGAAATAGGTCGTGATCTCTGGCCACTCACTTGTGAGACCACGGATTTTCAGGTAACCCCCCATCGTAGAGGTATCTAGGTCCACATTCTAGCATGAGCTTTTGGAATAGATACATACAGTGAACTCAATTCGAACTTCGTAGGTATGGTCGTGGTTGCTTTGCGTGCCACAAAATACAGCACCTGGGCGCAAGCAACCAATCGTTGTGGGCTTATAATGTGCCTCGAGACTCTCATACGGGAGATCGGGCTTTTGAGCTTCTGGATGGGTTACGCGATCATTCTGAATGGAGCAGCGGCTGGCTGAGGAGCCTGTACTTGGGACGATGGTCGACGGCATCTGGGGTGCCGGTCGTCGACCTTGTGCACGTGGAGGTGAGCGATGTGACGCTCTCGAGTTCAGTGTCACCTCTACCGAGTATGTCGTATGCCACCCCTTCTACAGAGGACCTACGAATGATACCATTGCGGAAAAGACTGTTGGGTCAGTCTGTCCCATAATCTGTAATCTCGGTGCATAACTCAGAGAAAATAGGCAATATAAAGTTGTCCTCTGTTCCCCGCAGGGATCGGATCAGGTCTGTGAATGTTTCTCATCCTCGCAGCACCGAGACTACATTGTTAGACATACCTGTCCCCGCAGATGATCCTGTCATCGAGGCTGTAAGGAAACAGAAAGCTCGATCTCCATGTCATCGTCCTTCCCACTTGTGTCACGTGAATGACAGCGCTCCATGCGCTACGTTCTCTAAGGGAATGGTACCCCACTGCGTCCCGGTGTCTTGCTCACCATGTCCACCTACTTTGATACACTTCGGACTGTATGTACTGGAGATGCGACTAGTAAGCTTACATTCAGCCCTATCAAAATGTGCCCATCACGGAAGAGGGCGTAGCCACGTCTGAGTTCATTGAGGCCACCGAGGGTGTGGTCAAACTCTTCGACTTGCTTGGTAGCACTGCGTTTGCTGTCGTACAAAATGACATGAACGGAAATATCAAGGTATGATTCAATGACTTAACCTCAGAAAATCCGGGATCGGCTCCTAGCTACGGGCCCGGATCTCTCTGGCACTCTGCAGCTCCTTGTCAAGAATGAGGGTCAGCCAGGTGACAAGAAGCGTACAGCTACAGAGGGACTTCTTTGGCTGCTTCGGTAAGTTTAGGGAACATGCTAATCGACAGGGGTCTTGAATTCACAGCCCGTGCTCTGCGCCGATCGTTGGAGAATTCCGGTGAGGAATTGAGCGTCAGCTTCACCCATGCCTATGAAAATTCTCTCCGTAAATATCACAGCATCGTCGTCCGTCCTATCTTTACTGTGCGTCTATCATTTGCTCACTATCAGCTTGCGATGAAGGCTTGCCCCTACCGCAAAGACTTTTACGCTAAACTAGGCCCGTCGGAAGAGAGTGTTCGCGCACCCTTGCAGGAGTGGCTTGCCGCGCTAGAGAAGATCGTGGCCCAGCTACAACAGTTCTACGAGTATGTATACCCCCTTGTGTCATCTAACATGACAGAGAAGGACAATACGCAAAGGGCTTCTAGACAGCTGTACGTGACCTTCTCCAGGTGAGCTTCTATTCCACCAATTAGGAGCGGCCAAGTAGTTGACTACATATTGATCTGTGCACCGAATTCCGGACACGTGCCTTGCTCGGAACTGGTCGCGTGTTGGATAGAGGCCGGGGCCCGGTCCGCACCAGCGGGTTGAATCTTAACCAATTCCACTCAACATGGGTATTCTTGATATTGTTCCTGCTGGTGTTGTTTCGGGCAAAGATGTGTACAAGGTCTTTGACTATGCCCGTGAGAACCACTTCGCCATCCCCGCTTTTAACGTGACCGTACGTTCAACCCATCTTTTCCGCTAACTCTCAGACATCGTCTGTGGCCAATGCAGCGCTCGAGGCTGCTCGTGACTCCAAGTCGCCTGTTATCCTGCAGCTTTCTCAGGGTGGTGCTGCTTATTTTGCTGGTAAGTGCCTTGCCAACGACAAGCAGCAGGCTTCGATTGCTGGTGCCACTGCCGCGGCCCTCTACATCCGCTCGGTGGCCCCTAGCTACGGCGTCCCCGTCATCCTGCACTCGGACCACTGTGCCAAGAAGCTTCTTCCCTGGTTCGATGGTATGCTTGCTGCTGATGAGGAGCACTATGCCAAGTTCGGTGAGCCTCTCTTCAGCTCGCACATGCTCGACTTGTCGGAAGAGCCCAAGGAGGAGAACATCCAAATTTGCTTGGAGTACCTGAAGCGCATGGCCAAGATCGGCATTTGGCTGGAGATGGAGATCGGTATCACTGGTGGTGAGGAGGACGGTGTGAACAACGAGCACGTCCATAACTCGGCTCTTTACACCCAGCCCGAGGACATTTGGGACATCTACAAGGCTTTCAGCGAAGTTACTCCCAACTTCAGCATTGCCGCCGCCTTCGGTAACGTTCACGGCGTGTACAAGCCCGGAAATGTCGTGCTGCGCCCTGAGCTTCTCAAGATGCACCAGGACTATGTCCGCGACCAGCTCAAGACTGACAAGGAGAACCCCGTGTTCCTGGTCTTCCACGGTGGTTCCGGCTCGGAGAAGCACGAGATTACCACCGCTGTCGACAACGGTGTCATCAAGATGAATGTCGACACTGACACTCAGTTCGCTTACCTCGAGGGTATCCGTGACTTTATCCTCAACAAGAAGGACTACCTGATGACCCAGGTGGGTAACCCTGAGGGTGCCGACAAGCCCAACAAGAAGCAGTACGACCCTCGTGTCTGGGTTCGTGAGGGTGAGAAGACGATGGCTAAGCGTTGCCAAATCGCCTTCGACGACCTCAGGTCTTCGAACAAGCTCTGATGTACACTCTCAATACGGACAGTGTCATCCCCTGTCATGCTAGTGACTAAACAGTGTGCAAGTTTCCATACTCTATAGTTAAAAGGTATACAGGGCCTATACGGCAAACCAAGGCCAATACATTGACATGCCTAGAAACCGCGCGGGTTGACACGCAGGGTTTTCCGTGTCCACTTGGGCACCTTGTGGACACTTTTCCGGAAGTTGACACCAGTAGGCGAGAATGTGGTATATTTATCGCGTGGATGCATCTCATTTTCTTTAGGTAGTTTGAGATCCTGTTCTAAAGCGGAGCACGTAACACCACTGGCACGGATAGTGTCGATCACTGTATCAACGTCACGCAAGCGTTGACGAACACGCGACTTGCGCGGCGATGAAAGACGCCATGGGTTTTTCCTGTATCATAAATACTGACAGTACGTACCACAAAAGGCCGCCGAAAGCAGCGCCAGAGGGACGAAAGGCTCCCAGAAAAGACATGGCGCTAGAGAGAGAAGAGACGATGCAAGCCAGGAATCCCTTGTGGTCACGTGACGGAAAGTTACACGTGGAGCTTCTAGCCACGTACGCTCTGGCCAGCTTCTTCCCTGCCGACGACATGGAGCGTGCATGGAAGTACTCGGTGAAGGATGCGCTGGCGTATTTCGACGTCGATGTCTCTAAGGGACTTTCGGAAGAACAAGTAGTCCGTGCAAAAGCCCGTTATGGCTCGAACGGTTCGTATACACCCGACGTACTAATCAATAGAGCTGAAAGAGGAAGAGTCGACCCCACTGTGGCGCTTGGTCTTGCAGCAGTTTCATGATCAGTTGGTGATTATTCTTCTTTGCTCGGCCTTGGTGTCTTTAATTTTGGCTCTTGTCGAAAATGAGGGCAGTTTGATGAATGCACTCGTGGAACCGAGCGTTATTTTCTTAATTCTCATCGCCAATGCCACAGTCGGTGTTCTCCAGGAGCGAAATGCCGACCAGTCGATTCAGGCACTCAGGGCTTACTCGCCTGATATTGCTATTGCCCTTCGTAATGGAGAGATGTCTAGCATTGATGCTAAGGAGCTGGTTCCTGGTGATATCGTCATTCTCTCCACAGGCGACCGTATCCCTGCCGACTGCCGTGTCGTTCAGCTGCGATCTTCCTCATTGCAAATCGATCAGTCCATTCTTACCGGCGAATCTGAAAGTGTCTACAAATCAGCCAATGTGGTGGAAGATGAGAAGGCCGTGAAGCAGGATATGGTGAACATACTGTTTGCTGGCACCACGATGGTCAATGGCTCATGCAAGGCACTTGTATGCCAGACGGGTGAGAAAACTGCTATCGGAAATATTCACGCTGAAATTGGGAAACAAGATGAGTCGAAGACGCCCATGCAAGAGAAACTGGACGAGTTTGGTGATCTGCTAGCTAAAGCTATTATGGTGATCTGTATTCTGGTTTGGGTGGTGAATATTCGTCATTTTAATGATCCATCGCACCATGGATGGGTGCATGGTGCTATCTATTACTTCAAAATTGCTGTGGCTCTTGCTGTGGCCGCTATCCCAGAGGGTCTGGCTGCCGTTATTACGGCATGCCTTGCTCTTGGTACGCAAAAAATGGCAAAGAAGAATGCGATTGTTCGTCATTTGCCTAGCGTTGAAACATTAGGGTCTACTAGTGTGATTTGCTCTGACAAGACGGGAACACTTACCACGAACGAGATGAGTGCTGCGCGTGTACTTCTCGTGGGTCCTGATACAGAGTATTCAGTGTCAGGCACGACTTTCAGTCCAGAAGGAAAGCTCTACGCCAATCAGAAAGTGTTAAAGAAACCGAACCAACCTGGCAGTGCAATGCAAGCTCTTGCGGAGGCATGCGCGGTCTGTAACGACGCGAAGATCACGCTAGATTCGAATGGACGCTATAAAGCGCTTGGTCAAGCCACGGAGGCAGCTCTCAAGGTGCTGGTCGAAAAGATTGGGCACCATGACGCTGCTGAGCAGGCACGTTTGGATATTTTGCAGCCCGCGCTGAGAGCCAGTGCTGTGTGTGACTTGTACGCAACAGCTTTGGCCCGTCTATCAACCTTGGACTTTACCCGAGACCGCAAAATGATGTCTGTCTTTGTTTGCCATGCCGAAGATACAAGCCGCCTACTTGTGAAAGGTGCCCCTGAGTCCGTTTTGAGCCGCTCTACCCATGTCTACGTGGACGAAAAGACACGCGTGCCACTGAATGATATGACACGTACCCAATTGGAAGAAAAACTTCAGTCCTATGGACGTGAGGGCTTCCGTACTCTAGCCGTCGCCGTCCGCGATCAGCTAACGATGCCTGACCCGTTGCATGCCTTGGATCCCAAGCAATACGCTGATTATGAGAAAGATTTGTCCTTGGTGGGATTTGTTGCTTTGTACGATCCCCCTCGTCCTGAAGTGCGCAACGCAATTCAGGCTTGCATGGGTGCAGGTGTTCGTGTGATTGTTATTACAGGGGACAACCAATACACCGCAGAGTCGATTTGTCGTGAAATTGGGTTGTTTGGGTCGAATGAAGATGTAACGGGCAAGTCATACACGGGTCGCGACTTTGATGATATGACACTGGACGAAAAGAAAGCCATGGTCCGGCGTGTCGTGCTTTTGTCGCGTGTGGAACCATCTCACAAGAGTCAGATTGTGGATCTCCTGCAAGGCCAGAACGAGGTGGTTGCCATGACAGGCGACGGTGTGAATGATGCGCCAGCTTTGAAGCGTGCTTCTATCGGTGTTGCAATGGGAACGGGTACTGACGTGGCCAAGTTGGCTGCTGATATGGTGCTTGCCGATGACAACTTTGCTACAGTTGTCTCTGCTATTGAGCAGGGTCGCAGTATCTTCAACAACACGGCCTCTTTCATCCGCTACTTAATTTCTTCGAATATTGGTGAGGTAGTCAGCATCTTCCTGACTGTGCTTTTGGGTATGCCTGAAGCCCTCATTCCTGTCCAGTTGCTCTGGGTCAATCTTGTAACAGACGGATTGCCAGCGACCGCCTTGGGCTTCAACCCTCCTGATCGTGCTGTCATGCGTCATCCGCCTCGTAAACGTGACGAGCCGTTGATCACGCAATGGATGTTGATCCGTTACCTTCTCATTGGTGTCTACGTCGGTGTCGCCACTGTTCTGGGGTATGCTTGGTGGTTTGTTTCATACAAGGATGGCCCACAGATCACTGTCTATCAACTAACTCATTTCCATCGCTGTGCGCGCGAGTTTAGTCACATTGGATGCGACATTTTCACGGGCGAGGAAGCGCGTCATGGTTCTACTATGAGTTTGAGCATTCTTGTGACAATTGAAATGTTAAATGCGCTCAACGCCCTGTCTGAAGTTGACAGTTTGTGGACCCATTCGCCGCTGAAAAACATGTGGCTTATTGGTGCGATTGCCCTGTCGATGGCTCTTCACATGATGATTTTGTATGTGCCCTACTTCCAGGAGATCTTTTCCATTGCTCCACTGAACATGTCGGAGTGGGCGGCTGTACTTCTCTTCTCACTGCCTGTTTTGGTCCTAGAAGAAATCTGCAAAGGTTTCAGTCGACATGCACTCTTACGCGCCAAGAAGCAAAAGTAGCTCTCGTAGAAAGCTGAAACCAAAATACCTTATCATGTTGTAACCTATCACATAAACCGACTACAAATACAAAGATTGGTGCATCAGTAGTGCGATGCCATCGAGTAGACAAACCCTAGTTGGATGGATTCGGATTCAATGAAGGCAAACTGGCGCTGATATCACTCGGCATATTAGACATCGGTGTGCTCTGGCCAGGATGCTCATTGAGGGAAAAAGCTTGCGGACGCTGTGGCATAAGAAGCATCAAGGATGATGCTTGCTCTTGCTGTCTCCTCTCAATTTCATTCCACATTTGAATCATAGAGGAAGGCTCAGCTCCTTGCATTACGTGTGGAACAGAGGAAACGGCAGACTCACTGGAGACAGCCACGGGCATGGGTGCTGTTGGCGAAGTATGCACATTCGTTGTGCTTGGCATGGGTGTAGCAACACCATGAGAACCAGTATTGTTAATGAACACAACGGTTTGTGGCCTTGTCGCAGATCCCGCAAAAGCCGAACTTGGCGCAGGCGTACTCGGCTGCTGTCTATGCAGGAGCGATGGGTCGAACTGGAAGGGCCCGGGAGCCTTGTCCATGTATACAGGGGGTGTAAAAGGGAACGGAATGGAAGAGAGTACATCTGATGCATGCGAGGGCTCAACGACTTCATGTTTTTGCATTTCAAACTGAGGACCACTCATCCCCATAGCAAGTGCAGGTGCCGGAGCAGTTTGTGAGGCACGCATTTCCACAGCTTGCTGAGTCGGTGGAACGTCCGATATAGTCGAAGGCATCTCGCCGTTAGAGCGGCTTTCCACGTTCGATGGGAGGACCTTGAGGAAGAACGAATGCTCAAGGCGATGAAGCTGCCCAAATTGGACGTAGAGAGCCGTGACGCTTACCTCGCAGCTATCCGTCGGATCCTGGGGGATACCTGTAAGGACATTTTCATCTTCCTCCCAATGCAACCATCGGGGCAATGTGTTGGCGGAATACACCACCTTGATGTTGCTAGAGGATGCTTGAGGATCCCAAATGCGCAAGTTCCAAGACCACGGCTCGCCCACATAGGCCACTTTGCTTGCCGCGCCGGCAATCTTGGGAGTGAATGTGAAAAATTCCCATCCTCCCCCTGGCAGGCGACGCGCTTCCACATTCCATATATGGTTGCCCTTTGACTTGGCCTTTTTCCCATCTTCATTAAAGCGAGAGATATACGGATGAGTCCACAAGTATGGCTTTACCTTCCGCATGGAAGAATCTTCTTCGCCTAGCCCCTGTCGCTGAAGCTCTGCTTGAAAAGCATTTGTGAAGGCCTGGATGCGGAACTTGAACGGCCGGAAGTCAGGTGATTCATCTAGACGCGCCATCTTCTTGGGCATTAGTGTCTGGTGGATGAGCTCGCCTCGCTCGTCTTTGGCTTCCAAATTTGAGCACAAGCAGTTCAAAAAGTCGTGGAAAATTTTGTCATAGAGCACACGCAGCTCAGCAGACAGTTCTGTAGCCCCACCAGCCGCGCGATCCATTGTGGAGAATCCCTCCCACCCGTCGTCGGCAGAATCTAAAAAGCTTGCATTTGAGTTGTCGATCGAGTCGTTATGCGATGATAAAACTTGCCCATTCCTGTCACTATGCCAAGAGTCAGACGATGGCTGTTCCAAAGCAAGCTTGAGTGCCATGGAAGAGGATGGAAGTACATTCACGTCAGAGTGCTCTTCCGTAATTTGCGCGAGTGAGCTCATGGTTTTCGCCGAAGGAACAGCCGATGGTGGGCTGGCAGGAAGAGATACTGCAGGTGGAATAACTTGTGCCTGCTCAAGAACCACAGGTATGACATTTTCGGATGGTGTTGACGATAGAACTGGCTGTGAATTGGATGTTTCAGAAAATGAAAACGTAGATGAGCGCGTCGGCTGGTTTTGTCCAGGACATGCTGGGCTCATTTGAAAGTCAAATGGGTTCGATTGGAAAGTGGGTGACACCAGAGTAGAAGCAGGCCATTTGTTCTCCAGATGAGACAAGCGGAGAGGTATGTCGGAGAGATCCGATCGGGAGCGGGCACGCGTGGCCAAGGACGGACCGCGTAGTGCTTTCATGGGAAGCTCGGGCATTTGATTAGCCATAATGCGCCGTTTCTTGGTTTCGTGGCCATCAGCGGCTACAGAGAACAAGGCAGCAGAGAACAGCTGTTTCTTGTGATCTGGCGACACAGGCGACCCCACACCTGGTCCATTGGAGGAGCTGCATGAATGTTGTTCGGATGCGTGGTTTATGCTCATCACGCCAATCTCACCGATGCGTTTGATCATCTTTTTAAGTGATTCGACCTTTTCGCTGCATTTGTCGAACTGGCCGCCATGAAAATGGACGCGTGCATCCGCAGCCGTTGAGGCTAACTCATCAATAATGGTGCCAATTTCATGCAATGCGTTGGAAGGATCCGACAATACAGATCCCCCAAATGTGTTCTGCATGGAGACAGACTCGACAGGGGTGAGATCATGAGGCACGGAGGCTAGTGCATCCGTATGCGATAAATTAAGATGTGCATTTTGATGTAAGTCCAACGATAAAAAAGGATGAGTGGATGGATCTGGTGATTTTATAGCATTCTGTGGGGCACCATTAGAATTCATATTGATGGTAGGCGCCACTCCCAAACCCATCGCCAACTCACTTTGGGGCATACCGGGAGCAAGAGAGGCAGGTGCACTCATTTTCATGCCGTTTGTTGGATTCTGTGCATTCATATCCATGTACCCATGGTTTTTATTGCTCGTTTCCAAGGGATTAGGGCTGGGAAGCAAGTTCGTGCCACCCATCGGCAATTCTTTGTGCTGATCATCCACTGTTAATGCGGGGTTGTGCCATTCACTTGTCGGGTACGATAAAGTATTTATCGCACCCATCTGGTTGTGATGATGTATTTGAGCCATTGGCAGCGGATAAAATACCCGCTAACTGATGCAGAGGGTTCGCAGTCGATATGGTGTGTGGACTTGACGAACCCAAGGTGAATGGTCGCAAGGTCTTCCGTCAGGTGTCACGTTTACTTAAGCAGACGATTAGCCGCCTTTCAACGAAATTGGAAACGGCTCTGCCGCATGCTGACTAAGAAACTATTCACTCATTGAGCCAAGGTCGGTCTTGGCAAAATCCTGGGCAAAGATCTCTTCAGGGCCCTGGTCCTTTGTACAAGTCTATTTCAAAGAAGCTGCTTCCTTTCTTTGTTCAGCCATTGTCACTGGGGGCCGCATCTTTTCAGGTTGAACAGCCACTGACCGATCCGCAGATTTCACTTTTAAGGGTGACATGCTTGTTGCAAATGTGAAGGAAGACTTGGGTCGCAGCGCACGGGGCACACTAGTGGAGCCCCGATTTATACGTGCATCGGCGTTACGAATGGGTGTAGATGGGGCCGTGTTTGAAGTGGATGCTGGCTGTGACACATTATCAATACGGTCAGATTTGTTGGCCCAGATAGAATCACCGTCGCAGTCAAAAGTTTCATGACAAGCCCCCTGAGTAGAGATATTACTGTGATCCGCTTTATTTTTGTCCTTGTCGAAGAAAAGCTCCAAGTCGCCCACTGTCTCATCCCCCAGGAGCAGAGAAGTATCGGCCGCAGGATCCACTGGAGCACGAACTTGAACCAATGGAATGTTTCCACCATAAGGTCGAGTGGGAAGGGCCTGCACAGGTGCCGCGGTCATGGACATGCTTGTAGAAGAACCCAATTCGATACCCAAACCAGTCGGAGAGACGGAACTAGTAGCAAAAGGAGAGGTGTGACGAGCCGTAGCACTGCGTATGGCGCTGTTAATAAAGTCAAGGGACCGTTTGTGCTGCGTGGTTCGCATTGCGACAGGCTCCGCCGTAGGGGGAGACAACATTGACACGTTGGGTTTGTCCTTCGGACTTCGAATCGCATCCAGCGTCCTTAAGCGATCAATCATTTGCTGCTGATCAGGAAGAGTGTGATTAGCACGCCCCAGTAGACTGGCCGCCTGCAAATATGTACGGCGTGGTGGCGGTGGATCTAGCGAGACATAATGGATCACTTGTAATGGCAAGATGGCTTCGACCAGCGTGGAAGCATTGGCACCTACGCCGATGCGGAGCATGTATTGCACTTCGACATGCCGGCTTCGTTCAATAGAAATGATATTGTCGGGAAGCTGGAAAGAATGTGCAAAGTACACAGACGCGCCGGGCGAAGCGCCTGTCCACCAATGCTGCGAATGACCAGCCGTAAGTGTCTCGTCAACAATAATCGAGCTCGTCGAATTCAAATCAAGTGGCGAGGCGGGTATCATGCCGCGAGTGCGATACACATTTTCGACGCGAACAAGAGCAATGCGCAGCATATTGAGCATTTCTGCTCCACTGTTAAGCATACTGACATCAAAGTATACGCGTTGACCGGCCACCCAGGTCTCCCGGTGAAGAGAAGCAGCCAGCTGAATGCCACGGGCATTTGCTTCAGCAGAGCTAGAATGCGCCACAATGGGTCGCGACGCACTAGCAAGCACAGCCGTAGGATTCAGATAAGGATATAATTGTAGCTTTTCAAAACAGTGAGCGACACCAGCCTGCGTCTCCCCGAATGCCTTAACCCGAACAGACGCAATGATAATGTAACCAACCTCAGCAGAGCTGCTCTGGTAGCTTCCTTTGGCTCCCTTGTCCATCGGTACCTGTAAAGAAAATGGCAACACATGTTCCCCTGCTTGACCGAGAAAAAAGCCATCATTGTCCGGCAAAGACGCAAAGCAAGGCAAAAGATTCTGGCCAGTACCGTCAGATTGAGTCATGGCCGGTGAGCCATGAAGGACATAGGGTTCCGAAGGACCATCATTGCTGCGGTCGCCATCAATGACAGACATGTGTCGGTAGAAGATATGGCGAATGTCCTCATCCGGGAGTGATTCAAATCCAATCAGTCGCACCCTGGGTTGAGCAAGCAGCATGGCAGTGGAAGGGTCAGTATGGTCGGGAAGCACCAATCGAATGTATCCATGAAGAGTGCCACCCTCTACACATAGGTCATTCTCCATAAAAACATCGATACCGACGCGCTCATCCCGCTCAGGAGGAAGCATTGGCGTGGACTGAGGTTTCGCTGGAAGCTCATGAACAGTCGTTTCACTCAATGTTTTTTGAGCAGGCGTTGAAGAAGCAGGAAAATTGGCGTCCATATACAGGTATGGGCTTGGCGAAGGTGCTTGGATGGGAACGTGAAGCATAGCAGGAGCTGGATTCGAGACAAGCGAAGATTGAGGAGAGGTTGATGTATCACTCGGTGTTTCTACACGGAGATGGGCAGATACAGGCTGAACATCCTGCATGAACGACCAATCCACGATAGGTTTAGCCGGGAGAGGATGCTTCATCATGTATACGGGCGATGGTTGCAAACCAGCATTGATCAAAGAATGGTTCTCGCGTAAAGGTACAGAGGGGATTGGCACCTGGCCATTTGTCTTACTAGACCCATCACCCTTTCCATGGTTATGGCGGCCACGTACATGGGCGCGACGACGAGAAGACTTGAGTGTGTTGTTCTTTGGTATCATATTCTCAGTCTCATTGGGCACAGAGGTGCGCGAGGGGGGGTCAAAGTTGATACCCAGTCCAGACATCATGGGGATCCACGCACACAAGCGGGCTAGCTGGTCTCCGCTTCAGCGCCTAGGCGTGTTGATCTTGGGCAGAGGCAACCACCTAAACCGCTACGCCTCGTGTTACGCAGTCCACCCACGCCCTTTCTCTGTTTGGCCCAGATCATCAGTGTAAACTCTATCCGCTGCATAGCACACCTCCACCAAAAACGCGAACCCACGGGGTCATGTCACAAAGAGGCGAAAGGGCAACATCGCGGCAGTCTTATGTAATATGGCAACTCCCTTGCTCAAGCCAATCTACCTAGATACGCGTCTACGTTACAGGTTCGGCTTAGTAGCCACCGTGTCGCTCTTCTTGGGCGCCGAGATGTACGAGCCCTTGGCATCGCGCTTGTCGCAGCGGGCGATACCGTCCTCGTCACGGTAGACACCGAGCTCAATAAGCTTAGCAAAGACCTTGGCAAAGTCCTGGAAGAACAGGTCCTTGTCGGCGGCGTACTTCTCGACCCAGGGGCGGAACTTGTCGTCCTGAATCAGAGAGTAGTCGGTGGGAAGCATCATGAGAGGCTCGTCATCCTCGTCCATACCGGGCGCACGGGCCGCGTACTGGAAGTTGCCATCCCACTTTCGGGGCTCCCACTTGAGGTCAAGCAGCATCTTGAAGTACGTGTTGGCGAAGCGGGTGGGGTTCACAACCCAAGGACCATCGAAGCCAGAGTTCTTCTTGTGGCAGCGACCAAGGTTGTGAGCACCAGAAAGAGCCACAATCTCCTGGTCGTTGAAGCCCATGCGGTAGAAGATGTGACGGAGGTGGTCGCTACCCTGAGCACCGTCGGGCAGACGACCGCGCGGGGGCAAGTACTTCGTGTTAGCGAAGTCCGTGCGGCCCGGCTTCCACTCAATCTCAGGGCCACCCATGGCCTTGATGGCAGTCACACCAGCCAGAGTCCACAGGTCAGCGTAGGTGATCCAGGGGTGCTTCCGCTTGATAGGCTCAAGGAAGGTGCGGGCGTTCTGGAGACCGTTGTTGGCGGGGTCACCACCCTCCTCTTCGTAGCGCATACCGGCACCGTTGGAGCCACCAGTGTCATCCTCCTTGCTGTAGGTACCCGAAGCGTGCCAGGCAAGACGAACAACGACAGGACCAATCGATCCGTCATCGTAGTCCTTGTTCTTCAGAATAGCAACGATGTCGTTGCGCACAGCATCAAAGTCACCGAACTGAGACATGGTATCGTTACGGGGATAAGAAGCACCTCCGGGCTGGGGGGGGGGTATTATATTGAGCCGGTCAGGGAGCGAATCATATTGCGTTCATTTCACAGGACACGTTCGAGACACGGCTCGGCCGACATGGCGACACGCTGGCGGTGCACGTGAGGCGCCCGTGCGCCGGAGCAGAGCGGCACCGAGGCGGTAGACTCCCGTGGATGCTTCCACGCCAACCTTTACTGCGTCGTCTCCAACAGACTAGTTCCATTTTGACTTCTTCCCGACCGATAATGACTACTGCCCAGGACATTCAGACGCGTGTTATTGGTGCTCCCAACACGCTTGACTACCGTGTCTACCTCGAGTCGAAGTCGACCGGCCAGCCCCTGTCGGCCTTCCACGATGTACCTCTGTACGCCGACGAGGCCAACGGTATCATGAACTTTATCGTTGAGATCCCTCGCTGGACGAACGCAAAGGTGGAGATCAGCAAGGAGGATGCTTTCAACCCCTTCAAGCAGGATACCAAGAAGGGCAAGCTTCGCTTTGTTCGCAACTCCTTCCCCCACAAGGGCTACATATGGAACTACGGTGCTTTTCCTCAGACCTGGGAGGACCCCTCGTTCACTCACCCTGACACCAAGGCCAACGGTGACAATGATCCTCTTGACGTTGTCGAGATTGGTGAGCAGGTTGGCTACACCGGTCAGATCAAGCAGGTCAAGGTCCTCGGTGTGATGGCCCTGCTGGATGAGGGTGAGACGGACTGGAAGGTGATTGTGATCGATGTGAACGACCCGATCGCCCCCAAGCTTAACGACATTGAGGATGTCGAGAAGCACCTTCCGGGCCTGATCCGCGCCACCAACGAATGGTTCCGTATCTACAAGATTCCCGACGGCAAGCCTGAGAACCAGTTTGCCTTCTCGGGTGAAGCCAAGAACAAGAGCTACGCGACCGAGGTCATTCACGAGTGCCATGAGGCCTGGCGTCGTCTGATAACCGGTCAGGTCAACGCCGGTGACATCAAGCTCGAGAACTCCACCGTGCAGGGCAGCAAGGCCCAGGTGTCGGCCAACGATGCGGCTGCTACCTCTATTCCTGCCGCCTCGCCCCAGCCGCCGGCCCCCATCGACCCTAGCGTCGACAAGTGGTTCTTCATCAGCTCGTCGAACTAATCAATGAAAAATAGCTTATTCATAGAAAGCCCATCATATCGCTGAAACACGTTACCTATAAAAGTTTGCCCAAGGGGACGCCTATGCACGATATAGCGCGCGCTTGGCAACCTTCTGGATCAATTCAGGAGTAGGGAAAGCCATGCTCTCCAAGTTCAGGGCATACGGAGTAGGAATGTCGGCACCAGTGACGCGCTCCACGGGTGCATCCAGGTAGTCAAAGGCATCCGATTCCACAATCTGGGCGCAGATTTCGCTGCCGAGGCCAAATGCAGGGAAGCCACCCTCCACGGTGACAAGGCGGTTCGTCTTCTTCACACTAGTGGCCACAGTCTCGATATCAAGAGGACGAATGGAACGAAGATTGATCACTTCAGCCTCAATACCCTCCTCCTTGAGCAACTTGGCGGCATTCAGAGCATGGTCAACACCGATAGAGTGTGCGACAATCGTAACATCTTTGCCAGGGCGGGCAATTTTAGCTTTGCCGATGGGTAACAAAAAGTCCTCGGACAGCGCCTCTTCCGAGACGGTGAACGAGAAGCCGTACATGATCTCATTCTCGAGCACCACGACAGGGTTGGGGTCACGAATAGCAGCCTTGAGCAGACCACGAGCATCCTCCGAATCGTAGGGACTGACAACTTTGAGACCAGGGATCTGGCCGTACCATGCAGTGTAGTCCTGAGAGTGCTGAGCAGCCACACCCGCTGCCGCACCATTAGGTCCACGGAATACAATTGGGCAGCTAACGCCACCAGCGGACATATAGTGGGTCTTACCAGCCGAGTTGATAATCTGGTCGATAGCCTGCATAGCAAAGTTGAAAGTCATGAATTCGCAAATAGGACGAAGACCCGCAAAGGCGGCACCCACCGCCAGGCCTGTGAAGCCAGCCTCCGTGATGGGTGTGTCAATGACGCGATCTTCACCAAACTTGTCAAGGAGACCCTTGGTCACCTTGTAAGCACCGTTGTAGCGAGCCACTTCCTCACCTAGGAGAAACACGCTCGAATCCCTGTGCATCTCCTCCTCGATGGCAGAGTTCAGGGCCTCACGGACCGTCATCTCCTGAGGCTTTGCATCCGATGCCATGAAGCGCTTATAAAGTGACAAAGGTGTACGCGTAAGGACAGGAGAGCGACTGACGCAACGAAGTGCGCCAGTACGCATCGTCAGGGCCCGTAGTGAAGGAACCATCATGTGGTATACGTTGCAAGGAAAAGTGCGCTCTGGAGCGTCCCGCCTGAATCTGGAGGCACGATCGGGTGACCCTTGCCCTTATTTTTGACCTATTAGGCTCTTATGGGTGTTATACAGAAGGGTGCAGGTCGCCTGCCTCTGTCATCAGACTGGAACGATCAGTACGTGAGAGAAGGTAGCATCATGAACTAACGATGCAGTGGATGAGCTTTCTTCGGGATCATCCGATTATGCTGCTAGCACATGGATTGCATGGTTTCTGTCTACGAAAGGAAATGAGTATTTTTGCGAAGTCGACGAAGACTATATCCTTGATCGCTTCAACCTCACCGGCCTGAATACAGAGGTGCAGTACTATATGTACGCCCTCGACTTGATCACTGATGCACTGGACGAAAATATCAGCGACTCCCACCGTGATCAGATTGAGACACAGGCCCGCATTTTGTACGGTTTGATCCACGCTAGATACATTGTGACCACTCGTGGTCTGGCAAAGATGGTACGACTTGGCTGTACAACTGACACATTCCAGCTAGAAAAATTTAAGCGTGCAGACTTTGGCCGGTGTCCTCGGGTGCTCTGCTATCAGCAACCGCTACTCCCCTTAGGATTGTCTGATGTGCCTTTTCAAAGTCCGGTACGCCTGTACTGCCCGCGCTGCGAGGATGTGTATCGGCCCAAGAGCACGCGCCATTGTGCTATTGATGGTGCATTTTTCGGCTCTTCTTTGCCGCATATGCTGGTACGTTTTTTACTGAATCTCATGATGTTAGCTCATGGTATACCCTCATATGATCCCGACAAAAACCACAGTCATTCCTCCGCCAGTGCCACGAGCACAGCGACAGTATGGCGGTGTAGCTGCAGATGCGCTGCACCAGAGAGCTCTCGCCTTGGAACGCAAGTCGGGGCATGCACTGTCGGGAGAAGACACAGACAGTGTGGTTGTGGCCTCCGATCAATCTGAACCGGCGGTCCCACCCAATGTGGGTATTGAAAGGGTCGTGCCTCGCATCTTTGGCTTTCCGATCCACGAAACGAGTCGGCTGATGGCTTGGCAGGAAAAGAAGCATGAGCAGCAAATGAACAAGATCGCCGAATTTCATCGACGAAAGCTACAACCTGCCCTGCCAAAAGCGCCGTATTCCACTATGTAGTACCACTTCCAAAGCGAATGCATTGTTGAGATAAATAACTACTCTGGCTTGGGCATCACGGCAAACTTGAGTTTGGGAGGATCCATACCCATTTGGCGCATTTTCGCAACTTCTTCCTCGCGCTGCTTGGAAATATTGAGTAGCACATCGCGGAATGTGAGATTGATAGAAATCTGGTTCGCGTTCTCAAAAATCAGCTTGCTCCAATTAGGATTGAAGCGACCAGCCTGCCGAGCAATATCAAAGGCTTCCGTACGAGTCTCATTTTCTTTGGCCTCCAGCATCGAAGCGGCATCATCGCCAAGAGAGCCACGATCCAAGAGAGATTGCAAGGCTTGCTTGTCTTCACGCAAAGTACTCATACGACGCAGAGTAGCAACAGTACGTGCAAGCAACGATGCTTGTAAAAGATGGCGAGGAACGATCCATTCCTCAGCATTAGCAGGCAAGTCTGGGTATTCTTCTTGCACGTTACTTAGTGCCTGGTATATCGCGCGATCTGGCTGTGCATCCACATCTTCTGACGCAGCTTTTTGGAATTTTAGAGATCTCTGTTGTGTTCTGGATCGATAAAACTTTGAAAAGAGCGCCAGCGAGGCAAAGAGTGTGACGATATACGCAATCGGCACAAAAATGGATAAAGCCATGGCTGTCAGGGTAGGAGCGACGTGCGGGCGCGGAACGGCGAGGTATCCGTGGAGGTGTGTATGAATGTTGCCCAAGCCGCGGGCCTCCCCGTGGGCCTAGTAGGCCTGGTAGGAATCGAGGGGCCTAGAACTGGGCCCGAGCTTGTGCCACAACCCATTTTGCAGTCGGGCGCGTTGTCTCCTACTTCAATCTACGTCACATCGGTTGTGTGATACAGCCAACATGAAGGGCCTTAAAAAGGCCATGGTACGTTATAAAAGAGATAACACAGAATTTGTCTCGGCCTCGCCATAGCGACAATCAGAGCCGGAATAACAGCAGTGGTGGCAATGGCAGCTCGAGTGCGCCTGCACCGCCCTCGAAAGATCAAGGCAATCGAAGTTTTCTATCCAGCAGCCTTCGCAGCCAAGTCTCGTCGCCAGGTATGCTCATACTGTCACTTACCGCAGCGCCTGCCGCCAGCAGCAATACGAACCGCGCGACATCCTCGTCATCCTCAGCGGCATCGATGACAAGCAGTGGAAAGGCAGGGGGCCAAGCAAAGCAGCAAAAGACGGCCATGCCGCCACAAACTCCTCCCCCGCCCCCACCTAGGACGATTTCACAACCATCAACGCCTTCGCCTGCCATTTTACCTCCCCCTAACCGTGCACCTTTGGCAAGTGATGCTTCGACTTCAAGCGCTGCTTCATACGCTCCTCAAACTATGACCAGCTATACTCCTACTCAAGGAGCAACACCATCCGCTGCCATGGCTCGGGTTCGTCAGCCGGTCACGCCGACCATGGCACCGAAGGATACAATCCCGCCTTCTCGCACCCCACCGCGTAAACAGCGCAGCAGCCGCATCCAACCAACAGAGACAAGGACATTGGAGTCACTGCCATCTTTTTCAGATGTCGCGCCCTCAGAAAAAACTGCGTTATTTGTCAAAAAGTTGCGGCAGTGTACGACTGTGTTTGACTTTACCGACGCGAGCACGGAGCTTGCCGGTAAGCAGATCAAAGCGCAGGCGCTACAGGAAATGTTGGAATATGTCACAACCCAAAGAGGTGCCATTACGGAACCTATTTACCCGGAGATGGTGAATATGTTTGCGGCCAATTTATTCCGTACGATTCCACCGCCCTCCAGTGCCCTGGGAGATATGTTCGATCCTGAGGAGGACGAACCTGTCCTTGAACTGGCTTGGCCCCATCTTCAGCTTGTATATGAGCTGTTCTTGCGGTTTATTGAGAGCACGGAACTCAACACAAGTATTGCGAAAAGGTACATTGATCATGGCTTTGTATTGCAGTTGCTTGACTTGTTTGACAGTGAAGACCCTCGCGAGCGTGATTTTCTCAAGACTACGTTGCACCGAATCTATGGCAAATTCCTAAACCTTCGTGCCTTTATCCGGCGGTCCATCAATAACGTGTTTTTCCAATTCATTTATGAGACCGAAAGGCACAATGGTATTGCAGAGCTTTTGGAGATCCTTGGGTCCATTATCAATGGTTTTGCCTTGCCCCTCAAAGAAGAGCACAAGGTGTTTTTGTCGCGGGTATTGCTTCCCCTGCATAAAGTGCGAAGTCTTGCTATGTACCATCCGCAACTTGCATACTGTGTCGTTCAGTTCATCGAAAAGGATAGCAGCCTTGCGGAAGAAGTGGTAATGGGATTGCTACGATTCTGGCCAAAGACAAACTCGCAAAAAGAGGTCATGTTCCTGAACGAGGTGGAAGAGGTCTTGGATGTCATTGAACCTCCGGACTTTGCAAAAATTCAAGTACCACTGTTCCAGCAGGTGGCCCGATGCATTGAGAGTCAGCACTTCCAAGTGGCAGAACGTGCCTTGTACTTCTGGAACAATGAGTATATTGTAAACTTGATGGGAGACAACATCCAGATTATATTGCCGATTGTCTTTGGCAGCCTGTACGAGAACTCAAAAGCGCACTGGAACCCGTACGTATACCCTTCTCACACATTCAGCACTATCCATACGCTTGTGTACAATGCGCTGAAATTGTTTATGGAAATCAATCCAGCCTTCTTTGACCTGGTGTCCACAGAGCATCAGTACCAAATGACCACGGCCGAGCAGCGCCGTCAGGAGCGGGACCGAGCCTGGAAAAGGGTTAATGCGGATGCCTTGCGAAATTCTCGCAGGCATGGACTTCAGTTGCCACAGGATATACTTTCGTCGGGTGTTGAGGCAAAATCGGACACCTCGCGCAGACCTTCGCTCATTCACGATAAATGCGCGTTCAATGACATGATTCCCTTGGCCAAGTCACTGTCAGGACTTGCGCCGCCAGCTTTGAGTCTAGCCTCTTCAACTGGTGTGGTGCATGGCCTTCACCCGAGTGCGGAAGTTCTATCTAAGGATCCTCGGTCTAGTACACCCAACGCCGAAACGCTGTCGTACGAAGACCGCGAGCTTTCCCCAAACAGTACAGCAGGTACTTCGCACACAAGCGATTTCGAGGACGCTGAAACGAGCATTCTTCATGATCTTGCAGACCATATTGTACCTGCCTATTTGGAGCAAGAATAGCATGGCTATGTACATAGTCCCCAACGTTGGAACCCGCGCACACGAGTGGAGGTGCCTGGACGCGTCAAAGGATCACGCATTCATTTCCGCACTGCGACTAGCAATCGTTTGTACTAAGTCATTTAAATGCGACTGTGCCTCCTCCGACTCCTTCTCATAGAACTAATGTTGGCGTGATTAACGTACCGTGCATTTTTTGGCTAGCATCTTGTTTTCCTCTAACGCTTGATCACGTTTTGTCTGAGCACTCGATAGAATATCTTCAAAACTTTCTCGTATGAACCTGTACGTTAGAAAAATCGGGCGTACATTTTTCCGACAGCTCGGTAAGTGCGCGTCTCACTGCCGAGCCCATGGAGCTGTTCCATAACAAGGTCCTGAAGTTTTGCCTCGCGTTCGCGACTGCGCATCTGAGCCCGAATAATGCTTAGCTGGCGCTGAGAAGCTACCAGTCTTGATTGTATTTCATTGAGTAGCTTCATGTGTAAGTGTTGCTTTACACACCAAAGGCAAAGATTCCTCCGTCGGTGCCGACATGAATGAGGCGCGGCTACACTCGCCCACACGCTCGGCGCAGCGCTACTCCCACGTGACCCGTTCCACCTCCCTCCACGACGACGCGGTGCTACCATGTCCCGACGCGGAGGATCAAATGTGGTGTTTGGTACGTATCGCATGCTCACAGAAAGTTGGAAATATACCCTATGATGTATCTGAGGAGCAATTAATTAATGTATTTTCGGAAGTAGGCCGTGTGGTGGACTTCCGCCTGGTGAATGACCGCGACCAAGGCAAGTTCAAAGGCTATGGTTTTTGTGAATACGAAGGTATGTAGTGGGACGCTGACCTTCAGATGCAGAGACGGCGGCTTCTGCTGTTCGAAATCTCAACGACGTCGAGGTCGGCGGGAGGCCCTTGCGGCTTGACTTTGCTGAAGTGGACCCTGTGCTCGATGGCGGAGACCGCGCCGCTCGAGGTCGCACACCGAATGGCATGCCACCCATCCCCAGTGGTGTTGTGCCACCTCCTGGCGTGTCTTCTACAGATGCAATTACGCGCACGATTGCTTCCCTACCTCCGCACCAATTGATTGATATCCTAACACAAATGAAGTCACTCACGGCCCATGCACCTGAACAGGCGCGGAGCTTGCTCACGGCCAATCCCCAATTAGCATACGCCGTATTTCATGCCATGCTTATGATGGATGTGGTGGACCCCATGGTGGTCCGGCGTGTCTTGGGTGAAACGGGCATGACTCCCAGCATACCCCGCGCTGCACCTATGGCGCCTATGATGCAGTCCGTGCCTCCTGCATCCCATCCAATGGCACCAATGCCGGTGCAAGCACCGATGGAGCCCAGCCCCCCCGTGCCCACTTCAGCGCCGCCACCGCAGTTGGATGAGCAGCAGCGCATGCTGCTGCAACAGGTGCTGCAGCTCACGCCTGAACAGATCAACGCACTTCCGCCCGACCAACGAGCTAGCATATTGCAACTCAAGGCCCAGTTTGGCCACTAGCTTTTCTGTAGGATTACAGGCTCGCTTTCTCGGGGCACTCTTGCGTACAGGGCAGTGCAGGTCTCATAGCCTCTAGATCCAGCGGGTACAAACCAGAGAGGCTCTGTGTGATGACGGGGCTGACATGCTGTTGGATCGTCTGCCACACCTGTTCGGCTGTGCCGCTCGCATCGACGCGTACCCAGCGACCGCCCACGTACCGAACCAAGGACTCGACCTGATAAAACACGTGTCGCACTTTTTGCTGAAAGGCGCGCTTCTCGTATCGCTCTTCGCCGTAGGCAGCCCGAGCAGCTGCCGCGGCTTCGTCCAAATCCAGGAACAGTGTAATGTCTGGAATAGGAATGCCTGCATCAGAGCCAATGCACCAGTCCAGAGGAAGACCTTTGGCTCCCGTGTACGCAATACCAGAAAAGGCGTAGCGGTCGCAAACCACATGCTGTCCTTGTTGCAGACTCGCGAGAATAGAGTCACTGTTTGTTAGACAACATACGTACATCAGCTCCCAACGGTTGGCGGAGAACAAAAGATGGACAGCATGGTCATTGATGTCACTTTGCCGGGTCAAATAGTTATGAATCATAGTTCCAATGGCCGTAGAGCGGTCGGGGAACTTGACATGGCGCGCCTGTAGATGATGAACAAGGCGGTCCACCTGTGTCGACTTTCCGGAACGATCGAGGCCTTCGACAACGATGAGCGCACCGCGCTGATGGGACGAGGAGAAAGCCATAGGCAAGGAGGACTGCTTGGGGAGACTCTGTGCCGTCTTTGCCATCCATGCCTGTATACTGTGCAAAAGTGCTTCCGTCGCAGGACCACGGTAGTTATGATCACACTCAGGAAATAGCTCGGTGTGCACCGTTCCAGGCAACCGGCGCGGATGAGCAGTGAGTAGGTTGGCCAAGGCTGGAGCATCTTCCACGGGTACAATCGTGTCGGACAGCCCATGCGCAATAAATACTTGGATGGAAGGTGGCAATTTCTCGGCCATTTCGGGGGTAGGATAGTTACATTGCTGCTCGTGATGGTCAGGATAGACCCGAAACTCGCGTGTCTGTCCACGAACTTGCAGGGTGATCTGTGCATAACCCAACTCCTGAAACTTTTTTCCAAGGGTCCTGTCTTTTTCTCGGATGCGATACATGCGCAGACGGCCAGAGCAGAGGATCATGCGCCTGGGAGGCGGCAAAAGGCCTTTGGACACATCCAATGAAGTGAACTTGCTCGCAAACGTGGTAGATACGGTGCATCCTTTCGAGTGGGATACCATAGTATCCAGCTTATATCCAAACCTACGCGCCAGGTATTGGACTATATGGTTTGTGTGCTCAGCACAGAGCTGTGATTAGCGACCCCAACCTACCGCATAGTCGCCGACATTCCATTCGCCCGGCGTGTCCCCTTCGCCGCTACCTATCAGCATATACCACATACCTTAGATCCCATCGAAAAGAGTCCATGCCAAGAATCGTGGTCACTGGTCGAAAGAAGATGGCATTCTTATGCGATAGTAGACCATGCGTCAGAAGCGCGAGGGGCTTGTCCAGGCAAGAGCCATCCGCAGGGAGCCCTGTAGCACCAGGTGCATCATTGAGTCGCAATATACCGTGTAATCCATGTCCGCGGGAAGCTTCTTCTTCGGTCCCGCCAGGGAACGGAATCACAAGGGGCCACTCGCTCATGCTGATCGGGGCGCGTGCGACGCGCGCGTTGCGGGGGCGAGAATCACGTCACGTGCCTGAAAGGACGCGGCGTCGCTAGGAGAACGGCGGACTTTGCCGCCATGGGCAGGAAGGCCGAGGTGCAGCGCATTGCGCTGGAGCGCCTGATGGGCCCTGAGAGTATGTGCTAGACACTTACCACTAGTGATGGGCTCTGCCGAAAAGGACGTGCATTTTACAGATCCGAAAGTATGTCGTAATTTTTTGTGTGGCACCTGCCCACACGACCTATTCAGCAATACCGTACGTGCCTTGTGACTCACGACAGAAAATGGACATTGGTCCTTGCCCTAAATCCCATCTTGCACGATATAAGGAGTTATATGACGCCGCAGTAGAGCGCGGCGAGTCGTTCCCTCAGATTGTGTCCGACTTTCAGCGGAACATTCATATTTTCGTGACGGACATGGATCGGAAAATCAGTGCCAACAGGCGGCGTCTGGAACAAACGCCTGAAGAGATGGAGCGATTCAACGCTATGATGCGCGGCATCAATGAGATTGAAGAGGCTATTACGGCCGCCACCAGCGAAATGGAGTCTCTCGGTGAGCAAGGTCGTGTCGAAGAATCGCTGAAAGAACTTGAAAAAGTCGATGCACTCAAGGCAGAGCGCGCAGAAAAAGAAAAGGAACTTCAAACTCTGCAGGAAAACAGTGGCGCCAGTGGCCACCAAAAGCTGCGCGTGTGTGACGTGTGTGGAGCATATCTGAGTATTCTGGACTCGGACCGCCGCCTGGCCGATCACTTTAGCGGCAAGATGCATATGGGATACCAACGTCTAAGGGATCTACTCGCGGAGATGCAAACCGAGAAAAAAACGCAGCCAGACGCACCACGGTACAGTAGCGATACAGCGCGCGAGCGGCGACGGAGTCGGTCGCCCGTCGTTGCCCGACCTTAACAGGCCATGTGGAGCACGCGCCAGGCCCGTGCTTCTTTCCCTATAGACGTGAGCGTTACGATGAGCGAAGACCCACCTACCATGTCAGGATACATGCGCCAGCTGGCTGATCAAGTGCGTGTTAGGTGGCAAAGACGCGAGCCCGCGGCCCAACTGGCGCTGTCGGGCCCAGTGGTGCCCCCGGCCACCTCGAACAGTGCCTTTCCGCACCTATCCGAGGTGCAGCTGCAGCGTCTCTTTGGGGAGGAGAGCGAATCCACACTAGCCCGCGACGTTTTTAATACCTTGCAAGAGATAGAACGTGCGTTTTCTATATTTACACAGGACTGTATGCCACAGGGAATGAGAGTCAACGGCGCGGGGCCTGGGCGATCGCCGAAGTGCTACGCCGGTTGTCGGGCCCACCGGAGCGCATAGGCGCGAGCCAGCAAAATAGCCCGCAAGACGACGAGGACGCAGACTATGTCGCAGGTATGTCGGACAGCAGGGCGCGGCCGATAGATACCCGCCGCCGCACCTTTGCACCCCACGATGTGTTTAAGGCCATTGAACGGAATGATGTGGATCGGATCATGGCCATACGCGACGCCCAATTCGAGTTGCTTCTGGGCGTGGAGCAGAATGAGGCAGGCGCACAAATCTCGCGCACGCCCTTGGAGTATGCCATTAATCTCGGCCCCAAGTATCACCGAGTGTGCCTGTTTTTGGTCGGCGCACTGTCCCGCTATGTGAATCATATCCCTGATGATCATCCTCCCAGTGATACCCAAATGGTCTTGCTCCGCAAGGTTCGTACCAATCTCAAGTTGGCAATCGACCAGAGTCTGCTCCGCAACGATACAGAACTGATTGCGAGTTACCTTCAAGTGCTGGTCATGGCAGAGGGCACGGCGTGGCTTAGCAAGAGCGTAAAGAATGTTGCCTTTGAAGTGGAAGCAAGAGCATTTCAAACGCTACAAGAAGGCGGCTTGGTGCCGCAGCCGATTCAGACCGCCCACGATGCGGTCAGTTTGTTCCTTACCAGTCACATGCGCATGCGGCGGCAAACCGAACAGGTTGTCGTGGCAGCAGTGGACGACTATGTGGCGAATGCGACGGGCGACCTCGTATTGCTTGCCTTGTGGTCGCGCCTCGCACCCTCGCCAGGGGATGTGCCATTGTACGCGTTTGCACGGGACGACCGGTGCACGATCCTGTTCGGCGAATTTGTGAGTCGGCAGCGGGTAGCGCCGCCATCGGGACCCGCAGCCAAATTGTGGCGCCTCGCCGAGCGCATCGAGACGGCCCTACAAAGTGGATTGCATACACCCACAGCAGCAGAGCGTTTGACTCTCCTTTCTAATATCTTTCCATCGTAATTTATATACATTGATAGTATTGGATGCATTGCTGCATGAGTTGGAAGAGATGCTTCTCGTATTCGGCGCGGGTTCGAGCTGCCACCTGCTCGTAAGAGGCGGAGTCGATCGATTTGCATCGCACAGTAAAGGTAGCTGATACGGGCCGATGATCGGAGAGCGTTGCATCCCATCGCTTGTAGGACGTACACTGCACAGCATTCGGTAGGTACCCGCGATAGAGGATTCGGTCACAGTATGCAGGCACACGAGCTTTTTCGGAGGTGTCAAAGTCGTTCGTGAGGCGGTTGTATTTATACGTCGGGGCAAAGTGGATCGGCGCCTCCTGGAACGAGCGCAAGCGGAATTGAGGGTTCTCGCGCATTTGTTGCAATAGCTGGTCGGCACTCACCAAGTCGCCGTAGCGTTGCTGCTCAATCAGCTGAAGCACAAGTTCGCGGCGCATGTCGAGTCGGTAGTTTAGGTCGCCTGCAATGAGGCAAATCTCATGGTCCAGGACCATGGAGCCATCGCCTCCAAAGGCAAACGACGGGTCGTAGGCCTTGAGCTCACCAGGTATGGTGGACTGCAGGATATCTGCCGCGTCCGTATTACGCTGCCGCACGTTGCGCTGCCCGGCCGCCAGGTGGCAGTTGAGGAAACAAAAACTCGAGTCGTCCAGGATAAAGCGTGTAATGACGGCACCCTTGTTCCCGTAGCGCCCGCCAAGCCCCGTCTTTACCATGTAGCTGTCTACCTGTCGGATGCGCGGGTGCAACTCCGACTTGACAAACACAATGGTAAAGAGGCCGAGCATATTTTCCGCGGACAGAACGACAAAAGGCGACTCGGGTGGCATCACGAGACGCACATAACTCACCAGTTTGTCTAGCCACGCCTGGTAGCTGCTGGGCAGGCGCTCCTCGGGAGTCTTGGGTGCTTTTTTCGTCTTGCTACTGCCCAACAAGAGACGCTTGGCGGTAAGACGCTTGTCTTCAAGATCGATAAGCTCCTGGAACGCAAATACGATCACGTCGGGCGCTGTGACTCGTTCAGCACTTGTGCTGCAAGACGACCGCAAAATGCGTTGAAATAGGTCCATATTGTCGACCATACCAAATAGGTCGGAGGGCGAAGCGGCGCCCAGGTTGTACGTCGTGACCAGAACTTTCAGAGAATGGTACGTCGAGTAGGTCGCGGCGGACTGGCTCATTTGCATGTGCATCCAATCGACCGAGAGCGGTGCGTCCCAAAATGTGACAAAATGGTCCGCCCCTACGCTGCACACGGCCAGTTCCGTCTGCCCTTGCTGCAGCCCGTACGTGTCAAATAGCAAATCTGTCACCGTATCGCGGTGCGCTTGCCACGCCTTGGCCATGTGGTTGATCGTGGTGTTGGGCGCCAAAACGACGATACGTCCCGAGCGGGTACCCGCCCAAACTCGGTTCAGCACACCGGCCAGGGCATGGATGGGCTCGGAACAAAGCGTCAGCTGGTCCATGCAATGCCCTTGCGTATTCCACGCCGTAATGTGACCGGATTCGTGCCCAAAAAACACCACCTGCGGCAGACTGGGCAGCGCTGCCGAGCACGACACAGGGCCGAGGCCATCGAGCATGGGGTACTGCTCCGGCCTCGCCATTACATTGAACGGCCGCTCGTCCGACACAGGGCTGTAACACCGCACGTTCAAAACGCGTTGGCTTGTCTTGGTACCGGCGCGTGGTGCCATCACAGTCGAGCACACCCACAACAGGCTGCCTGCGACCGAGACATGGGAGAGTTTCGGCAGGTCAATGCGCACAGTCTCTGGCGTCGTATTCGCCAAACTGAGGGGCTGGGTGCGCCCCAGCCATGTGGATATCTTGCCGCTCTCGTCTACACACACGACCGCGCGGCCGATGCGCGCCACGAGACAGATCGATGCCTTGTGCACATGGGTGCGCACATTTGTGATATGGCCGGTGTATGTGTCGAGCTCACCCAGGTGTCCAGATGGCGTCCCGTACCATACGTAGCGCCCCGGGTCCGTGCGTGGGTCGCCCAAGGCTGGCGGGCAAAACGCCATGGCCGATACACGCAGCTCGCGCGATGTCGACGATATTTGGTTCGGACTGCCAAGTAGCGCATGGTGCTCCGCACTCTGCGCCACGACCCGTTCAGAGCTTGGTTCGGAAGCCTCTGGTGAAAAGTCGGCGCCGGGCCGCACCACCAACACGCGCATTTTATCTTGGGTGGCAACGACGAGCCGATCGCGGTACAGCGCTGCCGCACTCACAGGCGTGCGAAAAGGCACCGTGCGGTGCGGCTGGAACGAGGGCGGAGCGCGATTCACTTGCGACTTGTCGATCCCATCTTGGGCGCGCACAGTGTTCACCTCGTCGTCGTCGTCGTCGCTGCTAACGCCCGATGGCATCGTCGGCACATCGGAAAACTCGGTCGTGTCGGGTGTGCGTACCTGCAAGGTGGTGGCATCGCTGGGGAGTGATCGAGGCAGAACATGCTGTGCAGGCGCTCCGCCCTCGCTGGACGGCCCTATCGAGCGCGGTGGCAGATCAGGAGCAGGGGTCAATTCTTCCAGCAAAGGGCGTGATCGCACCGCATCGTGAGGTGAGAGTTGCAAGGTGGCGATGTTGGGAGGGCTCCGCGCGCTCAGAGGCCCTGGCGACGAATGCGGCACTACAGGCAGCGGGCGTTGTTGGTTCGACGACGGGGTCCACGATGACACATCCAACTTTTGGGGAATTTTCTGGGCCGATGAGGCGGCTAGCAGCTCCGCCTGGCTCGCATGTAGATCGCCCGGCAACAAGGTTTGCGGCGCAGAGGGAGCCACATAGCTGGAGCGCGCTGACCCAGATATCATATCGCTCTTGGCACGAACAAGGGGTGGTGGTGACTGAAATTGCTTCTGATGCACCCAGAGATCCTGTTCAGGAGGGATAGGAGGGGGCCGCGCCACACGCTCCTCTGGTGGATCGCGCTGCACGGACATGGGCGTGACACAAGCGCGTGGCGGCGCACCGCCCGCCCCTGCGGCTTGGGCCGCCGAGACCACCGAACTCCACCGTGCCACGTGCGTTCTAGGCGCGTCGTGCGGTCGCCGTCGACTTTGCGAGTATGGCGACGCGCTGGCTGTTTGGTACGCAGGAGGACGAACTACCCCCGTCGCCGGACTTGGAGCCAACGGAAGATGTAGTACCGGAGCAGCTGCCTTCTATCCTCGGTGAGAAGACTTGTATCGTGTACTACACCGACGCAACACGCGCGCCGACCATCGTGGAGAAGGGTGCTGCACCACCGTCCCCACCGCATGCCTACCCCATCTACCTGAACCTCGACATGTCGAGTGGGTGTGGCGGCAAGATCTGGCCTGCAGCCGAGGTGCTGGGCGCGTATATTGCGTCGATGCCGTCGCGATATGCGCCAGACGCGCCCGACCTGGCGCTGGAGCGGCATCCATGGCGTGGCAAGACCCTGGTCGAGTTGGGCAGTGGTACAGGTCTCACTGGCTTCTTGATTGCCAAGCTAGGCATTGGATGTACAACATGGATCACCGACCAGGCGCCCATGCTTCCCCTCATGGCAGAGAACGCGCAGCTGAACCCGGACATGATCGATCCGTGCCATGTGGCCGAGCTGAATTGGGGCGAGCCAGTGCCGGACAGCGTGCCGGCGCAGCCCGACGTGCTTTTGTTGGCTGACTGCGTGTACCGCGAAGAGGCGTTCCAACCACTTGTCGATACGCTCGCGGCCATGTCGACGCCCACCACAGAAATCTTGTTCTGTTACCACAAACGTCGACGTGCCGACAAGCGCTTTTTTTCCATGCTGCGTCGCTACTTTGAGCAGGAGGACGTTGCAGACGACGACCCTGCGCGCACCGAGGCGTATCGACGGAGCGGCACGTTCCTCATGCGCTTCCACAAGCGCGCCTAGGACCTACGAAATTTCGTCAGCATCGCGCGCTGCGAGGAACGCCTCGTGCAGTTTGACCTGGCGCTCGCGCTCCTTTTCGAGATTCTTTCGCCGCTTTTTGGCCAGGGCCTCGCCTTCCTTGTCGGCTGTTGGCAAACCTAGCTCATCCCACGCGCTGTACAAGTCGCAATGGGGCGGCTGGAACATGGCAGCTGGCGCGACACGGCCCTTTTCAAGCTGCTCGCGGCGCTTGGCAGCGGCAGCGGCCGCCGCCGCCGCCTTGCGCTCCGCCTTTTCGGCCTGTGCACGCTCCCGCTCGGCGCGCTGCGCACGCAGCTGCTCCGCCGGCACAAATTTGAACAACGCTTGGCCATCCTCTTGGTCCTCAAGCGCCACGCCCAAATCAACGAGGTCCACGTCACGAAGAGTGTCAGCGAGCTGGAGCAGCTCGCTCGCAGGCGCTTGGGAGCGCGCCAATTGGCGTACGCGATCGCGGAACGACGAAAGAACACGCACAAAAGGCGCAGCAATATCGTCACGGTCCACGGTGCTGTCTTCGGTCGTGGCGTAGCCCCACGTCAGGCTGCCCTCAGGGGCAGGCCCTTCACCCAGGCCAAGCATGCGCAGCATCCGCGCGACATACTGCGCAACGTTGCGCAGTACCGTCACGTTTAATGCGTCTCGAGACGTGGAACGCTCGTACACGTTGGCCCTCGATACGAGCTGCAACAGCAGATCGATACCGCGCGGCGTGTCAAAGTTGTCACACATGGCCGCACGGAAGGCACACTCTGTGTCTTCGAGTTTTTGCGCAAGGGCCTGCGCCTCGGGTCCATAGTGGTGATGCCCGTCGCTAAACGCCGGGCCCCGCGCACGCGCCTCGCGGTCGAGCGCGACGACCGCGGCAAAAAAGTTGTTAAACGATGTCTCGGCCGCTCGCACTTCGGTCAGAAGCGATTCACGAAAGTCCATCTTGGCGTGCCATGTCTGGAGCAAAAAGGCGAGGCGCAGCTGGCGCGCACTGTAACGCTGGAGAGCCTCGTCAATGCTGATAAAGTTTTTTAGACTCTTGCTCATCTTGAGTCCCTCAATGTGTAGGTGACCTGTGTGCAAAAAGTAGCGAATCCACTGCGTGCATCCGTGGTACGCCTCACTCTGCGCGAGTTCATTGTCATGGTGAGGGAACATGAGGTCCACACCGCCCGAGTGCACGTCAATCTCCGAGCCGAGTACCTCGGACGCCATCACACTGCATTCAATATGCCAGCCAGGACGCCCAGGGCCCCAAGGCGATGGCCACGATGGTTCGCCGGGCTTGGCACGTTTCCACAGCGCAAAGTCGGCAGCATTGCGCTTGCCACTGGCAGCCAGCGCGCCCTCGCCTTCTTCCAGCAGCTCGCGGTTTCCTTTGCTCCACGGCGCCAGCTTGGCATACGTGTGAACGCCACCGGGGCAGGATGCGCCATCAAACGCGGACGTGGCAAACCACACATTTTTACTTTCGGGCGACGCATCGTCGACGTAGGCAAAGCCATTCTTGAGGATGCCCTCAATGAAGCGTACAATCTCTGGGACATACTCACTCACGCGCGTCAACATCGTCGGCGGCTCGACGCGCAAACGGCGCATGTCGTTAAAGTAGGCGGCTTCCCAGTACGCAGCGAGCTCGCGGAACACGGCCGGGTCACTCACAGTGTGAGCGAGCGTAGTGTCCAGATGCGAAGAGAGCACATCCACACTCGCATCGATAAGCTGTGTGGCTTGTGTGGCAGACGTATCGCCTGCACCCAGCGCGATGGCCGCGGCGACCTGCGCATCGCGCGACTTTTGTAGCGCCTTGAACCACAGACTAAACTTGGGCATAGTCTGAGAAACCTCTGTGCGCCATGCCTCATCCTGCGCGAGCCGTGCGACTTGCTCCCAGCCACCTTCGCCGCGGCGCTGACGCTCAGCCGTGGCGGGATCGGCGGCGGCCTCGAGCGGTGGCGCTGGCGGCGCGAGTGGGGCGAGTGTGTGGCCAAAGTACGCAGTCCAGGCTTCTTGCACGAATTGGAGAAGAGCAGGCGACAGCTCAGCATACTGCGCGCGGAATTGCTTGAGCAGGTACTCCTGGCGCGCGCGCATAATGATTTTGTCGTCAATGTCTGTCACATTCATGACAAAGTTGACGTCGTACCCCAGATAGTCACGCAAAATGCGCCGTATCACATCCTGTGTTACATAGTTGCGCGCATGCCCCATATGACTGACATCGTACACGGTAGGGCCACAATTGTACCAAGTCACGAGACGCCCGCGCTGAGGCACAAAAGGTACCTTGGACCGGGTGAACGTGTTGTAAACCTTGAGCTCAGGTGCCGCCTCACGCGACTCTGGCACAGCCCATTCACTTTTTGCCTGGGTTGACATGGCCCTCCAGTGTGTGTACGTCCGCCCAGTAGCTCGCAGGACGACACGGAGCATGCAGGAAGACCCGTGGCGCCGTCGACCCCGGCAAACGCTGAGTCAGCAAGGCCCACACCGGCGCCAGCCGCGCAGGACGCGGCATGGCCGAGGCCGCCGACGACGCGTGGGACGGCGTGGACCTTGCGCCTCTCGTGCGTCTCGCGCAGGATGAGGTTGCACGTACACTCGATTCGATCCTCGAGTCCAAGACATTGCTCGTGGATCCGGAGCTCGCTGGTCCTCTTGGGCTTGTAGCAGACCTGGCGGCGCTGCGCCAGCGAGGCGTCGAAAAGATGCTCTGGCTGGAAGAGTCCGATCCGGACGCGCATCCGGTGCGTGTACATGCGCCTACGCGCCATTTGCTTTATATATGCCGCGCAGAGACGCGCTGGGTGAAGACGATCGCCGCCCACTACGCGGCCGACGTGGCGACCTCGTCCGACGGCCGCCTTCAGTATGCATACACAGCGGCGCTCGTACCCCATCGCACTGAGCGGTGCCTGCACTACCTCCGGGAGCGCCAATTGCTCCCAGCTGTGCGCGTGATCGACCTATGCCTCGAATTCACCGTGCATGGCCCTGACGTGCTCAGCCTCGAAGACCCTGGCGCGTGGTCGCAGCTGTTTCTGCACGGCGATCATACTGTGCTATTCCATGCCTCACAGGCGCTCATGACACTGCAGAGTCTCTGGGGCCTATTTCCACGCCTTGTGGGCAAGGGCGACTTGGCGAATCGGCTCTGTGATCTGCTCGTGCGTCAGCGGCGCGAGCTGCTGGCGTCCGACGCGGAAGGCGCCCGGCCCCTCGCTGCATCGTCACAGATTGACGCACTGATTGTGCTCGATCGTACAGTGGATGTAGTGACGCCGCTCTGCACCCAGCTCACGTACCTGGGCCTCGTGGACGAGGTATTGGGCCTGCACCATGGTTTTCTCACCGTAGATGCCGCCTGGGTGGGCGGTGCGGCATCCAGCGGCACGGGAGCGCAGCGCAAGGTGCGCATGGATGGTAACGACGATGCATTGCTAGCCGCCATTCAGGACGACAATTTTGCCATCGTTGGCGAAAAGCTGCATGGCATGGCACAGCGGCTCAGCCATGACTACGAGGGGCGGCATAATGCAAATACTGTGCAAGAGCTGCATGCATTTGTGAGCCGCTTGGGCTCTTTGCAGACGGAACATGCGAGTTTGCGCCTGCATACTCACATTACCGAGCACCTGCTCAGCATCACCCAGTCAGAGCGCTTCCATCGCGTACTGGAAATCCAGCAGAACCTCGTGGCAGGCGCGCCAATAACGCCACAACTACAGGCCATCGAAGAGCTTATGGACCTTGGAGCGCCGGCGCTCGAGGTCATACGCCTCGCGTGCCTTGCCTCGTATCTGCACGGCGGTGTCAAGGCAGCGTGGCTGGATACATTTACGACCACTGTGGTGCACATGTACGGGCACGCCTACCTTCCCCTGCTCCTTGCTTTGCGCCGCCTACAAATTTTGTTTGTGGCGCCCAGCGCGCCCAAAGGGGCGCGCGCATCGACGTGGGCGCAGGTGGCCCGGCCTTTGCGCCTTGTCGATGACGATGTGGACGAACGAAAGCCCCACGATATTTCGTACGTGTTCAGTGGTATGGCACCCGGGTCTCTACGGCTTGTGCAGAGTATTTGCCAGCACGAGCGTACACTGCAAGCGCTACAACAGGGCGGGGAAAGGCCAGTGGCTCCCCGAATCGCAGGATGGCACGATGTGGATGAGGCAGTGCTGGCGTTGCCAGGCGCTACGTTTGATGTGATGCAGGCCGATGAGCCGCGGAGCGCCCAAGACGGTGACCGAGTGACGACCACGCTGGTCTTTTTCGTGGGTGGCGTGACCTATGCCGAGATTGCGGCGCTGCGTCTCATGAGCCGGCAGCAGCGGACGCGCCGCTTTGTCGTGGCGACCACCGGGCTCGTCAATGGGACAACCATGCTGCAGGGACTCTGTCATCTCGCTACATAGACCATGTACATTATGCTTCGGCGCCACGCAGCGCCGAGGTCGCCAAACAGCCGTGCACGACGCCCAACAAATGTTTGTTCTCCAATGCTGCGGCCACACGCTCCTTGTCGTTGAGTTGCTTGTTAATGGCGCCCTCTGATTGGTGTGTCCCCTCGCGAATAGCAATGTCAATCTTGTAGCGGGGCGGCAGTGCACGCATAAGGCGCACCCGCAGCGAAAGGCCAATGAGGGTAGCCATGCTGCAGTGGGGAATCGTGGGCGTAAAGGCGAGTCGCACGGTGGGCGCACGACGCACGCTGTGATCGCCTTCATCCACAGTGATATCTGCTTCGTTCACGACGGCAAGCTGTTCCAACGTGAGGGGATGCTCGGGGTCCGTGACAGAGCGCACGAGGTCAAACACCTCGCGTGCATCGAGGGCCTCGGTTGCCTCGTCGTCCGCTGCCTCCTCATCCGCTGACACAAACAGCGAGTGATTTGGCATGAGTGTTTCATGCTGCCACCACGCCTCGTCGCTTCCAAGGTGTGCCGCAGCACGGGGGCGCTGCGCCCGCGTCGCATGCACGACGGGGTTCGCGTTGTCCATGGCCAAAAGGTTCGCCGCCACCGGCGAACCTCCACAGAGTGACAAAGCCAATCATCGTCTATCGTCTACGAGCGCAAGGGTCGGTCCGACGCCGAAGCGGTCGTCGCCTGGCTGGGCTCTTGCGAGAACGAGGGCGTGGTTGTGGGGGAGCCAGGGGTTACGTGTGTCGAGTCCATCATCGAACTGTTCAAAAATGCGTCCATAAGGTCTTGTTGGCCATTCCATGACATGAGGTGCGACGGAGCCCATCGCCCATTCGCGTCCGTCGCGTCCAAGTGGGAGGGCATCGATTCGGACAGTGCAGAAAGGGAGGAAGGCAACGGCATGGATGAGGGTGCCATCAGATCCGAGTCCTTCTCATGCAGCACACTCATCGAGTGTGAGCGCTGTGGCGCCACACTGATGGGCATAAGCCCTAGGCCTTGGGGCGCTAGCCAATCTGCCGCGACCATGGCGGGAGACAGCGTAGACATGCCTGGTGCCATATGAGAAGAAGACGGGTAGATATCGGGGCCGAGCCCTAGGCTTGATTGGGCCGACCTCGACGGCAAGAGGAACTGCGAGCTGGGTTTGAGCGGCGATGTATGGGCGTCTTGGCCGGGCAGCGCCACCCGCTCTGCTGGCGGCGCACCTGCGCCGCTCAAGGCCCCTCCTTCGTCCACCTTGACAGGGTCGCTCACCGCAAGAGGCGAAGCTTGCGTACGGACCAGCGTGGGCATCGGTGGCGGGGTGGTCGTAGGGCGCAGCAGGTGGGCGTCGGGCGGCGCAGGCACCGACGGATGCGCCGGCGGCACCAACGTGCTCCCGCTCGTAGCTGCTGGCATGGACACGGTGCGCCCCATCATTTCACCGCCCCGTGGCGATGCGCCCAACGATAGGGACGCGGAGGGCGCTGCCGGCTTGGGCTGCAGCTGCAAGCCCAACAATCCCTTGTCGCTCGTGTCGGGGCGAGGCGTAGCTCCCAGCGTAGGACTTGCAGGGGTCGGCGTCATAGCAGGCGCCGGAGCGCGGTGGGGCGTCTGGAGCGCGGTGGTAGCGGCCGAGCTAGGCGACAATGGCGGTCCTAGCACCGACACGCGTGGTCTGCCAGGCTCGCGGCTCGACGACTCGATACACTCAAACTCCCACGCAAGCACGCCCAATACATCGCCGAGACGGCTCCCTGGGCTCGTACCAGAGTCCGAAACGGCAGGCGAGCCCGTTTGAGGGCCATGGGGTGCGTCTTTATGAGGCACCACAAACTCTTGCACAAAAGCCACGCCAGCGACAGCCATGCCCACCGAAGCGCGCTCGCTAGGCTCTTTGCAGTACGAGTTATCAATAGATGCGCCGGGGTTTTTTAAGAGCCGTTGCGAATGGTTACGACTCAAAAAGTCGGCCCAAAAGTCGGTCGCAAACGGCACCTGGTACGCCCACGCATATCGTGCGTCGCCCGGCACAGGCGAGCGCAGCACCGTGGACGCGTCATCGGTGGAAGCGGCAGTGCGAGAGTCCGAGCGCCCCCGTGCGAGTGGCCGGGGCGCTTCAAGCCGCTCGACAAGCGTAAGTACACACTTGCCGTGCGAATAGATAGAAAGAACCACGGACAAGGGCGCATTTTGGGTGCTGCCCATCGACAACGCAACACCGAGACGATCATACATCGGGGCCGATGGCTCGGCGCGGGGCAGCGTGAGAGGGACATGCACATGCACAAAAGGGCAGGCCATGTGGCGGTGCATCTCTGTGAGGTGAGGAAAGCGGAACGACGTAGCAGTCGGTCCATTGCTGGGAAGTACAGGCACCTCACCGCCCATTTGCAGCAACTGAGACATGGCCAGCGTATCCATGTTCGTGTACATGTGCCGGTCGTCCGACTTGCTCGAGTAGGCCCAGAGCGAAAAGGCTGTCGGGATAAACGTCGGGAGCGGATCCACATCGTACAATGGGACCCACTGCGCCGGCGACGTTTGCCGCACACCGGTAGGCGGCAACGTGCGTGCTGCTGGGTTGGGTGAGGGCGAGGACATGTGCATATTGTCTAATGCACGCGAGATGAGACCCGTAGCCGGCGACTGCGCGGGCGAGTGACTCGGTGGTAACGGGCTGCCCACCGCTGGGGTGGCTGAAAGCAGCGGCGACGGAAGCACATCCGCCGAGGAAGGCGCCAGTGAAAAGCCCAAGAGCCCCATGCTGTATTCGGCGAGGGTGTGGGCGTACATCATACCACCCGCGGGTGTATAATAGTCCTCCTCACTCGTGGGCTCCGCAATCAACTGCTGGAACTCGAGGTCACCCCGCTTTACATTCTTGAGTACTTGAATGTGGCTCGAAACTTGTTTGCGCGAGCGCATCTTGCCGGTTTTACGCTCAATATAGTCCGCAATCAGCTCATTGCGCCCGCATGGCTTTCCATGAACGAGCACCTTGCGCCGACCCAGCTTGGGTATGAGGCGCAGCGCCTCCCAAAAGGCGACTTCGACATCGTCGGGCCACACGTCCGTGGTCGACGGTCGTGTGCTGCGCTCGCGCGAGGCGCGGGGCTGGGGCGAGCTGTTTTGGCGCTGCATCATCAGCGGCGCCGACATGGGTGGGCCCATGGAAGGCGACGCCGTCGGCGGCGACGACAGGCCAGGCGGGCCATGGAAAAAGCCCATCTGGTCGCGTGTGGGCCACGGCGCACTAACGCCGCCGTAGCTGTTGGCGCGACGCATCACAGGGCTCTCGTGGAATGAGGGGCCCGGCAGGCTGGTCGGCGAGGTCCCGCTCACCGACGCAGTGCGTAGCACGGTGCGGTGCGCCAAGGGCGACAAGTTGGCGCCGATGGACTGGTTCTGCAGGGACACGTCCGCACTGGACGAGGGCGATGGTGACTCGGGCATGTTGAACGAAAGCATGGATGGGGCAAAATACATGGAGCCGTTGGGCCCAGACTGCGGCATCATCATGCCATACGGCGAGCTGCTCGGGTCGGGACGGACCGGCGAGGAGAAGGAGGGCGGTGATAAGCGCCGCCGCTTGCCATCACTGGAGAGAGGGGCACCAGGTAGCGTAACAGGCACGGGCGACGTCATAGGGCCCGGCATGGTGCCCATCGGGAGCTGCCGTAGCTGGGATGGGGAGAGGACAGCAGCGCTATCGACGCCCGTTTCGCTAACGCTGTGGGACATGGGGGACGAGAAGGAATGTGCATCGAGATCCAGTCCCGACGGAGGAAAGCCAGCTGCCATGGAGGGCATGCCCATATAGACACTGGGCGTCATGGCGCTCCGTGGTCCTATAGGTGAGGACACGGGCTGGGAGGCGGGAAAGTAGAACATGAACCAAAAGACCCCGAGCCCAGGTCACACGGAAGAAGAAGAGGGACGGCGCGGAGCAACAAAAGACCACCGATGCCCGTGTGTCGGCACGTTGCGTCACGCTAGGTTCGAAGCAGCACGATAGCCTGGCAGTAAGGGTAGCACTCGCGCGGTGCAATGGGCCCTTGCGGATCGGGGTGGGCAGCTTCTGAGAACGACGCGTCGTGATGCCACCCCCCGCGCTTAACTACGGTACTGCTTGATTGGCCCCGGCCGACCAGAGCCGCGCCCTTTGGCCAACCCTGCCGCAAGGGGGGGCCCGTGCTGAGTCAGCGTAGGACGCCACCCCCCCTCCCGGGACTAGCACGGGCGCAAGATCTCAGCACTCTGGTGCTGGACGAGTCGAGCGGTCTGTGGTGAGTGAGTCGTACGCACTTGGTTCACGGTGTTGCTCCATGCCTGCTGTTACAAACAACAACCACGTACCTCGACTTGCCAAGCAGCCGCGCGAATGCGCGCGCGATCCTCCATAGAATCAAACTTCCACATGTGAAACACGCGGTGCAGTTCGCCGACGCGCGTAAACCATGCGCCCAATGGCTCTGTAAAAGGGCGACGCGCCTCGAGGCCCTGGCGCCTAGGTGTTATCACTTGATACGCACCAGATGCGCTCCCACTCCAGCAAATGGCCTGGCTGCAGTTGGTAGGTGCGTAGCTCATACACGCTGTCACTCTTGGCCCAGTCGAGATGGTTTTTCCAGAACGTAAAGGCCTGCGTGAGCCAGTTGCGGCGGTGCTGCAGCAAAGGCGCCATGCGCTGTCGGTACTCGATCAGTAGAGGGTCCGAGCGGAATTCACGCGACACCCTATCGAAACCCTCGTAGCCAGTGTAGCGCCAGATGTGGTCTAGGTAAGTATTGGCACGTACAAAAGTGGCCCATATCGCCTACCACGACCTCCCAGCTGCCCATGTGCACCGCCGCATCACCATACTTGTCGTCCACTTGCTGCGTAATGCCGCCCCTTCAATGAGTAGCAAAGACATACACAGTCTTCTTGTACTCTTCCACATGCTCCGGCTTGACAGCCACACCTATCGTCAGTGGCTGATCGTACGCTGAATCTCGTAAATGTAATTGTCCGTCGAAAGCTTGCCGGCAGTTACTTCAGCTCCGCCCTCGCCATGCAAGATGGTCTACATGAGCATATAGTACGTACATGGAAAAGATTTCCATTTGCACGCAGCGCAGAGGTGTGCACCTGCCTAGCACCCACAACAACGTTCCGCCACATGGAAGTACGTGGTGCCTCGCGTTGGGAACACCTCCACCTAATGGGTATCGAGCTCTACCGACTCGAGCAGCCGCACCGACGCAGGATCGCTCTGTGCTGGCCAGAGCAGGATGGTGTAGCCATTTTCACCAGTGCACAGTACGCCATGCTCCGTTTCACCTGCGCGCGTATGTCCTTTGCGGCGCACCTTGCGTGCACGCTGCGCGGCTGTATAGCCATCGTCAGGCGGCGCCATCCCTGGGCGTGCTCCGCTGCCGAGCGGCAATCCATGCCCTGGGTACCTAGACTGCCATGCGATAGGCGTATCTGTAAATCCCCACACACTGATCGCCACACACGAATGGCGCGCTTCTGCCCAGTCCCACACGAGGCCCCAGCACTGGGCCACCAGGGCGGGCGGCAAAAGTCCTGCCACTTGCATGTGCAGGCAGGCGCCAGGCGAAAAATCAGGCGGGGGCGCGTACATGCATACATACGGCTCGCACCGATCAAAGGCGCGTAATCGCGGCGATGCAAGTGCCATGAGTCCTGCCCACTCGAGCCACGGCTCCACGTCGTGAGAACCTGGCACGTCAGGGCGCGGTACCCATACATCTTGGTGCAAGCGGGCGAGGACATGTGGGGCAACAGGCCGTACATGCATAGGAGACACGAGAGCCTCTGGAAATGCCATCGGGGCCCAAGGACGGGGGAGCGCGTCGGGTAACGCAGGCGGTGTCCACACAAACAGGCACGGCCAGGACGCTCGGTGATGCCGGGGCGACTGTGCGGTGCGTGCCTCGTCCCAAGCTGCGAGGCACTGGCGTGCGCGTTCATAGCCACGCTTCCCTGGTACAAACGATGGATCAGCGAGGGGTAGCTGGACCATGTAGCGCGAGACAGCCCCGCTGTGTCGATCGCCCATGCGTCCCGACGCCCCGTGCGAAAATCGGCACGGACGCCCCACCAGGCCGAGCTGTTGGTATGTGTCCTTACAAACAGACAGAATGAGCATGCCCTGACCATCAAGACAAAATGTATCGTCGGAATCGAGGCGAGTCATGCTCAAGGCGTACAGGGAGCCGGTACGGATATACTGGGCCACGAAAGCCGGCTCGAGAAACAGGGTCAAGGGTACCTGTGCCCAGCACGGACCCGGCCCTGCCTCTTGAATAGCATGTTCCAGCGCTGCTTGTAAATCATCAAGGCCTGGTGACGACGGCACAACGACATGAAGCTCATGTCAGTGTTTTTTCACGTACGGCATGGTTGAATGGGTGCGTATGAATAGCATCCCCAAGTGCCGCGCGTGTGCCTGCCTCCCACGCAAAAGCACTATGAATCACACGCCCCGGGCCGCCTGGCGCTCCGCGCAAGCGGTCTGCGCGCATGGCGCTCCGCTTACGCTTGTGCGTGCTGTGCCGCGACATGGCCGCCTACGACGTCGCACGAGCCGCCGTCGAAGAGCCACGTGTGATGATATAAGCCTTATGCATGCCGCGGGGCCTCCACGCGCGATGGCCGAGGCGTAATTCCCTGGGACGACGGAAACGGCCCGCGTCTCGTCTTGCACCCCTGGAGCATGTCGCTGTTCAAAAAAGCCCAGTCGGCTGTGGCGCACAACTCCAAAATCCCGCAGCTGGGGAACAGTGATTTAAAGCCTTTACAGGAACTGATCCACACGGAAAAGGCGTTTGTTGCATCGAACGCCAAGGTTGCCACAGAGACCCAAAACACAGCCGATGCCTTGCGTGTATGGGCGAGTGGTGAAGGCGATGACCTGGAAGATGTGCTGCCCAAAATAGCACTGTTGTATGAGCACTTGAGTCGTGCCGAGTCGCGCTATAACTACTATGTATCGACCATGCGCCTGCATCTCAAGTCGATCCGCACACGCGAAGAAAAGTATGCCGAGCTCAAGGGCCGCCGCCGCACGCTCCTCGGAAAAATTGAAAGTATGGAACGCAAGCTCTCCAAGATGGGCCCTGAAAACAAAGACCTCGCCAAGGTGACCAGCAGCCTGCGTGAACTGCGCAGCGATATGGAGGTGCTAAACAATGAAATGGCGCACGAAGAGGCAGCGCTCGGCGACTATAAACGGCGCACCATCGCCGAGGCGCTTGGACTCAAGAGCGGCGGTCTCATGGAACTCGCGGAGAAGGCCATTGTGGTGGCCGAATCGTGCCGTCTGCTCGTCGAAGAGATCCCGCTACAGCCGACTATGCCTGGCAGCCAGCGTGCGCCGTACCGCAACGAGGCGCGGACGCACCGCCTCCTGCAGGAGGCGGTGCGTCAGCTCGAGACGATTCACTTTGAGCCGCGCGAGTCGCAGCTAAATGTGGACCGCGCGCAAGCGTCGCCCGTATCGCCGATGGTCGCCCCGCCCCGCCCCGAGGGTATGGAGATGGGCGCAGCGAGCCTCGATGCTAACCAGGGTACATTTGCTAGCAGGGCCAACGCTCCTAGTGCTACGCCAGGTGTCCCAGCGCATGGCATGCAGCTGCTCGATGACCGTGAGCAGGGTAGTCAGGGATGGGTCGCTCCCGAGGCGCCTGTGCCGCCCGCTGAGGCAAGCTCGGTGGCCCCTGGCCTGCCAACGGTGCACGAAGGCCTTGATACCCCGTATGGGTGGGAGGAGCCTTCGCGTCGTTATGCAAGCGCACCGCCTCCGCCGCAGCCGGAGATGTACGTCCCTGACATGGGCGCTGGCATGATGGACGATGCCATCCCTTCGTTCCCTCCTGCGCCGCCTGTCGCGCCTGATGTGGCGGTGGAGGACAGCACGGAGGATCGCGCGTACTTTGAAGGGGTCGGCAGCACCAAGGCGCTTCAGGAAGCTGCCGCACGCAGTGGCGGCTTTCCGTCGCTGGACACGATGAGTCGCGGTAATCAGATGACATCATACATGCCGGAATATGGACAAGTCTTTTCGCCTTCGACACTGCGCCCCATGGGACCTAGCGCGCCACCGCCTCACCTCTTGGCGCCGGAGCATGCGGCTCCTAGGGGCCAGTCGCCCGTGGGCTCGCCTATGGGTCTGCCTACGGGACCGCCTTCTATGCCTCCGCCATCAATGGGTCCGCCTTCTATGCCTCCGCCATCAATGGGTCCTCCTCCTATGGCCCCGCCATCAATGGGTCCTCCTCCTATGGCCCCGCCAACGATGGCCCCACCACCTTTCTCTTCGCCGCAGTCGTATGCATTACAGTCGTATGCGCCGCCGCCGCCCCAAGTCCATGCACCTGCACCTGCACCCGCACCTGCGCCTGCACCTGCGCCTTCGATGGTCGCTGCATCTGCTGCGCCCGCTGCACCCCCCTCGGAACCGGCCGTGACTGTGACAGCGCCTGCACCAAACTACGAGCCGAGCGCACAGGCGCCCAGTACGCTTCCCGCGTACCTAGTGTCCGAGTCAACGACGCACTCGCTCGAAGATGCGCGACCACAGCCGGCCATGCCGTCGAGTGGCTACATGCCCTACATGGCCGGCACAAAGCCACTCTCTCTTACTTCCTAATCGCTACCGTCTCTTGTACCATAGGGCCATGAGGGCCATACTTGTGCTGCCCAAAAGAAAGCTTGCGACGTCGCGCCATGAAATGGTCCACATCCCGCGCCACCGCTCTGCGATGCCCGAAGCACGCGGCACTTGGCGTCGAGGCCATGCGTCGCGCACCCACCGCTCGGCCGTCGCTTCGTCCAGACGCGCGAGCGTCTCGAAAGAAAATGCATCGCAGACCCGCGACATCCATGCCATGCGCTCGCGTGCAAGATCAGGCGACGGTGCATAGGCTCGCAACTTGGCGCGCAAGTCACCTACACGCTCGATGGCCTCACCCACACATGGGGGGAGCGCCGCCTCGAGCCGCTGCCGTACGAGGCGCGCGAGGCGTGGGCCCCGGCCATTTGTCGAGACCAGCACCTGCAAGGGCCCTCGACGAATCATCGAGCCAAAGTAAAAGTCGCAGGCATCCGGCACATCAGCCACATTCACGGGAATGCGCCGCGCGCGGCTCCATGCACACACCTCCCGGCTGCGTTCGGCATCATCCATGGCCGTTAGAATCATAGCATAGTCTTCTTCTTTGCACTCAAGCTGCGCAGGATCGTGGTACAGGTCGTTCACATACGTATGAATGGTCCCATCGTCGATCCAGGCGCGCACATCGGGATGCATATGTGCCGCGGGCGCTAGGAGCGTGATGTGCGCGCCGGCCGCAGCGAGATGCACGATACGACTCGCAGCGACTTCTCCCCCACCAATCAGCAATACAGGCCGTTCATGCAGCTGCCACACAATCGGGAGGCCGCCATGCACCTGGGTGCCGCGACGCTTGGGCGTCATGGAGCCAGACCAAGCGTCGCGGCCTCCACTTGAGACGGTTGCCGAGACGCCGCATGAGCGACGAGGCAGGGCCGACGCGCATGCGCGCGGCGACCACCTGGGAGCAAGTCGTCGAGACGACCTTTTTGCCTCTGTGCCTCCTTGGTCGTCTGCCGCCCACCCGCGTACAGCTGCCCGAGGCGCCGGCACCGACGGGGACAGTGCCGGCGTGGTGGGGCACGTGCCAGCACATGCTGCTGACGAACCTATGGGTGACGTGGTCGGACGCGTTCCGGCAACACGATTGGTACGAGACAGTGCTACAAGGCTGGTTCGTCCCTCCCGTCGATTCATTGGGCGCGGCGCAAGTGTGGACGCATACCCTGGCCACTTGCACGGCGCTGCTGACGGTGCGCGCGCCATGCCATCCCGCCACCCTCGAGGCCTTGACGTATGTGGTAACGCGCCTAGAGGCATCTACCGTCTTTTCTGCATCACTCCAGGCATGCCAGGATGAGCCGCATGCTGCTCGGAGGGATATTCAGTGGGCCGAGGCGGCCGCTCAGATGAGCGCTCTGCCCACGCGCGTCGCCAATGTATATGGCCCCCAGGGCGCCTCGGCCGCGTCCGTTCTTGATCCATACAAGGCATGGGTCCCTTTGCTGGCCGTGGCCATGGTCCAGCACTTGGACGAGTCGAATGCCGAGCTGATAGCCGTCCTCCTAGCGCGACTGGCGCGCGCAGGACACGTCACGCCGGCGTTTTGGGAGGCGGCTGCCCCATATGTGCTACAACAAAGTGGCGAGGCATGGGAACGTATATGGCACGGTATGGAGGAGCGCGTGTGCGAGACCATGTTGCTCGCCCTCTTGCACATGTGGCAGGAGCGCATGGAGTGCACGCCGTACGCGTACCCTGTCGCAAAAGACGAGCGTGCCCCAGGCACGGAAGGCCGTGCTTTTCTTACCACCGATGCCATGCGATACGCGTACAGTGCGTATCGTATGCTGGTCCTCGTCGCTGGCGCGGCTGATGCGCCACGCTGGTCGTGGGCGCGCTTGGGCACCGCCACAGATACAGCCACGTATGCACCATTGTTGTGCGTATCTGTGGCGGCCTGGGCCATGGAGGCCGATGGTATCGAGTCGCTGGCCGCGCTCTTGCGTGGATGGAGCGATGTGCGACGGATCACGCGCGCGTCGCTAGCGCAGGAGGAAGGGATCACGACGCTCGTCCTCGTAGCGCTGCGGTATGTGCGCGATGCCCCCGAGGCGGTACGCACGCATGCTACATCGCCTGCTATTCTTCGTGGCGTTGCTGCTCATATGGAGCATCATCATCCGGCGTTCCGGCGTCTCGGTATGCTCGTGGCCGAAGTCCTCAGTGCGGCAAGTGGCGTCGAGCGCCCGCTGCGCTTTCCCGACACAGTATGGGAAGGGCGTGGTGATGGGCGTGAAACATGCCGCGTACTGCGCGCGCTGTACGACCGTGATGGCCCCCTGTGGCCCTCCCAGGACGTGATTTGCTGGGAGATGGAAAAGCGATCCACTACACCACCTCCCAGGGCCCCGGCACCGATACGCAAGTCGCCGGTAACGGTAGCACTACCACGGCGTGTCCCGCCGCGTCCATTGGTGGTCGACTTGGAAAGCGAGGCGAGTGCGCCGCCTTTGCCGGCCATGCATGCGTTGGCGCTCGACGACGAGTCGGACGACGAGGTATACGACGAGGTATACGACGAGGGCGATACATCCCTGATGCTAGACGCGGCACTACGCAAAAAAGCCAAGGTGCCCGTGTACATCTACGAGCTGGTGCCCCTCTTGCGCGAGCGTGACTATACGGCGAACCGTCTCGCACTCAAACATGCCGAAACGCTGATCCGGCGCAAAACGGGCTGGGGCAACGAGATTGCCGAGCATGCCGTCGATGTGGCAGTGGCGCTTGCGTCGCTGCAGGATACCTACGACCTCTGTGCATTTGAGGAGCGGCGTACGCGTGCGCTATCTGCGCTGTGCATCGCAGCCCCTGGCCCTGTCGTCGACTGCTTGTACGAGCAAGTCTTTTCGCCACACTATGCGCTCGCTCAGCGCTTGTCCATGTTGCGTGCGGTGGCCATGGCAGCACAGGAAATGGCTGGACTGCCTGTCGTCGAGGCCGTCGCCGCGTCTCGTCAAGGGGCCGCATGGGCGACCGAACGCGCACGCGCGTATGGCAGCGAGCAGCTCACGCAAGATGCTCGTACCCGTCCGCGCGAGGTGGTGCAAAGTACGCGCATCGCAGCGCCGACCGCGCCGTGGCAGGTCCGACCAACGGTGCCGTTTACGCAGGCGGCGGCCCAGGCCTTTCTTTTCCCCCTCGTGCGGCGTTGCGAGGCGGCCTTGCAGCATGGCTCGCGCACGTATGCGGGTAGCGATGCTACCACATCGCCGCCTGTCCTAGCGGCCGTGCTGCATACGTTGTGTGTGTTGTGCCAGGCCGGTCGAAACGCGCCCTTTTTTGCGACGCGCATCGCCCCCGATGTTTTGCTCTTTGCCGAGCGATTGAGCTCGCACAAGGATACGTCTGTGGTGGAAGCCGCATTCGCGCTCATACTCGTGGTGCTGGACGCCGTGAGTGAAGCAGGCAGCGCCCACCTATTGGCGCGCGAACAGGCGCCCCTCTTGGTGCGTTTGCAGAGTGTGGCTGCCTCTCAACTCGCGGGGCACGACACGGTAGAGTCGAGCGCGGCCGCTGTTGTGCTACGCATCAGCGAGATGCAAGAGCAAGTCCGTCAAGCCCTTCTTAGTCTATAGTGCGCGTACAAGGGTATGGTACAGAGTAGAGGGAGCCTCATACGAGGCGGGTGCGCTTGTTGGCCTCGTCGAGGCCGTGCGAGCCGAGCATGTTGCCATGGTCGAGCGCACCACTCGCATCGTGCGCCACAGCACCCTGGCCGAGGCCCACATCGAGGTTCTGCTCGCCATGGCCAGTGTGACCAGCGCCGCCTTGGAACGCCGCCTGTCCGCCAAAGCGCTGGTCGCCGTAGGCAGCGGCTGGTGCGCCTCCGGCATGCTTGTCGCCGCCGGCCGCATGGCCCGCCTCGGTCATACCGAGCTGCGCACGCAGGCGTTCGACCTCGCGCCGGCTCTCGTCGAGCGACATGCTCAGGTCGTTCATGGCCTGGTCCATGAGCAGCTTCTCGAGGGTCCACTTTTCAATGTTGCTCGCCTCGTTGTTCTTGAGGTCCTGGATGTAGCGCACCGCGGCAATGATGATCGAGCCCTTGTTCGTATTCTTCACGTCGCAGCCCGGCACAATCTGCGAGAGTTGCACAATGCCGTCATTGATGGCAGAGCGGCGGCGGCGCTCGACCTCCTTATGGTTGTCCTTGCGCTGACGGTCCAGCTCAGGCCCCTTTCGCTTGTAGCGGGTGCTGCTAAGCCCGTGGTCACTGACAAACTTGGCATCCATGCCGGCCTCTGTACCGAGGCCGTCGCGACCACCGAGATGTGCTTGCGAGGTAGGGGGGAGCTGGCGACCGGCCAGCGTGCCCATGGCCGCCAGGGCTGCTGCTGTCGCTGCCGGATCGTGCGCAGCCGAAGCACCCTTGGAAGTGCCGTGAACGTGGCGACTGGTTGGCAGATCGTGTTCCATGCCGGGCGGCGGTGGGGCATCGCCTAGGTGGCCCGAGTCGGTGAGCGCGGTGCCCGAGGCAATCTCCTCGTCGGTGGGCATGACCGGCGCATTTGTGCGCTTGAACGACGAGGCAAACGACGTGAGCGTCGACGCGGCCTGACCGAGGCCAGGAGGAAGGTGCGCGAGCGCGTGGGCCGAGTCGTACTGGCCGGTGCCGTAGCCGTGCTGGTCGTTGTCGGTGGCGCGGGCCGCCGCCACAATGCTCTCGAGCTGCTCTTGGTTGAGGCCGGCCAGAATCGTGCCTACGTCCTTCTCGATGCCCGCGTGGCTCGCGTTGTGGCCGCCCGCATCCGCAGCACGCGTGCCGTCGGGACCACCCGAGGTGGCGTTGGCATCGGCATACGCGGAAGACTGATCCACGTACGCATGGGGCGCGTCGGCAGCGCCGGAAGACCCTGCTCCGTTCGGAGGCGACATGCTAAATCACAAGCTCGGCGGTGGAGTGACGCGGTGGTTCTGACGCGGTGCGCGTTGCCTCCAAGTCACGGGACACGGAGGTGGGAGGTCACGTTTTGGCGGCACCATGGCGACCAAAACAGGCCCGGCCGAGCGGTTGCCGCAGCAACGTGGCAGCACGTGGTGGCCAGCGAGCGCGCACGCGGAAAAGAAGACCGAATTTTCTGCGCTACGCTACTTCCGCTCCGCACCCCATGGTACGTCTCTCGACCGCTTACCGTGTAGTCCGACAACGAGGCTGAGAATGTCAACTTCGAGACCGCCCACGCCGGCGCCTCGCTTACCTACCCCCAGCAGTGCTCGGCTCTGCGCAAGAACGGCCACGTCGTGATCAAGGGCCGCCCTTGCAAGATCATTGACATGTCGACCTCCAAGACCGGTAAGCACGGTCACGCCAAGGTGCACCTGGTCGCTACCGACATCTTCACCAACCGCAAGTACGAGGACATTTCACCCTCGACGCACAACATGGATGTCCCCAACGTGACCCGTCGCGAGTACCAGCTCATTAACATTGACGACGGCTACCTGAACCTCATGTCGAACGATGGTACCTCGAAGGACGACGTCAAGCTGCCCGAGGGTGAGCTGGGCGAGCAGATCACTGCCCAGTTCGAGGAGGGCAAGGACCTCATGATCAACGTCGTCGCTGCTATGAACGAGGAGCACGCCCTTTCGTTTAAGGAGGCGCCGCAGGGCAAGTAAGCGTCGATCGAACCTCATAGACGCCGAGGTAGCATGCACGCTGGCATCGCCTATACGCCTGGGCATTTATTAACAAATCACGCAGTCCTTGTCCGATTTGGGCTGGTAGCCCATCTCGCTAAAGGTCTGGGGGCTGCGCGGCGGACGCGGCGCCGTAGCAGGTCGAGAGGGTCGCTGGCTCGGCACGGAGGCTGGCGCGGCCTGCCGCCGCTGCTGTGCGCTCGCCTGCGCCATCAGCATGGTGCGACTGCGCGCCAAGTCGCCCTGCTGGTGGGGGCCGCTCGACTGCCGCGCTCGCTGATGTGCCGCGTACAGACGCTCATCGAGGTGCTGCTGATGCTGCGCACGCGAAACAGCGCTTTGCAATGATGCTTGCAGTCGTGCGAGGCGCTCGGTGGCATCGTGGTTGCCCTGCGCTGCCGCCTGCGCGTACCACTCGCGCGCTGCAGCGAGATTCACGGGCGTGCCAATCCCGACCTCATTGTAGTAGCCCATGGCAAACTCTGCCGTAGGCAAATGGTGCCGTGCAGCGCGCTCTGCAAACGTCCACGCCAGGTCCTCGTTCTTTTCAAAGCAGCCCTCGGACCCGCACAGGAACCACTTGCTTAGTGCCATGTCCGCTTCCGGCTCGCCACCCTGGCTCGCGGCGCTGTAGTACTGGACACTGAGCAGCGGATCAAACGGGAACGAAAGTTGAGCGTGCTCATAGCACCACCCACACTTGGACTGGGCCGCAGGCAGGTTCAGGTACGCCGCACGCTCGATATACTCCCGCGCCAAGGGAGCGAGCGACTCGCGCGTAGGCGCTGGATTGGTCGGGTCGGCCAGCATCTCGAGTGGCACAGGGACATGGCTCAGCTCGCCCGCGAGGATCAAGCCATAGATAAAGGCGGGGTGCGGTGCATCCACAGTGGCTGCATCAGCCGCCATCTGCAAGAGCGTGAGTCCTTCTGTCATATCCTGAGGTACATCGAGCTGGCTCAAGGCCTTGGCCATGCCCATCCGGTATAGGCAGTTGACATCGCCCATTTGCACGCCCCGCGAGTACGCCGTCTTGGCACGCGTAATGTCGCCCAACGTCTCATAGTCGCGCCCAATACGGAACCAGCTAGGCGCCCAGCCCATACGCGCTGAGCGCTCAAAGTCGCTGAACGCCGAGCGCAAATCCTTGGCGACGTATGCGGGAAAGTGGCCGCCAGCAAGCAAATCGCCACGCGCATACAGCGCCTCTGCGCTCGGCGACGGATTCGACGCAATCTGTACAATCTGGGTGATGGCCTCTTCGATCCAGCGCGGCACAGGGTCCTCTAACGGTGTATCACTGGCCTGCTGCCGTTCGGCCCACTTGAGCACTTGGACCGACCAGCGAAGTTGATCGATTTCGCTGCCGCTGCGATCCGCGCGGTCTTTTTGTGCCTCGAGCGATTCCACATCGGGGACGGGCACGCGGATCATAGGTAGGGCGCCGCGTGAGGGCTCTGCAGCAGGTGCGGGCGCTTGGGCGGGCGCTGACGCTGGCATAGGCGCTGGCGGTTCCGGCGACATGTGAGGTGAGCGAATGGGTGCAGGTGATGTTGTCACGGATGCAGAAGTCGTGGGACTCATAGACTGGTACGGGTACGACGAGTTGCTGGGCCGCAGCTGGTTGCTGGGCCGCAGCGGCTGATGGCTTGACGGACGCCGTAGGCCCGCCTGAGCTGGCATCTTCGGCGACGGGTATAAGTGTTGATTCGACTCGGGGTCTGGGGGTGCCGCAGCCTCGCCAGTGCTAGAAGTCGTAATGTCGCCATAAGAGGAGGATTTGGGCAATCCCGAGACCATGGCGGGCGGGCGTGGCGCCGACATGGACGACGAGATAGGAACACCATCCTCGTCGGGCGCCGCCATAAACTTGAGACGCGGCATTGGCTGAGTCCGTGCCGCCGGAGCCACTTGGTACGCGGGCTCGACGGCGACACGCGTCGGCATCGGTGGGTACGCCGAGTCGCGCCCAAAGCCCGACGGCAGCTCCGGGAGATTGGACATGCGGAGGGAGGATCGATGCGTGAGCGTCGCGCCAAGCACCTGCTTAGTCACACGCTGAAAAGGGCCGATTTACGGGAAACGTCCTACACTAGACGTGCCTGGCAAGGGCCGTAAGGTCTATGTACACTACGCGACCACCGAACCAAAAGCCCATCGTATCCAAGTCTCTGACATAGACGGCGTGCACGCTCATCTCCAACTGCCCTCTTTTCCTGCGTGTCCACGCATACCGCTCCAATGCATCTGCCTCACTCGCCGCCTACTACTCTCCAACACTAGTGATCTATAGGCACAACATATAGGCATCCGGGAGGGATCCTGAGCGTTATCGGCGTCAAGCGAGCTAACGTCGGGATTCACACGAAACAGCAAAGAAGGTCCAAGGCAGGGCCGGCGTACAGGGCCCATATCACGTGATCCGATCGCCGGGCATGGCACGGTCCCTCCCCCACATCCCGTTCGACAGTATGGCCGAGTCAGAGGGGCCTGCCAATTCTGGCTCATCGGTGGCGACGCACTCGGCAGCAGGTGCCGATATGCGCTCGAACCCCCTCATGGACCCCAGCATGGGTGGCGTCTTGGGCGGGTCGTATCGTCTGACCAAGACAATTGGAGAGGGCGCATATGGCGTGGTGTAGTACGTACGAGAGACTTATACAGCTCGGCGATCCATATACCGACCTCTACGCGTGTGGCTGTGAAGCGCATTTCGCCTTTTGACCACCAGATGTTCTCACTCCGTACTCTCCGCGAGATTCGTCTGCTGCGGCACTTTCACCACGAAAACATCATTTCCATCCTGGACATTTTGCCTCCCGAGTCGTTTGAGACGTTCACGGAAGTGTACCTGGTACAGGAGTTGATGGAGACGGACATGCACCGAGTGATTCGCACGCAGGACCTCTCTAATGACCACTTCCAGTACTTTGTGTACCAAATTTTGCGTGGGCTCAAGGCGCTGCACTCGGCAGGCGTGTTGCACCGCGACCTAAAGCCGTCTAATTTGCTGTTGAATGCAAACTGTGATCTGAAAATTTGTGATTTTGGTCTGGCGCGCAGTGCCGAGCAGCCGAGTGAGGACAACAAGGCCTTCTTGACCGAGTATGTCGCCACACGCTGGTATCGAGCCCCTGAAATTATGCTGTCGTTCAAAGAGTACAGCACGGCCATTGACCTGTGGTCTGTAGGCTGCATCTTTGCAGAGATGCTGACAGGCCGTCCCCTCTTTCCCGGGCGAGACTACCACCACCAGCTCTCGCTGATTCTCGATGTTCTGGGTACGCCGTCGCTGGAAGACTTTTACGCCATTACGTCGTCGCGCTCGCGTGATTATATCCGTTCCCTTGCCTTTTCAAAGCGTGCCGACTTTCGCCAACTCTTTCCCCGCGCGGATGAGCCCGCGTTAGATCTTCTTGAGAAGTTGCTGACCTTCTCGCCCCACAAACGCATCAGTGCGGAGGAGGCGCTGAGTCATCCGTACTTGGAACCGTACCACGACCCGACGGACGAACCGACAGCCGAGCCGCTGGACCCCAGCTTCTTTGATGCGGACTTTGCTTCGGAGCCGTTATCGCGTGAGCGCTTGAAAGAACTCATCTACCAAGAGGTGACGCGCTAGCGAATGTACATACGGTAGTGGTATCACGCAACGCTTACAGGTCGCGCAAGGCTGCTTCGATCTGCGCGTTAATATACGCTTTTTTCTCGTGGAGCGAACAGCCATAGAGATCCTGCAGCTGCGCCCGCACTTGGCGCTTGGTCATCGATGTCAAGTCTCCTGACGCAATGATCTGCCGGATATCATGCCGTAGGACTTCGTTGGGCGGCAAACGCGCCGGCGGCCTCTCGGGGTATGGCGTCGTAGACGGCCAAGGCACCTCACTGGGCGGCAGGGGATCGAGTACATCACTCGGCTCAGCCCAGGATGGCTTGGCACTCGCGTCGTCGGGGGCGAGCGACATGTCGTCCGGCAAGGTCCATGGCGTGTCCGAGTACGGCTTGGTGGGCCACGGACTCACTGAGCTCATGCTCTGATGCGGCAGCGAAGTGAGGTCAGCCGATGGGGGGGCTCGGTGCTCCCATAGCTCGCGCTCGTACTCGTCCCACGTCATATGAGGTATCGTTCTAGGGTCAAAGTGCCCTTCGTCGTGCACGAGGAGCTTTTCACCCTTGTCACCTGTGACAATACGCGTATTGCCCCACGAAAAGTCGTCCATACGCCAAAACGAGTAGAGGGGTAGCACCAGCGACCAGAGTGGCAGACCCAAGAGGTACACAATCATCCATCCAATCATGTCGAAACGGCGATGGAGGAGGAAGATGATGGCCTGTAGGCCGTAGATGCCCGCCAGCATCACAATTGACGTCATGGGAATAGTGCCGCCATCCACCGCCACGACAATGATCAGGTAGACAATGTATCCGATGGTCACGGGCGCCACAATGGTCGACACGAGGTCGATCAGTACGACAAACCGCATCGAAAAGAGACAAAAGCCGCATAGTTGGGGCGTCTTGAGCAATTCAACGAGATTGTGCACGGTCGAATTGATCCAGCGGCGTCGTTGTGAGAGCAACACACGCCAGCTGTCCGGTGCAATCGTCCAACAACGCGCATGCTGCACAAACTGCGTCTTGTACTCTGGAAAGTGCTTGAGCACGAGCGTGGTCAAGTAGCGGTCCTCGCCGAGGTACAAAAGATTCTTGAGGTGCAGCGTATCAACACGGTTCTCGCAGTAGTCGTCCAAAACGGCATTCGACACAAAAAGGGGGCGCTGCGAATCGGGCGCCCGGAAACGGAACATGGAGAAGCAGCCCGGCAAACAGGTAATGGAACCAAACAAACTCTCAAACGCCTTGACCAGGTAGTGCGAGATGTAGTACTCGTACACTTGGAGCATGGTCGTCAAACTCTGGTGCTCATTGGCCAGTGCCGTCTCCCCACACAGCCCCACCACCTTTTTGTCGCGCACGAAAAAGGCCACCATACGCGCCAGCGCACTCGGCTCGACCTCTGTGTCGGCGTCCACCTGTAGCAAATACTCGTAAAAGCTGGGGTTCACGCCGATCACATTTTTGATATGATGGTACAGTTCCAATTCGAGGGGGCTCATCGCTGCGCCATAGTGCACCTTGTTGAAGAAACGCATCAAAATCAACTGCGAGTCGCGCTTGCCGCGGTTTCCGGGACGCATAGTCTCACTTGGCGAGCCGCACTTGGCAATCACCAGGTAGGGTACGAGATGGCCCGCATGCTCGTACAGACCACTGTAAACGCGCGCCATATTGTGCTGCTTCATGCCTTCGCCCAGCGACACAAAACTGCGCGGCTCTGTCTCTGCGTCCGGATCGGCACCCAGCACTTCGAGCACAATCTGCGGCGTGGGTGCGTCGTTGCCAGCGCCCGTCACATAGCCATCACAAATGATCACGAGCAACTTGCGCCGGTCGTCGTACCGTAAGCGCGCGATGGAATTGATCGTCTTGCGCACAGACTCGGCACCCTCGGTGTAGCATGGAATCTGACACACGACAAACTTTTCGTGGTCTTCGGGCGGCGTCGATCGCACAAACTGCAGCGCCGCAAAAAACTTGAAACCGACTGTCAATACCATCAAAATTGAGAGCGCAAGTAGGATGTACGATGAAAATGTGCACCGAGGCGAGCTGCGCTCGTCCACCCGCCCGATCAGGAATAGGTTACGCAGGCACGTTGCCTGGTCCTGCCGCTTGGCGGCCGGCATCGCCATCGCATCAAACATGGCACGCACATCGCGTCCAGGGTTTTGCGTAAAGAGTTGCACCACATTAGGGTCCAGGATCGTGCGATCCAAGTTGGGCGGCGGCGCTACGCCTTCGGGCATGCGGAACGCGCCTTGGTTGCCTTGTCCGACGTACGTGGTCAAATCGTAAATGTAGCCGTCATACACGCCAATCGTGCGCCCGTCCTCTAGCATGTTTTGGATCTCTTTGGGCGTGTAGCCGACAAAACCAACCCGGTACCGGCTGCGCATAAACCACATCTGCTCATAGTACCAGTCCGGCCGCACATCGGTGGCTTGGTACGCGCGAAAGTCGTGGTACCGTGCATTGGGGTCCGTATTGTTCGCCGCATCGAGCGTGACCCACGGCGAAATCGGACCGTTTGGTCCGCGGCACAGCGCATTCACCTGCACCGGAAAAATCGACGTGGCATCCTCGCCCGCGTATTGCATGAGCGTTTTGCGTGACACCACAGGGATCGCACTGAGGTGTGTGCCAATGATCCCATGCAAGTCAAACACCTCTCCCCGGATCGCCGTAAAGGCATCCGAGCCCTTGTGCCCAGATAGCTCGTTCACACTGTACACGTGCTGGCGGGGACACACCACGTTGCCCAGAAACACAATCACAAAGATGGAGCACAAGCAGATGAACCAAATTATCATGTTGATGGCTAGCTTTTCGCGCCAGGCCATACGTACGTCGGGGCGTCGCAGTCGCGGCACGAGGCGCAGCAATACAGTCGGCACCCAGAATGTGCACGCCCAGGTGAGGGCCACCCACAGGCGCCGCTCGGCCGTCACACGTAGGCGCTCCATCACCGGCGGACCAGCCGCCGGGGCTGCCTCGCCAGGGCCACCATCTTTGGCGTCGTCCAGAAATGGGCCCTCTTCTACATCGCCCAACAGGCTCTGTCGCTCGCTCTCCCACGCCCAGCCCTGCCAGAGGGGGGCAGGTTCGGGGGACAATGAGACGCGCGATGGGAGCGCCTTGTAGGGCGAGTAGGGGTCCACGGAAGCTTGGGCCGCCTCGTCGTCGTCTGCACTTGCCTTGCGTACCTGGTACTGCATCTCTTCGGGATCGGTCGCGCGCAAATAGTCCTCCAACTCGCGGAACACGGCATGCGAGAGAAACACTTTATGCAAACCCATCGCCACATGTGCATCCGTCCAGTTCATCCGCGCAATGGCATCACTGACACGCATCTTTGCCTCGGCGGGTGGCACCCCAAGCATATCAATGGCATCAAAAGGAGGCAGCGCGCCGTACCGGTCGCAAAACTCGGTAAAAGTGAGCGTCACACTGTAGTCGCTCTCGTGCCCAACGCGCAGCTGTGAGGCGCCCAGCGCCTCAAGCTGCCGCCGCATCATACTTGGCTCACACTGATTTGCCAGGGCATTCGTATTGGGCCGCACACACAATATGAACCATGCTTTGGCCTCGTCAAGCACCTCTAGCAATGTATGCAGCGAAGACTGTAGCGTGCCCAACACGCAAGGTGGTGCATCGCTCGCGACCGCGGACGGCTCGTGCAAGGCGCCGCCATACACATCGTCATCGCGAGGCTCGCGCGACGCCGCCGCACGCAGTGTCCCGCTGCGTGCTAGGCGCTTGGTGCTGGGTGCAGGTCGAGGCGGCGGCGGCGTCGGTAGCTGCATGCTAGGTGCGTACCGGAACAGGCCACGCACAAACGCACTCGATGAGCCAAAGCCACTCGCGCCGTCCGCGAGCTCTTTTTGCGCGCCGCGCAAGAGTGACACATGCTCTAGCGCCAACGACTCGTCGTTTCGTGACAGCCAGCCGTGCGGCTCGTACGCGACGGTACCGTGAAAGTGCGTCACAAGAAACCTGGGTGCACGGAGACGGTCCACACGCTCGACCTCGAGCGCCGCATGGTGTACCCAACGGCGTTGCATCGCTTCGACCATGGTCTGAGAATTTTTTCGGGGGCGCCGGCGCGTCTGATCGTCCATAATGTGCACAAGACCACCGGGGTAGTGCGTCAACACACGTAGTCGCTCCGCCCCTGACTCGGCCTCGGCGCTAGGGAGTGGTGCCAAGTGCGAGAGCCCTTCGTGATTCAGTTCGCCGAGGCGCCGTTCCCGCATCACATGCATCATGTGCCGCTGAACTGTGTCCGCGGCGAGATTGATGGCAAAGGTCTCCAAATGGTTGTGCAAGCGATTCCGATGCCCGGGCAGGTCCAGTAGGCCAATGTAGGTATCAAAAGAGGCATGCGCAAAGCACGCATGCATGTGCTCATTCAGCCAAGCAAAGAGCAGTGTGTAGAGCGTGCGCATCAAACGGTCACGGCTTTCCGCTGCCTGCTCCGCTTGCAATAGCGCCGTGCACAACTGCCCTTGCACGACCGACGTGAGATGTGTGAGTGCATGTGCCAGAGCCGAAGCACCAACACCGAGTAGCGAGGCAGCAATGTACAAAGACTCTTCGGACACGACGCGCGCCGAGGCCGACAGGCCATCGTCGTGAACAAACTCCAAATCCCCCAAATGTAGGATGGCTGCCAGGACATTAAGCATCTCGGTGCGCTGGGTCGCCGATAGACCGAGCATTGTCAGGGCCTCGCACCATTGGCGGTAGGCCGCGGCGCGGCCTGCCTCGTCCTGCCCACGTACATGCTCCGAACCGAGGAGTCGCAGCGAAGCACTATCGAGGCGCCACCGCTGGCGGTCCTCGGGGGTGGCGCCGGCGACCAGCAAACCAAACAGGTGAAAAGGGCGCCCGGCAAGCCGTAGGGGCGATACACGCGCGAGCTCCAGGTAGTAGGGGAGCATTTTAAAGCCGATCAGGCGCCCATTTTGGTTAAATTGTAGCTCCGTGTAGAGTGCCATGGCCGAGGCGTTGGCATTCTCCTCGGTCCATATGTGGCCCATGCACTCGAGCACGTACAGAGCCGCAGGCAGCTGCGTAGCGAGGCGGGCGCCGCGCTTGCCTGGCAATGCCGAACTGACGCTCGCGAGTGCGCGCATCGTGAGGCGCCGCGACTCGCTCTTGCCACTGGCCGTCTCTCCCAAGAAGAATAGGCACTGGTCCTGCCCTGTCCGCTGCATGTAAAAGTAGGCATTGCATGCCGTGCGGAATATATGCGCAGGGAGTTGGGGACCATGAACCATTAAGCGGCTATCGCGGAACTCGCGCTTGTATGCGCGCAACACGTCCTCACTGTTCGCCTCGATCGCAGCCTCATACGGGTTGGTGACCAGCAGCACAGACTCTTGCACTTGTGTATAGTATAGCGACTGGTAGTACCGATGGCACACACGCGTTACCATTTCATCGTCTATATCGCTCCGCCGAAGCCCCGCGGCGGGCATCGGCGTCGGCGTCGCGCCGCTCATGGAACCCTGGTCAGTCGGACGTACGAAGCTGGCCGCGATTCCATGTACAGCCACGTGCAAGCTACGAATCAGGCGGCGCAGCGCGCGTCTCGCCGCGTGGAGGCCGCGGCCCTTGCTACGATACCCAAGGAAGAGGGGGCGACGGCCCCCACGAGCCGGGGGCCGTCGCGATCGGCTTCACATCCTCATCGAGCGCAAAAGGTCCAAAGGGTTCTTCGTCTTTCTTTACGGTGATCCGGCTCGCAAGTGGCGTTGTGGGCATTGGCGCGACTGCGGGAGACATGAAGCTGGACGGCGACGTCGTGGTACTCGTGCTCGCATATCCGAACGACGGCGACGAAGATACCATAGGGACAGTGGGACGCGGCATCATTGGTGCGGCGGGAGGCATGGGTGTCATCATCGGCGGCGGGCCATGCAAGTAAACGGGCGTCGGCGCGGGCGGCAGGCCCATGGGGGTCGTCGGCAGCAGCGCGGGTTGGTGCAAGAGCGGTGCAGATTCGGGCGGCGGCGGCATGTCCGTATTCAAAACAAAGCGACCCATGAGTGGTGCCGACATGGGCACGTTGGGCGGCAGCGGCTGAAACATGGGCGGCGGTGCCCACCGCATGTGTGTTTCGGGGAGAGGCGCCCCCATCTCGGGTCGCATGCGGCTCATAGGCGCGATGGGCGGGCGTGGCTGCACGTTGCGTAGCGGTGCCGAGACACTGCCGCGGTGTGGACGAGCGTTCTTGTCCTTGTGCGGCGGATGCACGCGCTGCAGGTGCTTCGTCAAGGTCGTACGACGGCAAAACTCGCGGCCGCATCCTGGAACGTGACACTTGTATGGCCTAACGCCCGTGTGCGTGCGACGATGGCGCGTGAGGGAGCTCGTGTCTGCAAAAGCTTTCTCGCACTCGGGGCATGCAAAGGGTCGGGCACCGGTGTGGACGTTGATGTGCACCGTAAGTGCACTGCGCTGGATAAAGCTCTTGTGGCAGCCATCAAACGGGCACGAGTACGGCCGTTCCTGGGTGTGTGTACGAATGTGCCTGTGTCAGGCTGCAGACCTACCTCTGGAGGTCGGAGCGCCGCGCAAACGCCTTGGAGCATGGCTGGTACGGACAGTGGAACGGCCTCTTGGGGTCTGAGACAGGCAGGGCGTGCTCAGACCGTGGGCGATGCCAGCCACCGAGATCCATGCTGGGACTGAGCGCCTAGGTAGTGCACTTTATATAACAGCTCAGGACATGCCTGTCTCGCGCTCATCCATGGACCAGGGGATGGCACATGCAGCTATGACCACAAACCGTATTTTTTACCGGGGCTCGTCTGCCACAAACGAATCGTGCCTGTGATGAGTGTGTGATAAGCATACCGTCTTCACTGCCACTGGCGGCCACTTCGCCATCGGGCGAATAGCTAACGCAGTGCACGGGCCCATGGTGGCCTTTGTACAGGTCGCGCTCGCTGCCGTCCGCATAATGGTATATGCGCACCCACTCATCGGCCGTGCATCCCGCCACAAACGTGTCGGCCGTGGTTGGCTGCAACGAGATGGACGATGGTGTGATGGGCAGTGTGTGGCGACGAACCACCTCGTGCGTTCCCAGGTCCACAAACCAGGCGTCGTGCCCGGCTGCAATGGTAATGTACTCGCCAAACGAGCCCGCACACCTCTCCATCGATACAAATGGCTCTTCTAGTATCATGTCGTGTGTAGGCTCCATGGTCCGTAGATCCCACCACTGGATCAGCTTTTCTTCCGACGCTGTCACAATCGTGTGCGCCGTGTCCACCCCTCGACCCAGCACCACGCTACGAATCAGACCCTCGTGCGTCGTGCCGTTGTCTTTCGTGCGGAATAGTTGCGCGCCAGCCGCATCGGCCGGCGGTTTGCCGAGATCGAAAAGACGCAGCTTCTTCTCATTGCCCCCTGTGAGGAGCGTTTGCGCGTTCGCATCGAGAGCCACACTGCGTACAATGTGGCTGTGCGAAAAAGTATGCAGGCACTCGCCCGTATAGGTGTCCCAGATCTTGCTGTGTCGTCAGCCAGCGGCCTTGCACGTACGCAGAAAAGTCGGCGCTACCTGTAGCCGCTCGAGCGGCCTCGCCACCGCTCATCTTGGCGCTCCATACTGCACCTTTATGACCTTGCATCAGTGCAAATCACGTACCCAAAAACGTGCCAACCCAGTCGCCTAACCAGTCACGCAGCCTGGGAACGTTAGCCATGACGACCTACATGGGACTGCCATCTTTGCAGCTCGACAAGAGCATATAGGTTCCATCGTCCTGCTTGTCAGAGTGCTCTAGATGCACGACAGGCCGTGTGTGTCCATGGCAAGTAAGTGGCGCAGACTTGGGTGAGCATTCGTTACGTGCCCTGAGCGGCGGTCCGTCGCTGGTCATGGCCCCTGTCGCTGTGGGAGCGCGCGCGCCGCGAAAGGTCCACGTGATAGAGAATCACCCCAGTCGCACTCGACGCACGGCGCGTGGCGGAGGAATGGCCCATACGGCGCCTGTCCTACGCGCGCGCATACACGATGTAGGCATGCTAGCAGGCACTTTGCGGTCTGTCGGCTTCACTACGGTTCGTCCCTTGCGCTGACGCAGTTGGCGCGCATGACGCTCTCCCAATCTGGCATCGAAGTCGTGACCGAGGCCAACCACATCGTTCAAGGTACGTGACGAGCCTGACACAAGCGCATGCGTACCTCTACGCATCGATATTTGAGTCATACGAGTTCCAGCCACCCGAGAAATGGTATGAACGCGAGGCTGAGCGGCAAGATCTTGACATGGACGAGTCCATGCAGCCGTACATTGCCTTTGAGATCAACCTCAAGACACTCGTGTCGTGCATGGCTGTGTTCGAGTCGCGGCACGCTTCGACGGGTCCGACTTCCACACGTGCCCCGATGGAGCAGAAGGTGCCACGGCTAGAGCTTGTGTATGAGCGCGTTGGAGAGCCGCTATGTTTGCAGATGCAAGAGGGACGTCTCGAAACCAGCTTTCGACTACGCACGCTTGACGCACCGCTATCGTTCGAGATGGAGTTTTCACCTACGGCAACAACCGCGCAAGTCATTATGCGCTCGGAACAGCTCGCCCCTGCGTTCCAGGAGCTGCACACTAGTGGCGAAGCTGTGATGCAATTCACATGTCGTCCCATGGATACAGACGCCCCTGGCAGCCTGCACCTAAGCACCGAGGGGCACTATGGTACCACCGAGATTGAATACCCCCAGGATCCCAGCGTCACGGAAAAGTTTCTCTGTACCCGGCGTGTGTCCCACGCTTATCCTGTGGAGAGCGTCGGCTACATGCTGCCCGCTCTCCGTCACTCGGCCAAGACATCCATACGCACAGACGATGCGGGCATGCTTAGTGTGCAGTTCATGATCACCAACGAGCGCACCATCGCTCGACCCGCCTCTGTGTCGAGTTCGGGCAATGCCTTTGTCGACTTTTTGTGTTGTCCTCTGGACCATCGCCTGTAACGATACCCTACTACTTCACAAGGGCGATCAAGAGCACAAGAAGGATGATCAGTATAAACATAATCCATAGGGAGCCTGTGGTGAGTCGCGCAGCGTACCATGCTCTTTCGTACTTTGCCGGAATCGTTCCAAACGGGAACTGGCACCACCCAGACGCAGCCCCGTATTTTCCACATCAGCATCGAGCGAACCGATGATCCCTGACTGGAGCTCCAGCTCCTCATTCATGCGCACGCTGAGGCTATGCTGTCGGTGGATCGAGGCACTCAGGTGATCCAACTGATCGTCCTGATCATTCCATGATTTCATATACGCAAGCTGCGCAGCGGCGGTCTGATCATCGCATTGCTGGCGGGGTGTATCAAATGAGGTGGTATGAGCCACCTCGGTCGTGGCTGTGCGTGCCACAGGCTCGTCCCATACCGGCTCGGCCGGCAACGCGGCCCACTTTCTCTCTAGAACGTGAGGGTGTTTTTCTCGCAACTCTTGCAGCATCTCGTTGCCGTTCGGATCGTTCATGACATGGCTCGTATGCCCAAGCAAGTCACACAGCTGCTCCACGGTATGGGTCCAGTTGTTGAGCTGCTCCACACTGGGTATCGCGTCCGTCTCTCTTACTTCACCCGTATACTTGGTATTCCAATCGTCCAACATGCTCATAAGAGTGTCAAGATGCCGTGCGAGAAGTTTGTCGCGCCCAAAGTAGGGAAAAGTTCGAAGGAACTCATGCTCTGCTGTATCGGCCGTAGAAGCAATCTCATCAGCAAGCCTGTTTCTTTCTTGAATAATAGAAAAGGCAGAGCCCCATATAGCTTCGAATTGACGGGTCGCATCCGCGAGGTTGGGTTGCGGTCCCGACATGGCCTGCGTCAAGTGCGGGGGACGACAGGACCAGAGCCTGTTTTGGTCTATGTGGAGGGACTATCCAACGGCAGACACCGCGCTCAGTCGTCCTAGGGTCAGCGTCTGGCGCGTACGTACAGGGTCCGCGATACCCTCAGGCTTGATCGAAAATACAGCTTCTGCTTCGGGTAATGAGGGGGAGTCAACAACACGACAAATGCGCTGGTTGCCGCGACCTTTTCGGAGGGAGAGACTGAGTCAGTAGAAAACACGTACCGGGTGGTAGAGGCATGCGCAACGATATTTCCACCGATGGGTTTCTTGGTATCCATGCCACCAAATCCTGCGTTGTCAACTTGTGCAACGACTTGGTTGGTAAAGACAACGGCAACGCCAAACTCGTCGGCCAGACGCAAGAGTGTTCGCAAGAACTTGGCCAAGTGGGTCTGGCGCGCGGAGAGTTCTCCGCGCCCCGCAAAGTCCGTTCGATACAGCGACGTAAGAGAGTCAACAATCAGAAGAGAAAATCGTGACTCGGACATCATGGCAGCGGCTTGCACGAGCAAGTCCAGCTGGTGATCCGAATTGTATGCTCGTGCATAGGCCACATTGTCCAACACCTCTTGTCCATCAAGCCCAAAGCGCTCTGCCACCGCCAACAGTCGCACAGGTCGCTGTGTCAGAAAAAAGACGTACAAAAGTTCCTTCGGTGTCGATATAGAGGCACTTGCCTTCACCGCCACCCATTTCGATGGGCAGCTGACAGGTGACGGCTAGCGTATGGCAAATCTGACTTTTGCCGGTACGAAACTCGCCAAAGAGCTCCGTAATGCTCCCTGTCTCAATACCACCACCAATAACGAGGTCCAGCGCAGGCGAACCAGTCGTAATGGTAATCAGGTCAGAACGGCGCTGGTGGTACTCGGTGGCCGTCGTGAAGCCTAACGGCACCAGCTTGGCAGCTGCATGTTAGAGTACCATACAAACCTTCGCTTAGTATTTTATCTACTTTCTGCTCTGACATGCCCTTGATCAGGAGCAGCGTTTTCTTGGGCGTAAAGGCCACGCTCTCCAGGGTGTGAAAGCCTGCCTCCTTCAACTTCTTGCAATCCGACGAGGAAATTCCAAACTCCTCCATCTTGGATACAGGAAGAGGGCCCATGGATTCATCTGCCATCATCTCCATCTCCGATTCAGGCGGCATGGTCGTTTCCGATGCCATGGTGGACAGACGAGATCGCGACGCGTTCGGTGGCGTCGTGCGCGGCGCCAGGTGTTGATTAACGAATGGCACGTGGCCTCCGCCCAAGCTTGGACCACCGCGCCCATCGCCGAATCGGGTACGCACGCCATGCCGGGGGCCTCGATCGCATCCAGTGTGAGCGGATTAACAAACACGATCCTCGGAGCAGGGATGTTGGCTCTACCTCACGCCTTTGCAGAGATGGGCTGGCTGCAGGGTAGTTTGCTAACACTGCTGTGTGCGGGATCGACCTTGCACGGGTTGTACCTGGTCAAATTGAGTACCATGAAGGTGGGTGGGGCCAAGAGTTTTTTTGAACTAGGACACCGAATCTTTCCCAAGCATGTCTGGGCATTCGATTTACTCATATCGCTCAAGTGCTTCGGAGTCAGCATATCGTATTTGATTATCTGTGGGCATTTGATGCCGCAAGTGATAAAGAGCTTGGTCCATGCCTTTGGCGGAGACTTGTCCCAATGGCCCGCGATCCTAGAGAGCAAGATTGTGTGGATTCTCTTGCTTCTAGCCTGTTTGTCGCCCATGTGCTATGTGCGCGAGCTTCATGGCATGAAGCTGATTGGCTATGTCAACATGGGGGCGGTGGCCTACTTGCTACTGATCCTCGCTTATTTTGGCGTGGTTCCTCATGCCAAGTCGCAGCTCCTCCCGGCCGGTGACGTGTACGCCGTGCGCTGGGGGTTGGGTGTCCTTCGCACGTTTCCGATCTTGGTCTTTGCATACACATGCGCGCAAAATATCCTCTCCATCTACAACGAACTAGAGGACAGTACGCTTGAGCGCTCGAACCTTGTCAGCCTCATTTCTGTGGGATGCAGTGCTATCGCCTACTTGTTTGTGGGATTGGTTGGATACTCGACCTTTGGTTCGCGGGTGGCCGACAATATTATTGCCATGTATCCTGACCAAGGTCTCTTCGTCTGCTTTGGCAAGATGTGTGTGGTCTTCCTTACCTTGTCAAGTTATCCTGTCCAACTCTACCCCTCTCGAGCGAGCCTCATTAGCTTAATTCAGACATATGAGCATTGGAAGGCAGCTCCTACGATCGCGGCTGATGAGCATTCATCGCTGGTGGAGCATGAGAGGCCATCGCCCACAACCACATGGCCGGTCACCGAGGGGCGCTGGGTTATGCTGACGACCATATTGATCGTGCTGGGCGTCATTGTTGCCATATCTGTGGATGATCTTTCTGTGGTGCTCGGGTTTGTTGGCGCCGTGGGGGGTACCACTGTGTCGTTTATATTACCGAGCCTTATTTACCAGTGCCTTTTTCAAGAAGAGTCTCGTTCGACCATGTATTATTCATCTGTGGTACTGGGTGCGGTACGTATTTTGTGTGGCTAACTGGCAGTGGGGCTGGCTGGTGCTAGTCGTCTCCCTTGCTGCCAACTTTTACAACGTGCTCGTCTAGATTGCTACACCTGTGTGAGTGAGAACTTGAAGAATCCGCTCGCTCTCGTCGGTGCACAAGGCTTCTAGTTCGTCCGTGTGCCGCGTGAGCAGCAGTCCCGCATAACCTGTCATGAGTCCATATATACATACCAAGCGCATTGACACTCAGAGTGCCCGAATAGGGCGCTGCCTGTGCCCCGCCGTCGGCATAGCGACCCCATCCCGCATGGATAAGATCGAAATGTTCTGTGCGTCGAGGAACCACGTGCAGAGTGCGGCTTGTAAGAAGCACATTGAAGCTGGGACGCTGAGGCAAGCCATGTTGCAGGTCCTCTTTTTCGCGAGCTGTAGCAAACATCAGCTCTAGTAGCTGGCTGAAGCGAGTGCCCAAATAATCTTCGAGGTTCGATGGATCGGCAGGGGGGTCCAACAATACGACAAAGTGACGCCAGGGCACAGGGAGCATGTGCACATGCTCCATTTCTTTGCCATCTTTTTCAATGTGGTCTAGCAGTGCCTCGATGGGTATACCCGGCTTGCCAGGTGCGCACGGGCGGAGCTCGACGAACTGGAAATGGCAATGGGGCTGCGAGGCACCACTGTTGGGTCCGCAGTTGAAGAAGCCAAGCATCTCGCTACCGGTCTCGGTAGGATGGGCCTGAATGATCCGGTAGGCCTGGGCGAGCATGTTCGGCGCTGGCGGGAGCTCCTGCTTGACAAACTCTCTTGTGACTAGCAGAAAATGGTGAGGGAGAACACAATACTTGTTGAGCAGAACGGTAAACTCCTCTAGCTCTTGCACAAGCAGATTCGGCACATATGGTGGAGCAAACACATCTACCGGGTTTTGTTGCGGCTTTTCCGACTCTTTCTGACTCTCCGAAGCTGCCTTGGGCTTCTTTAACAAGGCAGGAACGTTGCGGACGTGCCAGGGGACCACATTGTCGACGCCATCAACCTTGGCAATATTCACCTGTGAGTCATAGAAAAAGGCATCCCCTGCGGCAATTGCTGTATCATATTGCTTTGAGACGAGAGACCGAAGGTTCTTGAGCTTCTCCACACTCATAATGTAGTGTCGAACGGGGGGAACACGAACACGAAAAAGGGCCGGGGGGCACACCGCACGGGGCATGTACAGCCTCCGTGGCCGTCGCTGGCGCGCGCGCCCTCTATGACTAAGCTTGGTTCCGTCTGTGCGCCGCCGCTGGGTACCCCCTCCACCATGTGCTGACCATGTGGCTGCGATTGCTGCTGGCGCCGTTGCTGGCGCCACTGTTATGGAGTGCGGCAAGGTCGCTAAGCTGGATACTCATTTTTCTACCCATACTAGCGCTATACGCAGAGACACGCGTTGTTCATGACAGTGTGCCTCGCGTGCTACCTCTTTCTTGGCCCGCGTCGTCGCCCGTCCAGCCACTCGAAAGCGAGGACGATGCTGTGACGATGCTGGCTCATCTTATTGTACGTGATTTTGTAAAGAAATGGCACAACCATATTGTTCAAGGATGTGAAGACGAAGGCGCCGCAGCATTCCCCCATGCTGTGACACAATCGCTGCGTAGTATACTTCACCGTGTCCTCCTGCGTCTCACCCAGTTGGATCTCTCTACATGGCTTATGCAACGCACCCTGACTCTATTGCGCGAGCATGTGGAAAAGTATCGCTTAGCTCAGACCTCATTGCGAGGCTTGACAGTAACCGAAGAGGATCCAACGTTTCGCGATTGGTTTATGGCGACCAAGTATCAGCATGGTGAACTTCACCCTGCTGTGGGCCATACATCGAGTCTCCATACAAAAGACACGGAACATGCACATTTGCGAAAACGCATGGATGAATTTTTGCATGCTTTCACCAAAGACACCCTGTGCCTAGGACGTGTCGAAACGGCTCTCTTGCGTGAGATTTTGGCATGTTCCGTGCTCTATCCCCTGATTGACTTGGTCACGAGCCCTGACTGGATTCACCTGCAAATCGTTTCCAAAGCGGAACGCCGTCTACACGAACTCGAGCAAGTGGGCCGTGTGCGCGAGTCACTCCGTGCATCTACGTCGGAAACCAACCCGTCAAGAAAGCCGTTGCATGATTTTCCCGCCTCCTCGCCAAGGCGACGATGGAGATCCACCTCGGGGCGCGTGCGTACAAATCGATCCACGCCATCCAAACGAAGCCAAACGTCCAAATATGAGCGATTTCTTAGGCGGGTCGAGGATGCGTCCTCCTTGCTGGATGTTCGACGAATCCGCCATGAGCTCTTAAATAAAATTCATCGAGCAAAAAAAGAGCTTGCCAAGGACCCATCGAATACGCGCTTTGAAGCGTATCTCTGTAGGCTCACGTCGGCCTTGGATATCGCAGAGAAGCGCGCCGCCGAGTTGGGGTGCCTCACCGAGATGCCTGAGCAGGTTTCAGCTTTCAACGACCAATGGTCGCTCGAGCAGGATCCAGTGTCTCTAGGGGAGATTTTGCGGAACTCGTCGAGCTTGTTGTATTTGCTTGAGTTTTTACATCTTTGTGGACGGGCTGTGCTCGTTCGCTTCTGGATCTTTGTGGAAGCCTTTAAAAACCCCTTGGAGGAGGTGGAATCGGATCTGGAGGCACTGAATGTACAGGCGATGATGAAAGAAGTGGTGTCAAATCCGAATGCTGACCTGTGTGCTACCACCCAGTCACTCAAGGAATCGATACGGCCCATTCTTCATTATTTTGAATCGCCTTTGCTTCCAGTGAGACACCAGTGCAAGGAGGTGGTGGAAACCTTTTTGACCTTAGCACCCTCCTTGGGCGTTCGTGAACACGGCTTGTTCATCGTGCGTCAATGTGTATTGTCCATGCAGGCGGATGTGTTGCAAACGATGCTTAATCAAGATTGGGAACCATTTACCCAAAGTCACCTGTATGCACAAGCAGTGGAACAGGTGCGTCAAAGACAGGCCACTTGCGAGAAGACGAAAAAGGCCGCGTCGCTTGAGTGGGATACCGAATCGGACGACTCTCTTGTCGAGGGGCTTCACCCATCGCATCCCAAGGACGAGCGCATCCCTTTGCGCTATGGATTTTTGATGGGTGCCGGTGATGGCACCAAGCGCGATGAGTCGGACCCGTTCCGCAAACCCCTGTTCGAAAATGACCCACTCTTTGAAGAGTCCGAGTCGGTGACGACGGCAGCAAAGATGTGGCAGTCTGCGTTTGACGAACGTGATGCATCATTGGCGAACGATATACCGCCCTCGGACCCGCTGGTGACCGCCCCCTCCAGTATGCATGTTGCGCGGATGCGACATGAGGTGACTACATCTCGACTGAAAGAGCTACACACGCGACACGAGCAGCTGAGGCAGCAAAAAGAAAAACTTGACACGCTTATCAAAAAAGCGGAGCTCACAGGCGCATCCTCCCAAGAACAGCACGTGCTACAAACCGCACGAAAAGCGATTGAGCGTGATGCCCGGGCGGCTGGCTGGGAATTCAAGTATCTCGAGCAAATGCTGCATCAGCACGGGCACCTTTTTGATGCGAAGCAAGCCACCCATGTGGCGATTGAAATCAAAGACACGGAGGAGTGCAAGGATCAAGCTGGCTACACGTACAATTTGTATCATATTCTCGTGCGTGTGTCTATGGCTGTCCGTGGCAAGCCGGATGTAGAGTATGCCTGGATTGTCACACGGCGATATTCGGCTTTTCGCGAGCTGCACCGGAGTCTCAGGCACCAATTTCGATCCATATGGGCCTGTGAGTCACTGTTTCCAGGGAAGAAACTTGTGGGGTCGACCAATGCATCCTTTGTGGAGTCTCGCAGGCGGTCGCTGGAGCGGTATCTTGTTGTACGTGGGCGTATTCTTACCTTAGGCTGCCCTGGAACTTCCCGATGTACGGCTCTCCCGTGCCATGCAGGTATTTTTGTCAGAAATCAGCGATGGCACATGCAAGCCGGATGATGAGACAGGCATCCCCCTCATTGAGCGAATGCTTGGCAGTGTGTCGGAGCTAGCGGATGGAATCGATGAGCTGCTGGACGGATTCCGTCCAACCATGTTTGACGCTGTTGTCCAGCAGATCCTTATGGCCGAGGCCCATGCAGACGCAAGTGCGGAAGCTATGCAGGGCCATTTCACAGAGCCCTTGTCCGACTTTCTTCTAGAGCTTTTTCAGCTCAAGCACAAGTCGGACTGGCTGCGCCGGCGTGCGATTGTGGTGGTGCTGCAGAATTTGCTGGGAAGTACTATCGAAAGGTGTGCTGTGATCTATTGACCTCAGTTGGCTTCGTCAGAAAATGAATCATTTGCTGTCCAAGGACCGCCTGCACTATGCCCTGCAGCATTTGATACAAATGCTCTGGCCACGTGGTGGCCCATTTCAAGCGACGCCACGGCCCATTCGCTCAGCAGAGGAGCAACGAAGGACGCTTGAACAGGCGCGTCAAGCCATGTCCCTTCTAGTACCGGATATTGCGGATCATATTTTTGGAAGTGAGCGCACGCATTTAGGCTCTCAAACCATGCTTCAAGTGATTCAGAATCAACGTTTGAACAAGCATATCTTGTATACACTATTGGATCAGTTCATGGAGGAACTATTGACTCATGCCTCGTCGTGATATTATGTACAGGAAAGGCCCTCATCGCTTCAAGTAGGGACATGGAGGAAATCGTCTGCTTTTTGTTCCGACACGGGCGTTTTGAATACCACGATACCCACGCTGTATGTCAGCGCATGCCACGTACAGAATACCGCCAGCAAAGAAGGCCACACTGATGAGGAACCAAATCACACCCCACACCTGCGCCGGACAACAGCCCACCAACCTCGCAAAGGCAGAGGCATCGGATTCGTTTACCTTGCGGAAAATCAGGTCATCGCAAATGTCCCACACGGAATAAAGACAGTTCATCACTCCCTGCGGTCAGTGTCATCCACGTACGATGAACAAGACAAAATAACGCAGTGCCACAGAGCTTTCCACCAGCTTTCATTAATGCACCAGATCACGTACCCAGAATAAAACGAATAAGCCAGCCATGAGGATGATGAGAATCCAGGTTCTCGTGTGAGTACCTTGTCACGTACAGCCAGTTGCGTCGAGCCCACCAGAGCATCATTACGAAGAATACGGCGACCACAATGCTGGCCACTTTGCTCGCTCTTTCGTCAAATCCACACGCAATAAGAATGGCGCCAATGAGTGAAGAGCCCAAGTACCCGGCAGGAAGCGTGAAGAAGTGAATTCCCCCCCGCATCCGGGTGGCACCCCCTTCGTCTGGGTCCAATTCGATGGATTCGATTTTGGCACAAGTAAGAAGGCCTACAAAGGCGTGAGAGAATTCATGGAATCCCACCGTCTGGCGTCAGCGGGAGCTACGCACCAGTAATTTGAAGGGGTACAGGCAAAGTTTCAGGATGGGAATGTGCCACTGTGATTAATGACGAGGTCGTACCAGCACCAAAATAGCTACCACATATGCACATGCCACAATAATCGTATTGCGCTGATCAGTGGTCACGGATAGAGACCCGGTCGATTCCGCCGCTTGCCGCGCGACCAGCGCAGGCGCCATGGCAACAGGACAAGGAGGGCTGTGCACGGCCTGGACCATGCAGCTGTTCCACACTGGTAGCCACGTGGCTGTTACTTTTATTTCTACAGGCTCCCAGGGCCTTTGCGACGGTGATGTTTCACGACCTGAATGTGCCATGGCCGGCGCGAGAGGGAACCGTGACTAGTACCAAGAAATCTAAAAAAGGTACTCAGAAAGCGGGTGATGCGGCACCGTCTTCCTCCGACTCGATAAATCCGCTTTCTCTCCTAACAGAGTCGGATAAGTTGCGAATGAGCCAACTGGGGTATGAATTGAGGGATCGTACGTTGCTAGTTCTTTTCTTACAAGCAGTGGGATATAATGTCATGGCGTGGAACCATGTGGTCCACACAAAGTATGACCCGCAAATGCACCCCCATCCATTTCGCTCCACGCGTCCCCACCCTCATCCTCCTTTCCCGAAATTGGATCCACGAACGCGAGGGAGCCATGGAGTCAAGACATCTGGGCACGGAATCAAACAGCTTAGTCGGTTAACCCTAGTTCTGGACAAGGACCAGGCTATCAAGTCGGGCACAGGTTTTGTAGCAGCCAACAGCAATGCGCTGCAACAATATGATCTACTTGCCGTCATGCCGCTAACAGAGAATGGTTTCCAGCATGCATGTATCACTATGAGTGAGCTGAAACCATTCAGTGTGGATATCATTACGCTGGACTTGGCTGCTGCGCCGAGGCTGCCTTTTCATTTGAAACGAAGTACTGTGGGTGCGGCCTTGGCGAATGGCGTTGTATTCGAAATTACCTACGGATCAGCCACGGATACCAAAGTTGGCACTACAAGCAACCAGGACCTAGCCGCAGCTCGAAGAAACCTTTTCAGCGGTGCGCGAGAAATTTTGCGTGTTACGAATGGCAAGGGTGTTATCATCAGCAGTGCGGCAATGGATGTCCTGGGACTGCGTGCGCCCTACGATGTATTGAACATGTACGTTTGATATACTGACAAACTAGGGCTACCCTGATGGGAATGACACTGCAGTCTGCGAGAGATGCGATAACATCTGTTTGCCAATCTGTACTAATTCGAGCCCGTACGTGTTTACTGCTGACATGGAGAAACCCGGCAAACCTTTCGTGGAGCCGTCAGCGAACCATCTGTCCGGGGGCCTCCGGACCAAGATGAAGCCGACACACAAACAACACAAAATTTGTCATCGCATACCAACAAAAAGCGCAAACGCGGCGATGCCCCCTAGTCTGCCGAGTACATTTCTAAGTAGGTTACCGTGTAGAATCGACATCCATGCTAGGGATGTGCGCCACCGGCCCGTTCTTGGCACGGGCCAAATTGGCGCGAAAATCTGGGACGTCACGTAACCGCAGCGGACCGTGCGCCGTGACAGCTTTACGCCAGTGCCTAAAAGACGCCGATAGAAAGGCACGGAACCTGTCGAAAACGTAAGCAAAGTGGGCACTGGTCATTTAAAATCCCGCCTGCGCCAACAACTCGCGAGAAGGGTGATCTGAGCGAGTGACCTAAGGGTTTCCTGCATTCCCGAGAAGGAAAGAATAGACCGCTGCATAGATGCTACCGGGCGGAGATGTTATTTATGATTGGCTAGGGATGTAGTTTACCCGATTAAATCACGATTATGTCATCTCGTGGTCCAATAAAACTGAGTCAATACGAGTGATCTGAGCTGTGCGCTTGGACCTGCAGGCATGACTGAATGCATGCCAAATCCCGGTGCGACATGCGTACATATAAATATGACGGGATGGCCCGTCTCTCTCCTCCGCACTTGAACACTTCGTCATGAGCAACGTTATCAAGAAGGTATTCAACACCGATAAGGCTGAGGCTGAGGGCGCCAAGGTCGCTAACGCCCCTCAGCAGGCCACCCACAAGGGTGAGGGCTTCCTGAGCGACGCAAAGGAGCGCTTCCACGGCTTTGTGGGCCACCACGGCCACCACGACGAGGCCCAGGCCGCTGCCTCGGGTGCTGCTGGTGCTGGTGCTGGTGGTGCCCCGTCGGTCCCCTCGGCCAACGTTGACGTTACCAACCCCGCCAACGAGGCCAACCTCGCTGGTACTGAGGCTCCTCGCAGCTGGAGCACCCAGCTCCCTCAGTCGCAGTCCGTGGCTGACACGACTGGTGCCACCTCGGTTGGCCGCAACAACCTCACCCAGACTACCAGCACTAGCTCGGGTGTGAACGTGGCCGCCGGCAACGTTGACCAGGACGTCCAGCATCTGGCTCCTGTCACCCGCCACGTGCACCACCGTCACGAGATTGAGGAGCTGCTGCGTGAGCGTGAGCACCACATTCACCAGCACCACATTCAGCACCACGTGCAGCCTGTCATTGACACTGAGCACCTCGCTGAGCAGATCCATGCTCGTGTTGTGCCCCAGACCACCGTTCGTGAGGTGCACGCCAACACCGACAAGGACGCCGCTCTCATGCGCGCTGTTGCCGGCAACCCCAAGGACACCTTCACCCAGGCTGCCATTGACCGCAGCGTAATTGACAAGGGTGAGACTGTCCGTGAGATTGTGCACCACCACATCCACAACATTGTGCAGCCCATCATTGAGAAGGAGACGCACGAGTACCACCGCATCCGCACCACTATCCCTACCACCCACATCACCCACGAGGCTCCTATCGTGCACGAGTCGACTGCCCACCAGCCGATCCGCAAGGAGGACTTCCTCAAGGGTGGCGGTGTTCTCACCAGCACCACTCGCTCGATCGAGGAGGCTGGTCTGCTCAACCTGGGCAGCAACCAGCGCACTGTCGAGGGTGAGACCTACACTGGTGGCATGCCCCTAGCTCAATAATTAACAGCCTTTTGTGGCTAACAACTTTTGCTTAATAGAAATGTCACTATAATGGCAATGTAGTGTGTATCTTAATAAGATGCGGCTTGTTTTGTGTGAATAGATGGCGCGTAGCAGGTTATGGTGGGAGGAGCGAGAGTGTCATGGTGCCCCAAGTAGCTTCGGAACCTCGGCCTGGCTCCCATCGGTCGGGCGATCGAGCCGCTTCCCCAGCAAATTCCACTTGGACGTACAGTGTCGACTTGGATGGACCTTGTGAGAGCTCCCACTCCATCCACATAGCTGGACCCGCCAACATGGTACCTCCGCCCTTGCGCTTGGGCTCACCCATCACCTGCACAAACTCTAGCGCTTTGGTCGTGGGTTGCACATGAAGAACTTTTTCGCCTTGGGAAAGCACGATTGGAAAAAAAGGATAATGGCCCCATTGTTTATGACCATTGTAAATGTCCATGGCGACAAGCCGAGAAGGCGAACCTTCAGAAGGAGGCGTCCACTGAAAGCTGAGAGCCCGTGACCGAAAATTATGAAAGTGCATGTCGGAGTATTCTCTGGTATCTGACTCCTCGCAAGCTTCCCATGGCTTCCATGCAGGGTCCTCCCGAGTGATGCCGAGCAGATCCGTCGGCGCGCTTAGGGGCTCCGCCATGAGGCACTCGGGGCCCAGGCACACGGACGCGAGGCGTTCGCCTGGGCCATGCCACGTGGTCGCGCATGGCACGTGCGGACGCGTCCATCGCGGCCCCAGGCGCGATCTACCAACGTGTTGGTGTCGGCATGCCGACCAACGTCCCACGCCAGTCGGTGTATTTCAATCCAAATGCAAGTGCCAATCAACTCAGCAATATATATGCTTGTATAGGGCATCTTCAATCAGCCTGCACTAGTGTATGTCCTCCATCACTGACCGGAAGCTTCACGAAACGAATGCGTCGTTAGAGTTTCATACCGGCGATCTAAAGCGCCTCCATGTCGCCATGTCAAACCAACGTGTATGTATATCTCTTCTTACATGAAGCATTTTGATTTGGTATCAGAGCGCGAAGTACGACAAGTGCGTGAGCATGTGGCAGCGGAAATCGCGCCTTTACTGCGTGAGTTGATCATGCGTGCGGAGGAAGTCCTTGGAAAGGACGAACAGCAAGCACGTACCCTTCGCACAAAAGTACGCAAACTTTGTCTTACATCAGGCTACGGAAGAACTTGCCAAAGTAGACGCACAAGCACAATTGCTAGCTGAAGAGAAGGATGCGGCACTCGGACGCACCGTGACCAAGGCTGACTTTAACGCCCAGGTACAAGAGCTGGAGAGGCTCCGAAAGCGACGGGCACAGCTGATGGAACGAGTGAATCTGCTGGAGAAGGAGGGCAAGTCTATTCTATAATATACCCGCATAGCAGCCAATCGATCTTGCCGCCCTGAGCCATCATCCCCGGAAGGCAAAGTTCCCTACCCGGTTTTTCACCAGGAGTTGCAGCTCAGCAAGAGTCGATGGCGTGCCACCATTACATAGCCCGGCGGTTACCTCGTCGCCGTCCTTGATTTGGCTCACACCCTTGGGTGTACCTGCATGTAAGGCCGACAACCTACCTGTTAGAAGTACGTCGCCCGTCTCGAGCGTCATAATCGACGATACGTAGGCAATAAGCTCGGGAATAGAAAAGATCATATCTTTTGTGTTCCCATTCTGGCGCATTTCGCCATTCACCTTGAGCCACAAGTCCACATTGTGAGGATCTAGGATCTGGTCCTTCGCGATGAAATTGCTCCGTGTCAAAGAGCCGTGCGTACCTGATGGGTGTAAAGGTGTCAAAGCCTTTGGCAGCCGACCAAGGCAGACCACTTTTCTTTGCCTTGTCCTGCATGTTCCTCGCCGTCATGTCAATCGCAAGCGCTAGAATGGGTAAATGCCAAGACACGTACCATAACCGCCAATGTGCGATTCCGACTCGTTCCTGCTAATATCACGGCCATTTTTTCCGATCACGACGGCTAGTTCCACTGATACATCAGAGCATGTTGCCTACCCTCATGGTGAGCCACAACGCCTTGTGGCACCTCGATAGCCTGGCCATGGCCGATATAGCTCGTGGTCGGCTTGAGAAAGAAAAATGGCTCTGTCGGCACTGCATTGTTGAGCTCCTTAGCATGATCGGCAAAGTTGCGACCAATACTACCGTGTGAGATTCACATACACGTACGCAACAATCTTGCGACCAGTAGTACGAAAAGACGACAACATGGTGTCGGCGAAAGAGCCCGTGCGGGCTACGATCCAACTACGCTCCACACGTGACGCTCCGCCCGACGAGGAACGCAGACCTACGGCGAGAGAGAGGGGGTAGCGGCAGAAACGAGTTTTGTCTACAGATACGAGCTTTATTTCTTGTCCGAAGTGATCGCAGGAACCGGGGATGCTGAGCCCTGATGTGTGAACCGGTAGCTAGACATAAGTAACGCGTAGGTACATACTGTGCAACGCGAGCGAGCTGAACCAAGCCCGTCGTACCCACAAAGAAGTTGACGGCAGCCAGGGAGTAGTTGACGGGTGTAATGACGAAGCAGTAGCTGTATCATGTGTTATCCACACTTTGTACGTACCGCACCCAAATCATGCCCGTCACAGCAAGTGCTGTGTTCTGAGAAACGGACAGCTTATCAGCAGGGCGCGCCAAGTCACCAATACCGGCCAGAACAAGGCCCCATTTCATCATGGGGGCCCAGAAGAACACTAGCCATGATCGTCAGCCACCGTCCTCAACAGGCAGTATGCCATAGCATACTTGACCCAAAATGTACATACCCGTCTTGGGTCCAGCTGGGTGATTCATAAATGCGCGGAAGCGGCTGCCAAAACTTGCGGTCGCCATGGTAACGGTGTGCCGAGCTAGGACGACGATCGTCGTGCGGAGGGCCGTGCCGCACGGATATCGGGGACGTATGCATGCATAGATCCTATCACCTGCCGCACGACCTCGCACGAGACGAGGTCCGCATCGCCGAGGTACGAGCACCCATGACAGGCGCGAGTGACCCGATCGAGGATGAAGACGCATTCCTTTACGGTACATCGAATGCGAATTCTTCGTCGGCCAACGAAACCGCTCGCTCCGCTGAGCCTCCGCCTGAGCCTCTAGCCCCATCAGCGCAAGAGGGTCTCCCTTCGGAGCCACCGGCCGCAAACACAATAGAATCGAGCGCTCCTGCCGCTAGCGCTCTGGATGCGGACGAAGAAAGTGACGATGAAGAGAGCGATGAATCTGTGCGTCTTTTTTTCTGACAGCAGGATATTGAGTTTATTATTGACCCCAATGTGCCGCTCATCCCTCCTCCTCGCCCCGTGCCGTCGGCGCCTACAGCGCCTGCCCCTAAGCAGGACGCGGAGGCTCGTATCGTGAAGGAAACGCCTGCGGCACCAGCTGTGGAAGTCCCCAAAGCTTCTGAACCTCACATCGAGCCGTCCACAGCGTTGGAAGGGTCTTGGCCCCCGCGCGCTGCGCAGCCCAGCGTCTCGGAAGAGGAGCTGGGTCCCGAAGGGCCTCCCCCATCGGCCCCGTCTACCGGACCCGTGCTAAATCTTGATCCTTCCGGAGCGGATCTACACTACCCCCCTACAGACAGCCTCTATGAGGCACGCACAAAGGAGGAGCAGGCACAAGAGCCTCCGCCTATGACCATATACCAAGTGGATATTGATTCTTTGCCGGAAAAGCCTTGGCGACGTCCAGGCGCGAACCTGAGTGACTGGTTCAACTATGGGTTCGATGAGCACACCTGGGCCTTGTGGTGCGCCAAAAAAAATATGATGGGTGAGGCACGGTCCCAGCTAGTGACGGAGAATGAAACACAGGCGCCCGCCGTGCCAGCCATGCCATTTATGCCTCCCATGGACGGTGCTCGGGATGCGTTTTCGGCCATGTTTGGCCCGGGTGCCATGATGAACATGCCCGCTATGCCAGAGTGGCCCCAAGAGGGCCCAGCCACAGGCCTTGCTATGCCGCCCGGCATGGCAGCGATGCCCGGTGTCCCTCCGTGGGGCGAGGCGCCAACGGCCTCCGAGCCCGAAGCATGCTCACCGCAGGACGGTCGGCATGATAAACGCCCCAGCAAGGAAGAGTCTCGTCACGAGCGTCGAGGCCGCCGCGGTGGCCGCTCACGTCATGGTCGGTCGCATGCCGGTGCTGGACGGCGAGCGGAAGACGAAGATGACCATGACCCAGCTTCTCATGCGTCTTATACGGACCGCGACACGGCTCATGGTCCAGGTGACCCTCTCGACTATGGTGCACGCCCAGAAGAAGCAGGTTGGCACAGAGGGTCGCCGCGGCGCACCGATTATGGTCCTGGAGACGACGAAGACACGTACGATCCGGAACATTTTGGTCGGCCACCCGCACCGCAACGTGACCGCCCGAGTCGGAGAGAGCGTGAGCGTGCGAGGCATGACCGCCGCTTGGGCCGTGGTGGGCAAAAGCGCGGACCACCCGAGGGTATGGAGGAGGGTGAGTATGCATCGAAGCGATTCCATGGCGGTCGCGGGCCCTAGGTACGGCTACCGTAGCTATGTTGGGCTTTGAGGGTGGGTGAACTCGCCCAGGGCCGTGGTCGATGACAAGACACTGGTAGCTGTACCAAAGTCTGCCGGCCGCGGTGGTCGGTCCGAGAGGATATGCATGGGAGAAAAGAAGGCTTGGCGCCACGGCCAGCGCGACAGCATCGAGGGAGATGGTGAGGATGATGGGGATACGGCTGGCGTCAACGCCGTAGGACTGCGAGCTGCGTGCACTAGACTCGCAGGGTCTTGCCATCCATCCACATCGACCAACGTGTAGGGCGTATCTGTAGCCAGGCCATACCCATTGCCAGGGGCCGCCACATGACGCGTGAGTCGAAGGATGCGAGCCACGAGCCAGTCGCGATGCGACAAGTGGCGCACCAGTGCATCATCCAAGCGCAGAAAGTAGTGGGGGGCCCCAATATGAAAGGCAGCCCACAAGGGTGTAGCGTTGCCCCGCCTCGTGGGAAGGAATAGAGCCAATGAGCCCACTTCAAAGGACGTGACACAGAGTTGGGCCTTGGGCAAGGCGCTTTTTGCGTCACGCTCGCAATGGTGCGCCTGTGCATAGCGCTGGCACTGCATCGACAACTGGTCCATCTTTTCACACACCTGGTCCAGTAGGGCTGGATCTAGTGCTTCCTGAGCAGGAGCCTCTGAGGCGGCAGGCTGGGTCGAGCCGCCGCCGTCGACACTGCGCATGCGTGCCGCGAGGGCACGCGCCTTTTCGGCCCAGGCATGCTCAGAAGGAGCGTCCAATGGTGAGTCCTGCCAAGCATCGGACCGGGCTGTCAGCTCCGATTCAAGGCGCCGGATACGCTCTTGCGCCGCATGAAGCTGGCTTTCAAGTAAAGCAATACGAGACTCATTGGGGGGTTGTTGTGACTCGGGCGACTCGCTCCGCAAGGAATCGCTGTCGTCATCCGACAGGGCATCGCGCGATAGAGAGAGGCCCAGCTGTTGTCGAGCAGTACGGTGGAGCTCGGCCTCACAGGCATCGAGAGTATGTAGCAGAGGTCCAAGAGCCTCGCGCACATCGGCAGTCAACAGCAGCCCATTTGGGTGGGGTAGCTCCGTATCGATTGTCTCGAGCTGCTCAAAAAACTCATCCACATCTTCCCGAGCAAAAGGGATGGACGATTCCGACTGGTCCCGTCGCCGGGTAGTGATATCGAGTACAGGAGGCATGAGTTCCATGGCGGGAGGGTCCCAAGGAAGAAAAGGCGCGACATCCGCCACATACTTTTTGCGGCGTGCAATCTCCAGTTCAGACACATGGGCCATGAGCTCAGCCACGCTCTGTGCCTGACGCAGAAAGCGCGATGTAAACTCGGTGCGCCGGACAGCTTCCACCAAAGTAGCCCCATACGCCCAGCACATGCGCTTCAGACGCTGCAAATGCTCAAACTGGCGGAGAGAGGGCGACTGCAGTGCCCAGTCAATTTGTGCCACAGAGGCACTGAGCTCAGCAAAGTCACTCTGCAGGCTGCCAATGTCCTGAACAAGATCCAAGTGCCTGCACTGGAGCTCGTTGCAATCAGTCGCTAGTTCCTCTACGCCTTGGACCATGTCGGCCTCTTTCATGAACAGCTCGCTGCATAAGCGATTGAGCTGAGCACAGAGCTCACCATCCAGGGTGTCAGACGTAGAAACCTGGTTGGATGGCGCGAGACACGACCGGATCGACTCGACAAGTGACATGGCCTGGGTATGACTCGCTCGGATTTTGGCGAACAATTTTTCCGATGGACGCAGATCCGTGCGCTTGACTTCTTTGACAATGTCGTGCAAGTCCAGGGACAATTGCAGCTCGCGCTTCATCGTCTGCGAATAGGTTTCGTGCAACGCTTGCATCTCCTTCTCGCACGACTGGGCCACCCCACGAATCTCAGCCGCGTCCACATACTCGGCCAGCGTGCATGAGACCAGTTCTGATGAACTAGTATGCTCTTCACTGTAGTTCGTACTTTGAAACTTGGGATGCACAGTGATTCGCTTCAACACCGCCAGATCCCACTCAAAGCGAGAGAGAAGTTCTTCCATCGACAAAAAGTCCTTGACAGCAATTGATTCTAGTTTGAATACAGCCGTCTTGACACTTTGAGCGTGAATCTCGAGATTCTGTACCGCCACGTAAGTGCTTTGGTCGATCAAGTGCAGTGCCGTGTCAAGCTCGCTAGCCTCTTCCCAGCGCATTTGGAGTGTACCTTGCGCCTCTGTGAGCCATTCGAGTACGCGTTTTCGCACAGGCTTTTCCGTCAGAGGCGGATTGCATGTCAGCGTGGGATCAATGCGGATTTGGAGCATCGGTGCGACAGCATCCGTATCGGCTACGAGCAGCTCGCGATCGAACACGTACAGCTCCTAAAAGTGAGCACATCCACATACCTCTTCCTTGGCAGAGTTATGCATGGAGAATTGATCCAAGACATCGGTGGTGACTTGGATACCCTCTTTGGTCATGCAGATCAGAGAGTCACTCAAAATGCCTGTCGCCAACGATACACAGTCGAGCAGGTGCTCAAGACTAGGCGTCAGCTAGTGCACGATACACACGTGTGAAACTCGGCAAGCGAATTTTGTACATGGATCAGTCTCCCACAGTAGGATACAATCAGCCTCATGCCATAGGGCCAGGTGCGGTCCTACCCCATGCAGCCAAGGCGAACGGATCCACGGGCGTGCGACACGGTGGGGCTGTGATTATGTAAGAACCCTCCATCAACGTGAAGAATCGCTCGCAGCTTGCTTCGTCGTTCCCATGTTGTCCGTCGTTCGGCGCGTTGCTGCGCGGGCGTTACCCCGCCGCCTTGCGTACACATCGAGCTATCGCATGAACTCTTCATCTTCTTGGCAACCAGCCCTTAAGCCAGGGACGCTGCCCGTGTACGACGAGGCCCTCGCTTATATCGAGGCAGACACGGCTGCCCTGCGCGAGAAGATCGAGGCGGCCAAGCAGGCCGGGGAGGCGAATGAAGACTATTTGGATGCCCTAGAAATTGTATCGGAGATTAACCGCCCTAGCGTCCGCGCACAATTCGTACAGGGCGACTACGACATGTCCCAGCCTGTATTCCGACACCTGCGCGAACAGGCGTGGCGACAGGGCGGCGCCCTCAACCGCCTGGCGGAGCGAATCCAGTTGATGCATGTTCTTCCCGACGTGATGCCCTCCATCACACCGACCGTTGACTTGGAGGTCCTCTTTGGCGAAGGTGCCGGTATCGGTGATCATGGCGGCAGCGGAGGCAGTGTGCATCCAGGCGTGTTTCTCGAACCTGCATCGACGCAAGAGGCACCCATCATTCGCGCAACGGCTTTCCATAAGGATACACGCAAGTATACCATCATGCTTGTGGACCCAGATGTGCCCTGTGAAGACAACCAGTCGTTTACGACGTATGTTCACTGGTTGGTTACGGATGTGCCACTCTCGCTGCGTGAGAACACCATACCTGCAGGACATGCACACAAGCTCACGTATGTGCCCCCTCACCCCCAGCGCGGCACGCCCTACCACCGCTACACGACGCTGTTGTTTGAGCAGCAGCCCGATATCCCCGTGAGTGATGTAGCGCGCGAAGGCGTACAAGTGCAAGCATTTGCTGAGCAGAATGGGCTCACTTTGCGCGGAATTCATTTCTGGCGTGCGCAATGGTCCGAAAAAAGCCAGGCTGTCATCAGCCAAATCTATAAGGATGTGCTCCAAGTGCCCGAGCCGCGGTTCCGTCGCATCCCTCGACAGGACCGGTTCAAGGACGAGCTAGGTCGACGTCATAGCAAGTATTATGAACTCTAAAATAGGTAATCACTCAATCCACGGCGCATACGGCCCTCGTCTATATGGGTGTCGGGGCGGAAAGGCCACCGCTCAAAGGCAGATGCCAGTGAGGCCCACTGCCGGTTAGTCAGATCCACAATGGGGGTATCAGGCAAAACGATATCATCGGGGCGGTCCTTCATGCTGGGGTGATCCGGAGAAACTAGGCGCAGGATATTGTTGGCCCCTGGAGCCGTGTGCTTTAACCCTTCCACGACCGTCTTCGACTTGAGCACAAACATGTTTCGGGTAAGGAACTCGAACGAGTCCATGTCGCGCGCATCGATGAGTGGCGATGTTAATGGGTCGATTTCCAAGACCGTTAGCTTGCGCTTTTGCAAACCAGTAGAGATGTTCGAGTTGGGAATAAAGATGGAAGTCACGGGCACACGCGGACCAATGGTCGGTGTCTGAGGGTACATATACGTGGCGTACGGCTCCATCTCGTCCGCCGTAAGCAGCTGTTTGGGAGTGCTGAGACATTGCACAGTAGCACCGAGCTTGGCTCGCGTGCGTGGATCTCCAGGAGCTGCCATGGAACGCAAGGCTACCGTCTCGCCGCACACAAAGACCATCTTGACACGGCCAAACTGGAAGAGCCACAGGCGCGAGGAAATAGCATGTGTAAGCTGTGCAAACAGCTGCTCGCCATGCACTGTGTTGGGCAGCTGGGCGAAAAAGAGGATTGGACTGGGCGCTAATGTCAGTAGAGAAAACGTACCGTTCCAGTCCATGGGGGGCGGACGGGGCCCCAATTTGGGCACTTTGCCCTCTAGGTGGGACAGGTGTTTATCCTTCACCAGTGTCTCGTACGTGTCCCACGAATAACCAGAGTCAGGAATGATATGGAGCTTTTCAGTAGTGTCACCCATCGAGGGATCAGCACGCAGCTGCTCCAAGCATGACAGAAACATGGGCACATTTTCCATCGTGATCACTTTTTCCACCGCAGGATGCTCCATAAAGGCACGGGTGAATGTGCCAGGGCCAGGATAGGCTTCGATAATGGTAGTCTTCATGCCTTGACGCTCACCCTCGCCGATCCCCATGGCCTGAACGATCTCGGCCACCTTGTCCCTGTTCGAGACAAAGTACCGGTGCCTGGCCCGCTGCTCCTTTGAAAACGTAAACAAGGACCTCCAGCGGGTGGGATGCGGCAAATGACCATAGCAGTATGGCTCATCCACTGGGTCAATAGGCGGTGAATATGTATGCAGCGGTGCCTCTGTGTAAAGCGAGGGCGAGGTTTGGCGTTTTGTGGCTGACATGAGCAGACATACACGTACACTCTTCCGCAAAAGGTTTTTGCTCCACTGACAGTTGGCTCTTTCTCCCCTTTTTCTTCTTTTCAGGCGTGTCATCGACGTCTTTGGGGACCTTGGGTGGACGACCACGGCGTGGCAACGAGGAGGATGCGCGCGCAGCAGCTCTTTGTGGTGATATATGCGTCAATGTACGCTTAGAAGGAATGAGGAATAGTTTGTTTGTATGTGAATAGTTGTATTGTGGTACAAGCGCTTCCGAAAAGCGTGTCGGCTGGCGCCAGACCTTGAACAACGCCGTGGCCCGTAGCATCAGGCGAAGCGAAGAAAAGTTGCGTGTGGAGAAGGGACGACAGAGCCAGTCGGCTGACTCATCCACTCTCCTCCCTCCTCGCTGCGATGAGCACTAGTGCAGCGGTGCTGCCAGATGCTTATGAGCTGCTGGGCATCGAAATCGATGCTACCGAATCACAGATTCGCACGGCATATCGTAAAAAATCTCTGTTGCTCCATCCAGATAAGGTCAAGGATGTGCCACCCGATGTCGCGGCCGACCGTTTTCACCGGCTTACGCTTGCCTACGAGGAGCTTATGGACCCAGCCAGGCGCGTTCGCCTAGCACAAGATTTACAGGTCGAGAGAGATCGTCGTGAAAGACGATCGGCTTTTGACGAACGTCGGCGAGCCATGGCTGCTGACCTCGAAGAGCGTGAGGAGCGTGACCGAAAAGCACGAGCGATGCGCGAACAGTGGATGCGCGAACGAGAATTGCGCATTGTCTCACTCCGTGAAGAAGGTCGAACTTTGAGGATCCAAAAACATGAGCGCTTGTTGAGAGAGTGGCAGGCTCAGACTCAGAAAGCGAGTACGAAAACCGCAACGACAGTGACACAGGAGGAGCTTCCAGCTTGGGGCGCACTGGATACGACAGTATTGGTGCGATTTCCTTCTGACCAAACGTATGAGATGTGGGGGAGTGCGACACCACCCGAGTCACTTTTGGAGACGCCCCTCGCAAAGGCACTGCTAGACACGTATGGACCACCTGTGAGTGTGCGTATTCGACCAACGCAGAAGAAAAGGCAAGAAATTTCTGTGATTGTCGAGTTTGAACATGGCGTGCATGCATGGCGCGCTGTACACGACGGCATGCAGCTACGCTGCTCTCATCCTTTGCTCCAGGACTGCTGGATCGGCTGGAGCGATGAAGGAGGCAAGGCACGCTCAGATATACCCCAGCGCATCGCAGTGTGGATGGCCCAAGGCATCACGCCGGCACAAGCGCCCATCACAGCTGAACCTACGGCCATGCCTCATGATAGCGCCGCCAACTTCGACTACGACTACGAGACTCGCACGCTGGAGCGAATGCGACGAGCTGCCAGTATGGCATGACAACCAAGTGTTATTTACTCTGTATCTTTGAGCCCATGAGACGCTTTGCGGCGGAAAATATGCTAGATACCCGTGAGCCCCATTCTCGCACAACGACATACCTGGTCACGCAACCACTGGCGGTACTGATGAAGCGACCCAATCTTCTCGCCCTGATAATGAGTGCAGCGCACGTACGTAGTAGTCAGGAATGGGGTTGTGCACCACCTGGCGAGTGGGATCCGCACGCATTTTGCGAATGTGTGCGAAAAACTCCTTATCACGTTGTAACATTTGGGCAGCCTTGCTTCTGTGGATCACACTCCAAATAAAATAGCCAATGGATGGACCAACGAGCCAGCCTAGGCCGGTGCACGCCGCTGTCGCGCCCAAGTACAAGAAGAGAGGGTCAATCTGGCGAGTCAGCCTCCCTGTGAGCGACGTACACCACCAAGAGTTTGACTTGGATCGATTTCTAACGTCATAAAGTAAGACCCTGAAGCAATAGCACTCAGTAGCATCGTTGGCACAGTGGCAACGATGCCCACTATGCGCCGCTGACGGCGCAGTCGCAAGTCTTTCAAGAATGAGCTATTGCATACATACATGTATCCCAAGGCAAAAGCTTTTCTGTCTCTTTGATCTTGGTAGAGTACTGGCGCATGTACCAGTTAGATGCACTTCGCCAGGGGGCCAGGGCGCGTGAGTACGAGCGCGCAAGCCACATGAGGGACTGGGTGGCTTGGGCTGTCGTGCAACGGACGTGCACGCAGCGAGTGTAACACGTGACACTATCACGTGGGACGGGCAAAAGGGTGTGGCTTCCACTGGTCTTCTTCCCAACGTCGAGTCCAAGAGTGAGTGGCACGAGGCAGTAGAGCCCTGACACTGGCAGACTCAAGCGCTCGTGCATTTTTAGAGCTACAATTTACATACTATGGCGACAACAGCGCCTGGAAGCAATGCCATGCCTCCGGTGCAACGGCCGCCGAAAGATTTGCGTCCACAAACCGAGGATGTCACCGCTACGAAAGGGAATGATTTTGAAGACTTTTTCCTGAAACGTGAACTGCTTATGGGTATATTTGAAGCTGGATTTGAGCGTCCCTCTCCCATTCAAGAAGAGTCGATTCCCATTGCGCTTTCGGGGCGGGACATTTTGGCACGCGCCAAAAACGGTACGGGTAAAACGGCTGCCTACGTGATTCCTTCGTTGGAGCGCATCAACCCCAAGAAAGAAAAAATTCAAGCTGTGCTCCTGGTACCAACCCGTGAGCTTGCTCTGCAAACGAGTCAAGTGGCCAAAACACTCGGCAAGCATCTAGGCATCGAAATCATGGTGAGCACAGGTGGAACTACACTCAAAGACGACATTCTCCGCCTGGGCCAGACGGTTCATATGCTTGTTGGTACACCTGGCCGTATCCTTGATCTGGCGAGCAAGGGCATTGCCGACTTGAGCCAATGCACGACGTTTGTGATGGACGAAGCCGACAAGCTACTGTCGCCCGAGTTTACGCCTGTGATGGAGCAGCTGCTTGGTCTTTTGCCCAAGGAACGCCAGGTCATGCTCTTCTCGGCAACGTTCCCGCTGATTGTGAAGGACTTTAAGGACAAGCATATGGTGAAGCCCTACGAGATCAATCTGATGGACGAGCTCACGCTCCGTGGAGTTACCCAGTACTATGCGTTTGTGGAAGAGCGCCAAAAGGTGCATTGCCTTAACACTTTGTTTTCCAAGCTGCAGATCAACCAATCTATCATCTTTTGCAACTCAACCAACCGCGTGGAACTGTTGGCAAAGAAGATTACGGAGCTAGGGTACTCTTGCTTTTACTCGCACGCCAAGATGCTACAGGCCCATCGCAACCGCGTCTTTCATGATTTTCGACAGGGTGCATGCCGCAACCTGGTTTGCTCGGACCTACTTACCCGTGGTATTGATATCCAGGCGGTCAATGTGGTGATCAACTTTGATTTTCCCAAAAATGCAGAGACATACTTGCATCGCATTGGTCGCAGTGGTCGCTTTGGCCATATGGGTCTGGCTATCAACCTGATTACGTATGAGGATCGCTTTAATTTGTACCGGATTGAGCAGGAGCTGGGAACCGAGGTTCAGCCGATCCCTGCCAATATTGACAAGCGTCTTTATGTGGCACCGGCCTTGATTGAGGAGGCTGAGCAGCGCGAGCGTGAGGCCAAGGCGGCAGGTCAGCCAACGCAGGGTCCTGGCGTGATGCAGCAGGGCCTGCCTTCCATCCCTCCCACTCAAGCCGCAATGCATGCCGTGCCCATGGACCAAAATGGCAACTTTACCAACACTGTGCCAAACCGCCGTGGTGGCCGCCGCAACCGTCGGGGTGGTGGTAATGGCAATAAAAGCAATGGCAACAACAATTACAGCAGCCAAATCTAGCAAGCTGTGGCACCCTTTTCCCTCTTCTTTTTTCGTCCCTTTAGATACTCGTCTGCGAGCATCATGAACCTGCGAGCGGACCTGTACACATAGTCTTTCTTTCCTCCCCTCCCCCTTCAATAAAACTAAAACCCTTTCAAAAAAAATACTCGCGCTACGAACACTAGAACGTGTGTTCGAAATCGAGCACATCGCGCTGTGGCTCCAAATCTGAGGGCTGGGCGGGTAGTGATGGGATTTGGGACCTAGAGGATCCACTGAACCTCGTTTGTCTTCGGCTCCCACGCACAGGAGGGAAATTTTCTTGTGTAGAGAGTCCCATGAGCTCCCTGTCGAGATCATCGTAGTTCCTTGCATCCGATGAACTTGGCCAGCCCGAGGAGGAACGAAACTCGTCATCGGGGTCGTCTCGATTCGCCAGCGACTTGTGAGAGGTCGGCACATCCATATCGCCCATAGCACTGCTGATGCGATAGTGACGGTTCATAGGCTCGGCGTAGGTATCAGTCGCAGAGCTTGCTCGCTCATGCATGCCAAAGAACCGCCTCGTCCGGGCGCCCAAGCTCTTGGATCCACGTGGAGGCCCAGCGCTCAAGGTCGACGGTGGGGCGTGGGAGGAGGAGGGATAAAACTCCTCGGATTCATCGTCGACACGAGCCTTTTGCTTGCGAATGCGACGGGTTCTGTCGCCTTCGAAGTAGCGGTCAGGCTCCACTAACATATTCGGGTCCGTCTCCGTCGGCTCCTCCTCGTCCTCATCAAGATAGTGTGCATGGCCGTTTTCGTCGTACTGCACGGGGCGGGACGGATTGACGTAACGATCAGCCCACTTGCGATCTTTGTGTATGCCGCGTTCCTCTTTCACGAGACCTGCCTTACGGAGCCACGCGGGAGTACGATTAGGCCTGAGAGAATTGTCACGGATACGCTGGAAAGTGAGCTCGACCTTCACATACTTGGATGAAAAAGTTGTGTACCTGGCGTTAGTAGCAAACAAACGTACATGTCCAGGGATGTAGCCTGCTATGGTTAAAAGAATGTTGATAAAAAAGTCGGTGCCAATACCAAAGCGGATAAACACAGCGAGGGGGGGGACCAAGATGCTAAACAGGATAATGAAAAAGAGATATACATGCCGCCGGTTCGGCCGTCTTCATGTTAGAGCAACAACGCACAGTTCTCGGCGACTACCCGTCAGCCCGAAAAATGCCATGGCCTACACACGGAGATGGCCGCCCTCGGACGACGTGGGTTTGTGATGTAAGTGTGTATGCAACTTCGTACAAGCTACGCCTACTCGAGTTCGGCAGCGTCCGGCTCTACCTCGACAGGCTCGACAATCGAGCGAGCCGGCTGCCATACCATTACAATGTTGTCTTCAGCGGCCGTTGCCACCTTCCATGGGTCTTGCGGGCTCCAGGACAGATCAGTAGGACGACTCGTGTGACCGCCATGGACAAACAAGAGCTCCGCCGGGCCATCCTCGGCATCTTCGGCCGTTTGCTCCTCGCCAATACGGCTCAGGTCCCATACATTGACCCGACGGTCGGCCGAAGCGGAGCATAGCACCGTCTCGTGGTGTGGCGACCATGCCAACTGAAGAACTTCATCTTTGTGGGCCTCCAGGGAATGCAGGTGCACACTTAGGTTGCGCAGATCCCATAAACCCACCGTCTTGTCGCTAGATGCTGTCGCAATGATGTATTCGCTGGCGGGACTGAATGCGACAGCATTGACCTCGCCCTGGTGCGCCTCGACGCGGTACTTGGGCGTCTCCGCCGCATCACGCGTGTCCCACAGCAACATTTGGCGGTCGTCGCCCACAGAGGCAAATAGATGCTCGTGGTGGTTGTGCCAGGCCACATCTTCCACGATAGCCGAGTGGCCGCGGTAGGTCCGGACAGGGTCCAGCGTTTTTGTCTCCTTTTGGTATGCATTGATATCCCTGCGTGTGAGTGACAAATACACACCAGTGGCACACGGTTGTATCTTCCGAGGCACACAGGATGTGGCCCTGGCGGATCGGGTTCCAGGAGAGGCCGTAGCCCTCCCGCGTCTGACCACGCAGCACAATATCGGGACGGCACTTGCCATCGCTATCCGGTTGATTGCTGTGCTTTGTTCGATCAAATACATAGCTCAGGCCACTAACCGCACGTGTGGCGATCAGGTCGCAGTTCTGGGGGCAATACCGCGCGCGGTTCACCTCGCCGTCGTGGTTAATCCGCTGCGTCACCTGGACACGCGTCGATGCAGACGAATACGAGCCAATTTCTGCGTAAATATACACCACATACCTCCTTTTTCTTCGTCATAGTCCTTAATATCAAGCTTTGCTTCGAGGCCCTGGCCCTCTGTGTTGGGCAGGTGCACTGTCGCAATTTGGAGGTAGTTGTTATCCTGACCCGAGGTATGGGTACCTAAGAGGAAACGGTGACGCGTAAAACCCTTGTCCTCAAATACTTCCTTGTCCGGCATCCACTGCATCGTGAGAGTGGGCCACTCGAGGGCGTGCGTGATCACCATGTCATACAGAAAGGGCGAGTTTTTCTTCCAAACTGCCTGTTAGCGCACCGACCAAGGCCATATGCGTACTTTTGTACTCCTAGTATGTCAAAACACAATACATACCTCGTTCGAAATGATGGCCAAGTTGGCCGAGGCCTCATCTTCGGCGATCTCCACGTTCGACATGGCAGAAAGGGACGTCGTACGCGCACCGGGAGCGTGGAGCATTTGCACGTGGTGCCACGTGCAGGAACGTCTTCCACGCACTCTCCGGCCACTGGGGCCGATGGCGGGCGCCCAGGAAGCCTCCAAGGCAGCCTTTCAGGTCCTGCGACCCATTTGTGTGCGGATCCTAGAGCTTTCTCATGGGGCGCTGGATGCATCCGAGCTGGTTGGCAGGCTCCAAGACTTGCATAGCCAACTAAGCACCCTCACGGACCCCCTTGCCCCCGCACTGATCCACTATGTATTCTACCCTCTATCACAACTGCTGCGTGCACGCCCAACGGGCTTGCTTGCATTGCCAGACCGTGTGCGTGAGCTCGTCTTTCTTAGTTTGACCGTCCTAGCCCGCGACTGGTGGTCAACGTGGACCTGGGCGCATGTGCAACAGCACTCGCCTGGGGCTCGACGCCTAGAGCAGTCGTCGGACTGGAAGGTATGGGAACAGCTATTGTTTCTGGGAGTCATGGCCCTCCAAGGCGGCGTACGCTCGCCTGCTCGTCCCAGCAGCGACGAAACACGCCTGGCCATTCTGCACTTTTTGGCCGCCTTGCTGCGACCGCGTCATGTGGACCCGGCCATGGGGCCGCAGGGCACCGATTGGGAGTGGGACGGTGTCTCGGAACTTCCGCTGCTGGGCGAGGAGGACGTGGACCAGCGAGTATACCCCGCCGCTCAGCATACAGCCGCTGCAAGGGACAGCGATGCCGTCGCCGGTGCATTGGCTCACCTCCTAAAAATGGCCATGGTTACGGCGAGACAAGACAAGGGCCCGGTGCCTCTTCGTCTAGCTGCCCTCGATGTGGCGAGCCTAGTGGCACTGACGTGGATGGCAGGAAGCACAGAGAGGCCCGTGTATGGCGCTCAAGAAGAGGCGCCCTTCCGACGCCGCCCGGTGGATGCAGGGATAGGGGCAGCAGCCGAGCGGTTGCGCCCCATCCTCCCTGGCGTATCGAGCTCTTTGGTTAAAGTGATTACGAGCCCGGCTTCATCTGTGATCGTGGCACGCGCGCTCGCGATGCTCTCGGCCATGTGGGTGCTTTGCTTGCACGATGAGGCCACAGCCTCGATGCGAACCGTCTTGCCGGTCGAGACACCCTCGCTTCCCAGCTGTTTGGAAGACTTTGCTCTGTGGAATGCGGCATCTCAGAGTACGCTCTCTGCGCCCGAGGAGGATACAGACACAGACACAAATAGCGAGCCTGGGTCCATCAGCACAGCTCGTACGTCGGTGGACGAAGGGCCAGAATCGTGGCTGGAGCAAACCATGCCGCCGGTGCGTGTAGCCATCGTGGCCATTTCTCGCATGGCCGATAGTGACGAGGCAAGAGTGCAAGGCGCCTTGGCACATTGGGCTCATGCATTGCTCGCATACTCGTGGGACACGCTCACTTGGGCCGATGCCGAGGCCACCATGGATGTGCGACACCTTCTTATCGAGATACTGGTGGACCTAGCGCACAGCGGCCATGCACAGCGCGTGGTGCAAGCTGCACGCACCCGTCTCAAAGACCTGGGTGCGCGTGCGCTACCCGGTATGCAAGTCGTGCTGGAACAGTCGCTGCACATGCTGCCTGCCCTCATTCGGCAGGTCCAGGACAGCTCCGTGCAGCGACTCGCCCACCGCGTGACCACTTGTGCTTCACTGCTATCAACAGAGCTATTGGCTGAGCAACTGCAGGCGCCGGACACGGCTTTTTTGCGTGTACTGTCGCCAGAGGGAGGCGTAGAGCAGTGGGCCGAGCTGGGGGCGCAGGCCCTGGGAGCATATCAAGGCGCACCGATCGTCGTGGCGGATGGATTACCCCACCTCCCTCCGTCGTTGACGCAGCTGGAGGCCATGTCACTCGTGGCCATGGGCCGCATGTGGAATATGGTCGGCCAGTCGCTCCAGCAACTTTTGTACGAGGCTACTCAGAAAGGAAACGTGCCTCGGTTTAAAATTGCGTTTGCAGTGCCTCTGCATATGCTCCACACGGCTGTGGCGCTGCGGGCGGATGCGCAGTGGCGCGTGTCCTTGGCGCATATATGGGCCGTGCACGAGCTGTTTCTCGGTGTGAGCGATGTGGTAAGCCGGCCCAATCTGCAAACCTATATCACGCAGCCGGCCGGCCGGCCGCTGCGCAAAACGATGCATTCGCTCGCGCGCCATGTGCTCCTCGAGGTACAGAGTGTGTGGCAGTGTGAGGCGGAAAAGCCTCCCGAGTCTGTGCAGACGGAGCATGACGTGGTGTCAAGAGACACGGAAGCCGACACAGCCGTGCTGGTACGGGGCCTTCCGTCGGTGTCCGAGCCTGCCTGTGATGTGCATGCAGGCCCTGCTTTGGATGTGTCGTTTGTGCCTTATGCCAAGGTAGATGGGCCGCGCGCTGCACCCGACGCGGTGCAGCAAGCGCAGCGGCGCCTGGCCCTGCGTGACCAGTGGGACGCGTATCTGCTGCTGCTCCTCGGCTCGGCCTCGACGTGGCTGGGTGTGTCGTGCCGTCCTTGGCTGCTCCACATCTTGTACCCCGTTTTGAGTGCGTTGGGACGCCACGAGGCGACAGTGCGCCAGGCGGCCCAGTACGCATTGGAGCGCATCGCGGATGCCTGTGCATACCCCACTGTGCAAAGTTGTGTACTGCATCACACCGACTATATTTTGGGTGCTGCGAGCCACCGACTTGTATCGGGTCTCCGCCTGGAGCTGCAAGCAGGCCTTGCCCAGCCATCTGTGCAGCTGCAGCGCTCCTCGGGCGCCTTGCTGAGCGCTCGTGCGGCGCCTTGGGTCCTTGTGCAAGTCATCCAGATGCTGGGGGCCGAGGCGGTGCCTTTGGTAGAGGACTCGATCGATGAGGTCCTCGCCGCTTTGGACCACTTTCATGGGCATGATGACCTATGCGATGGATTGCTCGCCGTGGTAGCCAAGCTGGTCGAGGTAATGGTACCGCCCAGATCTCGGCAGCCAGCCGCCGTCGAGTCGCCGAACGATGCGGCGCTCCATGCTTTTGAAGCCTGGCTGGCAGGCTCGGAGGACAACGAGGGCGAGACAGCCGGCCCTGCTGCGCCCGAGGAGGAGGAGCCTTTGCATGAGCCCGACCGGCTCCAGAGTGTGGTGGCGCAGATCTTGGCGCGCTGTGTGCCATTCATGAGCCATGACAGTGCACAGATCCGCGCGCGTGCGCTTGATATGCTCGCTGATGGGATCTGTTTGCTGGCGCCCCAGGCATGCACCGCCGAGCTGTACCCTGTGTTGGAGCGCGCCTGGCCCCGCATCCTCGCTAGGCTTGGGCAAAGTGCATCGTCGGCGGGTGTGGCAATCGAGTCGGACCACCGCGTATGGTGTCGAGCCACAGCGCTGGTGGGCGTGCTGGGCGAGTATGTACCGGACGTGTATGGGAAGCGCATCGTCCAAGATGCCTGGCCGCGCTGGCAACGGCTATTGACGTCACTACAGCAGACGCGCCGCCCTCCTGCGGCCCGTATCGAGGGGCCAGCAGTGGCCTCGACAGCGCTCATGGCCCAACGAGCAGTGCGCCTCTTGGACGAGCATGGGTCCCTCACGGAACTGCTCCTGGTCGTGCTGGAAGCGCTCACGCGTTTCGTCTCGGCTGCCAGCGAAAAACTGGACAGCGCGGCCGTATGGTCGTTTTTGACGTACCCCCTGTTCCTTGACACGCTCGATGAGCGTCAGCCACGCGCCATCCGTGACAAGGGCGTGCAGTTGTACGCGTGTCTAGTGCGGGCCGATTCCATGGCGGCGTGGATGGCGCTGCGCGCCGCCATCGGGACGAGTCCGCCATGGGAGCTTCGGCATGACTTGGCTCTATCGAGCAATGTAACTATATGCTTTACATAGTGAACAAATATTGCAGGTCGTCCACGCTAAGTCGACCCATCGCAGTGTCGTCCTGGCCAATAGCCGCATCGATCATGGCGCCTGTGTCAGCGTAACATACTTACTCTTTTTGTTTTGCAATTCGATGATGCGGCTTTCAATGCTGTTTTCAATGACCATACGTTTGACTGCGTGAGAATAGCAACGTACCCACAATCGGCCGGTGCTGACCGAGCCGATGGATGCGGTCCATCGCCTGCACCTCGACGGCAGGGTTCCACCACGGATCCATGAGGTATACGCGGGAGGCCTCTGTCAAGTTGAGCGCCACACCGCCGGCTTTGAGTGAAACAAGAAACACGGTCACATCAGGGTTCTCCATAAAGTAGCGGATGGTGCGGTCCCGCGCCTCGGGCGTCATATTCCCTTCGAGACGGCATATGCGGAAACCTGCACGTTGCAGGCGAAAGGCGATCAGGTCGAGAAAGTGGACGAATTGGCTAAACACCAGACTCTTGATCGAGCGGTCCGGCAAATCCCGCAACTGACTCAGCTCTTCGACCAACGCCTCGATCTTGGTGCTAGAGCGCCAGTGGGACAGGTCGAGGCGTGAGAGGATGCCTTGTCGCTTAGGGTCGCCGGGCGTCGGCACAGGGCATGGCGGCTCCAGCGGCGGGGCATCCAAGTCGATCGAGAGCGTAGCATGGCAGTAGGGACAATCGGGCGTGATATTGTCCCGTCGCAGCTCTGCGTCCCCGTCGCCCTCGAGGCTGTCCAGGTACTGCTGCATACACGCGCGGCAAAATACGTGCCGACAGCGCGAGAGGATCGCATCCTCGGCCTCCTCCAGGCACAGCTTGCATACATGCACTTCGTCCACATCGCCCAGCAGATCGACGTTGGAGTGCGTGTGCGAGCGTAGCACCAGGTCAGGGTGATTGGACATTTGGCGCATACGGGTGAGGAGCGTGAAAATGTTGCTGTAGTTGTTCAGCACGGTGCCCTGATCCAGGAACGTGCTAAACTGGCGGGTCGTGGACGAATACAGACTGCGGTAGAGCTCCTCTTCCTCGGGGCTGAAAAAGTCCCGGCGCACCTCGATGGTGCGAGGCGGTAAGCCCATATCGTCAGCACGCTCTAGCTTGGTACGCCGCAGCATGATGCAGTCCAGTAGGAGGCGTAGGTGCGCAAAGGCTTCCTCACCTTCGCCTTCCTCAAAGCCATCGCGTTGAATGGGTCGCAAAATCATAAAGTTCCAAAAGCTGAGGTGGACCATGGGCTTGTGGCCGCAGTGCACGCAGCTACTGTTGCTGTGAAAGGACCATGTAGCCGACTTGCACGGGCACTGCCGGCAGTAGTAGTAGGCAAACGGATCGCCGCCCAGAAAGCGGATCATCGAGTACAACTCACCCACCCGATTCTGCAGCGGTGTGCCGCTGAGGCACCACTTGTAGTTACTTTGCAAAGCAAACGTACTTCGGGCCGTATTCGATGTGCGCTCTTTGATGTGGTGCGCCTCGTCCAGGATAATACGCCGCCACGAGATCCCATGCAATGGGCTCGACTCATGTACACGACGCCCGCGACGAGTGACGCCGTACTTTTCCCGGCGAAACGTGCTTTCTAAAACCGCATAGGACGTGAGTACGACATCCATCGATGCAAGCTCCGACATATCACTAGTGCGCTGCGCCCCATGCCACACGGTCACGTTGAGGCTAGGTGCATACTTTTGCACCTCGTGGCGCCACTGGAGGATGGCCACCGTAGGGGCCACCACCAGTGTGGGCCGCTGGGGGTCCGATACAAGAAGGCTGATCATCTGGAGCGTTTTGCCCATGCCCATTTCGTCGGCAAGTAGGCCGCCCCGCCAGATGCTACGCTCTTGCGACTGCAGCCACTGTAGGCCCTCGAGTTGAAAAGGCAGGAGCGAGATCGTAATGCCTTTTGGCTGCCCTGCTTTGGGCATGGGGCTGCCCCTTGGACGCCGCATGGTAGCCAGAGCCTCCCATACGCCCTCGAGCTCGGGATGCATGGCATTCAGTGCGGCGACAGCTCGTTGAAACTGAGGTGAGAGGAGAATACGTACGCGCGTGAGCTTGGGCGGAGGCGCCTTGCGCCGTGCCCGCACGCAATCCGCCAGCGGCACATCGCTATCGGTGTCGGAACTGGAGAGCGCACGCTTTTTCGGTGGCGAGGAAAAGCGCCTCACCTCGGGTGGCGAGGAAAAAAGCACCACCTCGGGTGACTCGTGCTTGAGCGCCCCCATCGGTGAGGGCGACTCGCTCTCCGACGCCTGCACTCCATCGGACGGCGCAAAGTCGGACGAATCGTCATCCTTTCCATCCCACTCGGACGCATCCGACTCGTCCTTGTACACGACACGCGCCGCCCGTGCGCTGCGTCGGGGCATGGTTGTTAATGTGCACGTGATCGCTAGGACTATGTACGGCTCAAGTCCGTGTTGAGCAGGGCGGACCAGCCCGAGCGCGAGCCCGAGGCGCGGCGCCGGTGCCCCGAGCGATCTTGGTAGGTCGAGCGCGAACTCGGCCCGGGCGCACGGTACCTCGAGGCACTCGGCACGTCACCAGGAAGCGAGGCCGGAGACATGGGATGCGCGTTCGAGCGTGTAGTGCCCTTTTTCGGCGTCGGCGGCTTGAACGGCATGTCCATAGGGTCACGGCCCACCGACATGGGCCCAGTGGCTGTTTGGGGGAAGGGCGAGTCACTGAATTGGTGTGCAGGCGGGATGCCTAGCTTGGACAGGGGCGTGAGCGACACGGACTGAGCCACTCGCGGCTGATGAAGGTCCACAGGACTGGCCAGCGCGCCGGGAGACATACCATACGGCTCGGTCGGTTGGTTCGGGTCAGGGTACGCCGAGTGGCCGGCAGAGGGGTAGACACCCTGGCCCTGGCCATACGCATCCCACGCGTACGAGCCTTGCGGATACGAATAGCCCTCTGGCGACACTGGGTAGCCATACGACGCATACTGAGGATCCACATAGCCGCCATAGGCCTGGGGTTGGCCCTGTGGCGCATAGGCACCTGTCGCATACCCTGGATCCGCATAGCCCTGCGGGGCATAGCCCTGCGGTACTTGTCCTGGCGCCGCATACTCGGGCTGCGAGTAGCCTTGCTGGTAGCCCGCGTACTCGTAGCCCTGCTGGTAGTGGGGCTCGTAGTGTTGGGGCGCAAGGTTGGCCGCCGTGGGAGACTGGGCGCTAGGGCCAGCGGTTGCATAGGCTGCCTCGTAGCTCGGCGCAGCGGGGGCCGGCGCTTGAGGGGGTACAGACTCCGCCTCTGGGCTGATGGCAGCCGCCGGCCTCTCTTCGACCCGGCCTGCTTCCAGCTCGTACAGCGGGCGCGTGCCGCCAAACTCGTCATAGTACTCTTGACCATCGTTGGGAGGTGGCAGCACCGAGAGTTGACGCTGCTGTGCCTGCTCGCGGTCGTACTGCTCATATTGCGCGGCCTGGCGCCGCCGGGCCTGCTCGAGATGCTGTGTGAGCTCGGGCAAGTCAGTACGGCGCGCTGGCGAAACCGAGGCAGGCACTGCAGGCAGTGTCGAGTGGTTCAAGTGCGACTTGGGCGGCACGGCCGGCGGCACATCCTCCTCTGTCGGCGCGGGCGCCGCAGCGCTCCATGTCGAATCCGGCACGCGGACCTTGCCTTGGTACGACTTTTCCAGCTGCTCGAGGCTGAGCAGGCTTGTGTCGATCGGCTCCGAGTCGGACAAAAGGTACGAGTCGGAAGGGAGCAGCAGCTTGCTAAAGCGCACCTCGATGGGCTGCGTCTGAGTCTTTTCCCAGTCATCCAGCAGCGACGGCGCCTCAGCAGCCGGCGCACTCTCTTCACCAGCGTTTCCGGCGGTCTCCGACGTGGGCCGTTCCAATGGGGCATTCTGCCACGAAAAGGCCGGCGTGAACTGGCGGCGCTGCTTCAAAAAGGCCTGGAATTCGTGCTGCGATGGCGCCTCGGACTTGTGCAGTCGCGACCGCAGCCAGTCGGGCGAGTCCCAACGCACGCCTTTGCCAGCAAATAGCTCACTAGGGCGAGGCGGATCGCTAGCGCCAGGCGTGGTGGCTGGAGGCGTGACCGATGGGATCTCCTCGAGGGAGACGCCCATCATGGAGGCACGATGCACCGCTCGCCCATAGTCGCTCTCATCCATCGCACGCATAAAGTGGCTCAGCATGTAGGGATCGTACACGCCTTTGCCACGGAGTGCAGGCGCAGGTCGAAGCGCATCCGCAGCAGGGTCACTGCTCTGAGCAGGCGCATCTTGGACCTCGGGCACGAATGGATCAGCAGTTGCCTCGCCTTGCTCCTCCGGTACCGTCTGCAGGAATGGCGCCGAAGGCTCGGCCGCAGGTTCGAGGTCGGTCGCATAGCGGCGCGAGGGCTGCTCCGAGTCCCAGTCCACGTCTGGCTCCTCGTCCAGCTCGTAGGGAGCGACAACAGGCTCTGACACGAGCTTTTGCAGGGGCTGCGTACTGTCCAGAGGCGCACGAACACCTGCCACCGGTTCGACCGGTGCGTTCCAGTGCGGTAGCTGATGCTCCGACTCGAAGAAGCGCGTTTGCGCAGACGGCAGGAACGGTGCATTCGCAAGGTTCCAAGGCAGAGGACCCTGGCTCGCAGACGTGTCAGCTGGTGTATCGGGTAGAGGTGCCTCGTTGCGCGCAGTCACGGGCCATACGGGCGCTTTCCATGGAACCATGTCGGCCGCTGGCTCCGGCTGAAGCTGAAGCTGGGGCTGGGACTGGGGCTGGAACTCTGGAGCTGGCTGGAGCTCGGGTGCAGGCTGGAGCTGGGGTACTGGCTGAGGCTCGGCCTGAAGCTCCGCCTTGGGCTCCAGCTCGGGTTGCACGCTCAAACTCACAGGTGCTGTCGACACGGCTGGTGGCTGCGTTGATGGCACAGGCACTGAAACGGACTCGGCCGCTGGCTCTGGCGCGCGGGGCGCAGCAGACAGATAGCTCCAAGGCGGACCCACGTTGGACACAGCCGGCGCACTGGACGCAGGCGCAGGCGCAACAGTTTCCTCCGTCACCGCGACCGATGCTGGATCCGACGATGGCTCGGGCGACAGCTCTGGCACAGAATCCCGAGACTTTTCCCGCACTGGTGTATCTTTCTTGCGGAAAAAGGAAGGAAGTGCCGCCGAAGAGAGCAAGCCTCCGCTGAGTACGCTGCTCAGACGGCTCATGCTCTTATTGCTCGACTCTTCAGCGCCAGGCCCAGCAGCCGGTGATGCATCGGGGCGCACGGACTCTGTGGGCGTAGGAAGAGGAGCGTCCGTCGCCTTGGCCGGGGTCGTTGTGCCCTCTGGACGGTCAGCGACCGGCTCAGGGGTTCGCGGGTGCATGGAAGGCTCCGCCGGTAGCGCAACATCGGCAGGCTTGTCTTTCAGCGGGACCTCGGGCATCTTACCCAAGACGGGGGGAAGCTGTGGCAGTCGATGGTCGGCTGACGAAGTGCTGGACCAAGCGGGACCGAGACTTGACGACCGGAACGACACAGGCTTCGACACGGGTGTCGGTACAGACTGGACAAGAGGTACCTTGAGTGGTGGTGGCGCACCAAGATCAGACGGCGTAACAGCCTTGTCCACCGGGACAGCGGCGGTCGTGGTGGCCTCAGTGGGGGCATCGAGGGAGCTGGAAGGCGCCTCGTCTGCCACGACCGTAGGAAGGGGAACAGGCGCCTCAGTGGGGTCGGGCACAGCACGCTCCATGGTCGAGTCGGCTGGCTTGGACTCGATGGCAGGCTCCTTGAGCTCCTCGATGGGCACGGGTGCAGGCTCAGTAGTGGGCTCTGTCGTCGGATCGACTGAGGAAACGGTCGTAGGCGCAGGACGCTCTGTCTCGGGTGAGGCCACAGGCTCGGGAACGGACTCTGCCACGGGTGCAGGTTCGGTCACAGGCTCTGCCGCTGGTTCGGGAACGGATTCCGTCACGGCTGCGGGCTGGGCCACAGACTCGGGGACAGGTCCAGCCACCGGCGCAGGTTCGGCCACCGGCTCTGCCACAGAGTCGGGGGCGGACTCGGCCACAGGCTTTGGCTCTGACTCGGGAACGGACTCTGCCACGGGTGCAGGTTCGGTCACAGGCTCTGCCGCTGGTTCGGGAACGGAGTCCGCTACGATGGCAGGCTGGGCCACGGACTCGGGGACAGGTTCAGCCACAGGCTCTGCCACAGACTCGGGGACAGGTTCAGCCACAGGCTCTGCCACAGGCTCAGGGACGGATTCAGTCTCGGGTTCCGCATCCTGCTGGGGAACGGACTCGATCGGAGCAGATGGCGGCTCTTCCCGCTCGGGTGCAGATGTACGACCCAGTTGGTCTTCCGCAATGGGCTGTTGTGCCACTGGTTCCGTGGGTTCTTGGGCAAGAGGAGCAGAGGTACCCGATCCCTGAGGAATGGTGGTAGGCAACGATGGAGACTGACTCTGTGACATGCGCGAGACATTGATGGGCAAACCATTTGTGCTCGATTCATGACCCATGACCGACTCTAACGTGGATGGCGGCACACTCGGATCCTCGGTCACGAGGGGAACGCCTGACGCGTCTGGGGCATCGTTAGCGAGCGATGTGGGCTCCTCCAGTTCCTTTGCCTCTCTGAGCCCGGCAGGCGGCGATGCTGTTTGATCGGTCTCCACCGCATTCGATTTGGGCGGGAGGGACGGGGGCACCTGCGGCTCTGCCGGCACAGCCTCCTCGTTCACGCTAGGCGACTCTGGCTTGGTCAGCGTCTCGGAGACATTCTCATTCGAAGTCATGAGCGGACGCATGCGCGGAGGCACAGGTGGCTTGTTAGCCGCAATAGAGGCGGCGGAGGATGGCACATCGTCCACCGCAGCGGCATCAGACGCAGGTTCCGACATCTGGTTGCGGGAGCCGACCAGCATCGCCATGCCAGCGCTGCCTGCTTGGGAGAGAGCCTCGCTCAGAGACCCTAGCAACGTGGGCTTGGCCTCTTTGTCCGGCTCTGATGCAGGCTCGTCCTTCGGAGAAAGAGCCTCCTCGTCTTCCGACGGACCTGGTGCAGGTTTGCTGGGAAGCGCTGGCTCCTGCGACGGTGCAGGCTCTTGCGGCATGGATTCCTTCTCCGGCAACGTTTGGTCAGATGGTTGGTTCACTGTCACATCCTCCACCGCGTCAGGAATGGTCTCCGACGCATGCGGCGGGGCCTGGGACACATTCTCATCCAGTTTCTGCATGGCAGGCATCCATGCAGGTGTTTCCACATGACCAAAGTCCGAGGGAACAAAACCGGGCATCTTGCGATAGTCCTGCGAGGAACGAACAGTCTGAGCCGTGGGCCTCTCCGGGGAAGCATACCAAGAGTCGTCTTCATCGTGGGACTCCATCGCTGTAACCGTTTCCAAGAATTCATCCGCATCGTACATGACCGTCGGTGTGTGGGAGACGTGTGTGCCATCAAGACTTTCGTCTTCATCTTCCAGCGCAGGGTCTGACTCGTCAACCGCATTCGAAGCCGGGACTGGGCGCTGGATCACGGTGGCAGTAGACAAATCCTCCGCCTCGCTGTCCTTGCTATCCTTGCTGTCCTTTGAGGCAAGGAGATACGACAAGGGGTTGGCTTTGGGTGGGATAAAGCCCGAGAGGCCACTCGTGTTGGCCTTATCATCGGTCGCTCCCGTCGATATGACTGGCCCTTTTACCTCAGCAGGGGGAGGCTGAAGCGGAATACGCGAGCTGGGCTCCAGAGAAAGCTTTTCCATCAGATAAGGAGGTAGACTAGGAGTCTTTGGTGTTTGTGAAGCAGCTGAACGCTGATAGGAGGGCGTTGCCGTGGGAGACTTGAACGATGACATGGACAGATTTAGGCCAGCACCCGAGATGGACGGCGCGATGCCCTCGGGTTTCGGGGAACGCTCAAGTTCGCTGTACAGGGGGCTGGTGACGGCACGTTGGGAGCTCGCAGAGGGCGTGAAAGGAGTCCGAGCCGCCGACCCGGGGGTCCGTGGCAAAAGCACAATATCGCCAGGCTTGTCATCCCCCAAGGGCTCCGGCATGCGGGGAGCAGCCTGCGGTGTCTTCGAAGCGAGATTCGGGAATCGCTCAGGGTCAATGGCAGGCAACGGAGGAATGATCTCCGACTCGCGCGCCTTGCCCTTCCCTTTGCCCGAACTCTTTGGCGTCGAAGGCACCGAGTCCTTGGAGCGGAAGGACCGCAAAGATATCGAGCTAGAGCCCACGTGGGAAGGGCCACCTGGCGTGCCTGGCGGTTTGCCTTTTGGCGTGTCCAATGTCGCCAATGGATCAGCCTCGGTCGCCTCCGAGTCGTCAAGGGTCGCCGCACTGGTGCGTGCCGTATCCGTACCTGTGCGTACGCGTCGGAAGCCAAACGAAGACTTGCTGCCTAGCGACATGTTGCTGGGCATGCGCAGCTTGCGACGCAAATCAAATGAATGCGACCGTGAATGAGAGGGGGTAGATTCTGACTGGGGCCATGCCGAAGAAGACACACCCTTCCTACCAGGTGTGACTGGCTCCATGGTTGTCGCGGTGGGATCCACCGCCTTCTTTTTGCTGAGTTCATCCTGCATACGTGGCGCATCAGGCTTGGTAGCAAGGCCTTGGGCTTGGGGTTTTTGTGTCGATGATGTCGCAACCTGATCAGCCTGAGACTTGGGAGCATCGGCTCGGTCTGCCGACGCCGACTTGCCCAGCTTTTTTATGCCGAGCAGCGCCATTGCAGTCCACGCCTGAGCAAGGAAAGGTAGGAAAACGACGCGTATTCGTAAAACGCGTACGGAGCGAGCGCGACTCCCGGGGCGGCCGGAATGTCGGTCACGCCATGCGGCAATTCATAGGACAGCTATATGCATGCCCAAGTGGCGCGACAGGTCACGTGTGTCCACGTGGTCTCCCAAGAAAGCGCCGCTGCGTCGCCAGCCTCGTCGCACACTCAGAAGATGGCCGCGCAGCAGCCGATCTTTGTTGTGAACACAGGACCAGAACGTCAGTCTGGACGTAAGGCACAAATCTCGAATATCACAGCTTCTAAGACGGTGGCTGATGTGATCCGCACCTGTTTGGGCCCCAAGGCCATGCTCAAAATGATCCTCGATCCTATGGGAGGCATTCTTCTGACCAACGATGGGCATGCCATCCTCCGCGAGATCGAGGTTGCACACCCAGCTGCTAAGAGCATGATTGAGCTCAGTCGTGCACAGGATGAAGAGGTGGGAGACGGAACCACTAGTGTCATCATTCTTGCAGGTGAAGTCCTGGCCCATTCGCTGCCGCTGCTCGAGCGCAACATGCATCCTGTGGTAATTATTTCTGCGTATAAAAAGGCGCTGGCTCGTGCTCTGCAAATCATTGACTCGATATCTATACCTGTCAATGTCGACAAAGATGAGGAGATGCTGGCTTTGATCAAGACGTCCATCGGCACCAAGTTTGTGTCTCGCTGGTCCGACCTCATGTGCCGCCTAGCCCTCAAAGCTGTCCGCACAGTGGCCAGCATCGACACCACGGTACCCCGCTCAGCTGATGCCAAAAACTCCCCTTCTGTGACAGTGGATCTCAAGCGATATGCACGTGTCGAGAAGGTGCCTGGCGGTGAAATTGAGGACAGTCGCGTCTTGGACGGTGTGATGCTCAATAAGGATGTAACCCATCCAAAGATGCGTCGCTATATTGAGAACCCGCGCATCGTCTTGTTGGACTGCTCCTTAGAGTACAAGAAGGGTGAGTCGCAGACAAACATCGAAATCACGCGTGAGGAAGATTGGAGTCGTATTCTCGAAATTGAAGAAGAGCAGATTAAGCAGATGTGCGACAAGATTTTGCAATTCAAGCCAGACCTTGTCTTTACAGAGAAGGGCGTCTCGGATCTTGCGCAGCACTTTTTGCTGAAGGCCAATGTTACCTGTATTCGCCGAGTCCGCAAGTCTGACAACAACCGTATCGCGCGTGTCACGGGTGCTCAAATTGTGAACCGAGTGGATGACCTTCGCGAAAGCGATGTCGGGACACGTTGTGGCCTATTCCATATTGAAAAGTTGGGAGACGAGTACGTTGGTATACTAACTAGTAGCTACTTCACTTTCCTGGACCAATGCAAGGACCATAAGGCGTGCACGATTCTCTTGCGTGGCCCCTCGAAAGATATCCTGAACGAGATCGATCGCAACTTGGCAGATGCCATGTCCGTGGCTCGCAATATTGTGTTCCATCCGATGCTTGCACCAGGCGGTGGTGCTACGGAAATGGCCATCTCCGTGGGCCTTGCTCATTATGCCGGCAAGTCCATGGAGGGTGTCGAAGTCGCAGCTGTGCATGCTGTGGCAGACGCCATGGAGGTCATTCCCCGTACGCTAATCCAGAACTGCGGTGGCAATCCGATCAAAACATTGACACAGCTCCGCGCGCGTCATGCAAATGGTGAGCACACATATGGTGTGGATGGAAACACAGGTCGTATTGTTGAAATGAAACAATACGGCCTCTTTGAGTCTGCGTCTGTCAAGATTCAGATTCTCAAAACAGCTATTGAGGTACGTGGATGCCAACTGATTCTCGAGTCTGCTTCTCTTCTTCTGCGCGTGGATGATGTCGTTTCTGCCAAGCGTGCGGGCCAAAGTGGCCACGCAGCTCCTCAGGTCCAAAATATGGCCATGGCAGGAGGTGAGGAAGGCATGGATATGGGCATGGCGTAATTTTATATACCTGTCATTCCGCCCAAATGCAGTACGCCGGGCGCAATACCCTGCAGGTGTAGATCTTTTGGAAAGTGGGCTATAAACACGTAGGAATAGAAAGGTCTATAGCAAGTCAAAAAGCCCAACTGTCATAAATGTGGTAAGAAACAGGGAAATCGTAGGGAACAAGAGTAAAAGACTCGGCAACGGGCCTGAAATGAGGGCGGCCCCGCCGTTAGGAGGTGGGTCATCCGAAATGTTCGCGTACGTTGGCAACAAAGGCGAATCGCCCGGAAGCCAGCCTCTCACCAGTTGGGTATCAAATAAAGCAGATACACCCTCATCACTCCCGAAAATCTGTACGTCATGAGACCAATTGGCTGATATGACCAAACGAGGCGCAAATGGACGCGATAGGTGACGACTCCAATCGGGTAGATTGGAAAAATTGCCCGGATAGTTTGACACATCATTCTGTGTGCCGCCCAACAGGTTGATGTACTTCCAATAGGCCAGGTTCCGCTGGATCCTCTGAGTACCACCTTGAAGCAACGCCATGCAATATTGGTCGCCTTCGTTATAAATGTCGAGAAGACCAGCAAGGGTTACGACATCGCGGGTAGCATAGTTGCTGAAATATTGGTAAGGCTTGCGACCAGCAAAGGGCGGAATATCAAAGTCATCTAACCCATATCGCCATGTGTTGTAGAGCGAGCATTTGCTTTTGTCAACAATCGAAGTATTCGTGATTGGGCGATCCTCAGTAAAATATAAACTGGAGCTTGAATCGGCAGATATGAATCGCACATAAACATCATCAGGTAGTCGCGGCAAGACTGCTGCCACGCGCCCTGAGACTTGACCGCCGCCACTGTGTCCAGCTACAGTGATGTTTTGCATGTTGGGAAAGAGAGACTTATTCGAAAAATGCTGAATGAGTTTGTAAATCACTTGATAGGATGATATGTGGATGCCGTCGGGGAAATTTGACAGTGCACCAGCCTGCCAGACATTTACATCACCCCAGGCAAGCTGCGAAGCATTATACTCGCCACTGTTAAGATCCTTAGAGTAAAACAGAGGCGCAGCAATAATCACGTTGGGATCAACGTTGGGATTCTGAGCCAGGAGTTGCGCCATAACCGTGGCATTTAGGGCGATCCAGTAACTGTCGGCATCGCGTTTACTTCCATGGATGATAATGATTGCATGCTTCGATAGGGTTTGGTTTACAGATTCGGTCAAGTATGTTGCAATCTGAGCATTGTCATTAACGGGTATAGATGCAAGGTAAGAGCCAGGAGGATTTGGTCGAGGTTCGTGGTTCTGCGACGTGTAAGCGGAAAAAAAGTACGTACCTCGCCTTTGCTGGGTTTGCTCCCTTTCACGGTAACAACTTTCTGAAAGGCCTCTCGACGATGATGCAAGTGTAGCGCACTAGCCAGAACAACTTGCGCGCCG